>LR999891.1:3757500-4382500 GCA_905220335.1 Noctua pronuba | reverse complement strand
TAGGATGGTTGATTTCGATCAGTTAAGTGTATTCTGAGATACCTCTCAATATTAATTGTATGTTGTTTCAATTAAGACTAGAGTTGCACAGAATTATGTTTATTTAAATATGTAATGAATTACACAATCTATGATTTTAGTAGGATCTAGATATAACACTCAGCGATTAACTATCTTAGTAATGATTTCTTTCATGCTTTGCAATTCATGAAACGCGCGAATAAGATTTTAAAGCACGAAGATGCTCAAAATCTAAATCAGTGAGACTTGGTGAGGTAGTCACAGGTGGTCACCAGTAACTGGACACCTGACATAGCTAAACCGTTACAGATTTTACACAAATGCGCTTCAAAGGCACAAAGCTCACCCGTAAACCAATTCAGACCGTTTCAAATAGCTTTTTCCAACAAATTTTTGGTCCAACATAACCTCAAAATAGTGATTTCATTTTTGTAAATATCTCGGAAATGCCATTGTGGTTTGTGTTAAATCTTTTGAGGTAGTATTTAGACATGCCATCGAGTATTTTAAAGATGATTTGATGAAGACACAGCAATGTTGAATTGAGTACATTTGTCCATAGCGCCGTGGGCATTCTCCTTTCATCCTGCATTCCTCTCGATCAAGCACAAAGGGAACTAACCTGTGCTTACTGTAAACCAATACTCAATATTACGGTAAACAGTCATGAATTAATATAACGTATTTAGTTTCCAGATCAAATTAGTGCCAAATTAATACCCTAATGCTAATATTGAAGCTAGCTTGCCTATTGGCAATTATTACTGTAGTGAGCTAATAACTAAGATTTGGTCAATAGATAATTCTGTGGGTATTTACAAATGCATGAGGAAACGAATCTAGATTCTTGAAAACTGATTTATTAATAAACTAGCGGCTCGTCCCGGCTTCGCACGCGTGCACATTTATTTTCCCCTAATTCCCCCTCCCCATTTGTTTTTCTAGTAATAAATATAGCCTATGTTACTCAAGGTGAATGTAGGTTTATAATGGTGAAAAAAAAATTGAAATCGGCACAGTAGTTTTTGAGTTTATTCATTACAAACATACACACACACACACACACAAAAATACAAATCTTTCCTCTTTATAATATTAGTGTAGATTAGCGACGAACAATTCAATAGCTCAAAGGGGATTGGCCTATAATGTGCCCTCTTCTGAGAACCAGGCCTGTGTAGGAGGGGGAGTGGGTTGTACTGTAATGCACCACGCGGGCCCAGTGCGGGTTGGTGGTGGTCATATGACTTCGAATTTTTGGTTCAGGATATGCCGGTTTCCTCGCGATGTTTACCTACATCTAAGGTGTTTGATGTTTTCTTAACCAGACCATATCGCACTTATTGTAATAGGATCAATAGGTTGCCACAGACTGAGGTTAGTACCAGTCGAAACTCGTAATACTGAGAAAAGTTTTTTTCCCTGCACAGACATATACCCATTAATGGGGAAAGCTTCATTTACATTAAAACAATTGAAATTCAAAGCATTTATTTCAATTAGACCATAAAAGGCACTTTTGAATGTCAGAAAACAAAGAAGCCGAAGATACAGAGGTAAACACAAGGCATAATAACTTGTGAAAATACTGTAGTTGCCCATATGGGCAAGAAACTCCATGGACACTCTTTTGAATCAAAATATTTTTACAAGATCTTGGTTACATCATTCATGTTGAGATAATACATATGTACTATTGGTACCTCCGTAATATTCATTAAATCAAACGGCGACCAAGTTACAATAATGCCAAAATCAATCACAAGTGTTCAAAATATAGGTATTTCGAGGGACTCGTGAAACTCGTGTGATAACTTATATCGCCTCGCGAGTTCTCTCGGGTTTTATTGCCTATATTTATGACCAAGCCCTTATTCGGTGCTAAATATTCTACAGAGTTATGTTTTCCATTTAAATGGTTGTGTAACTTTATTGACTGGAAATTGGAAAAAGCTCTTTTCATGTAGACTTTGTAAGATGTGTTTTGTCGAAACTAACAAATGTTGTTATCGAGGGATGTTGGTATTTCTGTTTTTCTTACTACATAACATCACGTCCGTCAATGTCAGATAAAGGTGTACCCTAACACCAACTTTTCATCAGTGTTGTTTAATTTCCGTGTAATGGGGGTGAGCCTATTGCCATCAAGCGGTAAAAGCTTCATAACTTACTAGTATTTATAGAAATAAACTTATATACTGTCACTTACGGGATATCTTCCGTAATTGATCATTATGTTTTTTTTTTTTTTATATCCCGTAAGTGACAGTATAAGTTTAGTTGTAAACCGTGAAAACTTGAAACAGTGTTTGATTTATAGAAATGTTTGTTTGTAGTAGTCGTGAAAAACAAAACAGCATGATTTCAATTCATATACATATTATATTATTTTAATTTTCCTCTGTTATTTCCCGAAACACTTCTGAGTAAAACTACTACAAACCGAAAACAGACACCGGGTACTATTTATCCCGGCTGATTAAAAACTTTTTACGATGAACCTCGGACAAAACATCCTTTTAAAACAAAACAAGTATCGTCTGGGCTCGGAATCAGAGTTAATCTTTGTGTTCACCATTGCGGCCGTACTTAGGTTCATCGAGGTTCATCGTGATTCCTCGTAGCTCATCGGCATTCATCGAGGTTCATCGTGGTTTTGTTTAAACTGACTCTGTTGCTGCCGTTCAGTGGAACAATAATGCAGCTTGTTTTTGAGTAAGTACTGGTAGTATTAAATTAAGGTTTTTCTACTAATGTTTTTGTTGTGTGGTAGTAAAACAAAGACTCGGATGCCGTGACGGCAAACGGCATGACGCTGTTTTGCTGTGATGCCCCCCTACGCCGCCACTCAACTACCTTGTGTGTGCGCGAAATATGAATAGAAATATGGCTAACTAGTGAAATAGAATTTTAATAATGAATTGCAATTTAAACATTGAATTTGATGCTGTAACCGTTTTAGGTGTAAAAAAGGCATTTTGAAACTTTCGGTGTTACGATATTAATTATTGTATTTGATAATCAAAATTTTAGTTCACTAGTTATTTCTTATTTCCATACAGTAAAATTGCCAAATTAATCAAAACAGCGAAATATTTGACAGCTATTTGCTACGTTGCCCACTTTCTGTATAAACGCTCTTAAGTTACGCCATCAATATGAAATAACGCCATCAATCGTTTTAAATCCTTGAGTCCTAGTCAAAGTAACATTTCTATATGAGATAGCGATGTTGGGAAAGTTAATAGTGACAAGCCACCGAAAAGACGAAATAAGTCGTAGTAGAAATACGTAACTTATTACAAGCAATTACAATTTGTCTTCTCCATTAAATTGACAATCACGTAGGTAAATAGCATCTTGATTTCATTCAACCCTGCTAATGTTATCTTAAAGTTTGTGACAAGGCAAGAAGGCTTATTTACGCGGCGTGTAAACGACGTAAACATTCAGTTTGTGTAAATAACCTGGTGCTATGTGTTTGAGTAAACGGCCTGCAAGCTTATCTCATGGTTGACACGTGTTTTTGAATAGTAGTGTATTCTACACAGTACTGTGCGACCGAACTCTGCTCGGGTGGAAATAGAGAAAAAAATTCCAGATATGAGACCTTACTACATCGATCTTTCGCCTCCGAAAACCCCTACACTGCAACTTTCGTCGAAATCATTAGAACCGTTTTCGAGAATGTGATTACAAATATATACATGGTGTAAGGGACAGCCCTCCACAAACTGACAGGGTGCATTCAGCTCCTTATTTTGAATCATATTCCCTCGGAATTTTTCTCCAGTTTTTTTTTTCAGTTGCTTTTCCTTTATTTCAATGTTAAATTACATTTCCTGTACGCAGCACTCCATTTATGTAAATAATATGGCTAAATAATAAACCGCACGCAAAATACGCGCTTTGACGTGGAGTTGCGGAAGCCAGCCCGCTATACAATACAATAATATGGCTAAAATAAAAAATACAACAATGTATGTTGAAATACTCTAACGAACGACGCGTGAAACAGCTGTTCACTTGCCTAGCTGATGAACGATCGATGAACTCTGTAGTTCATCGAACTTGTCGTCGCGCTTGCCGTTCGCTACGTGCGTTTTGCCACGGTAACGATACATTGATATGAGAAAATAAGACAAATCAAATTTATTTGATTCCAATAACATTCCTGAAATAATTTCTTGTACCGGTCATCTTAGCATGATATACTGAATTCACCCCATCATCAGTCTGTGGCGGGCTGTCCCTTACACCCTATATGTAAACGAAGTTCACACTACGTTCAGATTGTATTTCCCGCGCGTAATACTTTATGTTAGACAATCTGTGGTAGAAACTATAGAGCACGTACATTAAGCTATGACGGTGAGCGTAATCTACAAACGTGCGAGTGAAAGTTAAACTAAATAAAATAACTAAAAAGGATTTGCGAATATTAGCTTTAAATGTTGTTTCTCTTTTCAGGTAAGATTAATTGTACCTAGTTTTAAGTTCTTAAGCGTGTAATGTTAAATATTGAAAGCATAGTAATTAATAAAAACATCTATTTTCAGAGTAACTCAATAATAGTTCATATTTCAAAATTCTAAAGTGATTATAAAATCACATTATATATCAACAAATATTGCTCATTTAATAGTTGGTATACACAAAAACTTTTCGGAATAAATTCTCTAAATGATGTTGAAAACCGCATCAAAATTTATTGTGATGTTTAATGGGTGGCGCACATTATGTCGGGCCGCAGCGCAGCGCAAAATGCATACTTACCACATTAGTGACGCTGCGCCCCAGCATTGTGTGCGATAGTTTATATAAAATAGATTCAAGCGATTTGAGCGAATTTTTGCAGTGGGACCCGACCCGCTGCGGCCCGACATAATGTGCGCGAACCCTTAAAGTACAACGTCAAGTTCAAGTTGTCGTCGACTCGTTGGTCTCAACACTAATTTATAATACCTAATAGCTTCTGCACGCAGCTTCATCCGCGCCTAAGAAACATATCATAAAATAGTTGGTATGTTTCTGTGCTAACTTTATGGTGGCTCGGAAGTTAGCTGCGAATGACTGTCTGCGCAGGTATAACGGTTCAAACTGTATGACGTTTTACGCATCAGCGGGGCTCAGAGGACGCATCGTCTTGAGTGTATAATGCGCAGACCCTCACTCGCAGCTAACTTCCGAGCTACCATAAAGTTTGAAGAGAACTACAATAATGAAGCTTTCCATCAGTGAAATCTTTTCATCTTTGAAATCGGATGAGTTGTTTCGGAGTTTATTTCCTACCTACAAACTTCAAACTTTACTCTATGATGGATGTAAGAGACAGCCCTCCACAAACTGACAGGGTGCATTCAGCTCCTTATTTTGAATCATATTCCACCTGAATTTTTCTCTGGTTTTTGTTTTCAATTACTATTCCTTTGTTTCATTGTAAAATTACAATCACTGTAAGCAGCACTCCATTTATGTAAATAATACGGCTAAAATCAACAACCATCAATGGATGTTGAAATACTGTTCACTTCCTGCCTAGCTACAGAGTTCATCGAACTCGTTGTCGCGCTTGACGATCGCTACGTGAGTTTTGCCACGGTGACGATACATTGCGTATGAGGAAATAAAACAAATCAAATTTATTGGATTCCCACAACATTCCTGAAATAATTTCTTGTAAGTACCGGTCAACTTAGTAAGATATACTGAATTCACCACATCGGTCTGTGGAGGGCTGTCCCTTACTGGGTGTAATATCAATTAATGTTTGGAATGTGTACAAAACTTCGTTATATTAACCTTTGGGATCGGAACTTGGAAACGCGAACTAAGTTATCAAAAAAAAAAAACGATGAAGACGAAACGATGGTGTCGTTTTGTCGTGGATCCACGTTCCGGCAGTACATCGGGATTGAGCAGATCCTCGTTCCAAAAGTGCACACATAGCTAATTTGCAACTATCAAGTAAATACACAGACTACCAAACGATCTCTTCGAACGAAAATAACCCCTTATGTATCGAGATAAAAGTAAAGATACTTTTAATGACATGTTGCGTCTATCTCAGTCGGTATCAACTTGTATTTTAGTAACCCTTTCCAACCGCTTTTATGTATTTCGGAGATGATAACAAAACTGGTATATAAATAGGTATATAATATACATGTTGACTATTTCAGAAATCTTGATAGCGTGGGTGGTTCGACTTGACTAAATAGGACTATTGCTTGGTAAGAGCATATCGACAGTTGAACGAATTTTGATAATTTTTGGCATACAGATAGATTTTACATAGCCGTCACGCATCACAAAAATGTAGATCAGATATCTGATGCTTTCAAACTTCAACCGATTCATTCATCGTGAATTCTCATCGCGAGTATATTTTTATCCGTTCATATTCGATTTCAGTTTTAATTATTGAGTATGGAATGCAGATTGAATACGATAGAATATATTTAAAAATGTATATGAAAAAGGATATATTGAAAAAGTGAAATACAGGATAAAATATTGTAATAATTTTCCTTGTGTAATTGCACCGCTCATTTGGTCACATGAGAAAAACATAAATACCGTTCATTTAGTTTATAATTGCAACATTAGTTCGCTGCGAATATGACGAGAACTACTACTTTTTAGTAATTGAATATTTTGTTGAGCGCAGTGAAAAAAAATACAAATAGGAGACCGTAATAAGTAGTAACATAGTTGTATCTCCGAGCAGTGACAATAAAAAACAGCTTCAAAGAAAGCACTCTATCAAAGGGAAGCTTTGAAGGCAGTTCCTGTCATCATTTACGATCTTCGAGGAAAACTTAATGGGAGAACCTTTTAAAAATCATTTATGTACCAGAAAAAAAAACTCAAGACCTAGATGCAGCATCCTGTCGTTATTATCGTAGTCAAACTGTTGAAGTAAATTACAAAAATCATTTGTTATAGTTAAGCCGTGGCTGTCGGTCCGTCGCATGCAGTGCGCCTGCAATCCGTCTTCTTAAGCAACAATCGCTTTAGAAAGGAATTAAAATCCAGCAGCTTTTCTGTCTGAAGACTCTTAACGTTCGGGACGATAAGGATTTTGTCGTCCATTTCTAGAAAAACGGAATGAATTTTTTTATTCGTTTCGCCTTACTTTATCAAACTATTCGACAAGACCGAATCGCGCAATGTCATTGTTTTTAGAGATTTCATATTAAAACGTTACCTACTAATCCGGACCTAATTAATCATCTTCACACCTTTGAGAATGAGATTTATTTATTAGCTAAATATTATATACATTTATAAATTAAAATAACCTAAAGTAACTAACTTAACAATAAACTTAAAAAATGGCATCAAAAAACTCCTTCTCAACGCTGTCAACGTGTAATGTACCCAAGACTGGCGGCGGTGCCACGTTATATGGCAACGCTAAGCCTTTGGCCAAGGTAAAAGCCAGCCTCTGGGTCACGGGAAGTGTCAAATAAGCGTTCTGACATGTCCTTGAAAAGACTGTGAGCACTCGGACCCCAGGGTCCTAGAGTTACAACCTAATTAATTAGGTTTAATGCCGATACATATTTGACGTACTGATAGAGAGCCAAAGCATGGCAGTCGCGATATTTCATATTAAAGTACATTCGTTCATTGCTCAAATATTTTTTTTCCTGACTTTACCTAAATATCAAGGTTTGATACTGTCTATTTTTGTACATTATTTAACATCAGATTAATTACGAAGGCAAGAATTCCTTTGAAACAGTCGAGTGGGAAGGTAAAGTTATACTTTGTGCCCACATGAACTTATTTTGGGCCAAATAATAAGCAGAATCGATTACCGTGCCGACTAAGTATAAAAGTAATTAGTTATTTATTAATATTGAAGATTTCTGTCGAAACGTTGTAACAATATCTTGCTGTGTAGGTGTATATCCACGTGCCATAATAACCTATTGTAAGAAATATCGACGTTGACGGTGGACAGCTGATTTGGCTGTATTTTTGCCTAGACAACATTGTTAGATGTCATTTCCCAACTATATTGGGGTCGGCTTCCAGTCTAACCGGATGCAGCTGAATACCAATATTTTACATGGAGCGACTGCCTATCTGACCTCCACAACCCAGTTAGTACTGAGTAATACGATACCCCTTGGTAAGACTGGTTGGCTATCTAACGACTGTCGAAGATCTACAAATGACACCCGGGACCAACAGCTTAACGTGCTTTCCGAGGCACGGAGGAAACTCGATATGTAATGGGTGGTCACCCGTCCACAGACCAACCTAGGCAAGCACGGCTTAACCTAAAGACAGGTACAGGTACAGGTTAATACTTAACTGTTTACAAGTAGCTTCTAGAAAAACTCCAAAGTACACCAGGTAGATGAGCGCGTGTGTGTACAAGATGTACCAGAAACTGTGCTACAAGCAACTGAGTAACTATGTCCATGGGACCGAAAAAATAATTCGCTGCCCCATACTTTTGGGTCGATAAGTATTGAAATTTTGTAGGGCTGGTTCCAAGTGGGGCAGTAAAAGAGTTCCAGGAAGCACTGTTAGGGAAGCTTCTGCCCTGCACCACAAAACAAGTAGGTATTAATTAATTATAGTAGGTAGGTACGTAAATTCATTCAACTCTACAATAAAAATGGAGAAGGATTTTTTTTCTCTGTTATCTTATCTGATATCTTTGCTAGTTTATTTATCAAAGTATTGGGTTTCCTTTAATACGGGGTATCGAGAATTGTGAAGATAGACAAAGCGGCCCTGGAACTCCGGATCCAGTTCGTGTTGGTGTTCTCATCGTTTTTTATCTAGGGAATATTGTATTAAACAAGTTTTATTGCTATACTGTAATAGATTATACTTGTAGATTTAAAATGTTTGTTATTTGTGCAGAAAAAGCAGTTTTTTGTTCTGTTTATTTCACGTCGTTGTAAAACAATACACGGACATAAACCTGTTGTATTTTATAATATTTATTAAATATTTACGCAAAAATTTTCTTAATTATTTGTGGAACTCGAGGCTAAATCATAATCTGCATGGCCTATTCCCAACAAAGATCTACTAATGTTAGCCGGGATCAACGGCTTAACGCTTTTTAGGCACGGAAGAAACTCGGCATGTAATGGGTGGTCACACATCCAGGGACAACCTGGCAAACGCGGCTTATCCTAAAGATGCAAAAATACAATACGATATAATAATCAGCCTGTTACATCCCCACTGCTACGACAGAGGTCTCCTCTCAGTGAGCAAGCCACCACGATGAAAAGCTGGTGCGGATTAGTGGGCGACGGTCGCTTTCGAATTTTAGGTTACGAGCGTTTATGACTTACGGCATTTCATACAAACTTTCAAGTCCTTTTTTTCGGAATGACTGAACCGATTTTAATGAAACTTTATTTGCGTAAGCAGGATACATAGGTCTTTATAGTCGTCAGAGAACATTTTCGAAAAATAGTGTAATAGCTAAATTAGACTGATTTTATATTTTCCATAGAAACAGAAATTTCAAATTATCTTTTTTCTAAAAGACATTTCGAAAAGTTCTCTGACAACTTTTTTATTGTAGTATATGTACTATTAAATTCTATAATTATCTTAATGAATAATTGTAGATATGGGCCACCGGTCATATTGACTTATAAAACTGTACAATACCCGCAATACTAGAAGCATCACGCATGTGAAAATAAAAAAATAACAAAAACTTAAATCTTAGCTTTCTTTTTGTCGAGCTAACCCGCATTTTTATTCCTCAGATAAAAGATCTGAAGATTTTAAACCACACACTACTAGTTTCAACACCAAATGTACTTGAACAAGCCGTAAACTATTACATATCAATACAGGTGTTTCTATAGCTGGCTCACTTAACGGATAGTATATTCGATATAGTACCAGTAGCACTGATTAGGAAGGTAGGAGAGTAACCTCATAATTGGATTACCTCAGAGATTGGGAGGCTATCTAGTCTTAGGTTACCGCGCTCACTGACGGTCGACCACTTTTGAACCTAATCACTCAGACCTTACGGATGAAAAGTGGTTAACCGTATGAGCTCGGTAGGTACCTGTCTTACTCCCGGGCGCCCGGCTATCCGCGAGAAGCGAGTAAAGCTAGATTCTTTGTTAGGCAGAGTTCTCGCCAAGGCAGTGTGAACAGTCGGCCATCGACTATTAATTTATCTATCTCTTCTACACACACGGGACTCACAATCTTTTGTACGTTTCTAGAGCGAGACAATAGTCGGTAAGTAGTCGCTTTTCGTCGACAATGGGACACGTGTATTAGGATATGTGTACTGTACAATTATAAATATTGCAGGTGTTTGTGAAGTATTGGACGACGACAGACACAGACTGTGTTGGCTATATTCGATAATAAAGGGGATTGTAATTTTTTTTGTAAATTGTGCTTATTATAAAACCTTTTCGAGGAAAAAGCTCTCAAATCATTCCTTTTGTTTGAACTTCATGACGATATCTCAAGAAGGAATATCGTGAAATACAAATAATACTGCGTTAAGACACGGCGCGAACCGTGCGATATTTAAGTAATCATTCAAGTAAAAGACCTGGAATACGGAATCTTCATCCTTAAATACTCAAAAAGCAATCTCTGAAACTTAATTTGGATGTTGTTTCACTTGAAACTGGATGCACCAATACTGCCAGTTTCTTTTCTTTTTGTGAGCAACCACAGTAAATAAAGGGTGTAAAAAGACCCTTAACGAAGCCGAAAGGCATTTGTTCTCCCCGTCAATGCGATCATTTTTTTGTTCTAGACCATACCTGGGAACCTTCTAGTTACGGAGATATTGGGGGTCAAAGTTCCAACTTTTTCACATTTTTTTTTTAAATACACCTCCACGACCCCCGTACTATTCAATCCATCCATCAGCACAATGTTCTGAGTGCGTTACATTGAGTCCTACCGTAAAACGTGATTTTTCACCCCAAAAAAAAAAGTAGTTTCCCAGCAAAAATTTTTCCGTAAGGTTACTCAGTTTGATGTACAGAATGCTTGGTTGACGGCTTCGTGAAGGGTCTGTTTACACCCTGTATAGTATTTTTTTGTCGACTACCATTTCCAAACTGACGATATCCGCACACGCCAATAGCTTACTAACCTCCGCTGTCTGAGTACGTAACACAATTTTGCGGTTCCAAACCGCACGATTTGAACCGCACGGCTCCCGTGAGTCTGTGCGAGCCCTTATCTTAATGTGATTTAGACATTTAAAAAATCAAACTGTCATTAGACTGTCATTCAAGTAATCGATGAATGGGCAACGGAATCTATTCCAGTATTGACATCATCAGCCCGAAAATTTTAAAATTAAATATAAACTAATGTAGCCATTGAGCTTTAAATACTACTTTAAATAAAAAATAATGAAAATATACAGGTTAGATTTTTTGGACAATGCCCATTGTATCGGTAACTTGACTGGACAAACAAGAGTGTCATAAACCCAGTCAGTTTTGGAGTTTTTTCGTTAAGCATGTTTGGTGATATTGTTGATCGATTTCTGTTATTTTACTCTTATTTTCGAAATAAAACATACCTAGATATCAGAGTTTTTTTCTAATCAACATTTCGAAATGGCTGATGTCGAGGCTTAAGCGAGGTTTAAACCACAACCGCAAACGGCATCGGTTAAGTCCAATACAACGCCAGACCGCGGTGACTCGACTGCTTTCAATGATACTATGAAGACACGGCGACAAGCTGGTCTCAAAATCTATGGTAGCTTTTTCATAAGGTGAGGTTTCTCTGTCTATGAACCCGCTTGCTGAGTGAACTTACAGAATAATACTGGCCGGAAAAGTCAAATTGTTTATTTCCTTATTCAAATCTAAATAGTGTTTAAAACTTCATGTGTTGAATTTAGAACAAACATTATTATCATAGAGAATGTGGATCGCGCAGGCGTGAAAGTTCGTAATTAAAAGTTGACGCGAGTGGGAAATACGTAGTTGGTGTTTCCCATCTGCAATATACACACAGAAATAATGTTTCAACACTCACCATAATTTTATTATGGCATTTCTCATATCGCAGTTCTGCTACGAATTCATTACAACTGTGAATCTTTGTTTCTCGGTTTTTTTCTCGTTTATACCTATTTAGTTAACATCTCAAGTTCGCGGGCTTACGAAAATGTGGTACACGTGGTTTGCGATATTGATGAATAGCTTTAGCGTTACCGAAACAACTATGGTTAAGAGTGTTTTTTACGACTTACGGCATTTCGTACAAACTTTCAAATCCTTTTTTTTGTCGAAATTAGTGAACCGATTTTTATGAAACTTCATACGCTAGCAGGATACATAGGTCTAAAAATTTAATAGAATATTTTATTTGAAGTTTGAACCTAACTGAACTACTGTTACAAATTACAAAAACAGGTGAGTGGTATTTATACAGATATCATTTTGTGAATAAAGCTTACCCCTGCAGGCGTTTGTAGACAGGGCGTCCCCTCTCATTGGGGACCAAATATCGATCGGTCGAATAAGCCCATCAGTGTACGTGTACTACACTACCTACCCGAAATAATCTGTCTGGCCGCTAGTGTTGTGATCAGAACATCACTTTGTAATTCGAATGATGTAGAGGCGTGAACAGTTATGATTTTTCGTTTTTTTTTAAACAAATGAATTTCATATTCGGACGATGTCAAAGTGTGACAGCGGGATGATATATTTTCAAAACAAATGAGTTTGCTTTCGAACTGTTTGTGACCATTGAGTGAGTTACAAAACGAACTTTAAAGAAGCGCTTCAGTTTTCTCAGATTATATGTTATATGTAGATTATATTTATTAGATTAGATTATTTGTTAGTTCAGACAGTTCAGAACCATTTACTGTGACATAGATTCAATGATGATTTTATTAATTACTTTTCACATGACCTTGTACACTTTGACATTTATTATTATTTGATTATTATTTTTAATTAGATTTATATTTTTTTTACTTTTGACGTTGCTAATTTTACAGACAGATTAAAATATGATTTTATTTCATTTTGATTTTTGTTTGTGTTGTTTAATTTTGCCATTTGGTATTTTTTTGTTAAATTGCCTTATCTTGGATTGAAATGATTTATTAAAAATCACAATTGTAGTATTCTAAACATTTGCACGCCATAGTATGTGGTAAACATGTCTGAACCAATTTTCTTATGTTATCCTGCATGCACTTTTTATTATTGTTTGTGTACACGTGTTTGGAGCAAATAAATATAAATCTTATCTTAACAAGCCAACAAAAACCTAATTATAAAGAAAATGAAGATCATTTTAATTTTCACAGAATCGTCAGTTGCAGCAATTCAATAGCAACTTTATGGTCAAGGAAATAAGATCACTGTGATTTTGACAGCAATGTATAGTCTTAGATAACTATGGAAGAACTGTAGATGAATTTCTGAATGTTACTACACAGATTCATAAATCATAATACGATCGCACCTACTGCTACGTCACTTCCATTGACTGACAGACTTCCATTGATTGACTGTTGCTGCACCGTGACGCTATTGATAAAGCATTTTCAGTTCATTTTATTAAATTCTAGCAATGTTATGTAATTTATGTGGTCGCGTATTGTTTAATTCACATATCATGTGGTGTGTGTGTCTGTGGTGTTACATCTGATTTCAGTTTTCGGCCATCGCTACAGTTTATCAATATCAATGAATTTTTCGTTCTATTTTCAACGTTCGACCACCAACTAATTAACACTTTCGCTATTAAATATTAGCTCAAATAATCTTGCCATTACGTTATTTTCGTTTTCAATAAAATTGTACTTAATTTAATTTTATGCATAATGTGCTACATGTAGTTAAATTAATAATGAAACCAATGCAAATTAATGTAATATTGTCTAAAATTACGTCATTAATTTAACTACACGTAGCACATTATGCATAAAATTAAATTACAATTTTATTGATGGAGTATTTCAATTTTGATTTTGACATTAATACGATTTGAAGCCCTTTATTTATAATCGTTCTTGAAAGTTAAATAATGATTAGGCAACTTGCTTAATAGGCTTAAGGCTTAACTTAAATCTTAAACGATGGCTCAAATGGAGTTGGGCAGGGTACTGAGCAAGCCGCAGTGTTGACAGGTTGAGAAAGGCTCTCACCGAATGGACAGCAGTTTTGTTGATAGATGTAAGATTAGAAAGGATACTAAATAGTAAATAGTGACATATAACACGTATAACTCACCGTTAACAATGATAATACGCGTGAGTAAGGACCAACGATAATAGCAAATATAGCTTATCTTTCGATGGTGTATGTACCTTCTTAAACCCGTTGGAAAATGGGTACCTTCTAAAATAATTTAGGAGTCTGTAGGTTATTCCAGGACTTCAGGTTTAGGCCCCGGAAAGATCGTCTAACACTGATGATATCATTTCTTGTATAATGTTGTTAATTTGATCAGAAATATCTGGTATATTACCGTCTGCTCTGATTGATTTTGAATAGACAGGCCTTTTTTTTTTACGGATGGGAAATCATCAAATGACTTCTCCCGCTCTGGGTGGAGTTGGAGGGAGTGTCAGACTCTTACTGACTAAAACCCATCCATGTTCCTTCATTGTGCTCCAGGGCCAGGGTATCTCTTTCGAACAGTCCCGTAGCCCAATATATAGGCCTTCAGATCCATATTCGCATATAAGCAGTTTCACAGCTTTTGTACACATATAGCGATGCTACTGTAATCAAGCGCCCGTTTCCCATACTAATTAGGCAACAACAATATATGTAGCGTAGATATCAAGCATTATTTTTGTATAATTTGCCTTTACTTTCCACTGCTAAGCACAGGCCTTCCTCTTTCCTTTTCCTCCAAGTAGTAAATCATCAAAAAAATTATATAGTTTCCACCCTCCGATCACTAATGTTACGGAGTGCATGATGCTTCGCCGACTCTTGCTGTCTGGTACGAAATAGGTGCAACAGTAATATTGACAGGTAACGATCATGTCTTAAAAGCAACAGAAGTGTCAAAGATTTGGGCTGACAAATGATAAAAGTACAGTGCTTTCTTAGGGACCTGCTTCCGATAGACATTACCTAGTTAAATATTGCCAAACTTGAAATTAGTGACAACGGACATAACTACCAATCGTAAACCTTTGTTCCTCGAAGATTTAAAAATCAACTGATGTATAGACATCTTTAAAAACTTAAGAACTTCGCAAATACGGGCCTCTTTCAAGTGTTTGTTCCGAAGAAAAAAGTTTCAACATCATTGAACGTCTGCTACGATTGCACCGGAAACTTCCTCAGGGGTACTTGAGACCAACGTAATACGATTGGGGTAATATTTGAGCAAATACCACCATATTTTTGTCTCATAAAACTCACGTCAAGACTACGAGAGCAATCTAATATCCTATGAGGAAACTAGGGAAATGAAAGCTACTATCTTTCCGTCGATACAAATACAAGGTGTAAACGGACCCTTCATGAAGCCGTCAACCAAGCATTCAGTCTAATCATCAAACTAAGTGACCCTACGAAAAAATGATTGCTGGGAGACAACTAAATTTTTTTGGGGGGTATAACTACGTTTCACGGTAAAACTCAATGGAACGCTCTTAAAACATTGAGCTGATGCATTGAACAGCACACGCTGTACTCGGGGCATGGAGGTATTTCAAATAAAGTTATAACCTTAAAAAATAATATTTTTATAACCCTAAAAAACTTGTAAAAAACGTTGGAACTTTGACTTTCAATTTCTCCGTAAGTAAAAGGTTCCCACGGATGGTCCAGAACATCACAAATATCACACTGATGGGGAGAACAAGTGCCTTTCGACTTCGTTGAGGGGATATTAACACCCTTTATTAAGAGGTAACGTTTGTAAGTTAAGATATAGGAGGTATTCTTCGATACTACTCATCCTTTTTCAATCAGTCAGTGATGGAAAACTATGTACTAATGGGACATGTTTCTTTGACGCGGACGAACCGACAGCTCTATATATACATATAAGATAGTTTTTAAGTGAAACTAGAGCATGCTTCTTATTGCTTAGGAACTCGTAAACTCAATGTATACAAATCAATTAAACATTCCCTTTATAGTCGAGTGCAATTAGACAATATGGTGGAACGAAGTTTATAGTGGTCGGATTTTCATGGAACTTTTTTTATTGAGTTCCTAGAAGAGTGGAGAAGAAAGTTAAAAAAAAAAATTTCGACGCTCGCGACTTTTTTTTTTTTTTTTTGGTTTTCCTTTGGAATATTTTTTTTCGATGATGAATAACTTCAAATTCAACGAATTCATATTGTGGCGTAATAGTGTGACCTGCGTGCATCCATTAAACGCCAATTTGGTATGTTTCTTTGTTAATTATTGTCGATGTAATGCATATTTCAAGTATTTTTTGAAAATTTCCTATTTTTTCAATTATTTCTAAAATATCGAATTTTAAGACTAAGATTTCTTTTGAAATTGGTAACAGATACATTTTTAGAGATAACTGAACAAGAAAATGTTAAAAAAAAACCATGACCAAACCATTCATGAGTTTAGTGGCCTAAAATTCATTTGCAAAAATCAGAAAATCGTCTATGTTAACGAAGGCATATTTTTTCGAAATTTTACTATATAACTCAATGTGCAAATTATTTTCCGAAACCTCATTTTAGTAGCTATCTAATAAGGTATAATAACCAGAAAAATATTCAAGGATACTTGTTAAATATCAGTTGCTGCTGAGAAAGTAAAACATGACAAAAGGGATCTATCGCTAAGAATTGGGAGCGGTATCGGTATCGGTATTGATATTAAATGGGGCGCAGAGACCCAAGCTTGCAACTAATTCTAAATAGAAATTATGAGAAATGGTTACGTTACAATTACGATAATTTTTGTGAGTTTACCAGCGGCCCCATTTCACCTTCGTCAGCAATAATCAACATTTATCGAGAACCGCCGAATATTTTTTTATTATGTGTTCTCTGCGGATAGCTGATATAATAAGGATATTTTCAGGATAATACTTAAAATGACCGCCATAGAAACATTTTGAGAAAAATGGCCTTCTTTAACTTTTTCATAGAAGATTTCCTGATA
Source organism: Noctua pronuba (assembly GCA_905220335.1). Lineage (NCBI taxonomy): Eukaryota > Metazoa > Arthropoda > Insecta > Lepidoptera > Noctuidae > Noctua > Noctua pronuba. Next base: position 4,365,362 of record LR999891.1, on the reverse strand, counting down.
TTTGCGAATTAATTTTTAGTCACTTCACTGGTAAATATGGATTTCTTGCACATTTTTACATCCAGTTATCTGTGAAAAAGTATCGGTTACCAATGACAAAAGAAATATTTGTGTTAAAGCTCGGTATTTTATAAATAATTGAAAAAATAGGAAATTTTCATTAAAAAACCTGGAAATATGCATTTCGTCAACAACAATGAACAAAGAAACAGACCAAATTGGCGTTTAATGGATGCACACAGGTCACACTATTACGCCACAATATGAATTCGTTGAATTTGACTTTATTCATGAACGAAAAAAAAATATTCCAAAGGAAAACCAAAAAAAAAAAAAAAAAGTCGCGAGCGTCGAAATTTTTTTTTTTAACTTTCTTCTCCACTCCTCTAGGAACTCAATAAAAAAAGTCCCATGAAAATCCGACCACTATAAACTTCGTTCCACCTTTAGAGTATTTTTTGTCTAATTGCACTCGGCTATTATGGTGATTCCCGCTATATCGATTCGCGAAACAAATGACATCTGTTTTAAAAAGTTTACGCAAAGTGAAAAGCCAAAAAGTGAAAAGCTTTTAGTTATTATTTTACACAAATTATAATATATTCTATCTAACAGAGAAACAACAAAATATTGACTGAAATCGTCTTTACGGCGATCAAAAGTACTAGGCTAGCATAAATTGCCCAAGACGGAACAGTAAAAGCGTTTAGTTAGACCTTTAACTTCCAAGTTTCAATCTATAACTTTTCTTCTGGGTAAAGGTAATGTAGCTAGACTGTTTTATTTTAATGTAATTAAAGTTTTGTTTATAATTACAACGAAAGCCTGCTAACTTATTATTTGTGTCCAAAAATTTTTTCTCACACGTAAAACGCGAAGCTAGCCATGCAAAACAGTGTTTGCTATCGTGGTGGAAGTAGTGAAGGTAGCTGGGTGTTGCAAAATACGCAACACTGTCAACATTTGCTGTCCGCCTCTTTGCCGTCATACAAACAGCCGTTGGTTACTCAGTTAACTCGATGTACCAACACGTTAAGTTAACACATCCTTTGACAGTCTGACCAAGTCGGTTATTTTTGAAAAATAAGAATGTTGACAAAACGAAAGTTTTGAATTGAAAATTGCACAAAATATTACATGTAAGAGAGAGACCTTTGATATATTTATTAGAGAACATGAAATTGGATGCGCTCCTTGATTAGTGTGTTTCGAAAGGACACCGAAATCGTTGTGAGATGATTAGGTATGCCTTCAAACTTTAAAACTATTTGTTTTCTACTGAGAAAACAATACTTATTGATTTGTAATTTTAAATTACGGTACTGTCACATTAACATAAGAAGTTCAAGTGCAAGTTCTCTATTTCGAGAAACCTCTGAACGACTAACATAAACTGCCCGAAGTACAAAAACTTTCATATACTTAGTAGAAACTAAAGTATCGCCCTGGTTGTGTCTAATTATTAAAAACGTGGCCAATTATATCACCTTTGTCTCTCTCAACAGAGCAAAAAATGTAGACATTTTTAAAACGAACAAAAACGGTTAAAAACTGCAATGAATAATTCACCCTATCTAAAACGTGGCAGCCAATAATTTACTGGACATCTCTAACGTAGCGTTCGATTTTTAAAAGCGACCCCTTTAGATCTAATCGAAGAAAAATGTAGTATCGGAAAAGTATTGGCTATTAGCCTAGAATATGCTGATAATGCCAAACTGTATGGTGTGTTTCAAACTGCAATATTGCAAATAGGACACATACTAACAAACTTCATAACGAAGACCGACCGACTATATAACAATAATGTAGTTTTAAAATAGTTGCCAGCATCTAACGTCCTCATATTTAAATTTTCTAATAAGCTTGCAATATTTTAGCGGCTAGCAAAGCAGCTTAGAAGAGATGAGAAATAAATCTCGTTTAAAAATGGAACGAAAATGGATGGTTTAAAAAAATGGTCGTTTAAATTGAGTGTCCGTCATACGTCAACGTGGGTTATTGTACATTCGCCACAAAGTAAATTTGTCACATTTTGTAAACTCTATACATTTAAAGTGCATTCGTCACATGCATAAAAAATATGTGTAAATTCGTCACAAGTCTGCATAGGTACTTGGCAAATACTATTTAGATATTTATGAGCTCTCGATTTTTAAACTTAAATATGAATAACATGGAAGTATACTTATTTGACAATATTTACTTTACCTACCCGCCTCAGCTTCCAATCTAACCGAATACAAATGAATACCAGTCTTTAACCTAGACGGAGTGACTAACAAATCTGACCTCCAAAATCCTGCTTCTAGGCTATCGATAAAACCAGTCAGACAACTCAGACAACCAGTCGGTTGTCTGCCCTTCGGACTACTGACTATTGGTTACAACTGAATTGGCAATATCTACACTGCGTTATTAGGTAAACGCGTACACTACTACATGAGGTTTAAAAAAAACACGATGAGGTTAAACTTAAGGAGACTGGACAAACTACGAAGAAAAAGAAAGCGACCACAATATGGATGGTATACAAAACTTCAAGTAAATACCCGGAACATGTTTAACAAGACAGCCGGGATTCTTCAAGAAAAAAAGTTCAAAATTCGCGTCTCGTTTCCGTAATCCACTACCGAAACTATTTAACTGTTTAACACATTCAGTGCCGGGAACCCACCTGGTGGGTTCACTCAAGTCGCACTTGCGATGCCGGGAACCCACCTGGTGGGCTCATTTTAAATGTAGGTTTTTCTTAGCGAATATATCATCAAATAATGTAAAAATAAAAACCGTTGCGTATTCTAACAAGATTAATAAGAATACGGCGTGGTTTCAAATTACAAGCATTTTTATTTTCAATAAATTTTTTACCTCTTCCTAGATGCCGAGAACCCACCTGGTGGGTCCTATTTCAGGGGTGGAAAACTATTCGCACGATTTTAAATATTTTCAAAAAAATATTATTTTTACATTTTAGGACATGAGAATGAGTCGAAGTCGAAGGCTTTTCAGGGTTCGGTATCAAAATAATTAAACACAAATAATTATTATGGTGAGACTTAATCTGCCTGCCTGTTTATCTGTCACAGCTATATATTTCAGAAACTTCTAACGCTACAGACTTGATATTTGAACTAAATAATGCTTAGATTTTTTAAGGTTCAATTAAATTGCCTAGAGAAACTTAGAAGCCGTGAAACTAAAAAACTATATTATTTTTGGGGTCAACTAATACTAATAGTGTAGTATGAGATGAGAAAATCAGTTTGTGTTTAACCGACTTCTTACAAAGGAGGAGGTTATGTATTCGGCGTCATCTTTTGTTTTTAAAGTACACCGATTTCTCTGTGGTTACTGATCCGACTTACGTGATTATTTTTTTAATTGGTAGAGGAAGGTTGTGCTGTGGTCCCATTTGATTTTTATTAACTTTTCTTGGGTAGTTTATGGGTTATTTTATCTTCTTCGTCTATGTGGATGATCTGCTAATAACTTCTAGTTACAATGGAAAATTAATACTCGACAAGAATTTATATGAAAAAGCAAAAAAAAAAAAAAATGCACAAAAAGAGTGGAAAATTACTTTACTTTTGGAAGTCGGTGGCAAAAAGTCAATGTAACAAGCAAAAGTCACCGACTTCCGAAGGTAATAAACTTCGAAAAGAAACAATATTTGCGATTACGTAACTTAAATTAATAAAAAAAATGCATGAAAATCTCACAAAAGGTTGAACACCCCTGACACGGGATCAGAGCGCGCGATTTTACTTCTTCTATTTTTTTTAATTTTTGATTATTACACATCTCCCACCCCACTAGGGCATGAAAATACCCCTACAGATAGTAAATATAGCGACAATACCCCCTGAAAACTCCATTTTACCACTCATTTAGGATTTTAAATCAAAGTTTCAAACCTAATGCCGAGAACCCTCCAGGTGGGTTCACTTTTGCGCAAACGTAATGCCAGTGACCCACCTGGAGGGTCCACTTGCAATATGTATGGTGGGATGGCACATGAGTTCTATGAAACGGGGGTGGACTCGAATGGGTTAAAGTAAAAAAAAATCGTGAGAAAGAGTATCGAGATTAAAAAAGGTTTCAGCAACTGACGAAGCAGACAACAGCGCACTGCAACACGATAATACAAGACAATGGAATCCGTCTAATAGAATCTGGACAAATCCCCGGGCATGCAAATGCATTCATTTGCAACAAGTACGTATTAATTAGTCATTTTTCCAGCTGTTTGTCTAAAAAGTAGACTACTTTTATTTTCATCGCATCTATTCTTCTTTTATGTCTAGCATAATAGGCTGTTGGCGGTTCCGAGTCTTTTATTATTAATCCATATGAGACCAAAAATAGTCCCCTGAGGCACTCCAATCGGACATCAGAAAAGTATATCTGAAATAAAAGGGTGACATTCGAAAATGGCCACTGATATGTGTCTGACTAATTTTAGAACACTAGGTTTAGAATCCGACCTTGTCTGCGGTTTCGAGTGGCTTAGGAAGCTAACCCAGAAATGTCAATTGAAGGGAGAGGCATGATTTACAGTTGTGTAAAAATGAAAATGAACAGCTTGTACAAGGTATGGGTCCAACTCTAAAAGATAAAAATCAGCGGTCTCAACATTTTGATCACAGTCCTAAATCTTTTCCATACTAAACATTAAGATATTAAACAATTGTTCATTATTCTTTTCTTTTAAAATAGATACTTTCTGTTATTTGTCGATCAGTTCATCAGGACAGTGTCTGTTTTAGAATATTACTAAACCAAGGAACATCAAATATCCGATGCACTGAGTCAAGTAAAAAGAACGGGATAGTAAAACAAAATACAATTAACATTTACTATAGACCGACCGCTTTAATGAGTCCTCGCGAAGGTTTCAATTTAAATGGAATATTCTGAAAGTTGATCATGTATTGGTTCAATTAGTATCATAATATCTACGTGGATTATGGTTATTTTAAAGCAAATAACCTGTGGGATATTGTTAGGACTTTGTGGAAGCTTAATGTTTCTTTGATGGGGCAAGGCGGAGGACTCATTGAAGCGGTCGGTTTATATCAATATTACTGAAACGAATAACTATCTAACTAGGTAGTCTCTTTTATAGTCTCCATGACTCCATGGTTCTGGCTCCCGGTTCGTATATATATCCATTACCGAATATATCTTACCACTCGTAAATAAGATGTTGGTAACATTATCAATACATTTGAAACCTTGAACCTTGAACGCATCAAATACGGGATGAAAGTTTATATGGAAGTATTTTTCAGATGAAAAATCCCATAGTGCACACCACACACGGCTTGTATGTAACAAAGGACTGAAGGAAAAGGTTCAGATTATAAGGCGGACAACATACAAGCAGGGTACCGCATCTGTAATCCGGCCACCTGTGCTCTCTTTACTATCTACACGAGCGGCTAGTGTGCGTCATGGTCGTGACGTAGATCCTGAATTAACCAAATGTCATCGCAAAAAAAATCCTGCACCATTGATCGGTCGCAGCGGCCGGTCGGAACAGTGTGTCATTAGCCTTAAGTCGGATGATCGCTGGCTGCATTTAATCCTATCAAGAAACACGGAGTTAGCATTTAGTGGCAGGTATGACACTATACCTAATAGGATATCTATACAAATAAATAAAATTTTAAGTGTTTTTGTGTAATTCAAAATAACAGCTTTTTACCGAATGAAAGAATATACGGTATTAAAAACAATTTTTTTTTTTTTTTGTCTGTCCGTTTGTCCCGACTAATATCTGAACAGCTGCACCAACTTTGACACGATTTTATTATTTTTACTGGCAGATAGTTAATGTTATAAGGAGTAACGTAGGCTTTTATTTTAGAAAAAGGGTTCCGTGCAAAAAAAACAAACCCTTGAAATTGTTAACAAAATCCGATTCAAATATGGAAGTAATATTTTTATAACAATTTCAAACGGCTGAAGATCGCGAGGCAAAGCTAGTTAAATATTCAGCCGCTCAAAATAACTAAAGTCTGTACAACTTTGGTCGCCATAATTAATATTTTCAAGGACTTAATAAAGCGATGGGTATTTGAACAGGAACCACACAAACAAAATAAATATAAACAAACAACAGGACAAACAAGTGACATAAAATTACTTGCTCTAATTAATGAGGAAAGAAACAATTCTGTGAAAATAAAACATGTCTGACTGTTTATTTTCGTTTCAAATACGTTTTTTCCAATTATAATGCAATCCTATAGTAATACGGATAGAACGTGGGTGGAACAAGTTTCTCTAGATGTACTTTATAGATATAGATAGATATCTTCCGGTTTTTATTTTCTATCGAAGACACAGCTATGGTCGGATGGTGTTCATTTGCCTAGAAGGCAGTTGTCCCACCGCCATCGCCAGTGAGAAAGCGACTAACTATCGGCTATTTTCTCGGTCAAGAAAAGTAAAAGAGATGCATATATTAATAGTTGATCGCTGACTGTTTAAACTGCCGGCGAGGACTCGCTCCACCAGCTTGTCGCTGAGCGACAAAAGCTATGACAGATAATACTCGCTCAGCGATACTTGCTCAGCAATGCTCGCTTGGCGGTCAGAACTCACGCCGAGAGCTCAACCAGCGGTAATTTCTACCTAGAGTGCGGATCTGAGTACACATATTATGAATTCAAAACAATTACTAGAAGTATCATTGTTGTCTAATTCAGACGACGACGGTGATGTATTTTATAATATGCGAGTGGTGCGAGCAATCGCCCGTCGCACTCGCACACTAGCTTATAACCCAGCGACAAAACTATGAGAACTACATGCTGTCCGCTAACTTGTTTCTAGTTTCTAGCTCTACTCGACCCTCACTCATGGTTGGGGGTGGGACAAGTGTCGAAATCTGATTTACGTAAGAATTCGAGACTTAAATACTGCTTTGAAAGATTCCGCTCTTTTGCCTGAAATCTTTTCAAAATTCAGACTATTTGCAGTGGTGCAATGCACCGCGATCTTTATTCCTGAGAGTTTGATGCGGGGAGCTGGAAATATCCACCTGGAAAGATTATAGAAAGAATTTGTTGAAGAAAAACATTCATATAAAACATAATATCACGCCTTTAATCCCCGAAGGGTTAGATAGAGATGTACCTAATAGTACACAAACATTTCGCCAGTTATGCCTAAGTACCATGTAACTTAAATGATGCGATCCTATTGCCATCAACCGGGCACGAATCCAAACTCCGCTGGTAAAGGCTACTGAGAAATTCCTGATGGAAAATACCAATAACATTTTGCCCGGTCTGATGTCTGAATCGAGCCTTGTATCTCATTCTCAGCAATTGTGATTGTGACTATTAGACCAATGAGTTAGACAAAAAAATATTCATTTGTAAAAACAATACAAAGTGTTTGGTGGATCGTTTGCCAAATTGAACGGACCGGAAGAAGTCTCATCAGCCCCAATAATTCATTCTTGGCCCACGGATTTGTTAATTTGTATTTTTAAATATTTATTTTGAAAAAACTACATTTAAACTGTAAGTTGAGTATTAAGTTTAATTAAACTTTCCTCAAGAACATTGTGATTTAAAAAAAAATTGATGTTATCTGTGACCAAGTTTGAATTCGATAGAACCACTTATACCTTTTTTTTTAATTTAAGTTAATTTGTTGAATTTTGCGATATTTCAAAACAAAATAAAGAAAAATGAATTAAAAAATCCGTAGGTCAAGGATGAGTTTTTGGGGCTAAAGAGACAGTCAATGACCCCTTCTTTCGGTCCGTTAAATTTGGCAAACGATGCACCAAACACCCTGTATGATAAATTACAAAGTAAATAGAGCAGTCAACTCAACGCAACTTCAGAATTGTGCTCTAGTTAAAACACGAACGGAATATGAAAAATTCTTTGAAAAAAATTCTATTTATAGTCTTGTGAATCCTGGCATCGTTTGAGGATCCTGATGTTATGAGAAAAATATTCACTCATTTCTCTAACGCACCCGTATTCCTCGGGGAGGGAGACAGAGTTATAGAACCGCACTGCACCCGCCTTTAGCCCCGTTATATAGTACTTATAAGTCATGTGTAACTCGTGAAGTGACTGCTATTGAAAATTGTCATCATTAATGGAGGACACGTTGCCTGCCCGTAGTTTAGAATTCAGGAAATCACGCATGGCAGCTGAGTTATATGTCAAGTTATTTTTATGTTTTCTATTATTTATGAAATGATACGTCTTTCCCATAGGCAATAAATGTCGACTTTGTGTACAAACTTTCAATCCCCGTTGAACCCATTTAGGGGGCGAACTAAAAAAACTCTTTTCGTTTCATAAAAAAAAATGTGCAAAAAGAGATGGAAAAACTTGCCCCAAACATTTTGGAAAAAGATTAACGTTCAGATTTTTTTTTAAATTACCGATGAAAAATTTATATGTGGTTCCAAATTATGTATTTAATACATGATAATAAAAATCCCGCAGGCCTGTGGGAACGCGGTTTTGATGCGGGATTGGATTCCCTACCCGTAACTTCATAGGAAGCAGTACACAGGCCCTAGTCATCCCTAAAGTAACCCTGTTGTAGATAAAGGTCAAACGGATCGTCACAGCCGCGGTCATCGCTCCGCCCGCGCTACCAACAGTACCGACCGCCGCCTAATCAGATCAGCACATACCTACTGTAGCCCGAACGCCACAACAAAGCCACACGCCGAAGCGATCTGCATTTAATCCTACATGGTTCGTATTTATTCAGCGTTTTGGGAAGATTTGACAATGATATGAGGTAAAATCTGAGGAATTTGCCCCTAATACGTGAAGAATACGTAAATGTAGGAGGAGATCGTGGCTAAATAATAACAGCCGCTCGTATTAATCTTTAGGTTAAGCCGCGCTTGCTTAGGTTGGTTGTACGGGTGATCACCCGAGTATATATCACATACCGAGTTTCCTACGTGTCTCGGAAAGCCCGATAAGCCGTTAGTCCCGGCTGTCATTTCTAGATCTTGGACAGTTGTAACAGATATTCGGTGGCCCGAAAGTCTGACAACCAATCTTACCAAGGGGTATCATATTATCCACTACCAGAACTAACGGGGATATTGAGATCAGATAGGCTCGCTCCAAGTTAAATACTGGTACTCATCTGCATCCGATTAGACTGTGGGAAAAGGCTAGCACAACAACGCATCCATAGCGGTACTTCCTACAATCTAAATCAATTCATCGAATAGTATAACATCATATGCTATGAAAATAATTTTATGAAATCTAAAGTCTCAGTCATCTTGGTGTTAAAAATATATAATTATTATCTATGAGCCCCAATAACATAAAAGTTTTAAGCAGCATAAAAAACTGCAGTAGGATGTCTTTAATAAAAATATACATACTTTTAATTAAGTAAGACTTCTACGGCTTCGCTTCTGATTAAATCAAAGACGGTCATAGTAAGGGATTATAGCCAATCATTTTATTGAGTTTTCACAAGAAATACTGATCAACTAATATTTCATATTCTTTAACCAAAGATCATATTATATTCTCCTAGTAAGTACTACTAGGTGTCAGTGAGTTGACGAGTGAGTGAGTGAGTTGATATGTACGAGTAAGTATGTACCTTGTGAAAGTGCATTGAAAACTTGGCCTCCTTTCGTGCTCTGTGTGCCCCAGAAGCTGTAGTCAAAGTGAACTGTGCTACCGTTGATAATGCCGTGGCAATGACTAAATATTGGGCCAACAAAATTAAATATGGTCAAAATTGAATATCAACAGACACTTTTTGACGCCCTGTAACCTTTTTGATACTTGTCCATTTTTTATTTTTTTTATTTGTGGTTTGTATATAGTGTAAATATTCACTTGTTAGCAATAAAAACAGACACTTCAATTTTATTTATTTGTAAAATTTATACAAATAAATAAAATTAAAATGTATGTTTGTAATTTCAAAATAACAGCTTTTAAATGAATGCATATGAAAGTACATTATATGTACATTATAAAAAAACTTTTTTTTAATTTTTATTTTCTGTTTGTTTGTTCTGGCTAATCTCCGAAGCGGCTGGACCAATTTTGACGGGACTTTTACTGGAAGATAGCTTAGAAAATGGATTAAGGTTCCTAGCAAAAAAAAATGAAAACCCTTGAAATTGTTATCAAAATCCGATGCAAATAGGGGAGTTATATTTTATAATAATTTCGCAGACGAAGATCGCGGGCCATAGCTAGTAATAAATAAGAGTGAGTAACATGAACTCCTAAACCAAGCGGTATTTCTCGTACTCCATGTCTTAACTAACCAGTTCAAAATAAAGCGATACAGAGTACCTATCATCTTACAGTTAGTTCGCACAGAGGGAAAGGATTAATTTCCGTGTGTAATTAAGACTTGATTGCTCTATGCACTTTCCTAGCATTCGGCTCAAACTCCGATGGCATAATTGGGTTTACCATATTGGGTATTGGGCACACCCGGAGTAAATACACAATATAAATTATTACTTTACTAGTTTTAAGACTGCCTCGTTGATCAGCTGGTCACCAGCTCTGATGCTGGTTGCTGTGAATGAGGATCCAGGTAACACTTTGCCCGATCTGAGTATGGAGACCAGATCGGACAAAGAATTATTGAGTTTTTCCATCAGGCCTTTTGAACTGGCGAAATAAGAGTGGACTGTTAGGTACACCTCTGCCTAACCCTTTTCTTCCGATTGGAAATCATCAAATGACCCCCCTCCCGCCCTGGGCAGAGTAGAAGGGAGTGTCACATTTTTACTGACTAAAACCCATCCATGTCCCTTCTTTGCCCTTTGTGTTCCAGGACCGCGGTATCTCTTTTTGGAACAGTACCGCAGCAACCTCTGCCTAACCCTTCGGGTATTCGTACGATTTGATAAAGGGTGTAAATAGACCCTTAACGAAGCCGAAAGGCACTTGTTCTCCCCGCTATTGCGATATTTTTTTTTGTTCTAGACCTTACCTGGGAACCTTCTACTTACGGAGTCATTGGGGGTCAAAGTTCCAACTTTTTCACAAGTTTTTTTTTAAATACTAATTTTTAAGGTTATAACTTAACTTTAAATACATCCATGACCCGTTTACTATTCAATGCATCCATAAGCACAATGGTTTGAATGCGTAACATTGAGTTTTACCGTAAAAGGTTATTTTTCACCCCAAAAAATAAAAGTAGTTTTCCAGCAATAATTTTTGTGTTGGGTTACTTAGTTTGATGTACAGTCGCCATCAGATATATCGTAGCGGTCGAGGTACACAAATATTTCGGAGCAGCATTACTTTTCAATAAATTCGGAACACATAACGAGCTAAAAATATCAGAAAGCACAGAACTACAAAGGTATCGACGCAGTCAGGATAATCATAAAGATCGGAACATTTATGGAAAATATACCTTAAGTCTGTATTACACAGTTTAAATTCGTTGCTATATTGACTTTGAAGTTGTCAAAAATAGTAAGTATTGAAAAGTCGCTGCTCTTATATTTATGACATATTGCATGTTCGGATGTTATGGGCCATATCTAGTGTAACGAATTTATTGAAAAGTAATGCTGCTCCGAAATATTTAAGTACCTCGCCCGCTACGATATATCTGATGGCGACTGTACAGAATGCTTGGTTAACGGCTTTGTGAAGGGTCCGTTTACACCCTGTATATTCAGATCAAAGGTGTTCCTTTCCAGAACTTGTTACAGTATAGTGGTATTGCGCTCCTAAAATCGTCCCAAACTTCCAATTAACGTTACGCTGGTCTTCATCCAAATATTGGTTCACGAAACCTCAGGTAACATAATACTACGAAACACATGCCGCCGGGAGCTGCCGTAAATTCATAACAGGTTTAGCCTGCACGTAGCTGATAGCAGATATAGTTTGAGCCAGTGCAGGGTGAATTTGACGATGTTATCGTATCTGATAGATAGGTAGGTATAGACAGGTTACTAGGCCCACTATGTTTGACCTATGTTTAACCTGTTAAACAGATTAAGCGGGGATGCTCGAAAATCTTTACCGGTTCCTTTAATATGAGTAGTTGGTCAAGTTTTGCGAAGTATTTTCTCTAAAGGGTGTAAAAAGACCCTTAATGAAGCCGAAAGGCACTCATTCTCCTCGTCAATGCGATCAATTTTTTTGTTCTAGACTATACCTGGGAATCTCCTAGTTACGGAGATATTGGGGGTCAAAGTTCCGACTTTTTCACAAGTTTTCTTTAAAACTCATATTTTTAAAGTAACATTTTTACTTTCAACACCTCCACGAGCCCCGTACTATTCAATCCATCCATCAGCACAATGTTCTGAGTGCGTTACATTGAGTCCTACCGTAAAACGTGATTTTTCACCCCAAAAAAAAAAGTCGGCTCCCAGCAAAATTTTTTGTGTAAAGTTACTTAATTTGATGTACAGATCCGAATGCTTGGTTGACGGCTTCGTGAAGGGTTCGTTTACACCCTATACATTCCTCAACGACAGTTAGGGACTGACTTTAGGTGACTATATTTAAATGGTTAGTTAGATGATCACCGTCTGCTAAATCAATCATAAGAAGAACTTAGTATTCTGATGAATCAATTTCATAAATCTCCCACAAAATCTAATGACTGACGTTTCTATATTTGAAAGTTAGAAAATTATGGTTTAATTTCGGAAAACCGAGTATTATGTCAATAATAATATCGTTTTCCATAATTTCGGAAAAAACCTTAAACTCTTTGATGTGTTCTTACCTGTTCCGTTGCTTGAATATCTTCACCAAAACGATTGCAAAAACGTTTTCAGTCTAAGCGATACGACTGTAAACTTATTCATTTAATTATGTTATTTAGAAAGATCTTTTTTTTTTTGAAGTAAGCTTTATAGACCATTATTAACTATTATTAATTTATAAAGCTGCCGAATATTTATTTTTTAAATTAAATGGGCCTATTCTTGATCTCAATCTATAACTGATTGCTGTAAGGGTAACTTTAAAGTTTATTACCCAAACTTAAGTCTCAGAAAATATCATATTGCTTTCGTAATCGTCGATGGTCGTCCAAATTGAAAACGCTCCTGCGTGATAAAAATACACAAATACAAAACACATTTATCAGTACAACGTTCATGGACACACGACCTTACGCAATGTTTGGGAGATGGAAAGAACTGGCTCTTTTATAATTGAATATTTCGTTATCTTTTTATACTAAATAAATAAATAAATAATACCAGCCTGTTACTGTCCCACTGCTGGGCAAAGGCCTCTTCTCATACAGAGAAGGCACGAGCATTGATCACCACGCTTGCTCAAGACGGGTTGGTGATTTCAGACTTATATTAATTATAAGTCCAGGTTTCCTCACGATGTTTTTCCTTCACCGATGTCTGTGATGTCCAAGATAAACTTAGAAAGTACATATGAATTGAAAAAGTCACATTGGTACTTGCCCGGATTTGAACCCACAACCTCATGCATGAGAGGCGAGGCCTTAACCTCTGGGCCATCACAACTTTATATAATGATACATATTTTTAATACCGTTTTAAAATAACCTTGTGATTGAAATGAGTACGAAAACAAAACGAAAATTATGGAAATAATATTCCATGATAAGTTTTTTTAAATATGAATGGCAAAGAGTTCAGATATATACATATACAGTCGATACAGTCCCGAGGCAAATATGAGTACGGGTTCCGCGTTTGATTCCCAGGTAGGGCAAAGTGTTATTGGGTTTTCCCACCAAGAATTACTCAGTAAAAGCCACGGAGTCTGATTTTGTGCAACGGTGGCTATAAGCTCGCCCCTTATTACATGAGACTTAAACATAACTGGCGAACTTTAGGTGTACTGTTCAGTACACCTGCCCAAGTGCCCAACCAGTGATAGCCTAGTGGTGTGACCGTCGGACTGCCAAGTCATAGGCCTCGAGTTAAAACCCAAGGCACGCACCTCTGATTTTTCGGATTCATGTGCTTATAGTATAATTATCACTTGCTTTTCGGTGAAGGAAAACATCGTGAGGAAACCAGCATGCCTGAGAGATATTTCTTGACGGCATGTAAAGCCAAGTCAGAGGCCCATGAGCGGCATAAAAACTCTGACACCAGGTTACGAACTAACCACACGATAAAGAAAGAAAGTGCCCAACCTTTCGGGGATTTCAGGCGTGATGTTATATTGTATTTATGTGTAAGTATCCCTTTATTTATTAAATAATTTACTCTGATTTTATAAAGTATTATGTACTTACTTAGTGGGCGTCGCATCAAAAGCGCATCGCACTCCAACTACTGATCAGTCGACCATTGACCGGAAAGTATGAGGAAAATCTCGCACTGATTATATGATTCACCCGGATTTTATAAAGTATTATGTACTTAAGTGTACGTCGAAACAAAAGCACATCGTAGTGCAGTTCTTGCCCGATCATTGACCGCGGTAACCCTCTCTCATCGGATCCACTAATTCAATAATCTAAGTATGACGCAAACTGTCGGTTAGCATTGAGTAAGCGACAGTTTGTTAGTCAATATACATAATGTTGACGATTTTTATACTATGGGCCATGCTGGTCGTTTTGATCTGTAAGGTATGAATATATTATTGCTTAAGCCTTTTTGAAGTTCTGAATAATTCAGTAAATACAATACTATTTCTAAAAATAGATTATATCCTACACCTACTTTAAAGATTAAGGCAATTCTCTACCCCGATAATCTATAGTTGTTAACGATAATTATTAATCGAATCTTTTCCCCAAATTAACCAGTCTCATACATAGTTAATATTGAGAGACTAGGTATGTGGAACTCCTTATTACTAACCGTGAGCCGAAATACCAACGTATTCTATTTCTTTTCTCATTTAGAAATAAGGATCTTATAACAAGAGATATTTTTCTCTAAGAAGTCACGTTATGTATTAAAATCTTCACTAAAATCAAAGTAGTATCCCTTTTTTTGTTACTAAATCGGTCAAATGTCACAAAAATAAATGAATACGGATCTATATTCACGTTCCAAATGAAAATACGACAGAAGTAATACAATTGACAGCAAAGATACAAACAGTAGATAATATTAGGAGTAGTAGAGTATTAGTCAAGTTGTGTATGAAAATCTTCCCCAAAATGAAAGTAGTGTCTCTTTTTTTGTTACTAAATCAGTCAAATGTCACAAAAATAAATGAATACGGTTCCTAATTCACGTTCCAAATGACCAAAATGAAAATACGCCTAGAGGTAATACAATTGACAGCACAGAATCAAACAGTAGCTAATATTAGCAGTAGTAGAGTATTAGTCAAGTTATGTATGAAAATATTCCCCAAAATGAAAGTAGTGTCTCTTTTTTTGTTACTAAATCAGTCAAATGTCACAAAAATAAATGAATACGGTTCATAATTCACGTTCCAAAAGACCAAAATTAAAATACGACCAGAGGTGAAACAATTGACAGCACAGAATCAAACAGTATTAGGAATAGTAGAGTATTAGTCAAGTTATGTATGAAAATATTCCCCAAAATCAAAGTAGTGTCTCTTTTTTTGTTACTAAATCAGTCAAATGTCACAAAAATAAATGAATATGGTTTCTAATTCACTTTCCAAAAGACTAAAATGAAAATACGACTAGAGGTAATACAATTGACAGCACAGAATCAAACAGTAGCTAATATTAGCAGTAGTAGAGTATTCGATCATAACATAATAACGATACTCTCAGAATGTTATTGAGAATAACTGAATTGAAGATTTACTCGTATAATATTCCGAAATTCGAGGTCCACGCTATATTCCCACTGCAAATACCACGCGTTTTTCCAGGAAACGTCAGCGCGTTGCGTTCATATGTATCTTTTAATTTACCAAATAAAGTACAGATTTTCTTTCACGAATTTAATATTTCTCATTCTTATTTCGGTTTTTATTAATATATTATTTCCGTACGCGTGTTTACCGTCGTGACGGGCTGTTTATATGGGATTAGGAGTTTATTGATTAAATCCCCACAGCCTACGCTTGGTATTTAATAAGAACAACGTTGCATTACGGGCCCACCGCACGTCCCAAGATATCGTTTTTTAAAAATTATTATAAATAAAACCGCCTCCATAAATGATATGAAGCGATGCCCTCAGTGATTAAAATACAAACATAACAGTAAAGTTATATAATTTCATAGTAACACGAGTCGAGAAATTTGACGCGTCGAGGAAAGTACTTCATTCACAGTTCTGCGGCACTTTTGGAAAGTTTTTGTGAGGTTTGGAAGGGATTGTATGAGGTCGGGTGGGCATGGATGAGCTCGGGCTTACCTTCCGCGGGGGCGGCTGCATGTTGGCGCTCGTCGGACCGGCCGGACCGTCGGCGACTCGACTGAGTGTCGGAGCACGAGGACTAGGATCGATGTCGCGCGACGGACGCGTCTCCACCTTCTGCCGCGAGCGACCGCGTCTGCTCGCCCTACGGGACTACGCCGCGCATGCCCCCTAACTTGCAACCCACGCCATAAACTACGCATTCCTTTTTTCGTTCAAACTAGACATTATGTTATTTAAAACTCTGACGATAACTAAGAAAGAGTTAGATCCTTTTTTAAAGTTATTTTTAGACAAAGGATAATAGTAATCTTGCGTGAAAAGGTTAAAATCTTGCGGGATAAGCAGAAAGCTAGAAATGCTACGAGTCGCCTCCCCCTCCCCGCCCCGCGAGTTCGTAGCACATCGCGTAGCACCCCTCGTAGCTATCTTGGCACCCTAAAAGGCCGAGGTTTAATAAAAGCCACTTGTAATACATTCCGAGTAACGCTGGAACACGCTCAGAATTTTTTCATTGTAATATGAATGAATCCAAAGAATCGTAGTACAATTGTTTTCAGCCTGTAAATAATTTTAGAAACTTAAGAATTACAAATACCGAGTATGAATGCTCATTAATACTATACGCGTTCAAATCGCTACACCAGCCCGTCGCGCGCTGTGTAAACACAAACCTGTCATTAGTCGAGGCGCGCCAGTGCCTGCTAGTAAACCTGGTAAATCATTCAAAAGGGCTCGCAACAAGATACCAATTATATTCCCTATAAGAAGAAAATTGTCTACAGTAGAGCACTGCAAGGGAATTTACAAAAGATTGACTCTGTGAATTACTTTGCTAACTCGTGTTTCACTTGTTTTGACTTTTGACAGTACTTTATGGATTTTTGATTAGTGACCCACTGGCCGACATTGAACTGTCAAGTGAGAGGTTACCTCATATTAAGTTCGCAAAGAATTTGTAACCATAAAGTTCGGAAGATTTCTCGAACGTTCTAGAATGTGAAATTAACATAAATAATTTTCGGTCAAATTAAAAGCTAGCTCAAATATCTAGCTATATCTTCAGAGTCCACAAGCAGTGAAGAATAATTTTATAAATGTACGTCTTCAGCCCACTTAACGATCGCTACATTCTACATGGCGTAACCGTGTACATTTTCAATGTGAAAAACTCACACTAGTGCTAATTTACACCTCACTGAATTTGTTAGTGGTATATTGTCACCAATAGTCTCAGGTTACTGAGCGAGTCTCAAATAAGATCGTTGTAATCAAGAGCGGTCGGGTCTCACAACGAAGTACTAGAGGCCTATCACCATGGAGATGCTAATTAAAATAAACTAAGGAATTAAAAACTTAGGAAAGAAGTAAAAATCTAAATATACTAACATTTTTGAACTGGGTATTTAGTCTGAACGGCCCAAACCGAATGGACTGCGGGCCATTCAAAAATTGTTTACGTTCCAAAGGACCGGTGATAAAAAATTGTAAACAAATTCAGTCATAAACTACATCAAGTACATTCGGGTGCAAAGGTTATAAAAATTAATAAATACCCTTTGAACTAAGTCAAATGTAGAATCACGAAGCTCTAAATGCCCACTACAAACTAAAAACCTTAAAATCAAATGGCAATCTAAACTAACTATTTCATAACAATACAAAATGCTAGTTCATGATACAAACCCTAGTTAATAATAAATATGAATTGAATTCCATTTCTAGGGAAATGAAAACTGTATTTCATTTCCAAGCGGATTATTCAGCCACCCCTGCAATTCAACTGATGACCGCTGCGAGCTTTAGATTTAATAATAAATGTGTAATGCCTTGGTGCAGGGCGAAAGGGTGAAACGAAAAATGTATTGACATACGTAACTATTTTAGTAGGCAGTGTTTTATGATTGTGTATGCAGGGCCAGTTTTACAAAGGGGTACTAATGGCAGCTTTGTCAAGTGCATTTGTGATTGACTTATAGAATGGTTTGTTGAAATGAACTCATTTGTTTTGTATTGTATTAAAAGGGATCAGTTTTCAGACTCACATCTGCCTAGCCTTTTTCCTACTATGTTAAGGTCGGTTTCCAGTCTAACTAGATGCAGCTGAGCAGTAGTATTCTACATGGAGCGACTGCCTATATGACCTACACAACCCAGTTAGGTATTGGGTACCATGATGCCCAGTGTTGACACTGATTATTGGACTTTTGGGCTGTTTAATATGCTTTCCGAGACTCGGAGGTGTTCCGTTATAGCATAAAAGTTCTTTTTAGCTTTTTCACCGACAGTGACGACTTCTGGAGGAACTTTTATCTGAATGACAATGCTGATAGGATAGTTTCATCAAGGGCCCTGTTCTTTCCATCTGTTCATGAGCGGCTGGCGAGGAGATGGCTGGAGGTGCTGTGTTGCCCAATTTCTGACAGGTCACTGTAACTTTAAGAGTAAATTATTTTCCTTCAAGCTTTTTGCCTCGCCTTTTTGTGAATGTCCTACATCTGACTGCGAATATGAATAATCTGCACATCATATTTTATGGAAAGGAACGCGTGGGCAGAATGAACGCAATATTATGATGGATAGTGTACAGGTTACATCCGGAGTTATTTACACTATACGGATCTTGTAGAAAATAGAACTATGAGAACTATGAGAACTGTGAGGGACTGTGAAAATAGTTCCGTGCGTTCAAGCGTTTTTGCCATACCTGTTATTGGAATCAAATATAACAGCTCACAATTCAGGATCCATTAATATTAATGATAATATTTATCCGTGGTGCTAGGCAACTGGCCTTATCCCAGTTGTAAACGTCCCTTTGTGCCTTTGTTTTATTGTGTCTCCTGCTGTTATGGGAGGTGTGGAAATTATGTTTTTTCCTATACTCCTCTGCTATTCTTTTTTCGTTGCGGGATCCAAGGTGCTTCGATGAAGGAAAATATCGTGAGGAAACCAAACCAGCATGCCTGAGAGATATTCCTCAACGTAAAGCCAAGTCAAATGCCCTTGGGCGGTACTAACCACAAAAAAAGGCATACGTCATGATTTTTTCAATGTAAATTATTTATAGTTTTCATCATAGATATTTCTTTTATTTCAACAAAACAGGAGCACTTCCCACTCTTCACACCTCTGTCCACCCCTTCGAGAGTTAATACAGACGAATAGACCTTCGTGGTCATCCAAATATTTATTTAATAATATGCTGTGGTTTCATGCAATCCGCGACTTCGTACTAGACGTTGACGTTGCAATCAATGCACCTTAATCATAAGCATTACAGCCAAAATAAACCGATTTGAAATATTCCTCTTCGATTTCAGTAAAACCATGAAAGAGTTTTTATTGTCAAGAAGTTTAAATAAGCAATTGAATGATCTTGCACGAGTAGGCTGGTCTTAGGAACAAAAATAAGAAGACATGTGTGACAGCCAGCATCCCGCACCAGCCCGCGGGTTTTACTTTGTCCTTCTCATAGCGAGAAGTCAGAACTCAACAACAATTTCACAAATTATTAGCGAACCATTAATTCATGATATAACTAACATACATATTTGCATAATTTAACAACAATATGTTTCAATACCAGACACCATTTCACAGTAAATTTGAATATTATTGGAACATTAGGCTTATTGCTAACCGTTTACTAAATTAGCTAGAATTCCTAAACAGCTCATGGTTCGATCAAACACGTAGCATTCGAAACATGTTGAGTTCACACCTCGGCTCCCACACCTAATGGGCCAATCAATACATTTTACTCCGTCCATTCGGTTTTAAATTTTCAAGGCAAATATAAAATAACCAACGGTTTCTTACGAGTACGAGGAGCTCGTGGCTAAATAATAACAGCCGCTCGGGTCGATCTTTAGGTTAAGCCCTGCGTGCCTAGGTTGGTCTGTGGATGGGTGACACCCATTACATACCGAGTTTCCTCCGTGCCTCGGAAAGCACGTTAAGCTGTTGGTACCGGCTGTCAGTTGTAGATCTTTGACAGTCGTTAGGTAGTCAGGGCCCAAAAAGTCTGACAACCAGTCTTACCAACGAGTATCGTTTTACCCAGTACTAACTGGGTTGTGGAGGTCAGATAGGCAGTCGCTCCATGTAAAATACTGGTATTCAGCTGCATCCGGTTAGACTGGAAGCCGACCCCAACATGGTTGGGAAAAGGTTAGGCATGATGATGATGGTTTGTTACGAATACGCTGTAGTAACGTGTGATATGAGGAATCAATAAAGCGCCATCAATTTTTTTTAATTCTTTTATCGTGCAGTCAGTCCGTCCATTGACTATGAGCAGATGTGTTTTCAGATTGAGTGTCAGGCAGGGGTAGTTCACCACTGGGATTGACTCTTTGTAATCGGTAGCTCATTATAGGTTATCCTGGTGTAGGATGTTGCGTCTCTTCAGGAGATTCAGGGTGTTAGGAATAGTGAGCTGCACTGCTAGTGGATTCGTATGGTGTTGAAGACGCTTTTTGTGCTTTTGCATCGGCTCTTTCTTATTTTGTCCTTCATTTCAGGTCATGATGAACTTCTAAGTTCTTTATGAACCAGGGAGTTTTCTATTTGTTTGAGGTCTGTTGTCTTCGGATAGTTTTTATGTTGGAGTCGCAAGTGGAACCCCTCAGCGACATTCATAAACGATATTTACAAACAAATGTGACTTGTAAAAGTGACTTTTTTTAAACCACCTTACAAAAATAAATGGCATTTATAAATGATATTTTATTCTGTGAGTTAAAAAAAAACACTTTTAAACGTGACATTTGTTTTTTTTTTAAAAGCTAGATTTGGCTAGTGCTACTTTGGCTCTGAGAAGAAACAGCCGAAAAACTGCAGTAAATGAGGATCATGCAGATTAGTGTCTGCGATGGTCTTTGAAGAAAGAACCACACAGATTCTCGACGGTGTAAGTGTAAATAAAGTGCCCATATATGAAATAATAAATTTTGATTTGGTTACTAAGCGATAACGATGAAGGTTAAGTCAAAAATTGAATTGACATAAGATACCAATAAACCCAGATGAATCCTGTCGAATGTCATCATAGAAATACGGAACGGTTTGGAAGAGATGTCCACTTCTCAAGGTCCCATGGTAGCGGAACTTGCAGTGCTTGCCCTTTATCAGAATGAATCGAATATCGAATGACCAATTTCAAACATATTACTGACCCAAGTTGGCCGGAGCAAAAAAACCTGTATCGATTGCATTGACAACTTGTGGCAATCTTTGAAAACGTTCCACATATATTTTATTCAGGATTGAAATGAACTTTTCAGTAACATATTTCAATTTCATACTTTCTTGACTTTTCCATATTTATTTGGAAAAATAAACAATTAAACAGTTATACAGGGTGTTTGGTAGATGGGTGCAAAGCCTGAAGGGGGTGATAACTTAGACCGTTTAGAACTTATTAAGCTAAACTTGTCATAGACGAAGTCTGTTCCTTGTATTTTCTTTTGAAACTCTAAGGTTTTTAACAATAATATCCATTTCTTTTCATTTAATTGTTAATAGTGTCGGGTAAAAGCTGTTATGTTATTATTTTTATTTATGTAATGTGTGATTACTCAAACAAAATAATTCCCAAGCATCTGTGTCATCAGAGAAACATTCTACGCCATATTCAAGTTTAAGAAACTTTTAAAAATCAAGGAAATGTTTTGTTTACGGCATAATAAAAAAATTACAAAAATAGCCTCAGTTGTTCAAACCTTTTTAAAAACATGCTTGGTTGTTGCCCTTTCTTTTGAGGTACTATTTATGCAGATGTCTCATCAACTCTTGGAATTAGGATGTACAAAGCAAATTGAGGTCGAATATTTAATGTTTAAACAGACCAAAATAATGCAACATTTTTGTTAAAATAACTTATTGTTCATGTTCAAAATGTTGACTGCGGTTTCTTATACAAGCGCGGGCCCACCTTCTCACTTCTGTAGTCGTGATTTTTAATTTCATCTCCTGCTTCATGACTTAAAAAGCCGTTTGATTCTTTCTATTAATTCTTCTCTAGTTGAAATTTCAACGTGCGTGTAGACGAGCTCCTTGGCCCGTCCCCAAACGAAAAAACCACAGGAGTTAAATCGGGTGATTGAGGTGGCCAAGGGATGGGCCCGTCTCTGTCAATCCAGCTCTCTGGGAAACAGTTATTTAAATGTTCTCTCACATTAGGGTCCAGTGTGCTGGACAACCATCTTGTTGAAAAATCATTGGTCTTCTCATTGCCAATATTGGTATTTCGGTCTCGTCCAGAAGCTCTGGGAGATAGTTTTGAAGGAATTCCAGGTAATTTTCTCCATTTAAATTATCTGGCAGGAAGTGGGGACCAGTCAACCACCGCCGCGGCCGCCCTAAACGTGAGAGAACATTTAAATAATTGTTTCCCAGAGAGCTGGATTGGTAGAGACGGGCGCATCCCTTGGCCACCTCAATCGCCCGATTTAACTCCTGTGGATTTTTTCGTTTGGGGACGGGCAAGGAGCTCGTCTACACGCACGTTGAAATTTCAACTAGAGAAGAATTAATAGAAATAATTAAACGACTTTTTAAGTCATGAAGCAGGAGATGAAATTAAAAATCACGACTACAGAAGTGAGAAGACGGGTACGCGCTTGTATAAGACACCGCGGTCAACATTTAGAACATGAACAATAAATTATTTTAACAAAAATGTTGCATTATTTTGGTCTGTTTAAAAATTAAATATTCGACCTCAATTTGCTTTGACATCCTAATTCCAAGAGTTGATGAGATATCTGCGTAAATAGTACCTCAAAAGAAAGGGCAATAACCAAGCATGTTTTTAAAAAGGTTTGAACAACTGAGGCTATTTTTCTTATTTTTTTATTATGCCGTAAACAAAACATATCCTTGATTTTTAAAAGTTTCTTAAACTTGAATATGGCGTAGAATGTTTCTCTGATGACACAGATGCTTGGGAATTATTTTGTTTGAGTAATCACACATTACATAAATAAAAAATAATAACATAGCAGCTTTTACTGGACACTATTAACAATTAATTGAAAAAAAATGGATATTATTGTTAAAAACCTTAGAGTTTAAAAAAAAAAAATACAAGGAACAGACTTCGTCTAAGACAAGTTTAGCTTAATAAGGTCTAAATGGTCTAAGTTATCACCCCCTTCAGGCTTTGCACCCATCTACCAAAAACCCTGTATATCGCAGTATTTTATAGAATTTTAACAACAACGAGATAATGTATTTTTCCGAACTCCAAACTGAATTTAAATCAATTAAAAACGTTTTACGTAGCCATAACACTTGGACGTTAGCAGATTTCTGCACTAATTAACGAATCTAAATAAAAATAGAATATCACGTTGTCGCTGTTACAATGAGCTTTTGTTTTGTCTAGGCGCTCAGAGAGCTTCGTAGAACTCCGCCCCCGGCCCCGGTTGTAAACGTGGCTGTTCCACGAACCATGGGACATTTGAATGGCACCGGGAATATTCGCCTGCATAAAAGAATTCGTATGTGAGAACGTTCGCGGGAGCGCGAATGCCGTTTGCGAATGAAGACTTTCATGCCATCATTCGCAAACGGTGTGCATCAATGTTGTAGCCCTAACAGTACTTAGCTACACCGGCAGACAGGTTGACGGACCTTTTATTAGACTCTGGGCTGGCAGACATGTGCGTGCACGTGTTCATGTAGCCAATTAGTGTATTTTTAAGTGATTGTTATTTGTTGTTTACTAACATAGGATACGTTCATACTAACACTATATGGATCCATAGGTCTGAAATAAAAAAATTGAGTTTGAATTACTTCAGCGAGTGAGGAGGACCGAGCATTACTTGTAAGGATATTTGTAACAATTACTTGTTTGTACAAAGTCTAGTCTTGGTTCAGGCGAAGGCTTCCGATGAGCGATCGTCTTAATATTGTGTTGTTTTGTTGTCTGCAAGTTAAAGGGACTGACATTGCTGCACCTAATTCTGTATCGATTACGACACGCTAAGACGAAGAACAATTATCATCTTTGGTTTTATGTTTTATCCAATGTCTTAAATTGAGCGGAGTGTCTGTTACCAAATATATCACTTAACATAACATCCGTAATCCTCGAAGAATTGAACAATAGATTAGGTACCTGTAGTGCCTACCTACATCCACATGACGCCAGTTATGTTTAAGTCCCCATTACTCTCGGCCCCTATTACATACAGGAAGGCGAGCCTATTACCAATAACCGGCTCACAGTCACAGCTAAAATCCGGCTGCGGGTTGCTACAGCACAGACTTTGCCAACCTGGACAATCGAACCCATAGCTCCATGCTCAGCAGTCTGGTCGTAGTCGTAGTAGGCTGTTGTATCATGAACTTCCTGCCCTTGTCCCTTTCTATTTGGGGTCGGCGCAACACGTTTTCATCTTCCATTCTCCTCTGTCCAACGTCACGACATCATTTACTCCTTTCTCTATTATATCATTCCTCGCACAATCCATCCATCTTTTATTTGAAGCCATAAGAAGGGTATATGATATTAGCAGTCTATGTAAGTATGTATGTTTTTATTTACGTATGTTCCTCCGTAGCGCCTAAACTATTCATCATATTTTATTGAATAAGGTGTCAAGCGATTCGTTATTATGGCCCGGGTAATATAGGCAACATTTTAACCGACTTCAACAATAGGAGGAGTTGATTTTACCTTGTAAACCCTGAATTTAATTAGAGCGTGATTTTTCAGTAGTCGGGTTTTTTAGTTGTTCATCAACAAGGCAGTTGTATCTTATGTCCTAAATTTAACGATGCTTCATTAAAAAGTGTGGATTTATTTCAGTGTACGGGCTAACTCAAAATCTCATAGTTTACCTTTATGTAGGACAAAGTGACAACCACGTTGGAAATTAAAACCTAGTACCTACATATTTACACAAACTATGTTAAGTACATATGTAGTTTTCAGTAGCCTTCTTTACAGTACATAATTAGAATACTCACTTTGTGTTCTACATTACATACACGGCAGAATTTGTGTGGTTTTTAACCTTTGTGAGTATAATAAAATAATTTCAACATTGTCCATGTTCGCAAAGAATATCAGAATCTAATTAGAGGTTTGCACCGGAGCAGTGAGTAGCGGAGAATAACCGGTGATTTACCGGTAAAAGTATTCGATTGAAATAATCGGTAATTAACCGATTGATCTCCGGTGATCGTCGCATCTTATTTTTTTTTTATATAATAAATTTACACAAATAAAAGACACATTTAAAGCCTTTAGACGAAATAGCCTTTAAATACCTAGCTGTGCCTGCTACTTCTGTAAGGTCAGAGAGAGTATTTTCGGCGACAGGACAAACACTAAATCATAGAAGAAACATGTAGGTACGCAATCACACTGTTGACATTTTGTGTTTCCTAAATCAAAATCAGCATTATTTTGTTGTTTTTATAAAACTTTTTTTTTAAATAAATGATTATATTAAGTATATCAATTGATTATTCTTATTTCTTCATTTTTAATGTATAAATTAAAAAAGGAAACAAAATTTCTTTATTCTCCGGTGATCTCCGGTTTTTCACCGGAGATTGCCCAATCACCGGTGAATTCAATCGGTTGTTAAAATCTCGCTCCGGTGCAAACCTCTAAATCTAATTTATAAAACCTCCTTTGGTCCGTAGTTCACAAAAACGAGATATTTATGTTCTCAATTATTCCAAGTCTGTTTGCTAAAACAATACTTGAATGGTTCTCGTTTGACTCACATATAGAATGTTGGTGACAGTTTTATATTTATCTTATTCCAAATTCAAATCATAATTCTCTTTTGAACAACGTTCTAGATAAGTCTTTGAATCGCACACGGATAATTCATAACAAAGTAAAAATCTATTTGTGATTTAACCCAAATAAATAATACGAATAGTCACACATAACTAAAATACCAAAGTCTTTTAAACCGTTGACGATTATATTATTCTATTTATTTCCAAAAACAATAGAGATAAGAATCTATTTTAAACTATTGCAAATCCATTTTTAGTCTTTGTCCACCTACACATCTTTAATGTCAGACAAACTGTATGTATAAAAAATATTGTAAGACATTTTACAAGACTAACGATGGAATTTCTTGCCCATTCTATTTCCTCATTCAATTCTATTTTCGGTCAGTGGGTCGTCTTAGGGGCGGAATTGTAGGAGATGGAGTATACGTTTAGGGGCACTATGAGCAAAAAAGCAAAAGATTTTTTTTTTCGGATTTTTAGAAAAAATATCTTAGAACATTTTTAGATTTTCCATAATTCGGAAACGGTGCGTCGGAGAACTATGCGTCTCAGAACTTAAATGGTTTCTATGGTCTAGGTCAACCCGATACTGCAATAAAATAAGGAAATTACCGAAAAAAAAAAACTAATTCCGAATTTATTTCTAAATTTAAATTTTGTCCTCGCTCCAAAGCGCCCCTAAGGCTACACTCTAACCTTCATGTAAAGTGCAATTTAATGGCCTAATTTACAAATGGTTTTAATTTGACAAAAATCAAAAGTTTTCCTTAAACAAACTGCCTATTGGTCTATGTACTCACCATCACTTTGGGCTTCCTACGAGCAGTTCCATACCTGCTTTCGTAATAACTCATCGTGAACTCACTATTACACAAACTAAATTAACCGCACAAATAATATCTGTTTACACATAGTAACCACTAAGAACCACTACAACTGTTTACACTCCGTAACGCTATGCAAAATGGGACATGTTTGTTTACAAACGGTAGCATTTGAGATGGACACGAAAAAATGCACAGAGATTTCCTAAAAACGTCGGTAATTCAGTTACTTGTTAGTTACTGTGTTTTATCAACGGCCACACCGCGTTTGTCACGATACGATAGTAAAGCTAATCAACAAACTGATTATCTGACGTTTATGATTTCTATTGAGAACAGCTGATAACGTGCAAGGACTGCTGTACTGTTGTTGTTGATTTTGATAGATAATCGCTGTCTTTTTGACTGATTAGGGATTGTTAGTAGTATTTTGTTACTTGGGGCGGTGCGTTTTTACTTTATTTTCATTGAACTAAAGTCTACAATAAAATACCAATATGATCGAACGCGATTAGTTTGTCCAATCTTTAATTAAACATATGTAGTTATAAAATACTTGATGATTCGGGCAAAGCCATTCATCGACGATTACGATAAGTTTTGCCAGGTGTGCGGCATCCCCAATAATGGTATGGAAAAGAGAATAAGTAATAAAGACATAATTATGCGCGTATGGACTTTTGCATGAATGGACTTTTGCGCGACTTAATGTCATGGGTGTCGTTTTTTAGTTTTCGGGGTCGCTGATTACAAAAATGAGGTCAAAATGAAAATCCAAGATGGCGCTGACGAAAGTTTTCATTCGTTAATTTTATATTCAACAACAAACAACATCGAATAATCTAAATTTTTGAGTTATGTCATCCCGTGTCGAGTGAAAAGTGAGCAAAAGTTCGTTTACAACTTTTTTTAAATTTCGAATTGAACCAAAACTGCAGCGCATCAGGGATGTTTGCTGAAGCTCACGTGGACTGTTTCTACACGGTGATGCGGAAACGGTGCATATGCTTGGTCCGTAGGGAGCGGCCCAACAGCAATTCTATGATAGCAAGCAGGCTTGATTGTGAGTTTGTGAACCACTGCTGCAAGGTTTCGGCTGGGCCTGTCACTTCGCAGAAATGATCTCACAATCTGTTTCTGTTTTCGGTTTAGTTTTTGTCTTTGTATGTAAGTGTATTACTAACACAGTTTGTAAGTACATTGTTACTAGATAACACTATGAGTCTTGTTGCTCGAATTAAATTATTAAATTAAAACTATCTTTCGCGAAAAATTGCAGTTTATGCATTGATCAATGTATTTCAAAATATGTTAAGTAGATTGATATTTTAGCTGCAATAACAAAAACTGCCCAAATTCCTTTTAGTAAATCACGTGTAGAGGACTGGTGATCAATAGTAATCTTTTTTTTGTGAAAATAAGCATAGATAACCTAAACATAGCATAGATAACTAAAGAAGATAGTGTTCATTGTTTCAGTGAGGACGTACCGTACGTCCAATAATTTTCAAATTAAAAAAAAATCTTCTTTGATTGAGTAACGTATTCGCAAGTCGGGTTATTTTTATTTTTAGTATTGTTATTTATTTTATAGAGCAACTCAAGGCAGTCTAGAAAGTTTAACGTTTTTGTATGAATTGCATTTTCCCATAATTTACATTTTTTTATGATCGACGTCGACGTTATTTCTTGCGCAAGACACCTTTGTGTTTAAATATTGTTTAAGGTTCATCAAAGCCTTCTCTTGTAAGAAAATGCAACTCAGTCTCTTTATTTAACTTTTAAAAAGTTTGACGGCTTGTTACAGACATTGCTTTGTTATTTACTTCTTTGATGAAATTAAATGATGTTTATTTTTGCAAGTAAATCTATTAAAGGCGCGTCCAACCTGCGCACGTGCACGAACAGTGCGGTGCGCATCTTAGAAACATAGTAAGGTCACCTTTGGATATGTTCGCCAACGGTTAGCGAACAGTTGGCGTGCAAGTTACAATCTCTTGCGAACACGAATGTAACGGTTCGCATGCAAGTTACCATATATATATGGAACATATTAGTATAGACACTTTTGTTTGGACATGTTCGCGACAGGCCCGCGAGCGTCCTTATTGACGCGTATAGCCATTCGAGGCGCGTAGCGTGTACTTGTGGACACGCCCTACGACAATTTTACAAGTTAATACCTGTTTATAGATTTATTAACGGCAATCTGTATATTCCTGGAATCCACACAGCGTCATGTATCAAAAGGGAGTGGTCAGTTTTAAGGATGTGGTACGGAATGGACCAGCAAACTGGACAAGTTTCTCCATGGTACCATCATTATCGCAAAAAAAGTATAAATGTAGCTGTTCCATAAATTATTCCAGTAACTATTGGAACCAAATACATGGGACAGCTGATTTTTATAGCTGACTAGCTGTTGCCTTCGTTCGCGAATCGGATTTTGTTACCAATTTCAAGGGTTTAAATTTTTTTGCACGGAACCCTAATTATTTTTCTAAAACAAAAGAAGCTTAATATGATTACGATTACTATAATAATTGAATCTCCTAATTTTGCATGAAACAAAGTCATATTTCGTAAGTATTGCATTATATTATAATGTGCATTATTACCGCAACGCAACTGTAAACAGTAATTTTCTTAAAAACTAGCTGGCGTGAGGAGTGTAGGCCGAAGACTGGCGGACCGATGACGATATTTGTGACAGAAAGTGGGTGTGTAATGAAAAATGCGAGCGTAGAGCGCGCGTCACATAGTCGTTAATATTTATGATAAACGAATTTAGAGCATATTGTATTTAGGGATTTCAATTTTATGGCATGTGATATTAAGTTGGGCATTCGGCTACGATCGAATTTGATTCAATAAATAGTGGAAACGTTGATAAGAAGTTGTTAGTGCAGTACTAGTCAGCTGATTGTTCACACGACAACCATAAGTACCTGTAAAACTTAGTCAAAGAAATAACCAGGAATAAAACAGCTGTGCACTTTATAGGAAAGAGCATTAATTTTCTTTTCAGCCCGAGACATTTTAATTGAATAATAATACTGCAGAAACACAATGAATGAAGGCAATGCATTTCATTTTAATTTATTCCACTTTCAATATTCCAACGGTATCCACAACTACTCGTATACTAATAACTACTTTTCAATACACTTTCTCGAAAACTGGCTCTTATCGCACTACGATTAGGTTCAACATGCAATGTATTTCACACATGTGGATTTTTAATATTTTTTCGCACACGTGCGGAAATAAAAATGTCCACAAATAACAGCTGTACTTATAATAAGTCAAAGTGGGTTCAATGACTATAGTCGGCAGTGTTTGTTTTTTTTCAAAGAGATATGTCTCTTTAGGTGTAAATATGTTTTGAGTATTTAAATTGTGTTTATAAATAGAATATCATAGATAAACATGATTATTTAAAACAAATATTTACTTTTATGAACAAATTAACATTTATTAGTGCTCTAAATTCAAAAATATTTGCATTTTCTATTTTTCATATTAGGCTGTTTAGCGGCATCATACCTTTGCTTCTTCTTCAACTTGGAGAAAGCAAAGCGCGGAAAAACGCAAATTAAATAATAGTTTCGTAATGATTAGTGTCAAAATCACTTTTCGTTCTAGTATATTTTATTTCTTCGTAAGTGTATTGAAAAACGTCGTTTTATAAGCGTGGGTATTTGTAACTGCAGTTCTCGGCTATTTAACAATATTAATTCCGCCTCGAATGCAATAACAAAGTTTCCCCACTTATATCAAAATGTACCTACTTTTGTCGTCGTTTGTTTTTTATTAAATGCATTCGAACATTCTATAATCAAGTTTATTAGCAGCTGTTGTTCTTCCACCATTTTATTGTTTATACCGGCCACAGACTTGAACAGCAGGTACTCAGTTTGAAGAGTCCCTAATTGATTTTGTTTCTGTATACGTTTGCCTCATCAGTCTAGTGGTTAGAACCGCTACTGCCGAGAAGAGATCCTGGTTGGACGCATAGGTCGAGCAAAGTGTTATTGGGTTTTTCCATCAGGAATTACTCAGTAGCACGAGGTCTGGATTCGTGTCTGGTTGTAGGCAATTGGCTCGCTCCCTTACATGGGACTCGAAAATTAATGAATTAGTAAAATATTATTTTCCGATCCGTTTTCAACATCGATCGTCAATTTACTGATCAGAGCCTGGTATGCTTAGCTCCAAGCTATTCAGAATACATTCTTTCTGTCAGTCTTTTCCCAACTACTTTGAGGTCGGCTTCCAGTCTAACCGGATTCATCTGAATACAAGTATTTTACAGGGAGTGACTGCCTAGTAGGATTCCAATACGTTTTCACGCTTAGTGCGTGAACTGATGCCATAAAGAAAGTTAATGAACCAAATTAGGTAGATAGGTATACCATATTGTGGTAGCACAATCAACCTGCAATGTTGCCACACTTCGCAGGTGATCAGTGGTGGGGAAGTCGTCCACTTGCCAGTTGCATTGCAGGTCGTGGGTGCGAGCCCAGGTGTTATTTTATGTAATTTATTTGAAATTGACATGTCCAAGAAACTAAGTTTCGGAGATATTAATATCACTGTTTCGTTTCAGATTAACAATGGCTGTTCGTGCAACGTATGCGCAGATGGAGAGGCTGATAGAATGCATGGGGGTAAGATAACCCCCAGCTGTGGAGGGGTTGAAGAAAGATACGAATCATGGACTCGAGTAAGTTGGAAAGATTCTATTACCTCAAGTTCGGCTTAGCTCGAATGATGCCGCGCTGACCCGAACATGATTTAGCGATAATAGGAGTTTGCAGATCCGCACGAGTCTAACACAAGTAGAACATGTGCAGTAGGTTGTTGCTTCGGATTGGCGTTGCTATGTTAAGTCTGTAGCACCCTTTATACCTACAGTGCACAGTGGAGGAAAAAAGTCCCATTTATTTTTTACTAGTTTCCGCCGCGGCGTCTCCCACTTAAATTCATTTTTATACAAAATGTCTTTATTTTGACCCTGTGCATTATTCTGATATAAAAACTATATTACTGTAGGTACAGTTTTGTCAAAATCCGTTCAGTATTTTTTGTGTCAAAGAGTAAGAAACATCCACCCATCTAATTGCACCAACGTTCATTATAATAATACGCCAAAAATATATTTGAAAGATTCAGATAGGAGCCCGCACCAATAATGTTAGATCATCATTTCAAATTTATCCACAGTGCCTCGTCGCAACCATCGCAACAGGGACCGTAGCCGGAGCATGAACATGGAGAGTTAGCGCCTCATCAAGATCGAGGAGATGAGGGTCGCTCACGAGGCTGCGCGCGCTGTCGGCTTGCACAAGGATTGCCGCGCTCTCGACAGACCGCCGAAGCTATTGCTCTTTGCGGAGAAACCATCGCAGATGCTTTGAGAAGCCTTCGCTAGATGTTGGTAAATATTATTGTTTATCCTGGTGACCGGGTGAATTCCCCTCCGGCAACGATCATGAACTTTCATCCCTATTTGACCCCTAAACGGGGTGAATTCTCGGAGTGCTCATCTTTAATATTCTGTTCTTTGTCAGCTAGTGAATTTATTTTATTGAATACATAAACAAAAGGCGTGGTCATAAAGCGTGCTAACAAGTGACGTACGATTTAGCAACAATGGAAATCTAAAAGTGTGTCGTCTCGCTTCCACGTAATCTCGCATAGCTATAGCCATATGGCTATACCTAGAGCGAGATTAGCGGCGTCGCAGCCCGCGGGACTCTATTGGCTGCGAAATTTTGCCACCTCCAACCAGGCAGGGCTTACGACCATTAGCCGACCGAAAATACTTAGCTAAGCATGTAGTTTGTTCATTTCATGTGGCGACGTGGCGGCGTTTGCTGCCGCGGTGAAATTCTCATTGCTGTCTTACTTATTCTTGTCACATTTTCTCGCTTCTTTATGTCAAATTTTCTATTATGCTTAGTGTTTTCAAATAAAATTTAGCTTACAAGAGTGATTTTTATTTAATATTTTTATATGCGTTATAGTGAGATATATGTATATGAATTATATGATTAGAGAGTGGATTGACATTCTTATAGTTATAGCTCGAAAAGCAGGAAGACCTGGTTTTCGCCACAAGTGTTAAGTCCGTCCTTGTCCGATTGAAACATTTTCCGACACTAAACATCAAATACACATTACACAAACAGATTATACAAGTGCCGCATGTAACCGCGTGCACAAGGCAAAAAGTAGCAGTGGGCGGGGTACATTGATGTCCGACAGGCAGGAAACTAGAATGGCGACCGAGCACATTTTCTCAAAATATAAGAACTAAGTAGGTCTGTCTGTAGGTCCAATTATAACAATGTACCATTTTAGAATGAATAAATATGAATCAAAGTACATAAAAGCCTACGTTATAAATGCAAAGTCACGCTTTTTGACAGCTTTAGAAGCGAATAGTTCAACCATTGATTTTGGTTTTTTAGGAATATCGATGTCAGTTTTTAAGCTTTTTTTTTCAGCCTTTATTGACATCCCTATTTTTTTGTATTCATAATTTCTCATCACTTTTGTGTAGTGGTTTATGGAAGACACATGTTATCCAAACTTCAACTGGTGTGGTGAGTAAAATGGCTGTTGCATACGGACGGACAGACAGACGGACAGGACGAATATAAGGGTTCCGTTTGCTGTTGGCAACGGAATCCTAAAAAGGATATCAGGTGTAGCAGTATCGTAGCAAAGCAACAGTACAGCAGTGACTCGTAGACGTGTCGTAGAAGCGCTACGAGGCGTAGCGCCAAATCGTATGACGTAGCAATGATGTAGCTACGGAATGTTTTCATGCAAAAATCCGTGTATATTTTTGCCTTTAGCCGAGTGTAATTAGACAAACGTCGATGAGAACGATGTTTATAGTGGTCGGATTTTCATGAGACTTTTTTATGGAATTCCTAGAGGTAAAGGAACACGAACGAACCACAAGGTGTAAACAGACCCTTCACGAAGCCGTCAACCAAACATTCAGTACATCAAACTAAAGTAACTCCACGCAAATATTATTGCAGGGAAACGACTTTTTTTTTGGGGTGAAAAATCACGTTTTACGGTAAAACTCAATGTAACGCACTCAAAACTTAGTGCTGATGGATGGTTTGAATAGTAAACGGGTCATCGAGTTAATTAAAGTAAAATTAAAACCTTAAAAAGTGGTATTTAAAAACTTTGACCTCCAATATCTCGGTAACTAGAAGGTTCCCAGGTATGGTTCAGTACAAAAAAATTATCGCAATGTTGGGGAGAACAAATACCTTTCGGCTTCGTTAAGGGTCTTTTTACAACCCTTTATAATTTCTCTCGGCAAGTTCGAAAGTGCAGGAAGAATGTTTAATTATTGAATAAAGTAAAATTTTGTGAACTTTGTAAAATAATCGACGGCGAGCCATTTGTGTAATAATGAACGGACTAAAATAGGTTGGTACTTTTTAAAATCATAATCTTGTTAAAACACCGACCTTGAAACAGAAAGTAAAGTTATTCAAGTACTCTATTTATAAGGTGGATGAACCGACAAAGTAATATCGCACTTTGAAATATTAAAAAAACAGGTTTATCTCTCTCTGTGTCATCACTTGATCATTTAACTGCCTCGTTGGAATAGTACTCGCAAACCCGACTGCAGAGCAGAAGGTTCAGGGTTCGATTCCCAGGTCGGGCAGATTGTTACTGGGTTTTGCCATCAGGATTTTCTCAATAGCAACCACGGAGTCTGGATTTGTGTCCGGTTGATGGCAATAGGGTCGCCCCCTATGGGACTTAAACAAAAGCATAACAAGCGAAGCGTGGGTGTACTATTAGGTACACCTCATGTTTCATATAAACAGTTTCACCCCTTTTCTTCCCCCTAAAAGGTTGATTTTTGCAAAATCCCTTCTTAGTTCACCCCTCCGTTACATACTACAAAACCTTCTGTTCAAAAGTCAAGTACATATGTTTAGAGGTTTACCTAGTAGTGGTGTCTTACAAACAAAACCTATCCTGTATTAATAAAAAAATATAGAATAAGAATATACAGGGTGTAAACAGACCCTTCACGACGCCGTCAACCAAGCATTCTGTACATCAAACTAAGTAACTTTACGCAAAAATTATTGCTGGGAAACGACTTTTTTTTTGGGGTGAAAAATTACGTTTTACGGTAAAACTCAATGTAACGCACTCAAAACATTGTGATTATGGATGGATCGAATAGTACGGGGGTCGTGAAGGTGTTTAAAGTAAAAGACTTACATAAGAAACCAGTATTTCAAAAAAAACTGGTGAAAAAGTTGGAACTTTGACCACCAATATCTCCGTAACTAGAAGGTTTGGTCTAGAACAAAAAAATTATCGCAATGACGGGGAGAACAAGTACTTTTCGGCTTAAGGGTCTGTTTACACCCTTTAGATCCTCCTCTAATATTTTTATTCAAATTTACACAATCTGTTTACTTCTCAGGCTTTTGACCGCCACTGTCACTTACACGTGATAAGCAAGCTTGTGCCCTGAACGCCAATCGACACAAATATGTGACAAAATGGTAGGTAAAATTGTGGCTTGGTGTAGAGGGCACGCGCGTGCGTTTATGCGCTGGCGTTCAAAAGGTTATAAGCTGTTCCAGTCTTTTGCCTAAGGCGTCAGGAATACTCCGGTCGGCGCAGCGCTGGCTCGTAGGCAGCAGCGCCAAAGAGTAGAATACTTAGGTAGGGTAACAAACGAGCACTCTTTCTTGTTACTGCTCAACGAGGCTTTGGGCTGCTGCGGAGAAACGAAGAACTAAGTTTGACGTTATATAGGTGTTGCCATAAGAAAAACATTCACATAAACAACAGCCTTCCTAACAACGTCATTCGAGCGCGAAACGATAAGACACAGCCACACGCACAGAGCATCATATTGTTTAGGTAGCGACACGCTTTAGTTCCGTTATTACCCACTCTTTTCAACTATCAGCACTTTCGTCATACTACTAAGCAGGTGTAGGTAATAAGGCTGTACTCAGACGATTCCTAGATTCTAGTTCAAAATGTTGACAATAGATGGCGTTGTCTGCAGTGTGGCATAATCTTCTTACGGCGGCGGCATACTGAAGACGACTTATATGAAATAAAACCAGCGGGAAAAGTGTTTATGGTGGTATTCGTGGCCTTTTTACAGCCGGTATCGACGAAGCTAATTTAACGCCATGTTCTTTAGGAAAGTTAGCTGGTAGGGCTTTAAGTTGTTGTGAACAGAATTTAGCAGATTTGTGAAATCTCCGTGTCTTACGCCGGTCGTCGATCGACGTGCCTTATCTATTAGCAATATGTATCAGGCGAATTTAGCTACATAACTTTGTAGGTACACCGGCAACATGAACTGCTTCTTAAAACAGTGAAGAAAAGGTATAATTAAGAGAAACAAAGTGAATATTTTTCATAAAAATTACATTTATTGGTATACATAGGAATAAGTTGTAAGTATATTACAATGGGCTAAGGTAGACTATGTCTCCCAGAATGTTTAGATTAACTACTTTGATACAGTCGTGTGGTTTTCGAAAGATAGGCCACCGTTTCTTTTACAGCATCATCAGGAAGCAACATCGCACTGCCACCAGGCACCACCATGCTTTATTAAGTTGATTGTAGGTCCTAGCCCGGTTACAGATGCTCTTTAGCAAGTATTGTGTAGTCACAATTCCACAGTGAACAGGACCTCAGAAAGTTTTTGTCGCAGATAGGCACCTATTCTAAGTTACAGAAAATATATCAAAAGTTACAGCTGGGACCCACAGTTATTAATCCAAATACTTACTCAAAACCTTGAACATATAACACAGAGTAGGTATTTGAATAGTCTCCTTCAAATGTCAGCAATTCGTTTCTCCATAGTTTTCTTCGGGCATTCCCTCTTTGCTGCATTTTCTGCACTAAGCTTAAGCCCCTAATCCCAGATTCCAAGAGCATCCACCCAGTCGTCAAAATTTTATATGGAGGAATAAGAATCTTTGGAATCATTGATCATAGTGATGTATATGATGAAATAGTAGTTCTTGATATTGCTTCCAATAAATTAAAAAGTTAAATTACCCATGAAATGCCTACAGCGCCCTAGCTAGTCGAAATAGGGTACAAGATACTAAGTTGATAGGCACAAAATTAAAGCATCCACACTATGAAGCTAAGTTTTTATAAAATAATTATATTCCATACTCAAGAATAATCGAATCAAATCGGAACGAGACTCTTGCGAAGTGAATTCTGGTGGATCTCGTGCATGGAAAGGATCTTGGATCCACGCAAATTCGTCGACATCGGCAAAATACGTATTTCGAAAATCGTTCTGAGAGTTTCGAAAGGTGCTCCGTGAGAAGACATCAGAGACATCAAGCCTTGTCACACAACAAGCTGTTTAGATTTTTAAATTAAAAAGCATGTCATTTGCAACGCGGTCAGCGTTGTTGTCTCCGGAGAATGGCAAATAGGAATTTACAGGAATGCCTCACGGCGCTCCTCTTTACTCTCTACGGCGCCGCGGCGCCGCGGCACTTTGGGGACCCCTGGTCTAGAATAAAAGAAATATCGCAATGACGGGGAGAACAAGTGCCTTTTGGCTTCGTTAAGGGTCTTGTTACCTACACCTTTTATACTGTCAGCATAACTGCATATAGGAACTTGTCTACGTGCGCACGTACCTACCAATATGAAGCTTTGCAGGTCGTGTAATTCGTAGTTGCAGTGCGCGTCGACCCCAACGAAGGAAACGGAAGGTACCATATCATCCGAATACCTTATGACTGTCCAAATATTCCTTAAACTAACAATTATGAAATGCCGAGTATAGACATCCAGATTTAACGATTTAACAAATATATAAATATTTTTTTCGAAATATAAATTGGTGTATCCTGCCCCAAGAGCCTGCTCATACGCAGCCGCTTATCTTTTCCCAAAAGAAAATTCCATAACATTCCTCCAGCATTACCTACCTAGTATCAAGTAAAATCAAGTTACAAGTAAATAAATGTAAAATAGTTGATGCTCACTTAGTATTAATCCCCATTTCATGTAATTAAACCCAAGCTTAGTCTAATCATAAGTTCTTCGAGCAGTCTGTTAAACGTTTACTTACTTGAAACAAGCTCAATTACCCGGAGACGTCCAAATCGAACCATGGATCCCACCAGACGGAACTTAGGTAGGTTGGTCTTGGTGGGAATATATCTTGTTCTCGTCGTGTGACGGATTGAAGAGCACAGCAGCAGTAATATTCCCCTTAGTCGCAGTTTTATCCCAGGCTAAGAAAAGGTAACCACTTCTTATTCCGGTTTGTGCGTCGAATAAGACAGTAACTGATAAGGTTATAAGTTTATTATAGGACTGACCATAAATGTC
The DNA here is from genome assembly GCA_905220335.1 of Noctua pronuba. Taxonomy (NCBI): domain Eukaryota; kingdom Metazoa; phylum Arthropoda; class Insecta; order Lepidoptera; family Noctuidae; genus Noctua; species Noctua pronuba. The sequence goes on along the minus strand of LR999891.1, from coordinate 4,327,028 downwards.
TGTCACACTATTTTTTCTTCTTTCAGACAGTCCGAATGACGCAGCTATAACTGATTTTGCTAGAGAATGTCTTTGAAAATATTCAAAATCAAATTTGCCAAAGCGGGCTTTAACATGATCCCTGAAAACTATTCATGATAGATACCTTTTACTAGCCATAGAATATTCAAAGATGGTAAAATAAACTGCATAATAAATAAAAATCAACAAAACAGACTCCAAATATTTCTTCTCGAAATCGACTTCAACTTGGAAGTATGGACAGACAGAAAAAAAGAATATGAGGGATGAATGTGACAGTTATGATGCCCGTGCGCAGGTTCCATGTTGCGTACAACATGTTCAACAAACATCGTTTGCTTATTATAAAGAAACATTCTTAAAGAATGTGCAATGTGGAATGCGACACAAGGACTGATTGAATAAGAAATGGGTTTTACTGATTTTAGTTACAGATTCGGGAACTAGAACTCAGTGTGATACTAGCGCCATGTTAATTACTATGATTTAGAAGTCGATTGGAATCAATATGAGAAACCACAGAGTGTGGGCAACTCTTTATAGTGCAGTGACAATTGATCTCGACTGCTAAGTTATGAAAACTTGGTGATAGGATTCAGATGGGATACCGCAATGATACTGTGCAATAAGTGGCAAGTCACAATGAATACGATTTAAAGTTAGTATATCTCAATCATTTGGTACATTCCTTATTGAGTGTGAGACGGGCATGCTGAAGACCTGTTCACATTTGTTCTGACTCATATAGACAACACAACAAGTTGTATTTCCCGTTGATAATAAAAGATTAGTAGAAAACCAAAACGGATAGACAGAAGGCAAAAAAATCAAAAGGAAAGATTAATTGATCTAAAAAATTTATTAATGAATGAGGCGACTATGTGCACATTGAAAACACTTGTTATATTACAATATACTTGTACACTATTTACAAAACCCACGATACATCTATCCTCTCTCGGCCAGGCGCAAGCGCCGGTTTTAGCATCATCATCTTATTTAACACACTGTACATAAGTAGTTTGTACAAGTTTATTCTTAAACGTTACATTTCATTTAAACTAACAACACTAATTTTAAAACAATGGAAATATTGTTGATCATAATACTTATACGGATAATGGTATAAGAATTTTACTTAAATCTCTTAAGAGCTAGTACTTAAACCTGATTATAGAGTCTACAATATAAATAATAGAATTAATATATGTATCGAATTTTCTCTATAAGCTAATGACTGGTGCGCGACGCTCACCATGGCTAACACAGAATGCTCGGGCGCCACGTGCGGGCGGCGTCGCGTGCCTACTCCGGAACCAACACGTCGACTACTGCTACTGCTAGTCTGCTAGTGACGTCGCCGTCGCAATAGTTCATCTCACTAACACGACCTACCGGGGCGCTACGGCCCCGCACTATGTAAGATCACTACATCGCGCGTCACATACATAGAACATACAAGTAATTAATACATAAACATGATTGTCAATAACACACATACTTAGCGTTACATTGTAAATTACAATTCCATACAACACTTGATTATTAAATCGACTGATTAACTAAAAATACTCGTTACAAAATGCGCTTACAGCGTAGCAATAATAACGTTTCTAAATTAAGAAAAGTTACAAACATTATTACTCTTATATCGACAAAATATTAAAAAAAATTACATGCACTTATTTATATAAAAAAAAATATTTTATCAACAGAGGAAATTTTAAACATATGTACATTTTCAAATGTGTTTTTTATTCCCTGCAGTCGGAATCTCAAAATACAAAAATTAAATCTAAAGTTTAGTTGATTTATTATATAAATTAAAACAAATCACAGTAACAAGGTAATGATCGACACAAAAGTATTGAAATGTGATGCTGATTATCATGTCATTCTATTGGATTTGTGCGTACGAGTTAGTGCGAGCAACAGTAAAGAGACCAACCAAATGCGTATAATGTCCGACCCCCGTTGTCTAATTAATTTGTAACTTCGTTCCGCCTCTTTACTGCTTCAATGCACTTATTCGTTACAATTTGTAGAATGACACAAGTTAAGCGCTCAGCGCTCTTTAGTTAAAAAAAAAAAACGAACTTTTGTAGGAAGACGAATCAAAACGTGATTTTGTAGTTGGCGAATGGTTCTGGTGTTGTTTTAGAGGGTCCTAAGCATTGTAGAGAATTATTTGATTCAATGATACAAACAGCACAGCTGTTCAACGAAGATATTCTGACAAGCCCTAGTTGTGAGTGCGCTTAAAGTTATAATTTCACTATTAGAAAAGAGAAGTTTTGAGTAAACGCAAGACTTTTGGTTTCGAAAATAGTTGTTCGCGAGCTCATACGTCTGGATAAATTAGATATATTTAAAACTTAATCATTTATTAATTAACATTATTTCAGTAGAATGGTGCCAAAGTGAGTCCATGATTTTATCGAAAAAAAAAAATATCGGTACTGTAGTTTGAGTGTCTATAGATCTTTTTTATTCAGTTTATTTTAAAAATGTGACAACTCACCCATTGCCTATAGTTAAAGACACTATAAATATCCGTCAAAAATACTAAAATGGGTTTATTAAGCTCTACACGGGGGTTTTAGACCGATCGTTTTAAATATAGACAACGTGGCTATCGACACTATCGCACTGAGCGAACGAAATGGGCAAAATCCGTTATTTATAGCAATATTAATATTGCCTGGTCAGCAATTAGAGAATATTAAAAGTTCATTAATATAAGTGGGCTTTATATTAGAGAATGTTTTATCTGGCCAGGCAATGTCCACACTGCACATATATCAGAATGGTTGAAGATTTGTAGGTGAGGGCAAACTGTGTTACACTAACATTATTTTACTAATCTACCAATAAATATGATTCCAAAGTTATACTTATCATACGCCGAACCTAACACTACATTTTTTTATTTATAAATATTGAGACATAAAAAGTGCCTTAACATAACGAGAGCTCCACCCTGATTCATCCGGAGTTTGCCCGTACAGTCAACTGAAACTTTGAGGACACACCATTGACTCCGCAATAATTATTAAGTTATTACATTTCATCGAAATTGATTAAAACGGTTTTTTTATACCCAATTGATTTAATATTAAGCCGTTTTATTCCGGAGTCTAATTTATCTCAGAACGTGTCATGATGTATTAATTATTATAAAACACTCATCAACAAAACGATTTCGTATAAATTAGGCAATAAACCTTAAATGTATAAATTGATTTGTGTCGTAGTTATCAAGCTTTGTTTTAATGTCCCTAAGCAACTATGGCTCTATGAGGAGTAATAAATATATAAGAGATTTGCAACTGCGATGGTGAAAACTGATTTACACAAGTAAAATGTTTTCAGAAGCGGGTCTGAGGCTTTCAAGCCAAGAGAGGGTTATAATAACCAGAGTCGTCAATGGCAGCAAAGACAGTCGCCTTTATTGCTGTAGACTGGTTGCTAGGTAGAAAGAAACTTTACTGTTAATATTAATGTAATCTTAAAAACTATTATATTACTGTGACAGCTATGAAAAGTATATACATAATGGAGAACAATGGAACACCATCATTTCGTAAGACCCACGCTCTTTAGATTGTATGAAAAAATCTCTGTATATCAAAATAAATATATATCATTTTTAACATTTTACTTAATACCGTTCCGTTATTTAGATGTAAGGAAAACAATTGCCGACCATGAGAATAGTTGCAACCAGATTATTTACAAATATAAATAATTTATAAGTATGGTAACTTTGTTTAATATTTATGGATAAAATTATTGATTATATAAACACGAATAACTATGCAATTCATTTATATTTGCTTATTACTGATATTTAAATTTTCCGTTTTGGAACGTACGTAAGCTACGATAATGGTAATTAATACTATATTTACATTTTTTGTTAACATTTACACAATATTAAATTAAATCTCGTGTCCACTATGGATCCTGGAGAGTAGTCGATTTTAACACGATTTTGCGTAATATTTGTAAATTGATTACATATACAGACTGCATATTTACACCCATAAAAGCTAGTATCTAAAGACTTTGTGATTATTTAAATCCTGAATTTGAAAGGTGTACCACTCGACCAGGATTATCGAGTGGTAACATACTGAAAAACAAATCAATTTCAAAGATTCCTCACTGGATAATAATGTAACTCAGTTACAACATAATGTAATCTCATTGTTCTGGTTACTTTATTCATCATTCGTGTAATGGGCACCATTCATTTTTTATTTAAATGCAATCACTGATAGTGTTAGTAATTTGTTTTAAATATGGGTTATGTCTGATAACGTGATAAATAAAGATTTTAATTAATATTGTAAAATATAAAAGTATAAAAAATCAGTAAGGTTCTCGCTTATTAATTCGTGCACACAATTTTGATAAAATGTTAAAAAAATTTGGAGATGTTCTCAATGATGTTTTTATAAATAATAAAGCGAAACTAAGCACAGCCTACAACCTAATTCGGTTTTGTGATAGCACAACATAATTTACTTCCATTTCCCAATCAAGAAAAACCTTTCATTTCCCGTTGCACTAGACATTTATCTAAAGAACAAAAAATATTTATACAGTTTCCATTACTTTTTTTAACAATTATCATGTACATTGAATTCGAAATTACTAATTTCAGATTGGTACTAAGCTTACATAATTCAATATTACGAAAATGTGATTTTTAAACATTTAGTTTTATACTAAGCTCATTGATAGGCCGCTAACTATATCGCTTTAAAGACGCGCAGCGCGCCGACGCGTTAACTCGCTGCGGCCCGTTCTAACACCGTGTAGTTATCTCCTGCTAAGGCACTGTCCAGATATAATACTATTCGTAAGATAATTCAATTTAGAGAAAATCCGCAAATTTTAATTAATTTGTACAAATTCATTGTAGTACACTTAATAGTAACATTAGCTGAGAACCAGGCGTAATAATGAAAACCAAATAAACAATCCATAACATAAAAACAAACTGAGCCGTAAAAATCTTTTCTATTCATATTCAACACAGCCTCCACGCGAGAGCTGAACTAAGCGAACTTTAAACATAATTTGTATCGGACGATTTTCAATCGCAAATCTGGACAAGGCCTTAGTTCACTATTCAATATTTTATTTACAATGGGAACGAAAATGAGATACTTATGAATAACGGACATGCACTTAAAACTAACACACCATGCCTACGTTCAATGAATCTTTGACTATACGATGAGTATTGCCGAATATTGCACAAACAAATAAAATCATATTGTAGTCACATCACTAATAAATTACTTTTTATATCTACCATATGCTACGTAATGACTCTACGGAAGCATCAAAAACTATAATAAAAGACGGTATATGTTTTCGTGTGTAAATATAAAATAAATCAACCTTAGTTCTGATTAGTATGAACTAATGATTTTAATTTGCGTCTCTAAAAAAGACAATAATGTCAAATATATAAGGTCTAACTATTCATACACGAAATATTTTCAGAGAATCATCTAACGGCTATAACGAAGCCATTTCAACAAAACATTTTATCTAAATGTATTTTCATAAAAAATAAATAATTTAGAATTACTTGACCCACAAAATAAATACTGGCTCCTTCTTATTTTTCAACATCCATTACGCTAGTTTACTACGTCGTATTTACCTACTATCATTGTTAGAATATAAATTTTAGAATTATAATAATTTCGTAAAAACCCAACACTTAGATAAAAATTTTTTCGTTGCTATGGCGACTTTACGACTTATAGAAATTACTCGTTACTTAATATTTCGTATATGAAAAGCTAGACTTTATATATATAACTAATGCGACCAATAGATTTAAATCCAGCATTGTGTAGTATATGGTAAATATGATGTTTTTAGTCAAATAAATATTCCAATCAGTTCGTTGAAGTCTAATTTAAATCAACCTTAATTATAATTGATAATTTTCTAAATGATATGAAGAATAGGCAATAAGCAATTTGTTATGTTACAAGGATATTCGCAATAGACGACCACGCTATCATGAAACTTCAAAAATATTTACAACAGTTTCGATCTATTAGGAAACAGAATATCAATTAGGAATTTAGTTCTGATTTGCACTGCGCCGTTCCTGCAGCGTCGTAGATGTGCAACAACTACGCTTGCTCTGAAAAAGCGCAGTGGAAAGCAGCACTAATACCACTTGTCTACGTACCATGCACTCGTAGACTTCTAATTAATTCCACACTTGATTTATCTAAGTTACTTGAATTTGGTTGTAGTACAACTACATATTCGCACTAACACAAGATACACATATGTAACAGGCCTATGCCTAGTGCGTGGTCATCGATCACGGATAGCCTCCGCTAAATCATTACATTACATTCGACTTTATAAGCTTATCTCGATTTAGGTATTTCATAAACATTAATTTACCCTACATCTGTTCAGACAGCATCTAATGACAGATGGCAATAAGGTTATTTTGTAGTAACCGTTACGTAATGGCACACAGCTCTCATTGAGTGATTCATCTTAAATTCTGCTTATTTTACTGTCAAGTTATTTCATCTCACATTCTTACTTGTACTTGAGTTTGTGAACTAACCGTAAAATGAGCAGAACAGAGATATCAATGTATGCACTTGTGTATCAGAAGTGTCAGAATGAATGTTCCTTGGTGGTGTGGGAAACATGTCAAATGTCAATTATCAATATTAATGCCCATTTGTATGCAGTAACTTTGTTTTGTAATCAATCTTTGGTTAAATGCGAACCATGATCTGATTATTATATAGTTTCGTGTAGTTGATTGGCCACCAGTGCCGCCTTAGCACTTTGTTTTATGTTATTTTGTTATCGGTGACAACAATTGAGTCAATAGGGTCAGAGCCTCCCTGAGGAGTGGTGGTGAGGGGACTAATTGGATAATTAGTTATAAGATTATTTGAATGTGTTTGATATCCACTTGAAGTTGGAATGTGACAGTGACAGTTAAAACGAGCGCGTGGACGGGGCATCGGTGCGCACACGTGACCTGCTCGCTGAGCGACTCCGAAGCCCCGACGCCTCGCCGCCCCACCGCCACTGCGCAGAGAGTGACACTCGTGCTAACCACTGAACGTGCGCGTCGCGCACTTCAAGATAAGTATGGATCTGAGTCTACCGCGGTGTTTTACTGTATAAATGATAAGCTAACGAAATTATGTGATGATTTTCATGATTGTGAAGCGTACAGAAATAAACATACGTAACTTATTTAAAAAATTACACAATTAATTCGTGAAAATTAATGAGATTCCATATGAGGCACAAAGTAAAACAGTAACTTTAACAAAAATATATATGCTATATTATAATAAGATTTACTTGTGCACAGCATAATGCACAATTTATATATCTTAGAATAACTTTAAGTTAATCATTGAGCTTTCTATTTATACAAATAAATAATATGTAATAATAAACTACACCATGATAGAGATAAAATATTGTTTTAAAAATATACAGACACTATATCAGAATTTAGTTAAACTATACAGGAGATTTTATACTTGTTCTATTGTAACAGTTCATTTAGTCTTTGTCCTTACTTCTTTTTAGCCTTTTTAGCCTTATTTCCAGCATTCTTATTTTTAGGCTTAGTATCTAGATTTTTTTTACGCGGTAAGTTCTTATTGTTCTTGGTACACTTGACGCTGCCGGCACCGCGCGGCTTATATCACCTCACTTCACAGTGTTTATTGTTGTTGACGGGCACGGCGGGGCGCGCCTCGCCCTCGCCCGGCTCCTTCATCACGTAGCCGGAGCCCTCAGAGCTGCGCGATAGTTTTAACCGGATAGGCGTGACCTTGTCCGTGCGCACCTTGCGCATGGCCGACGTCGACTCGGAGTAGGAGGGCGGGTCGATGGCCAGCGGGTCGGGCGCCGACGGGTCGTACTCGAACGGGTCGACGGGCGGCTCGGCCGCGGCCGGCGCTGCCACCGCGCTAGCCGCGCTCGCCGCGCTTTTGGACGGCCCGGCCGCGGCAGCCGCTGCGCCAGACGCGCCCGGCGCGCCAGCCGCGCCGACCTCGTCTTCCTTGGTGCGCTTTATTTTGATTATCAACTTCGTTGCACTATCACTTTCACTATTCACCACTTGCAGTTTTTCCGCTTTTTTGTCCTTTTTCTTTTTACGTTTCTCACTCTTTTCACTTTTAGGCTTCTTGATAGTCGTTTTCTCATCTTCCTCGAAGTCAGCCATAACCATTTTTCGGTACTTCATGCTTTCGCGTTTCAAGTTTTCCAGACTTGGTTTGTTCGCTATAATCCTCTTTTTAGGAGGGCGGTAGATAGTGGTGCCGGCGGGCTCCTCGGGGGTGGCGGGAGTGGGAGCCGGCACCTGCTGCACCGTGTTGGTGCCGAGCTTGATCTTCAGTTTGGGAGTGACGGGCGGCGTAGCGTTCGCCCTGTTTGGCTTAGCGGTTGTTCGGCCGCGACGCTTGTGTGCTTGTTGACCAGACGAGCCAGCTATCGCTGACAACTTCACGTCGTCTGACGGATCAACGTCATCATTCATGCTAACCTCTAAATGCCTCAGCTCTCGCGATAGCCCTGCGCAAGTAGTCTTGCGCTTGGTTTTCTTTTCTACCGGGCTGTCGGTGATCTTATAATCCTCTCGCGTGGGTATGCTCGTCATGGAAGCGACGGCTTTAGGGATGGTGATGACGGCGCGAGTGAGAGGCGAGGGCTGCGCGGGCGGCGGCACAGCGCCTATGTTAGCGTTGTGGTTGGGGTCGTCCATGTTCATGTCCTGCGTCCAGTACTGGCGTAGCAGCTCCTTCTTGCGCATGCGCCGAAGGTTCGTGGAGCCCGACATCGCGGAGGAGCCAGCGGCGTTGGCCGGGTTCATCATGCTGGTGCTGGCCTCGTGCACGGGTGCCGGCGGCGGCGGGACCACCTCGCTCACCACACGGGATGAACTCGCAGAGTAGTTGGCGTCCAAAAACGGACCTTTGATCTTAACTTTTAGCTGGTTTCTGGAATCGGATAATGAAACTTTTGGTAATTGAGGAACAAATACCTCTTTCGGGGGTGGTGCGGGCTCGGCGGGTTGATGTGTCGGCGAGCCTGTCTGTGGGTTACTGGCCATTAATGCTGAGTGCAATTGTTTCTCAACTTCTTCGTCAATTTCAGGCAAGGGCTGCTCGGCTGTGCCACTAGCAAATGCCAACAAGTGGAAAGCGTTTTCAGTTGGAGGAGCAGGATTCTCAAAAGGTTGATAAGTTCGCATATCAACAGGGCCCGGTAGGACTGGCGCGACTTGAGAGAAGCCTGGTTCTCGCTCTGAATCTGCGGGAGACGAGTTGCCATCGGCGGGTTCAGGGGATATGGGAGGCTTAATATCTTTAGCGTCTGACGATGGCGGTTTTTTAGTCGGAGGAGGAGTAATGACGCGAGGAGATTGAGAGGCATCCTTGTACGAGTGTTCCGATTTTCTATCTTCACGAACGTCGATGGATTTTCGTTTGTCACGAAGGGCTTTCAAATCGACACCATCATTAGCGATTTCTTGGTCGAAGTCGTAAACTGTGCCGACTAGCTTGCTTTGGATGGAGTTGCCAGTGTAGTCGACGGCGAACCCTTGTCCGCGGCTCTTGGAGCGCCCGCGCCCTCGCTGGCTTCGGTTGCTGCGGTTGCTGGGACGCTTGGTTCCCTTCGGCACGTCACTCTGCTTCGGCGATATCCCGGGACTCTTGCCCGGCGACTTGACAGGGAACTTAGCAGATGCTTTGCTCGTCACTTTAGGAGGGGGAGATTTTGATTCCTGCGAATGAAGGCTCGTCATAGTTTCGTTGTTGTCGTTCGACACCTTGTTTGCAGTTGTAGCTTTGTTGCTATTCGTATTGTTGCTACTTGTGTCGTAGGAATCTGCGCTTATACTGGGACTAGACACAACGTGTATGATCTTATCGCTTGACGCATCGTAATCGCCTGAATCTCGCGGTGAATCCATGGGCTTCGGTGTGGGCGGGGCAATCATTGCTGTGGTGAGTGCAATATTTTGCGAGGAAGATGTGAATGCTGCACTGTAGAAGGCCGGTTTGAGCGGCAGCGGGAGCGGCGTGGCGGCGGAGTAGGCCACGCCGTAGAGCGGGCCAGGCGATGGTAGCGGTAGCGCCGATGCGCCCGCGAACAGTGGCAGCGAGCTCAGGAACGGCGACGCCTCAGCCGGGTAGGTCGTGTACTGGTTCAGCGGCATCGACGGCTCTACGGGCCGCGAGTACGCGGGTATCGGAGGGTACGTGTCGATGTCAGGCATCGCGTTACTTTGCCGCAGCCGATCAGCAGCAGTCATACGAGATTTTCTCACATGTTTGTGAGAGCGCACGGAAGTGTCCGAGTTAGAGCTGGAAGCGGACGATCGTCTCGTTGCTATCTTGCTTTCGCGCCATTTCTCTTGGGTTACATAGTGCGGCGAAGGTATTGTGGCACAATCCGAGTGTGTTATTTCATTATTCTCATAGTTCGTGTTCTCATTCACCACTTCGACGTCGTTACTGTGATCGACAACTGACAAAGATTGCGAATCATCGCTTTGCTTGGATATTGAGACAGTCTCAGCTGATGCGGATTGACTGACTGACGTTACATTGATGACGGGCTCTTTGCTGTCTTCAGTGTACGAGTTGGAATGGTCGTATTTCTGATCAATGGCAGACTGGCTCTGCATGTCTAACTGTGACTCTGAAACCGGTACGTTAACCCACTTCTCGTTGCTGCTCATCGCAATAGGCTGGAATTCTTTAGCATCCATTGTTGTATCTCCAGATGGCAAGTCCCTTTCAATGGAGGCAGGTCGGCGTGGGATGTGGTTGATCGACTGGCGTGATTCTATCGGCGGCGAGCGCTCAGCGTGTCTCTCGGTAGGAGTGTGTTTCTTGTGCGGCGAACTGTTCTCCTCTGCCTTCACCAAGTTACAAGGGGCGTTGATGTCGTTCTCTTTGTGATCACTGTCGTCGTTCACCACGATCGGTTCCTCTTGATCGGGATTCTCGGGCGGCACCTTCTTGGTGCTAAGTCTAAATCTCAGTCGGTCCACCAAATTCAAAGTCTCCTGCACGCCCTGCTTAGTATCCTCTTTGAAGAAGAATTCCGGATATGTCGCAAACGGTTTGATGATATCGTCGTGGTTGAAGCCATCGTCGACGGCCATCATTTCAAAGTCTAGGAACTCATTGTCTTTGGATTGCGGCGAGAACACGGATTTGTTCGGATACGGGTTTACAGCTGAAGGTATCTTAGCGCTCTTGGAGATTTCGACACCTTGTACGTGGCTGGCGTCTTGCGTTATAAACTTCTTTTCAGCTGAACGCTTCCTCATGTTTCTTGCCACGTTCTCAGCCTCCATGTGCTCAATAGTTATTGTTCTCGCATCCATCGGCGTCTTAGGTGACTTGATCATGGTATTTTCATTGAGGTTAGCTTGTATTTTAGCTATCATTTTGACGCTGCTCTTATCGGCGTAATCAGAGTCCATGGATTTCTCGTCAATGTATTTCTCGTTGCCACCTGGTTTTTCTACAGGAGGTGGGATGGCATTCGGGCTCGGAGCCTTCGGAAGCCAATGTTTGTCATTGTCATGGTAGTCTGTATTGATGTGGAGCGGGCTCTTCTTGTCAATCACTTCCACAGGTGGTACCTCTACTTCAATCCTAGGTTGGGGCGTCTTCTTTTTAGGCGACGTCGACGTCCGCTCGGAGCCAGTGACGCTAGGCGCTACGCTGAGCCGTCGGTCTTTCTTGGCTGTTTCTTTGAGCTCGTTGGTGCTGGAGCGTTCTTTGGGTGCCTTCTCCTTGACACTCATCCGCCTGGTCGCGAGTGATTTCTGTTTGGGCTCACTACTTTTCTTAGGGCTTACTTTCGGTACAGGGGGCACTTCAATTTCAACTGTCTTATGAACCTTCTCTTTGTCTTCATTAGACTCACTTCGCCGTTTGAGCTTGTTAGTTCTTACTTTTACATTATTCTTGGGTGCCTCGACAGCAACCTCGATCTTTGTATCTTCCTTCGGCTCTACCTTAGCTTCTACCTTCACTGCGTCCTTCATCTCCTCGTCCTCTTTCCGTTCCGCAGATGGAAGTTCACCGGACTGGCCGCTCTCTTTGGGAGTCTTGTTGGGTCCAGAGTTATGGGAGTCGTCTTTAGATAATTTTCTGGGTCGGGCATCAGACTTATTAGGCAGATTTCCGCCTGAAGTAGTGCTTCTGGTCCGAGCACGTGTGGCAGCGCGCGCATCACTGGGTCGGCTAGGTTCCTCTCCTTCAGGAGTCGGTGATGGTACCTTACACTCGGACCGCCGTTCGGAAGTTTTAAGCTTCTTATCTGGCGGCGCTTTGCGTGGGGACGCATCAGTGGACACACTCTTGCCTTTTCGCCTTCGCCTTGGTCGTTTAGGGTATGGGCTTCCGGATCGGGATCCGTCGGATACTTTAGAGCTTTCAGAATCACTCGAGGCACTAGTTGAAGACAGCGGTCTTGACACCCTGTCGAGAAAGGGCAAGTCCACGGTTGGTCTAGTGCCTGGAGGTGAGAACATTGAAGGCTGTCGTGTGGCAATAGCGGGTTTGATCTCGCGCGCTTTGGCGGTAGGCTTGATGCCGGGTTTCTCCGGCTCCTCCTCCGAGCTGGACGACGACGAGTAGCTGCTACTACTTGAGTTGGAAGATGAGCTTGAGCTTTCCTTCTGTGCGGACTTAGAGCTTTTGGCTTCGTCTTTGTCTTTCTTGGGAGACGACGACTTGACTTGGCTAGTCTCAGGCTTCTCATCTTTCTTTTTGTCGGTATCATTCTCGACAGCCGGCGCCTTGGTACCGAGTCCACTCTTGATGTGTGCCGCTGCCTTCTTGGCGGCTTGTCTTTGTGGTACGTATGAAATAGGCTCCTTCTCCGCCTCCTTAGATTTCTTTCTCCCAACTTTTGAAGAGTGTGCATCTTTGATTTCTTTGCCTTTAATCTTCTGCGGTTTAACTGCGGCTGGTTTCGATTTGGTATCATCACCGCTCGCTTGTTTCTGTTCGCGGTGTTCCGGGCTCGGCTCATCTTTCTTGACCACTGTGGTGGAGCGCATGTTTTCAGATGCTTTCTTAGCCGCTTGCCTTTGTGGAACAATGAGATCCGACGGATGATCTTTTTGTTTGGAAACTTTGATATTTTCTTTATTTTTAGCTTCGTCGTCTGATTCCACTTTTACGGCTGGCACCTTTTTGTCCTTGTTCGAGGGTTTTCTACCCCGCTTCCTTGGGCCTGGTTTAGGTTCTTCTGGGGTGGTAGTTTTCTTCTCAGGTTGGGTTGGGATAAATTCTTTCATTGCTGCCTTAGTCCTCGGCAGAGGCTGCAGCGAGTCATTACCGCTAGGAGACTTCTCCGGTTTCACTTTATCTGGTTTCACTTTTTCTTGTTTATCTTTTTCGGTTTTTATCTTTTCTACTTTAACCTTTTCAGTCTTTACTTCGGGATGGTTGTCCTCGCTGCTGTCTGAGTATATGTCTATCGGGAACTTGCTATTCCTCATGGTCGGTCTTATCGGCATTAGGTCATCGCTGTCTGTACCAGATTGACCCATTTTTCCAGCCGTCATTTCTTTTTCCATTTGTTGAAGCGTCTTGCTGCGAGATCGGTCTTTTTTCAATCTAGAATTTAAAGACTCATCATCGCTGCTGCTTTCGATGAGTGGCTTAGACTGAGGCACCTTTTTCTTTTTCCTTTCAGTCTTCTTAGGAGATCTCTTTCCTTTACCTTTCGGAGATACCTTTTTCTTTGGCGAGGTTCCAGCTCTTCTGCCGTCGTCATCGGTGCTGGAGCCGATGGCCTTGCGGAACCTACTCGTGCGCGGCATCTCCGGCGCACTCTCCTCGCTAGACAGTCCGCTGTATATGCTGCCGCTGCGTCGCGACCCGTTAACGTAGTGTTTCTTGTACGGATTCGCTGACTTTGAACCCTTCACTAGGCCATTGCGATCCTTCTTCTTCTCGTCACCAGATTCTGGCGGCGCGATGCGAGCTAGCAACTCTTCGAAATCGTTTTTATGATCCGGGGCGTTATCGTGAGAATAAAGTTTATCATATATTGAAGGTCCGTGATTAGCCTCAATAATAGCGGCCAACTCCTGCGGCGGGATATCGCTGCCGGCCGCTGATAGCACAGTCACTTGTTTGTGAAACGTTTGCTCTCTCATACGAAAGAATGAGCGGGACAGCTTCTCTCTCCTGCTCACCATGTAGCACAGATTGCGAACTCTTTCGAGGTCTTGGCGAAGCTGCACGAACATCTTCAGCTTATCGATATCGGCCTGCTCCTGCCGGTGCGTCAACACCTCAGTGTCGTCCGACTTGGGCGGCAGCAGAGGTTGGTTCTTCCCCGACCGCCTCTTCAGCTTCCAGTAGTTATAAATGTAGTTGATGGCGTCTTGATCCACGTCAAGTAGATGAGTACTGATATCCTTGACGCTCACGTGCTTGTCGAACTCTCTCTCAATCTCATGCAAGCGAGCGGCTCGAGCTTGCGTCTTCTCCTCCGAAGTCATATCTTTCCTACGCTTTCGTTCAACCTTCTCCTCCTCCTCCCCTTCTCCTGAACCGGCTACCTTTTCTTTCTTAGAATTAACACTATGCTTTTGGCAATAGGAACGTAATTTTACACCGTCGTCAGCGTTTTCGTCCTCAATAATAGCGCGCATTTCCAAACCATATTTAAAAGCACACGTTACATGATACGCAGTTTTACAAGTCTTAACCGAGCACTGAATACACGCCCCTTTACGATTGCGGCACAGCACACAGTGTAGGGCCCATCTCGATGCCGGTATGGCCGAAATCTTAGTAATCGGTTCCATGATCTCGGCGCAGCCGATGGACACCTCGGGTATCCACAGTACGCAGCTGACGTGCGCCCACTTGTGCCCGGACGGCGTGCACTTCATGGCACCGCCGTTGTTGGGACACAGCACGCAGCTGGGTTCGACACCGTCCCCGCAAGGCCGACATAGCCATTGACCTGAAAACAGAGAATGCCAATATTAGCTGATTGCCTATTATACAACTGAGCAGACAAATCATTATATTATCAAAAGTAGATAAAATAAAGAAGGTGTACCGGTGTGGTAACACTTACCTTCGGGAATTACTGTGATGCCATAGCAGGCCTGGTGCACGCAAATGTTGCATTTGTCGCAAAATACCATCTCATTGCCATCCTCCGAGTCAGGAGACCGGCAAACATCACAGATGACATTTTCATCGTACTCGATGCCAAGGCCTTCTTCAGACTTCACGATAGCCTGGATTTTATCCCAGGTACGTATCTATAAAGACATTGAACGGTTTCATAAAAACTCCATGTTTGTATTGCACCACTTGATATTATTATTAATCAAATACTTATTTTGAGGACGAAAGGACGTGGGTTACGCTGATGACAACATTCAACTTTTTACCTACTTTACTCTTCTGCCAAACCAATTCGTGACAAATAGACGTGATATTATTTGCCGCCGTCTTATGAGGTTAAAAAATGTTATATTTTATTGCAATTTCAAGAAAATACGTGATTGTAAAAACAATATGTTTCCCATTTTGCAGTGATTCGCAATTTATGTTAGCAAAGGCAACGCACAAATGCCGAAAATGGAACCCGCCGAGACTAAATTATGTAATTTCGCCACCATTCCTATTTTTCATCATTTAGTGATTATGTTCAAATTTGTTAGGGTTTTTCATTCAATAAATAGTAAAGTCGCTTTGCAAATATATTTTCCTCTGGCTGCGTGTTGTTAGATTTAGGCTGTACATAGATAATCCCATTGCTGGTCGCAAAAACAACGCACAGCCTGTACCAATTAACCATGAAATCATTGAGATTTGCAAGTTGGAGACACCGGTCCAAAGACCACAGATCCACCCAAAACTTCACCATCATTAGCATTGTCTTTTCTCAACTATGTCGGAGTCAGGTTCCAGTCTTTTAAATAAGTAAAGAGTAAAAGATATTTTTACTTTACCCCTTATTTGTAGCACATAATTTTAAAACCGCTTCTAGATAAATTCAATACGTATATTTAAAGCTAACGGCACTATTTGTGGCGCTAAAGGAATTGTGGCGAAAGAATATTACCAAAACAGAACACTATTCGTACCAACACATGCAGATGCACCAACACTACTCACTCAATTTATTTCGTTCACAAAAATTATTTAGGAAATGTCACAACGAAGTCCCACACAACTAAGCTACCCACACTCTCACTCTTTCTATACAAAAGTTCCGCACAGCTTTCGGACCAGCAGCTCGTAAGTCCGATCGTCACAACCCATTCAGGGCTACAGCGACGTCGTCACTGCAACCTGAACCAGAGTGGGGAGATCCAGTTTATCGATGAATAATAGTAAAATAATAACACACCCTTTAAAAACCAGATCGACGAAAAGGTGAGCAAAACGTTTGTGAGTTTTACTCTTAAGCCATCGAAAATAAGTCATAAGTCACAACATTGAAGAGAAACATGAACTGCTTAATGATATTTCGTAAATTCAACAAAGGACGTAATGTCATGTGTGTGTGTTAGGAATAATTATGATTTTCTTTGCATTAAATAGGAAGGGATGAAATTGGGGATTGTGGAGCACAAAGGTGTTTTATTTAAATTTGATCAATTATTGAAATTTAATTACATATATTGAAATAACCTGTTTTAAATATTGCAGTTTGATAATGAATTAACTTCGTTGAAAGAATGCTACTATTTAATCGATTTGGATGACTTAAAAAACGAATTCCGTGTGATTTAGTTTCAGGAAAAAAGTTTTAAAATGGTTAACAATTATTTGGTAGGACTTGTACCGAGAGCAGTGGTAGCCCGGTGGTGATCATCATCATCTCTGCTCTTAAACGTTTAGGAAAAACATCGTGAGGAAACCACGATGTCTCAGAACCACATGACATAATGACATCCTCCAATCCGCACCGAGTTGCGTGGTAGATGACGGCCAGTGGGGGGCCTTATGGGCTGATCATGGTGTCAAAGTCAATCCTTGTTTCGGCTTTTTTATTTAATTCAAGTACTTTTTTATTTCAATTCGATATGCAAAGAAAGGGGATGACCGTTGACCGGTGCTCTATTCATAAATCAAAAAAAGATTTCTCATAAGATTCCAAAGGGAATCTTTTCGCACGCTATTTTTTTATCTTTGTAAAAACAAGGCGTCCTCGACACCCGATTCTTAAGCATTTACATAATACCCATGGTCACCATTGCTGAGCTGGACGCTGCAAGGCTTGCTAGCTGCATTGGCCATTGCACAAATGCACACATAAATAGCTGATCCAGTTTAAATAAAAGAGAATAAAAGAATCTGCATTTCTAGTTGCTGAACAAAAAGTATCACAGGATGAAAAGTATTGTGAGATCACACCATTGAACAAAAATTCTATGAAACCGGTACATACGAGACTAAAGCCGATACAACGGACTGAATACAACAATTCTTATACTTTGTAGTTGTATAGAATATAGAACTTATGGGTGAAAAGCTCGGGATTTTGCCATCTGTTATATTCCACCTATCTTTAATTTCTGCGTGTAATAAGCGTTGTGAATAGTTTTTGCGGTAACTGTACAAAGTTATTAAAACACGAGGACAGAAGATCCGGAATGGTCGTCCATTTGGGACCCAAACACAAAAACAAATTATTTAAACAAAGATTGGTCGCAGTCGAAATACTCGTTAAATTAAGGAATCAAAGAGATTTAAGCTCAAAATTATTTATAATGAATATGTAAAGGTAGACTTGTACTTCAAAGCATGACAAGATAATGATGTAATTTCCGAACACAAAGGAACATCTATAATTTTGCAATTTTCCAAAAACCAGGTGTGTTATTGAATAAGCGATTAAGGATGTTTCACCAAAAATGGTAGTTTCAGGTTCATATCATTGTTGGATTTGTTAAGAACTCCACGCGATCGGCGGCGGCGCGCGGCAGCCTCCATCTGTATTATGGTGTCCGCTAAAATCTTCTAATAAACTCCTCCTACTACTATGAATTGTGGTATTCTTAAAGAAAACTTATTCAGGAAGGAATAAAATCCATTGAGTTTAAATACAGAGCAGAAACCCTATGTTGCACCTGTGCAAAGCAGGGCCGGGGCGAGTCTCTAGTGCCCTTTAAATAACATTTCAGTCCTTGAAGGTGTTCTTGGTAAGCCTAGGCATCAACAAGATAGTTCCAAGAATAGAAATACTTTTCATCTGGATCTATGAAACGAAGACCTGGAAGTGCCACAGTTTGCTTGAATCCCCCCTTTTGCTGCGTTTTACGTTACAATCTAGTTCAAAAGTTTTTACTAAGGAACCCCTTTAGCAAAAATTGTATCAATCAACAAATGACAGCTGCTTCAAAGGTCAAACGATGAAACAAGTAACAGCTTTAAACGGGTACTTTTAAATCGAACATAGCGAATCTCGTATAGAATAAAATGATTCCATTAAAAAAAAACCGGTACTAAAAGTCCTCTTTCGCCAGTTACTCTTTGTGATCAACACGTGGCGGCTAATAACAACGTTAGCGTTCGACCGGTGGTCGGTGCGACCGCGCGGGAATCACTACACAATGGCGATCAGCCTTCACCTTGCACCGCGAGTCCGCGACTCAACCGCTCGTGAGCACTAATATGCAAGTGCGAATGTGCACACTTGCAAACGTTAACTCAACGTAGTGCCTCCACGGTGCACACGCGCACGCATAATATGTCTGCTATTTCAAATGTAGCGATGCTGAAGGCGTAATTGATATTTGCTTCGATCGAATACTGAGCTAATTAATGTTGCATGTACGGATGAATATACAAATGATATTCCAGATAACTCCGCAGTCTGCTGGTGTGAAGCAGTCAGTAGCTCCAGCAGTTGGTAGAAATCACTTGACGGGACTTGCAAAAAATCCCTGCTTCGCGTTAAGGTTAATTATGTCGAACTTTTAGCCCGCGTTCACACCAACGGTGCAGTCGGGCGCCGTCAACATCAAAAAAGAAAATAGACCACTCATTGTCCGGCTACAGCCAGTACGTTTGGTGTGAACACGGCCTTAACCACATTAAAATAAAACCCAATATAAAAATTGACAAGTGATTCCAGATATAGGTGAACGAAACTACACTTTTATTTTATTTACAACTAGCGGCCCGTCCCGGCTTCGCACAGGTGGACATAATTTTTTTAAGGATTCCTTATCTTTTCCAGCAATAAATATAGCCTATGTTACTCAGGGTGAATGTAGCTTTCTAATGGTGAAATTTTTTTGAAATCGGCACAGTATTTTTTGAGTTTATTCATTACAAACATTCACACACACACAAAAATACAAATCTTTCCTCTTTATCATATTAAGTGTAGATAAAAAAATTACGTGACCTTTCACAGATGCACTCAGTTTCAAAAACTATTGGAGCGCTGTCAGCCGTCAAAATGTAGTTCGCTGTGAAGTTTCTATCCATCAATCATCGTCCATTTATCCAGCGAAGGATTTCAACAAGTTATTAATGCACTTTTTCGATGCATGTATCAAATGTCGACATCTTACAAGAATAGACACCTAAATCAGAAAATCAATAATTAGCGGTCTTCACGAAAAAAGTACAGCGTCGATTTAAAACTTTCTATTCTAATGCCTCACTGATATATTTAACGCTTTGGTTTGCAATAATAAACCTTATGTGGTATACGTATGGACGGATAGGTACTACTATTTATACAGGGTGTGGATATTCTAGTTTGACCCCAATTTGTCAATTCTTATTTATTAACGTCTCCGTCTTGGTCGAGCAATCAATAGCCGATGGGAAGGCTGTTCACAACTCGTAGACCAGACACATTTAGAATGGCCAGTAGGCCAGGCCAGGCAGACTATGTCAGATTAAAATAAAAGTTTTGTGACCCGAACGTCGCAGATCAGATCTTTGAAGCTTTTGAAGCTTATTAGTTCTAGAAGATTTTTTTGGTTTATTAACGAAAATGTGAATGTTATGGGTCCGTGGCTAAGTAAAACAGCCGTAAGGGTCGATTGTTCAGGTTAAGCTAAATCGGTCCATAGATGGCTGACGTCGTTCTGGATAGTCAGAAGAAAGTCTAATAAAAAATACTAATAATACTAAAAATAATAGATGTTTGTTACTCTTTCACGCAAAAACTACTGAACGGATTTGGATGAAATTTAGCACACAGATAGTTTATAACCCGGTTTAACATTGAGGATTATTTTTATCCCGGTAGTATGATCCCGTGGGACAATTATCGAACTCCACGCGAACGAAGCCGCGGGCATAAACTAGTACAATTATAATTAGGTTGATATTCCTAGGCCAATTCAAATTTAATAGTTGTTAACACTAGTGGATACTGTATCCCAATTCGGTATTTTTCCCCGCTGACCCACAAAAGATCACCCACAATGATAACAGATCGATTTATTTTATATTATCTTTCCACAAAAATATGCCAGGTACCAAATCATAATACACCACACTAACCACAATGTTTTACAATTATGTGGTATTCCCCATTGACCTACATTTATTTCCTTTATTTATTTTTAAACATATTTAATACATTTTCAAATATTCTCATATTAATAAATATTAAAAAAAAACATTTAAAAATATAAAAAATAGTTGGCCACCAGCACTGGGAACAGGGTCCGAGCTGCCGGTTGATGATGATGGCCTACATTATTATTATGTAACCAAAATAAGAATAACATTTTTTTAAAAGCAAAACTTTATTCTCCTGCCCATATCCCAATTTTCTAGATGCCGACGCAGCATATATAAATAAAAGTAAAAGTATATAATATAAAGATAAAAGTGACGGTGCCCGATTGCAACAAAAAAAAATTGCACTTTAACGTAAAAATTGCTCTGTCATAACTTTAAGCAGAATTAGAGAACCACATCATCACAAAGTAGAGGGTTCATCAATTGAACGGGTTGAAACGGTAGGCGACTTGCGTGTACGCCTGAACACTGAGTTAACATTTCCTGACCATATTGTAAATGTTTTTAAGAAATAATACGGAAGTCCGTTATTCGATATGCATCGGTGTTTTACAAATATAAAAGCAGTTGTAGCGATGTATAATGCACTAATACGAACTCAGCTGGAGTATAATGCTGTCATTTCTAAATGTATTCAGAAAAATAATATTGTATGTCAATTAAGAACCACGCTTTTGCATACGGAATTCCCTGTAATGATAGCAGTGTTTGTGAAATATAAATAAGCATATAATATTTTATGATACAAATATTACTCAACAACTTATTTTACAAAAACTAATTTTGCACGCTAGTTTTAGCGAAATGTGTGAGCAACTTTAATAATACTCGACCATCTATAATGTACTACGATTCTAGCAAATAAAGTTCAATTTCATTTCACTTGTGCATTGCTAAATTTTTGTAAACTCAAATATATTTTGAGCTACCTGAACTATCCTGTATTTGTATTAATTATATATTTTTATTACATAACTTAATGTTTCGGGTTACCTGAACTATTCAAAAGTTTTTGTAGTTCGCGTGCGTGTGCCCTACGTATCCCTACCACGGCTCTTCGTATCTCGTGAACAATCGGTTCTTTGTGGCCCTTCCGAAAATCAGTAGGCTCCGCCCCTTCAACGCACCTCCCTATTGCTATGGCTGCCTTGTAAAGGTTCACCCTCCCCTGCCCCGCGCCTCGACCCGCACCCTTTACGCAAACACGGATATTTCGCTTGAATCGAGAAAATATAATAAATATTATCATTTATTATAATAACATATTTAGATAAAATAAAATAATTACAAATCAAATTTATGGAACTATTACTGAGTAGATAAAAATTATTCTTAGAATGTAAGATGTTGCCGCTGTAGAAAATTATTGCAAGGATTATTGCAAGATTAAAATCAAGAAGGTAAATATAAGACCTCAAAGGAATAAACTCATTAGAAGATTTGTTGGATTAACTATCATGGACAAAGATGTAGAAAATGTTTAGTCCCAACAATTTTTAATGACATACCAGTCGATTTAGAAAATAGCTGTAAGTACCAACAAAAATGTCTTTTAAAAATAAAATGGGCAAGTTTCTGTTTAACACTGTTTTTCAAAGCTTCATAAATGGAGGTTCATAGATTATGTCATACTAGGTTATGTTCGCGGCTTCGCCGGTGTGAATTGAAATACCATTGCGCGGTTTAGGATGTTGTTAGCTATTGCTGATGGCATTTTGAATTGCGTAGTGGCGTTTCAATTCAATTCTAGTCAGCTTTTGTGATATAGTCAAATATTTTTGTTTAGTTATAGTTAATGTTTATTCCTGTTATTGATGGAAAAGTACCTACGAGTAGTTACATAAAAATATAGGTAATATTGTATATGGGAGCTATGTCCATCTGTCAACAAACTGTTTTACAGTTTATATAATTATATTTTATTAAAATCAAATATTAAATCGACCATATTCACTATACGAGTACAATAGACCATCAAGGCGTTGGTCAATTCGTCGATTGATTTTGATAAAACGGAATCAAATCCTGACTTTATTACAAATGGGGCGCCATATACCTCACTCCACTCTCACTTTAAAAACTAGAGCTTTTGCCGCACGCTAGGTGCTAAATACTCTCCGCACCAAAAAGTTGAAGCTTTGTAATCAAAGAAATAGATACCTCTAAAAAGAGCAGGTTAGCTGTTAATCTATTATCATGTATTCGTGTAAACAGGCTGTGATCTCCTTGCTTACTGAGGACACGCTTTTCACTTGATACCGTTGATTTCCACCCCCAGTTATCGGAAGACACGCTTATTGCGTTAGCATTGAAATATCTATTTGAACGCACTGGATAAAACGGTATCACGTATCCTTCATTATGCGCTATCTGGTGGACAACCGACGCCCTTTGCAATGACCAAAGTATCAATTAACAATGTTACAGAGCCAGAGCTTTGATGCCACTGCACAAAGTACAACAGAAACGCGCGTAACCTTTGCAATCTGCAGGCTTTTATTACATCACTAGCTGTTCCCCGCGTCCTTCGTCCGCGTCAAGTTATTAAAAATACAATTTTCCCCGTTTTTGCAACATTTTTCATTGCTGCTACGCTACTATTGGTCGAGCGTGATGATATATAAGCCTATAGCCTTCCTCAATAAATGGACTACCCAACACTGAAAGAATCATTCAAATCGGACCAGTAGTTCCAGAGATTAGCGCGTTCAAACAAACAAACAAACACTGCAGCTTTATAATATTAAGTATAGATTAGGGAGAAGCCTAACATGAAAATATCAACAAACAAACGCAGAATCAACGTTTTTCAGCCATGAAATGGCACTGCAAATACTCTTCTTTGAATGATGTTATGATTCCGCGTACATCCCACATGAAATACAAACAATACAATACGTGCGGCCTCCGTCATCCTATTCACTATTCGAACAAAGCTCTAGTTTCCCCAAATTTAGTTTTCATTTCATTTCATACGGAGCGAATTCATTCGGTTTCGGATTAGATTATTTCAAAATGATCCGCTTGTTAGTCCGCATACGAGCCGTGTTCAAAAGCATTTATTTTGAACTAAACTGAGCGAAACAAGGTATTCGTTACTTCAACACGATACCACCAAATATTTAACTGATTCCGAGGAAAGTCTAATCTATATAAAATATAAATGACTAGCGACCCGTCTTGGTTTCGCAGGGGTGCCTAAGTTACTCAGGGATAGCCACATTTTTTACCTCTGCGAATCATATTTTAATCAACGAACAACCTGCTAATTGTAAAAAAACGTAAGAAAATTCGAATTTCGCGGGCTACCCCCTTAAAGGCCAGCGCAAACCGGACACGACACGGAGGCAACAGGGCATTTCATCTTTACCTAATATAAGTTGATACGTAGAAAGATACAGATTCCAATGTTCAATGCCGCGGAGGGTAAATAATCCCCTTTGATGCATGGGATTTCTAAACATTAGAATTTGTGTCTTGTAACCACACTACCTACGCATGAATTTACGTTGGGTAAAGATGAGATGCCTTGAAGTGCAATCCCCTGTGTGCGCTGGCCTTTAGTCTCCACGATGAAATTAGCCAAGCTCTCACATATTTTTAATGGCAGAGCTTGACAGAAGAGACAATGCTTTAAATTATCGTTTTCAATACAAACATCAATTAATAGAAAAAGTGTTATAGATATACAGTTTTCTAAATAGGTATCTATTACACATAAACTTATCTCGCTATGATGTTAGTTAACTTAAATAATGATGGAGTATATCTTATCAAATCTAGGTATAATCATCTACTTATTCAGAACAGCAAATAAATGCGGAATTTTTAAATATTATTCAATTTAGAATTTTTACGAGTTTAATTTTCTCAATCAATAGGCTCGCGCCATATTACATGGGACTTAAACATAACTGGCGAAATTTGGGTGTACTATTAGGTAGCAGTAATTTTATATACCTAAGTTTAAGAATTCCCATTTACCTTGAACTAAATTCATTCTATTCGATACATAAATTTTTCTCAGAACCGTATGGAATACTGTCTCATCGATATTATGCACGTATTTTCTAACGTTTCCTAGAACCCTTCATTATGATATTCTCAAGACGGTTATGTGCTACGGAGATAGTTCTCGGTAAGCCTGTCCAATCAAGCTTACAAAGTACATATCCTTCGTTTATACTTGAGCCAGAGTTCTACATAAAATGGCCTTTATTTTCCATCTGATACATGACTTATTTTGCGAAAATGTATTATACGTTCTTCATTCAATATAAATGCAATGTACTCAGTTAAGCTTATCTTTGTCCTATTAAGTAGTAACCTATTTAAGTAAAGCTCCGCTACCGGCAAACAGCGGCTTTTCAAGGGTTTCAAAATAAGGGTTAAATTAAATAAAACACAATTAAATATAATGATTTTTGTGCAATCAGGCGACAACAAAACAAAATACAAATTATGTTACAATTTATATTGAAATTGCTGAAGTAAGAAGACGGAAGAAATGGCTGCTAACCCCGAAAAGGAACAAGCATCAGATATGATGAAATGGCTTTTCTTGTAAAATGAAACTCGTCTGTATTTTTTATGCATTTAAGGACAAACAGAGGAAACTAAACTAAATAAGGTACTTATTTAAAAGCTAGGCCCGTTTTCCTTTCTGGAGTTAGCCGTTTAAAACTACTACAGTTTATTGTTTATAAATAATTAGAGGACGAAAGCGCTAACGTTTAAAATGCCGACGTCGACAATAACATTAATAACTAATTACCTAAATGTCATTAATAGAGACCGGAATATAATATGCAAATGCATATATCTGCTTTTTCATGATCTTGCAAATTAGTGGAAAAATCGGCTGATCTTTCCACATTTTTTTTAATAAAGACCCTTAACTCAAAATTAGAACGATCCTTTTCAAATAGTTAAAATATTTTATTCAAATTAAATTTGTTTGAATCGATAGGAGACTCAATAAAACGACTGTTAATTTGGAACAAATTTTCAAGAACAAACATGACAATAATTTGTGTTTGTAATCATTTAGTTTTAATGTTTTCAAGAACAAATATGACAAAAATTTGTGTTTGTAATCATTTAGTTTTAATGTATGGCACGTTTTGGGTTTTTGTTGCTTATAATCCAGTCTCTAGTTATTGATAACTAAATGAATACTCACTAGGTTGGTGGGTGGTCTGTGGTGGACGTAAGGCGGTTCCCTTATAGTTCCATCGGGACCATGAGCCCAAATTCTCCACTTGCGAATCATCGCAAGCGCATTTTTAAGTTCTCACATAAAATAAACTTAAGAACTAACTAAACTATCCTTAAGAAAATTAAATATCGAATATAATGAGAAGAACATTATGAGTTAACTCTAATAAGAAAATAACTAACACGAAACTGGCAAAAACGCAAAAGGAACACAGAGAGGACCCTTCGCAAACTTCGAATGTAAACATTGCGAGCACAAATAACTAAAATCACAAAACTCAGGAAACTTTTTTAAAATTAAGTTCGTAAAATTCACTTTCACTTTCGTTGCGCTCGGAAATGATATTTTTCCGGAGTGGAGTACGCGCGTCCCGGCGGGGATGCTGTCAGTGAGAGCGGGAAAGTCGGGGACCGGCGGCGCCCGGCTGCCTTCAGGTGCCAACTAGTTGCGCGCGCCACTCGCCACAGAGCAACCAAGTCCGAGTGTATTAAAGCGCTATGCACTGATTGACCATTTTTTGGAAATCGTTTTGTTTTAAATTGAAATTATATAACAGCGACATGTTTTACACAAGGGTTTTTTAGACTTTTTATCACCTTTATTTAATAATACTCACTTGATCAATACAAATCAGTAAGGATCGAAAAAAAGTTTAAACTAAATTCAATAATCTTGTTAGTTTTAGTTGCGCTGAAGTTTAATTAAACAGAAAAATAATATGTATTTGTAAGTTTTGACCGACGTAAACTAAATTTAATGGAGCTGCCTCCACTGTAGCACTTGTCTGACAGTTACCAACAACTTAAAGTTGTTCAAATTACGAAGTCAACTTGCGTCAACGAGCCACAATATTACAAGTATTTGGATCGGACAATCTTATGATTGCTTCAATTGATTGCATTCAACAGGCGACGAATAACTCGTGTCTGTCATTTACAAACTATACTATCTACATGTGTAATATGTGTGTATACATACAATGTGAGAAAACATCTTAATTTTCTAGAATAAAAACGTCCACAGTGACTGTCTACTTTGTAAGTAGGTACGGAGCGCAAACACGTGTTTGAAACAATCACTCATCATCTGCCAAGCCTTTTCCCAACTATGTTTGGGGCGGCTTCCAGTCTAACCGGATGCAGCTGAATACCCATTAGTAAAACTGGTTGTTAGACTTTCCAGCCACTGACTACCTGTAACGACTGTCAAAGATCTACAAAAGACAGCCAGGACCAACGGCTTAGCGTGCTTTTCGAGGCACAGAGAAAACTCGGTATGTACGGAAAGGTCACCCATACACAGACCAACCTAGGCAAGCGCGGCTTAACCTGAAGATCGACCCGAGCGGCTGTTATTATTTTGCCTCGAGCTCCTCTTTCTCTCCACTCTTCAGTTTCGACTAACTCTTAAAGCATAAATATTTTTTTTTGTTTTCTTTTTTTTTTTGTTAGCCTGTTTGAGTGTCCCACTTCTGGGCCAAGGCCTCGGCGATTTCCTCCGACAGGCTTCCAGTGGGTGACAATCCTTGCCCATCTCTTCGGGCGCATTCGTGCTACGTGTCCAGCCCACTCCCACTTCCCTTAAATAAATCTTAAGTCGAGTATTTTGAAGCGGAAATCAAAGAAAAGTTTAGCTAAAAGTTTTACACAATAAAACAAGTATTGGCAGAAGCCGTACAATCTAAGGCGGTGTTGGTAACAAGCGGTACTGCCAAGTTCAGATTTAGAGTTCTATGTGGGCAAGCTTTTTTCAGGCTAATTCATTTATTATGCTTATCGTCAGCAGTTATCTTCAAAAAGGAATAATTTATATCAATACAGTTATCGTAGGTAGCCTTAAGTACTCTTTGCCTCGCGTGTTGTGTCGCGGGTAATATCTCTCTTGCACAGGGTAGCGATTTACTCACCTGTATCTTTCAAGGAGGTGAGCCTACCCGTCATGTTAAAAAAACTTTTCCCAAAGAAACCCATATCTCATAATTATTTTAAAAAAATGATTCCACCGCAATGTTCGCTCCGATCTGACACTCGTCGGTCGGAGACTCTCACTTTCGTAGCAAATGACCTGGGGGGCCTACCATGAGTAATTCCAGTGTGGGAAAGAGACATAGCTATACAGGTCGTCTAGCGCCATCTCTTTCCCACACTGGAATTATTCCTGCTTTAAGACGTTATGGTAACTCCCTGTGCGAAAAAAGCTACCGATGACGTTGCCACGAAAAAAGGAAACGGGCGGTATATTCAGTCACGTTGTCCTTACAAATCCGTCCCCTAACCGAAGTAAGTACTCAGATTTCGGTAACTGTTCACATCGAATTATATTCCTATTAATAACTGTTGATATCGAATTGTATTCTTATTAATAACTGTTGATATCGAATTCTTTTCTTATAAATAATTGTTGATATCTTATTCTATTCTTATTAATACCTGTAAACCCTACAAGTCAAATACTCAAGAGGGCATACCGTCAATTAATCTATAAAGTGTAGGCGTGATCTGTTATAAATACAATAAGTCTCAAGCATGTCTCGTCTATCGAGTAAGAAATAATTATATTATTGTAAGAAGAAAATAAAAATTAAGCGCAAGTGTGCTGCTGAAAATAACTTTATATCTAAGTATTAAAAATAACAAGAATCCTTATTAAGAAAAAGATAAAAAATTACGCGTAGGTTTGCTGCAGAAAGTAATTTAATATGAAAAAAATAACTGGAAACCTGAGTTAATCAGCGAATGGCCGCGGAGGCCATTCGTGGGAGGAGCTTAGTAACTCGATGGAAAGTGCCTTGCGCCCTTTGTAGAGCCACGCACCCTTAACAGCATCACCGAGCGCCTTATAAAAGCTGCTTGGCAAGAACGGAGGGTGTTTTTTTTATGTCGATGAATATGAAATTATTCTTCGAATTTATTTTATTCTGAGAATTTAAGGGAGATTTTTTTATATCAATCAAGGACTACTATATACAAAAGTATAGCCGGCCGCTGCCTTGTTATAATTTTTATGTTTTATTTTCTATAATTCTAGTCGTCATTAGACCTATTCCGTATGAATATTATTCGTATATTGGGCTTTGCGTGTGCGCTCATGTAAGTAAGTACGAGTGAAACTAGGAGATACCAAGAGCCAAAACATTTCGCCTATTGCGCAAGTTAGTCAAACACTTTTCGACAGGTTCTAAGAATACTAAGTATTTTCTTAGTTTTACAAAATTAATCTTTTGACCGCCAGAGAATAAACGCACGCGCGCCAAGCAACAATTTCACGTACATAGTTTGGCGTACAGGGCACGCGCTTGCTGGTCACGTATATGTGACTATAGCTGTCAAGGGTTAAAGAAAAGCACCACTTTGGAAGTGAGAGCCGAAGCTTATGGCGAAGTCGAGTCTAGGTGTCCAACGACCGGCCAAGGCCAAAAGAACCATTATTTCAAAAGAACCCTTTCTGTAAGAGGACGAACGAAAGATGACTTTTTCTTGTTCTTATTCTGTGTGAAGATGGTTGATGATTTTCTTGTTATTATTAAGTATTTAATTTAAGATTTTTTATCATTCCTTACTGTAAATGTTTCGTTTAACTGTGCAATAGCTTGCATCTACGTCAGTTATTTTGTACAAATTCTCCCAAAATAAACAAATAAAAGGGATATAAAGTCCAAGTATGCAACATGCAACAAGTAGAGCTATCTAGGCGAGATCATCTAACGGACGCAAGTAAGCAAGTATGTATCGCATCGCAACCCCGGCATGCGACTACGTGAAGTTGTGCACGAGTGGCGCGCGCTTCAGGCGGGATGTTTAACACACAGTTACCTACTTAGAATGCCGAAACCTTGAAGGTGACGCTTCATTGGCATGCGCTATGTGTTACATCACTGGACTCGCATAACTTCAGACACATATTTGAGCAAGCTTTCGAAATGCTTGACCCTAGATTTATAAACTTAAATGTAACTGTAACACTATTCAGTTCGTCTCACGACGCTCTTTTGCGAAAAGAGTTTTTAACTGTTTGGCTACGTGAATTATTTAAAAAAAAAAGTAGATAAATTAAGAAACAAAAATAAATATAATCTGAGCATTCTAGACTTCGTTGATCGAGACTGCTGAGCATGAGGTCCTGGGTTCGATTCCCGGGTCGGGCAAAGTTTCATTGGGTTTCCCATCAGGAATTTCTCAGTAGCAAAAAATATGCAGTTGTTTATTCAAGGAGGAAAAGTAATCCAATATGGAGATGGTTTTACTACCTAAAATCAGTTTCAATAGTAATCCAAGTAGGTACCTATTACCATAAACTTTTACTAGGTTTCATAAAAACAAATATCAAATACCATATCTCAAAATGTTCAACCTCTCCCGCCAACCATACACAGATACCCTATTCATAAATATTCGTTTCTCGATCTTCCAAAATTCTGTAACTGCTCCAGGAAACATCAGTGCGGGCAAAATGCACCCACAATATTTTCAAACGTGTGACTTAGGAAGGTACTCGTTAGGGCAGCTTTCCATTTTTTTTCGAAAATTTTTAATTATTTTGCGTTTAGCGCGGTCTGAGAGGCGGATATTTATGAATCTATGGTCTTTTAAATTTATTTATTTAAGTTCTTGCCAACATAAACTAATTAGAGCAAATTACTAATTTTTCTGCTTCCAGGACCCGTTTCTTTGAACAGGAAATTTTACATTTACTGCAATAACTTGACAAGGGACGTAGAAAAAAACTCTTACCCTTTATATACCTCACTTTATTAAAACAAAGTTTACAGTATTTTCCATCACGATTTCTTAGAAGGAAGCACGTCTTTAATGTCGTCGCCTAAGTAGAAAATGAAGAATACATCTATTTTAAATTATTTTTTCCTGTGAATACTTCATGGATTTGAAATACTACTTTAAGTAAGGCTTGCGAACGACATAGGTATGGTTAGTATTGCCATGATTAGGAGAATATGATCCTGCCTCAAACTACCTCCTGCTCAAAGGCTTCGTCTACCGTAATCAACCCTAATCACACTGCCGGTCGAAATGTTGACATCCCTGCACAGGGATGTTTCTCGATGCAATTATCGATACCGTCGCAGAAAAAGTAACTAACCGCTGAAGTAACTATAGTTATACCTTGCCGCTTTGAGCTGTAGGTAATTCCCTAGGCGGGACTTATTTCCGACGAACAACAACGTTGCAAGATTCTATTTTGTACAAACGTCTCTGGAAAATGTATATTTTATTTAACAGTTTCCTGTCTTCTTTCCTATCACAAGAATTGAGGAAGTTCGGTGAGCACCTACTGCAGTGAGTGACTGAAGATTTGTAGAAATGCGCAGCTTTATCCTGGCGGAAATCGAAAAATAGGGATATTTCTCTGAACTCGTTTTATTCACATTAATGGAATGATGGTAAAGAAAAGTAGGTTAATCTTGTAAGAATGTGATCTGTTTAGAATAGTTAGTTAGCTTTTATATACAGGACTAAATTAATTTCAGCTTGGTGAGAGGTTCTTACGACTCTTGCGCTGGTCTTTGTGAAAAAAACCGATGTCAGGAATTCTTTAAATCACGCTTGCACGCGTACCTTTACAGTGTAATTTAAAAGTTACTGAAATAACAATATCTCGTCTGCCAGGTCATCAGGGTAACCTGAACACTTACCTCCTGTGACAATGAAATTATTTTTAAATAATCAGTCGCGATCTGTGCCTTTGTTGAACAATGATAAATCATTCACGTGTAATATGAAGGCTTCTTGCATGCATCACTACAATTAATACTTTTTGTCAAAAGGGAAAAACTTCAATTATAATTTACCAAACGTATTGTTTATTCGCCATTTTACGGTGAAATTGTTACAATTAATTGGGCTTTGCTTTCAAACATTCGATATTTGCATTCGTCATTTTATAAAAATGAAACTGGTAAATAGTTTTAAAAAAAAAACTGCGCGTGCAAACAGTTTCGTGGAATCCAGAAATAAAATCTGAGTGCTTTTGACATTATGCTTTGATGGAGCCGCGTTTTAAATATAGACACTACCGCTACTGGCCCTGACGAACCACGTTGGAAACAAAAGGTAAGAGCTGATGCCAGTTAATTACTTCCGTCACCAACGGACATTGGCGCAACCCACGGATGGATTTAAAAATGAAAGGTCAAAGTAAAAAAAAGTGTTATAGACGCCTGAAACAATCTTACAAGCAAAATTTCCCAAGCACGCGTTACATTTGTTAACCAATTCAAGGATAATTGGCTCGTGTATCCAGAAATATTTCTATCCCTTCATTAGACCCGTCGGCTAAGAAACAACGTGAAAGAAAAGTTCACTTTAGTGCACTGAGTTACGGCGCATTTTTTATTGCGTTTATACAGTCTGTAGGGATAAAAAACATACTACTTTGAGCGAGTTTAGCATTTATAAACAGTTTTTACTAAGCGAAACAATGGAACATGAGTAAAGTATCAACTGTTCCCCAAGCGTCATGTTAAGGTTACGCCCGACATAATGTACGCAAACCTTTACGCGAACATGCGAAATGCAACACCAAATTCGCGATTTCAGCTTTCATCCTATAGTAAAAACTAATTTTCCTGATAATAGGTACTACGTAGGGTGTCTCCAGTTTACGCATTTTCCTTATTTACTGAATCAGCGGAGATTGTTTTCCCTCTATTTTTCTTTTTAATTCACTTTGAGTGCTGACTGCAGTATGATTAAATTTTTAACTACCAACGCCTACTAGGAACATAATAATCATTTGCTGTAGAAGAGGACTTTGTTTCACCGTTTCTATGTATTGCATTTAATTAAAAAACCATCAGATCAGTGTGGAAACGGAATCTATTTCGAAGCCATTTCATCCATTATGTAAAGGCTGCCTTGATTAGTCTGCGAACTACCAAAACCTCACCAAGCGCGACTGAAGCCTCATAGATACATGCACGGCCGACAGTTTATAAATAGAAGCTAACCAATGATCTGAAAATACTTTAAATATGCAGAGGATTGGCGAAGGGTCTGCTCTGTTCATTTAGATGTGCCATTTAAGGCTTGAAGAAAGCATATCTTTTCGAATTCGAGATCGCAAAATATGCCTCTAAAAGTGAATTTAAATGACGTTCATTGTGACGAAGAAAAGTATCTAGTTAAAACGACACAAGGTTTACTTTCAAACCAAGTGAAACTGAAATAAATGAAAATTGTGACGGAGAATTTTCTATCGACGCCTATCTTATCTAGTTTAGAATACTCATGGTATGGTTTTTAGCCAAGCGGAATTGAAATTTAATCATCATCTGCCTAGCCTTTTCCCAACTATATTGGGGTCGGCTTCCAGTCTAACCGGATGCAGCTGAATACCAGTATTTTACATGATCCGACTGATCTGACCTCCACAACCCAGTTAGTACTGGGTAATACGATACCCCTTGGTAAGACTGGTTGTCAGACTTTTTGGGCCACTGACTACCCTACCGACTGTCAAAGATCTACAAATGACACCCGGGACCAACGGCTTTAGGTGCTTTCCGAAGCACGGAGGAAACTCGGTATGTAATGGGTGGTCACCCATCCACAGACCAACCTAGGCAAGCACGGCTTACCCTGAAGATCGATCCCAGCGGCTGTTATTATTTAGCCACGAGCTCGGAATTCAAATTTAATAAAAAGTGATATTCCATGAACACTTGTATTAGTTTATTCTAGACACCTCTTCACAATAGGAAAATTCGTTGAGCCGTGAGTAAGATTGATGCCAATCATTGAACGCAAAGGGGTGACAAGAACCGTTGACTATTTAGTATAAACGCGATGCAGATCTACTGGCACACGTTTATACAGTTATATCTCCAGTGCATTTTTATTTCACTAAACATAGAACAATCTGTTCTTCAGTTACTCAGAGGAACTAACGTCCAAATAAAAATGACAGCTATGGTTGACAAGAAGAACTGACTAAAGAGAAAAAGCAAGTAAATTAATTATTTAAGTAATAGGTAGTCACTACTTTGTCTTATTTGCAGGGATTAGGTATTTTGTGATTGTTAATTTTATTATAATAATCCCAGCAAAGTGATATGTATGAAATTAACAAGAATACCATAAAATGGAAAAAACAAGAACTTTGTGCTCAAAGTTCTAATATTTTCCAACTTCTCTCAATTCAATATTACGTAGAAAACATGGAGTCCGCCATTTCACGACACGCCATTCAACGAGAGTATTAAGTATGAAAGCTCCACGAAAACCTATTCCAAAATGTTACAAACTAAACATACGTAAAAATATATAAAAATAACTAAAACCTGAATATTATTTTAAAAGAACAGGAGCAAGCAGACATTTTTTATACTGGATATCGCAAAAAATCACTGCCTTATTAAAAAAAAGAGGAGGAATCAAAGCAACGCACCTTTTTTAGTTTCTGTATGGCCGAGAGAGTCCATCGTCCTTGAAACATCTGCACATATATGTCACCTACTATTATTTAAGAATCCATTACAGTTTTAGTTAATTAGTTCAAAACTTCAAAATAATGCACACTGAGTTACTTCCTTGCCTCAAGTAACGCCTCACACTGAGAGCCTTCAGCTACAGCCGAATCGATAGCGATCGATCCCTTAACCTGCAGTTTGGACCGTGTGTGTTGTCGGTCTTCAATAATTCATTTGATATATATTAATTATTCACTCCTATTGATTATCTCATTTTACGTTGTATTGTGTTGCATTTGACACGTAAGACACCATTAGGATGGTTACCGCCAACGGATCAACACTTAAGCGCCGGCTCGCGACGAAACAAAGTTAAAATCTGAAGTTTATTTTTTCTGGCGTGCAGCAATTACGGGTAATCTTTTGTGAATTTGTCAGTGAAATTTAAATGTAGCACCAAAGGTAAGCTTTTAGAAATGGACCAACAAATATTTGACTGCGCCTTTAACAGCGTGACTGCAACATGTAACATAAAAGAAGAAAAAAAAACTAGAATAGGTTTCCCGGTATTTTTTCGCCAAAAGTTACTGTTATTCAATTGAAGTTGAAAATTCAATGCTTACATATTTGACCTTTAGACGACTACCCTAATACCTCTTCCCAGAATTTGCGAATTAAGAAATACTTGCAAAAACTTTATTTATGTTTTCTTATTATACTAATTTACTTCGTCATACCACTTTTTAGAATGTTAAAAATATAAAATCTAGATAAGATTCAGAATTCACCTTTGGTTCACAAGAACCTTCATAGACTAAGTTAGTGCATTTGGTGTTTTTGTTGGTGCATCCTCTCAGGATATTTCCAATTTGTCTAATAATATTTAAATGCAAATATAGCACCGAAGAATTATGTTAAATGTATGCAACATTTCTAGAGACAACAGGTGTTGTGGTCCCAGTTATTTCCAGTTGTGTTCAGGCTAGACTTTACCGCAGTCGCTGGTGACTAATTTAGTCTTAGTTCCCTTTTTAACAATAGGGGCTATTATTACTTCTATACAGGGTGTAAACAGACCCTTCACGAAGCCGTTAACCAAGCATTCTGTACATCAAACTAAGTAACTTTACGCAAAAATTATTCCTGGGAAACGACTTTTTTTTTGGGGTCCAAAATCACGTTTTACGGTAGGACTTAATGTAACGTATTCAAAACATTTAGAACATTGTGCTAATGGATGGATTGAATAGTATGGGGGTCGTTGAGCTGTTTATTGTAAAAATTTTACAAAAAAATCATGTATTTAAAAAAAAAACTTGTGAAAAAGTTGGAACTTTGACCCCCAATATCTCCGTAACTAGAAGGTTCCCAGATATGGTCTAGAACAAAAAAATGATTGCAATGACGGGGAGAACAAGTGCCTTTCGGCTTCGTTAAGGGTCTTTTTACACCCTTTATAAATTACTTCCCGAAATAATGCTGCAATCTAGAGCTTTTAAATAAACCCAACTCTATTAGAGAAGCGTCAATACCTGTCTAAATAAAAAATTGTAGAAGGCAAAACAATGACTCCAAAGCATTACGGCAAGGTAAATCCCTTTGAAACGTCTACAGTACCGTTTTTTACACATATTAGGAGATGAATATCGTGTTTCAAGTGCATCACAGAAGCTATGGCGATATTTATTTTTTATTTTTTTATTTACAACGAATTATAAGAACATTACATTAGACAAAAATAATAAAAATATAATACTAAATTAGTATTGATCAGTTTTACTAGCCAGACAGGGCCAAGACTTATTGTTTAGAATCGTGATCATATTTCCAAACCCGTACATTATTTATGTTTTATTGTTATGACGCCCTACTCTCACTGTGTCCCTCTGATTTAATAAAAAATCCGCAATACGCCCTCACTAAATAAAAAAGTACATAATAGTGCACACTGTGCACATGAAGAACTATGTAAACGGTTTTTAAGAGCATACAGCAAACAATGAAGCGAGTGCCCGGAGGCGCTTTGATAGAATAAGTGAATACAAAACACTCGTTATTATTTTTATAAAAGTAGTCTGGACCAATCACATCGGTTTAGCGGGGTGGTGGGTGATAGAGCTCTGAGCCACCCCGAACCCTTCGTGCGAATCCACTGCACATCCAACTTTTTTGATATTGCGGTTTCAAATTAATAATGTTGCGTTGACAAGCCTTTCCTTGCATCGCATTTTTTCTCAAAGCCGACCCTTTGTGCACTATTTTGCTTTTGTTTCGATTTTTATCTACTGTTACCGAAATATCTGTTCAAAGGAATGCGTAACCCCTTTGAATTTGTTTGACGGATTGGCATAGACGAATATTGCATTTAACTGGGCTTCGTATTCTGAAAATCCTTTTGACTGTATTGTGGACACGATGTCCGGAATACAGCTTGCTTTGTCTCCGACAAAACATTTGGATGAAAATATTCAACTAACAATGTATGTAAAATTACAAGCTTTTATTTAACTCGCCTTGTTACTTAGTATATTATGTATTGGCCAAATCTTGTAACTTAATTTTGCACACTAGTTTGGTTCTGGTGCAACACATTTTGTGACAGACATGACCAGATCCTACGGCCAGGAAGGTCTCCTCAACGGTTAAAAGCACGAACACAAAACTTATATACACGTTCAATTTTGTTAGATAAACATGATTTTCTTTTAGTGTATTTTAAAAAGCTGTTTTTTTTAATTACTTTAATTTATTTGATCGTTCCTACATTTTGTTTTAATTTGAGGCAGTACCTACCGAATCTGAATAAGCATAACAAAGATAGGTGCCTCGCTACTACCAATATTCATCCAGTGCATGTTGAACCCCGACCTTTGCGTGTACACTGTAGGCGCTAAGCTTCACATATCTCCCATGATTACTCCGCCCCCCCCACGCACCCCCAATCAATCGTCTAGTTAGACTCATATCTAGGAGTAGCGAAGGGTCAATTTTTATAAGAAGTAAGCCGGAGTACATATCTTTAATGTGATTAAATTATTTTGACTTTGTCATTTGTCAAACGGAATCCGGTAGGAATCGAGTTGTATGAAACCTTCGCCACTGACATCTAGCACTATAATATACTAAAGACTATAGTGATCAAAATATTACAACTACAAACGTAGGCCTCACGAGCTCGATTTCTAAAGACTATTCGCAACATCACGCCTATAATCTCCGAAGCGTTTGGCAGAGGCTGTACTAGCTAAATGAGGATGTACATCCACATCTCGTAGGCAAAAAACGCCAGAGATTTACAAATTCATTTCTTTTAAAAACCAATCATGATCCGACTTAATAAACATTTTTGCATGCAATTTTACAGTGGGGGCGTAATAAAATCAATGAGGGTTGAAAAAGCTTTGTGCCTGAGTAGTGGGCATGAAGGGAGCTCACAAACAGTTCTGAGCGTAAAGCAAAGGGTAATAATAATATTAGTGCATATTAGGGTACATACAGGTATGCTCAAAATTGGATAAGTGACAAATGAGTCGCACTATAGCTGTATTGTGTATTTTTGGCACATGGCCGTATTCGGGACTAAAGAAGCCGTTTTGTTTTTAAAACAATTTTACAAATGTAGTTAAGATTTATAAAAACAGCACCTCTCTGTCAACATCTTTCGAACTGTATACATATAAAAAACACAAGTTATTTAACTTCACTTTAACTATGCTGAAAATGGTACAGATTTATTATATCATGGGTTCGAATAATTTAAAGAAAGTAAAGAAAAAAATTACGTCTCGAATGTAACTAACCTATTCTCCGAAACTATTTTCGAATTCGCACATTATTTTAGTCCAGTTACGTCTATTTCTATAAGAAGCGAGGATTATATTTTAATTGTTTAATGTCATATACATATAAATATATACATAACAATTCTTGATTTTCATTTAAAAGTCATTCTAGCACCATTTTTGTTGAAAAGGAGGTAAGTGCCTTGCTTGTACACTCCACTAGGTACGGAGTTTATATTAATTAATCCCGAACGGCTCTTGAAGAGATGACATTGATCCCGTGCACTCGTGCAGTGCTTTTTGAACCTTAGATTTGAAGGGACTGGCGATATCGAGTCGGCGAATCTTGGTATGTAGATCATTCATACGGGGTGTAAACAGACCCTTCACGAAGCCGTCAACCAAGCATTCTGTACACCAAACTAAGTAACTTTACGCAAAAATTTTTGCTGGGAAACGAAATTTTTTTTTGGGGTCAAAAATCACATTTTACGGTAAAACTCAATATAATGCGCTCAAAACTTATTGCTGATGGATGCTTTGAATAGTAAACGGACCATGGAGGTAATTGGAGTAAAGTTAGAACCTTAAAAAGTAGTATTTAAAAAAAACTTGTGAAAAAATTGGAACGTTGACCCCCAATATCTCCGTAACTAGAAGGTTCCCAGGTATGGTCCAGAACAAAAAAATGATCACAATGACGAGGAGAACAAGTGCCTTTCGGCTTCGTTAAGGGTCTTTTTACACCCTTTATATCTCAAAAATCCAGTTTCATCTTAGAATACATGATATATTTTTAAGTTCTGGTAACACAGTTATAAACATTGATAGGTACTTTATTGAAAATTGTCTTTATTTTTTTTTCTAAATCTTCAATGGACAACTTGTGAAGGGTTTTGCGTAACCGTTTGCCGCGACTGCACCTAGATAAGGGTTCGACTACGAACTTATCAATTA
The DNA here is from genome assembly GCA_905220335.1 of Noctua pronuba. NCBI lineage: Eukaryota > Metazoa > Arthropoda > Insecta > Lepidoptera > Noctuidae > Noctua > Noctua pronuba. The sequence continues at coordinate 4,288,022 of LR999891.1, read as the reverse complement.
GTTGTTTCGACATGTCTAGAGATAACACAGCGAACATACCTACTTATCTTCATAATTTTGTTACGGAGACGAAACAAATTAACTCTTTAAAGAAAATAATCAGCACCAGTAATCATAACTGTTTGTGTATGCGATTCTCAATGTTTGTAAATGTATCCACGATGAAGGAGCAATTTTTAAGAAAAAAATATGTTCTACAGGGGATGCATACATACTTCAGGGTAGCCAACTTCATAGATAGCGTTAAATCAACTGCGAAAGGGCTACATAGTTCAAAGTAAATAGACCTAGGGATCCAAAATTTAATTAAAAGCTGACCCGTGAAGCTGCACCGGAGGTTCTATTATAATCAATTCGATTATAGTGTCGTGTAGTGTTTACATATTTTCATTCCTTTGAGGGGAGTTTTTCCAAGCAATAACCAGCTTTAAAAGCATCAAGATAAACCAGATTTCGTGTCGCAACGAAAAAAGCAAATCAAAAAATATCCGGCCCGATTAATAACTAAGGGCTCGTGTCATAATAAGCTTTAGTTATGAAACCCTTTTATAGGCCCTGCCAAAAGCAGTGGCCGGTGCAACGATGAGGGGTGCACTGTTGAAACACTCAGTCAAGTGGCATTCCACAAAAACAAATGATTTAGAGAGACTTGGAGGTCACACGCGATTTTTTTTTTTGCACTTTTATTTTGCGATTCGATACTTTTTTGCTTATTAGAATTTAAAAGTTTAATTTTATAATTAATCTGGTTAGATTTTTGCTTATTAGAATTAAAGTTTTATTCTAGTATAGATGTGTAACTTTTATGATATTTGTCAATTACACCAATTAGACCTGTACGTGTGAATTGATCAATTATGTTACTGTTGCCAATTTTAACAACTTTTCAAGTTAATGTAGCATCGCGGAAAATAAAGAATTATAATCTAGTAAATAAGAAAGCTTCGAAATACCTAACCTAATAATATATATTTAGTACTTAATGATCAATATTAGATAAACGTTTAAAATCACAAAGTGAAGTGGAAACGTCTATTTTGTGTTTACTATGACGAAAACTATTTAAAATCCTTTTTTTCTCCATCTTGCAAATAAATAAGTAAATCCTTAAATATTGGAATTTGGGCAAACCGGTGTTACGAATCTCACCGATTTTCACAATATGAAATTTTAGCCACACACGGTTTCAAGAAACTTTAAGGATTAAAAGAAAAAGGTTAGGGGTTTACGTACTTGATCGGGTGCAAAGCCGACCTGGAGCAAGTAATTGCTTACACATAATTATTCAGTTTCTCATAGCTAGTGCAGATGCTGCGTTCGAAAAAAAACATAATAAAATCCACACGCAAAACACGCGCTTGGACGAGGTGTTGCGGACACCAGCCCGTTATACAATACAATACAACTTTAAAAAAGTGTTCATTTCGCATTGTATAAGTCACATGGAATTAAGTGGCGACTGGCAAACCTTTTCCATCAAACGGGTACCAATTTTAACTCCGATCTGCTACTGACAATTCCTGATGGAAAACCCCAAAAACCTTTGCCCAAGCTAGGGTACGAAACTAGGATCTCATGCAGCAGCAGCAACAGCGTGATATTTCAACCGAAGTCTTCAAATTATTTTGCTTTTAATTGCGTGTAGACATCGATCGATACCCATCAAGTCTGTGGAGTTTCACTAGCTAATTAAATTTAACTCTGCATTCGATTTTGCCACCCGGCTGTCAAATCATGCCAACATGGACAAGAGCATACCCTTTGTTTCGTCAGAACGTCGACTGTTGCAGTGACAGGCTGAAAAGCTTTTAGCAAATGCAGTATTTTAAAACATTAAAGTAACGTGGTTCCAGTGAACAAAAAAGAACGGCAGGTTCCCTACAAAATGTGTTCATCCATATTTGTTTCGTTAACCAATCCATCAACAGGAGAGGCTTTTACTACTCGCTGAAAGACAGCTGTCAGGAACCAAACGAGCTTTTAGGCTAACGCATATTGCATTATAACTAGAGATCGGATATTCGGATGCATATTTACATAAAGTACGGTTTTGCGAGGCATAGGGTACAAAATTATGGAAGCCGCTTCTTAAAACACCAGGCAAGTTTATGAAAATAACACGTAAAAAACTATTATTTTATAATAATAATAAAAAAGCAAGTATTTGATTTTAAATATTGCTATAAGACAAAATGATAAATATGACAGTCCATTTGAATTAAAACAATAAAATGAAAAATATTAACTATATAAACCGGGACATCCGAATATCCGAACCCTAATTATAAGACAGCTGATAGTCATCGATACCTGCAGGAGTTCTAGGTTCTCTGTTAGTGGATAATTTAATTTATGGTCGCCAAACAGCCATTGATAACTTTACATGTTTTATTTATTTAAACTTCATGTACAAAAGTGGTACATAGGCGGACTTAATGCCACAAGGCATTTCGATGTGGAACAAAGACTCTTCTCGCTAGTGATCTATGACCCACGGTGGATATGATTCACTGGTAAACAGGACTGTAAATTATTCTGATGGTATCGGTAACCACGTCCCAGGGTTCATTCATGCCATTTCAAAGCGCACCCTCGAAAATTACCGATAAAAATATACGGAAAATCTCCAAAAGACATTCGAGATTATACGTAAGTTTTAAATTAAGTTTAATTTTTTCTTCGCTTCAATTTCTTTGCTAATGCATATATACATCAGAAGTAAGATACGCCATGCGGAAACGAACTGACTTCACCTTCTTAGATTTTACTTTATTTTAATAAAAAGCCTGTATTTATAGACCGAAGTTTCGATTTTTACATAGATTTTAAGTCCATGATTGTATTTTATGGTTTCGTCAACACAACGATCGAAACATGTCCACTTATAATACTGCCGACAGTTCGTGAGAAGGCGTTTTTTTCTTTCTTTAGTCCTCGCTCTTAAAGATGCATGTGCCTCATTGTTTGGTCACATTACAGCATTACAAGTCAAGAAAAATATTCATAGGGTAATTTGCTTTTGGTCAATGCAAATGCTAATTACAAAAGACGACCGACTGCTTCCAAAAAGCTTTTCCGAAGGTAAATTTTAAACCTGACGGCTACACATACGTCACAAATCGAATTGTCAGCGAAATACGTAACCCATGTCCTTAATCAGTCCGTAATCGAAAAAATCATTTACGTTTGAAAACAAAAGATTATTATAAATATTGTGATAGAAGTTCTAGCACTTACCTCAAGCTCTTCGATGACTTTTTCAAGTTGGTCCTCGGTAACTGGTGGGGCGCCCGCCCTCGCACGCTCCGCGTTTAACAATTTCAACCATGCAGTGTCAGTTGCATCTAAGTCATAGCTACAAGCAGCCTCGGCCAGAGCAGGCGTTTGACTCAGTATGTGTTTGTCCGCATGGTAATCAGGGTCGCGGCTGAGGTGCAGGTATTTATCCTTAGGCCTGCGAAAAAACAAATAAACAATTTTAGTGGAGAGTCATTTGTGCGAATTTGAGAATGTGGGGTGTCTTGCGGATATTTAAAATAAGTGCGGGTGTTTAAAAAAATATAGAAATATATGTTTGCAAAAAAATAAATATAAATTCAATGGTGAGATTTTTTCTTATAAATTTTGTTTTGACTGTTCATCATACTTTTTCTTCGTATTTGATGCATCTTTCAATTAAATTCGCAGTCCCTTTGATGAGAAAAAAATGTATTGATTCGAAAAATGAATAAGTGGAAAAAACTATTGACTTACAATTTGAATTCCTGGAAGTTGGGTGGTTGTGGATTGTCAATGATTTTGACCTTAGGCGCAGGGAGAGAGTCAGGGTTTACAGGCACCTGTACTCCTCTCTCCCATTCCTGTTTCCACGTGTCTGTGATGATCCAGTATGAAGACTGTGTGAGTGGCTCACTGTCCGGCAGTTTCATGGCGCTGATAAGGTCCTTTCTGAAATTCATAGATGTAGTACCGGTTAGCGACAAGTAAGGAATTCGATGTTGTTAGTACAAACCGTCACCCATGCCAGATTTTACAGACACCACGACAAGCAGGGACCTGATTAAGATTACCTGGTTATGTCAGTATACATTACCAATTTAGTTAACTGTCGACATATTTTTTTTTTTGTGGGTCGCGACGTCTGTAAAATATTATTAACCTGAGATACATATTAATCTTTTCTGTGACTGAATTAAAAAGCATGTAGTTTAGCCCAACCCTTTACTGTGCCAGCCTCACTGGATCCTAATCCACTTCACGTATAATGTTAATGAAAATCTCTGACATTCTAATGTTAATCAATTTATTGATCATGGGTCACAAACATTCACGGATTGTATTATCTATTTAGTTTTAAGACACAATGTAATGGCAAAGGTAACAATGTCATGGTGTTGTTCAGCTGAGTCGCTCGCATAGTAGCATCATACAACGCACCTGAAGTGGGGTCATAGAAATTCTAAACTTATGTTTCGTTAAAACTTGAATTTTAATTATTCTTGATTTAAGTTGAATTATTGAAGAGTTTCGATTCCTAGACCATATAAAAAAATGTAAGGTTGATTATAAAAAATATTGTGATTTTTCCAAGTGACTTTGCTTTAACTTATTAGTTGTTTTTTTTTTTGACGCCCCATAATAAATAAATATTTAAACTCACATACACAAACAGCCAGACCCGGAACAACTATCTGTAGGCCATAAAAATATTTGTTCCGTGCAGGAATCGAACCCACTACATGCAGCGCAGTAGCCACTGCGCCAACCGTGCCGTCAAAATAATTTTTCCCTTTTCATACTTGTTCATATTTTCGTTCCGTGTGAATATTTCGGGGGAGTTATGCATGCACAGTATTGAGATATTAAATCCCAAAAAATATCGAATGCAGATATTTTCGCTTCTTAATAACAGAAAAGATTACTATGTAGGTGTGTATAATCAAAGCTTGTGATGCTGATAGTTAGAGACCGGATTATATGCAAATGCATATATTGCATTTTATAGCAATTTTTAAAATATTGTATAATCGGCTAAAAACATATATCCGTGTGCCACAGGTGATATCTGCAAATAAAATGTCTAAATTCAAATAGTCCCCAGTTAGCTCAGTGGATGTAGAAGATCGTTTTCACATTATAAAAACAATGGGTGTTAAGAATCGCTTTACCAAGTCGAAAGACACTTGCTTCCCGCCATTGCGATCATTTTTTGTTCACCATACCTGGGAATCTTCTAGTTATTAGATATTCAAAGTTCAAAGTTCAAAAATGTTCACTAGTTGAAAAAAAAATATGTTCTGAATGTTATAACTTTACATTAAATACTTTCATGACCCCTGGATACAATGCATCCATCAGCACAAAGTTTCGAGTGCATTACATTGAGTACTACCATAAACCGAGATTTTACACCCAAAAAAAAACAACCATTAGCAGAATGCATAGCAATCATTTTTGCATAAAGTTACTATGTTTGATGCACAGAATGCTTGGTTGACCGCGTTCGTGAAGAGTCCGTTTATACCTTGTATTTTTATGAATAGAAGGCTCAACAGTACTTCTGAGAATTTGGAACAGTACTCAATTACAAAAGTTTTCAAAAATAAAAATTATTTGTCTTGTCTAAAATATAAAAGTAAATTAAAAAGAAAACATATTTGTAAGACTTATTTAAATTGTATGTTGCATATTTAAATAAGTCCATAAATGCATATTTCGACTTTTTGAAGTTGCATATAATCCGATCTCTACTGATGATAATTTACAAGTAAATGACGTTAGTTAATTATAATGTGAAACCTAAAATAAGATGAGATTAGTAAGTTAACAATCAATATTAGTAAAAGTTTCTAAACTGACATGGTCACTAACATTATCAATAACATTGAAAACAAATAGTAAACATGGTAAATATCACGTTTTCAGTGTCAATGATAATATTAGTAAAGTCCCATAAATCGGTTAATTCGTAAAATGACACTAATATTACAGTTAGTAAAACTTTTGTAATATGTAATAGTATGATAGTAGATTAGATCATGAGGTTTATCTCAATATAGTGAAGGTGTTTAGTTGAATGGTAAATGCAATTCAACATTGACATCACATTCAAGGTAGGGCACTAATGTACCCATCGATTTATGAGAACTTTGAACAGTTTTACATAAGGTTAAAATTCGCTTAAAAATCTAATTGTACAGTCGTCATTTTTAGCGCAGCACAAGCTCGCTTTCGGCAATAAATATAAGATGGGAAGATGTGCCTTTTCATCATATTAATGAACAAGAATGCAACTCATCATCTTGCTGAAAGTTTTACAGAAGCTCTTTGTGCCAAATATTTTCCCAACCATAAAATGCTTACAGGCGCACTGTTCGATTTTCAACACTTGTGGTTCAATGCAGACTTATTCCAACAATGCATCCATATTTAGGTGTCGCTGTATTCTACTCTAGGACATCGCCAGCATGATTTTGATTAATAACTGTGTGCTTGGCTTTAGCAAAATTACTACAGCATGATCTGTTTTAAAAACGAATGACTGGTGTCAAATCTTCGACAAAATACAGGAAATTCCATCATTTTCAACTGGCCGTATCGACTCCTGCGACTTTGATACTTGTCGCAAAAATATTGAAGAACTTGTTATTTATTAGCTATGATCTGAGATATATTTCATAATATTTCTGTTGGACTTAATGAACGTGAATGGATGTGAGTCCAACAGAATTGCCTCTGTAATTATCCTTTAGCGATGATTATTCGTTTTGTTCGATGACTTTTTATAGATTACATTTTTAAATTACATTTGTACTTCATACTTAACAATTTTTAAAGAAGCTATAATAATTATCCAACATCCTTTCCAAAAGGAAATTCCAATGCGCAAGTATTACCAGTATTTGATATATAAGTTAGTTTACACATATAGTATTATTTAATGAGAAATCTTTCTCTCTGGTAGTGCGGTTCGGTGTACTTCTAAAATGTAAAAAAGTAGGTGACAAATCATAGCTCAAACCGGGTTACCTAGTGATAGTAGTTAATTTGTTGAACAAACAAAACTTGATCATGAAAAATGTTATTGAATTACAGTTTAATGTTTCAGAACCAACAGAGGAGGCAACGGCCTGTTTCTGAAATTTCTTCAGGTTTCCTGACATCAAGGAATTTCCCAGGTAAAAAAATAAATTAAATATAGTAAAGAATTATTTGTTTCCGAAATATGCAGTTACAAATTTTAATAACAACAATTCAGGCATATGTTATTCTAGAAAACATATTTTATTATTGGAAACTGCTCCTAAATGTGATCAAAGATTTCTGAGACTATCACAAACAAACCTACCTACACATAAACATCCCTTTAAATCAGTGTACAAAAACCTTAAAGCTAATTTTTTTTTTTTCTAGCTTTCTGTGGAGAATACCAGTATTGGTCTAATGAAATATTCATTAACATTTTACTTTCAGTAAGGTGGGTCGCTGTCCGGCTGAACACTAGACGACCACATCGAAGCCAAGATGGCCGACTTCCTAGGATATGATGAATCCACTGTGTACACAGGCTTATTCTGGCTTTTATTGTTCTGCTGCCTTTACTTTCCGCATACAGTGGTTATGTACATTTTAATTATTTTTTCCACCTTGGTAACTATGTATTTCTTGTACAACGTAACCTACATAGACTAATGCTATAGACAAAGCATTCTCCATAGGTTTTAGATTAGTAAGTACACTCATAAACAAAAAAATGTATGTTGCTCCTATTGTCTGGCCCATTTCATTTAAAAGTAATAAGTATTTGCTATGCCGTGACAGATATTGATAAATTTATAACAAATTGATGTCAGTAAAAAAAAAAATACAAAAAGGAATCAGCTAGAAAATTATTCTTTCACAATAATTGGTTTTCTGAGCAGTATCCTTATTATATCTTTTGTGGATATTTTACCAAGATGTTTTTTTTTCAGTATCAACACTTCTTTAAACAACATTGTACCTAACTTTAATGTTAATGTCCAATGCGGAAATGTCAAGCTCATTCCAAGTTGAGAGTTTTCATATATTTGTCAGGTATGACAATAGAGCAATACCAGTCTATTTAATCTCAAACATTGCAGAATCCTAGAAGACTCCCATAAAATATATTTCTTCACATTTTGTATGATGTAATTAAATCAATTTTAAGCCTGGACATTAATTTCACTTGCATTATCTCATTTAAATGTTGGCTATTTTTTTTAAATAAACTCAACATGTAAAAGAAGTAAGTCATATCAGTATATGGGAGTTAATATTAAAAACGAAAATCTAAATGATCTGGTTTGCATATTGAAGATATTCTAGTGACAACTTCATTCAAAATTCAATCTTATTTTCAATGTACTAAGCTAACACATTTTTTTGTTTATGGTTGTACATACATCAAACAATTTGCAAGCCTGTGATTGTTCTAAAGTTATTATTCTAAAATATTTGGATTACATATTTATTGTTATTTAATAGCAAATATGACAAATTTTATCATAGAAATATCAAAAAAAATACCTAAACTATTATGTAATATCTATTTTCTTTTAAAAAATCTATTTCTCTTCATTATCCTATCACATAGGTAGTAAGCGTTTCATGGGCATTTTTTAATAATTTATTCACACTCACTAAACATTGTGAGGCATGCAGATGAGCCGTATTGCTACTGTTAAACATCTAATGACATTTTGCAATTAAATGACCCAGGAAAAAGAAACTTTACTACCTTTTACAGCATAAACTACAAAAAGCTTTCAATAGTATTAGATTAAGTACACAGCGCCTAGGTTAAGATACATTTCCTCAAATATTTTGTAACTTTGTCCCTCAGTAATCCTTATCTATATAATAATACATACACTAATTCAGCATTGCATTACAAAGTACAGGCACATCCTCCCATTTTCACATTTAGCAATGTTAGTTCACTAATATATAAATATTGAAATTATTTAGCAAATTACAGAGTTAGTAATTAATCAATCATCATTCGCTTTCACACCTTTTTCTTTTAGACTACCTGTTTTTTATAGTCTATTACAACTCAAAGGCACTAAAGTGAAAACATATGATATAAAATCATATGGTTTAACTTTCGTGATTAACACAATCTTGTAATTCTTCACATTTAAATATTGTTGTATAAAATAACATATATATTGTTTTATAACTTGGTCAAAAACACAATGATTATGAATTGTGCTGTGTATTGTTGTAAAGCAATATGTAAATGTAAGAACTCTATATCTTATATGTTAAGAACTAGTTTTATATGATAAGTCCATGGAGTTTCTTGCCCATTCTTCTCCATGAGATCTACTATTTTCGAATGGGCAACTACAGTCCATTCACAGTTATTATGCCTGTGGCGGGACTGTAGGTAGCTTATTTTTGACTATGCAAAAGTGCCTGTCACGGGTCTATTTGAAATAAATGCTTTGAGTTTGAGTTTAAAGAGCATAAAAGAGAATGAAACGCACAGCATGATTGAGAAATATTTGTAGTATAGTAATAATCTGTTTAAACAGATATATGGTTTACAGAACCATTTACAGGGCCATATTTTTATGTTCATTTTACTCTGTAAATCTGTAATTATCCCAATCTTATTATGTCATTGTATTAACACAAGTTATTATTGTATTCTGAAGCAATGCAAATTAACTCCACAAATTGCATAGCAATGCGCTGTTTATCAATAAATATTTGAATCGCAATGCAGTTGCGCTTTTAAGTGTTGATAAATTATGTTAGAGTAAGAAAACTTTGTAAACTTTTACTAATCAGTCATCAAGACTTTGGAACTTCAGCAAATATATTATTGTTGTAACTTATTTATGCTGAATCAATGTTTAACTTCATTTTAAGTTCAATAAATTATCTTAGCCACAGCTTGTACGTACTTCCAACTAATCAAACCCAAATATTTTTTAAGTCTTTCATATTTTTGCATTCGCTTAATTATTGCGCGCTGCTGACTGCTTGAACACATAAAGAAATGGCACTAGCAAATAATTATACAAATAACTAGAATATCAAAGTACAATGTTAATTCTTATAATAATAACAATATAAGCTATTCAAATGATCTTAATTTACCCCTGGTTTCTGGAAGCCTGATCTGAAGTTTTTAATCAGTCATATTTCATGTATACCCATGTAAACTTGAATGAGAAGTTCACTGCTATAGCAATATGTACAGTACCATTTACATGAAAGTTGACTAGTTGAACCAGCTTCCAGAAGCCACGTCTGCTTGTTGCTTATCACTTAATACAGTAATGTTTATCTTCTAAACAACACTATATGATATGTACTCTATATTAATCTTAACATAATACTATAAACTGTATTGCATCCAATCCAAACATATCACACAAACCTGAATAGTTCAGCGGGTGCCTCTGAGGCACTCCTGTTATATATTGATGACATCTTGAGGTCACTGACAGGGCGGAGCTGCCAGAGAGCATCCTCGGGCTCCGCCCTGCGGCGCTTGGATGCGCCGGCGTCATCACCGCGCATCCCAGTCGCCCGCTTTGTGCCTCTCAACGACATCTCGATAAGTTGTCCACAACCTACATGTTCACGATCCTTCTACTGCTTTACACTTAGAACGCGGTAACAACATTGTGTAGAATGTCACATCATTCACTACATGGCACTTCAGTTTGCGTTCTGTAAACCTGAAAAAAACAAAATGTATCTTAAAAAGGCATCAACAGGCACTTTTCTACTGAGTAAAAACCTAAAAATCTTCGAGCCCTTTGATAAGTGAAGCTAAGAGCCTATTCCAATATCCAAATTGGTCACTCAACATACTATTTCTCGAAATTTTGACAGATCAAAATTAATGAGCACAGTGAACCAAACAACAAAACAATGTGCTATACACAATACGAACGCTAACTGAAGGTAATGTAGCATTAGTAAACAGTAATAAAGCATTGTATTTAGGACTATTCAGTACAAAAGCATTTTGACATACAGAACAAAAATGTCAATTTCAGGATTCAACAATGTAAAATGTACAGGTGTTGAAGCAGTGTGATCGTGTTTTACCTGGACATAATACATCGTGTGACCAATATACACCGAATTGGACGGTTTTTTAGTGCATATGTATGAAAATGAATAACAATCCCGTTTGACGTTTCACTTTATGCACGAGTAAAATGTATGGCGGGCCACTGCTCGGGCCGAGACTGTAAATAGCGCCGAGCCACACAGAACAGCCGCCTGTTCTCGATCTCACTTGCTGCCCGCACTAATATATAAAATGCACTCACACGACACCACCAGTGAATCCAATTACTTCATTCTACAATAATTAACCGTAAATATTTATCTCACGAATAGTCTCCATTGTAGGCTACATAACAAAGTTGACAACATAGATAGCAGCACTGTTTTGTTGCCAGATTGACGTGAGTCCTACGCATCATTTTCTCCACCGTTTCGCTATGAATGTATATCATGTATACAACAGGTCGATTGTATATCAGTTTGCAGTAATGTACTATGTTGAAATACCTCATAATTCACATACATTTTCTGTAACAGACATTTGGCGCCATTGATCCAAAAACTACTTTGGTCACGTGACTATGTACGAATCACCAACGCAAGCCAAGTAAAATGGCCAAAACGCACATCGAGTTCATCTAATGTCATTGGTTTTGAAAGTAACTTGCCGCATAACATATACATGGAGCCAAGGTTTTTAATTCCTCAAAGCCGAGAATAAACCAAACACGAACACATAGTTAATAAACATTGGATTTGTCAGCAAGTAGCACAAATTACTAGAATAAATTACAACATGAACATAGAGCCAGAGATATCAATACGAAGTTACAGAAATTAGTCACCAGTTGGCGCTCTCGTCAAAAAAAGTTTTAAAGTTGCTATATTTAAAAATATTTTTGCATTCAGTATTAAAAATTAAATAATTGTAATATTTTGGATCTGTAAACTTTTATTATTATTTATTTGTGGCCCGAAAGTCTGACAATCAGTCTTACTAAGGGGTATCGTATTACCCGGTAATAACTGGATTGTGGGGGTCAGATAGGCAGTCGCTTCATGTAAAATACTGGTATTCAACTATATCCGATTAGACTGGAGGCGGACCCCAACATAGTTGGCAAAAGGCTAGGCAGATAATGATATTTGTGGAGTTGTTTCGTTCAAAACGTTCAACTTTAGAATAATTATAATTTATATTATTTACTAACTATACTGCATAGTGCCAATGTTGGGTGATGGTAGTGCCTGAAGCCAGAGGCCCTACTCCTGCATTCACCCACAGCCAGCAGGCGGGTACGCTCATCAGTGTTGGTTGACGTTTTAGTTAAGTTCTGTACCAACCTGCAGAACAGCTCCTCAAACTGTCTCTAGGAAGATGATGGGTTCACAGACCGATCCATATCCAGATAGGCCACACGTTTCGAGACTTTCACTGTGTCAGTCAAGCACAGCGAGATTGACAGACACTAGGGAGCGAACTAAATCCTGGTTAACTTTTCGGTACTATGGACAGAAGACAGGAACGCTGGTAAGATGCTACTGGAAATTTTGCGGACGCCGGGGCCACCAAAGCGGATGGGTAATGTGGATTACAACGATGCTGGGTCGTCCAAAGCCACATATAAAACGGATGTTAGAGGTCTGCGAATCATTTGGTCAATTTTGTCCAAAAGGTCTGGCTGCTTCCACAAGGGGGAGTAGCGCAGAAAATGCATTAAATTAGGGCCAAAACCACAATGGATCTTATGAGGAAAATGCCGAATATAAATTAATTTTAGAAAGTCTGTCCGAAAAGTCGTTGAAATTTTTGATTTAGTCGTCGCTGAATGAAGAAAAGCTATCTAATATATTTGGAATACCTAGGTGTAGTGATCTTTTCTATAATAATTATTTTAGGTTGTAGGGCTATTGCATTTAATATCTCTATGGTCGTCTATCTGTCGCGTAGACCGGTCTGTCATCTGCAGTCGGCTTTCGGTAACATCGAGGAATTTCCTCTATGGTTGGTAATGTCGAACTAAGGTTTTCGCAACTTTTCCGTCTAAATCTTGGTCTAAATCAACACAAAAACACTAGAATAACATCCGTAATCCAGTCATATGTTTTATTTTTGTTAATGCTAATTATGATGTGACTAATCTACTAATGAAAATTATTTTATAGCGGTATAGTATGTATTCGAAAATTACTGACCCTCTGAAACCTGTTATTCGGAACTTACCCCTTAGGTATACTGTATTTTAACTCTTTACTTACCCGTCATTGCCATGCCATTGTCGTTGCGGTTCCGCAGTTCGAACCGTTTGAACAATCGGCAAGTATAATTCTTATTCATGATTTTTAATTACTAAAATAATATACGATTCTATAGTACAAAAGGTATAAATATGTTCCACGGTTTACCACACATCGATGCTATTCATCGCTTAACCAGACCCTAGTTAACCTGAAAAGGATGATGATGGTAACGGCGCAGTCTTAGTATATTAATCTACATAATATATACTATTATTTTAATATCAAAATAACAACTGTGAAAATATTAAAGAGCGAATATGAAGTTTTTTTATATGGGAATCATTTTTATTATTGCCAGTTTGAAAATTTGGCTAATTCTGGAATACAAGACTGCCGCATTAATTCTATAGTTCTTCCTTGAAAACTGTAGGTACTTACATTTTATTTTTCGATATAAAATATATTAGTAAACATAATTATTATCAACTAGAAGTATTAAATTGAGCAACTTAATTGAGATGCGGTGTAATTTGGAACTACTATGGAAAGGTATTGAATTTGACAGGAGGATGACGTTTTTCTAAGCAAGCAGCGCCACCCTTATCACAAATATTGTTTCTGCACTACAGTCAGGGGTGCGCGGCAGGAAAGGGACCCACGTTACGATTCGGTGCCCGTCAACACTGGCAAGTCGTCGTGGTGCAGGGGCCTTATTTAAAAGCCTGTGACATGAGCGGTTCTGGCGCGACTACGTATGGACGATGTTTTTTAGCAGGAGGCGTATTTCCCTTTCCGTGTTCAACTGGCGACACCGGTCTCGCGAAATCCACACGCTTTTGTTTTACTACGGAATCCTACGATCCCGTGTTCAATTCGCGTCAACTGAGCACGCCTTTGTGATCAAGTGGCGCTGGGTAAGGTTTAACAAAATCGTGTGCAGTTGAGATGATGAGTAATAGAGAAGTATGGAAGAAGACATAATGCGCCGACCGGTTCACTAAAGATTCACCAAAACTCCATTGTCAAATTTTCATTTAACAACTAACGTTTCGTATACTATTTATTTCGAAAACAACTTAGTCCGCAAATGTATTATTTTATAAACACTCGTTTTACATACATTTATTTGGCAAACAATTCTTTTTACAAATGCATCAGATGATATTTAATCATATATACATTTTTCATTTCTCATTTAGGTTCATTGGGATAAATCACGTTTCTACTAAATATTCTTTAATTACAATAGAGTCGACGGAACCCCGCTGCGCGGGGCTCCTATTTCTGTCTGCAGGGTTTAAAGGAACCTAACTAAACGAACCTCGGGGTGCCCCTGACGTCGACCGTCTAGGGTTAGGGTTTCTGTCAGGCGTATGGCCAGTTGAACACGGAAAGGGAAATACGCTTCTCGCCTGCTTCGGCCCGCACGATTTATCCCGAACATTTACGAACGTGCTAAATCAGTACGAATTTGTTTCGAATAGACAGGTTAAAAAACCGTGTTCAATTCAATTACACACTGTTTTGTAAAACTTCTTTTAACGTTGCTTGATCACAAAGGCGTGCTCAGTTGACGCGAATTGGACACGGGATCGTAGGATTCCGTAGTAAAACAAAAGCGTGTGGATTTCGCGAGACCGGTGTCGCCAGTTGAACACGGAAAGGGAAATACGCTAGCAGGAGCGCTGCCGTGGCACTGTTCGTACAGTACCGCTATCTTCACGACACCTTTGCAATCCGAATAATTATGCCTTCCTGAAAGTGATAGGTTTCACGTGAAATCTATACTAAATAATATAAAGCCAGCTTAAGAGTGTATAGTACATACATACAACAACACCGTATGACCCAACACGGCCGGTGAATTAAAATTTACAGACCATGTAAATTTTAACGGTGATTTCGTGAAGGTGGAAGCGCCAGGTAGCCCGCGAAATTCAAATTTTCTCACGTTTTTTGCAATTTGCAGATCAGTGTCAGGTTGTGTCATCATCTGCTTAGCCTTTTCAGATGATGATACAACGGGAAATATAATATGGTGTACAATATTAATGTCAGGTTTTATATTGATGAAATATTTGCCGCGCAAGTAATACTTATGTAGTTACAGAGTTATAATAATTAAAATCATCAATACAACCCTCTAAGTACATTAACCCCATTGAATGACTTTTTCATGAAATAGGTATCCTGACACTGACCTGCGAACTGTAAAAAAACGTTAGAAAATTTGAACTTCGTGGGCTACCCTGGCGCTTCCACCTTTATTCGTTTAATTACCTACCCGCAAATCGTGGGACTTTGATTAAAGGTACAACAAGCTAAAGCGTTTCTGAACGATGGACTTACTTTTCATTCAGTAGTGCACAATAAATTAGAAAACTTTAAGGCACAAAGAAAACGGCATAGAAGTTTACTGTACATCATTTGTATATTTCATTAATTTTAACATTTTTGACATTATCTTTTTTTAGAATCGTAATTTACAAGTTCTATTTACAAATTATTTATGGGCCATTCTTTAGGGGGTTATTGCAATCCAGTGATGTCATGTATTAAAAAAAAAAAGACTTCATCATTTTATTCAAAGAAAGTTTGTGTTGTGGGTGGACAGCACTATTCTTTGTTCGAATATTAGAAGGAAAATCTCATCCAAAGATATACTAGCACAGACGCTAGCACACCAAGCTACTACAATCTGTCAAATTTCTTTGATAGATTTTCAAGTTTATTGCTGAAGCATTAGGTTCAAGGTTGATTGTGAAAAATTGACAGTTTCGGGTAGCTTGATGTGACGCCAGGTCTGTTCATAGTAATATTTATATTTTTAATCCCACGTGATTAAGTACATTACCAGGTGTAGAATAATACTTACTGGGAATATCCCGTAATCTTTAACAGCAAAATGCAGTTCGGTACAGAATATTTCAAAATATTCAACAAGATGTATCATTACTAACTACTACAGTCTATTTTTTAATCTCGGAGACTAAATTGACAAGTGCAAATGTCAAAACTAACTTATTTTTGATTGAAATTTATGTCAGTTTGCCATTTGTACTTGTCAATTTAGTCTCCGAGATTAAAAAACAGACTTTAGTTTAGTTGCTTTTCATTCCAATGATTGAGCATAAATGACTAATAGACTATTTTCTTTTGACTTTCATGTTATTCCCCATTTATTTAAATGCAAAACCAAAAAAAAATTGCTAGCTGTAAAATAAAACATTTCTGAATTTTTAATACAGTTGTAGTTCCTGTTATATTTCAGGCTCTCCTGAGTCTTCTCTTAACTACGTATTACTACTACCTACTAGATAATATGGAGGGCTAATCTACATCAATGCCGATCTGGGGAAATCAAAACATAGTTCGATCAAAAAAATCATGATACCGGCCTCGGTTCAAGCAATCACACGAGAAGACCTAAAACTTTCATTGTAGTTTTTTCAGAAATATACTTACCTACTGATAAAATATTTCCAAACTCGGGAGAAAGTAGTGGAGCACTGGCTGAGTGCTGTAAAACTACGTGATACGCCGCATGTCGCGTGTCGCGCTGTTACTTAACTCGGTAAGCAATCAATCAATCTACAAACCCATTCGCAGTTCGCAGTGCACTCGTAACGATGCAATGGATTGTCATCAACAAGACATTTTACAACAAAACCCACAACTCTCTTTTGACTTTCACCAAAAATAATAGGAATTCATACTAATAAATTTTTATTCAAGTTATTACAGTGTTTTATTTTGTTAACAGTATATATATTAAAATTTAAACAATTAACTCTAAAAATACAATTTAAAACTATTTCTAAATTAAATAAAAGATAGATTTTCTTGATTTAACTTCTTACTGGCTCACTAATAAAAAATGTACAGGTAGATATCTAGGTTAACAAAATTATGCTGAAAGAGCTACAGACCATTATTATTAATTTATTTTATTGAGTACATTATGAACTTTATTAATTAGTAACTTTCAAAATTAGAAATGTGGAAGTTTATATTTTTGTCATTTCATGTGCATTTCATACAGTTTTTATTAGCAAGTCTATAGCTTTTATAAAGCCGCAGATCCAACGTAATAATATATATAATTACTGCCCGTTACAAACACTTTCCATTACATTATTACTCGCTAAATCTTATAAATACCCTTTCCGGTTATAGAACAATTAATTCACGAAATCATTTAAAGTGCTAACTGAACTTCGTTGTTTAATAAAGAAAGATAATTTCCTCATGGAATGATGACTAATTATAATTAAAATAAATACACCGATACGCAGTAATTTTAAGAATTAATACTTAACCTGAATTAGGTTATTGTTCATCCGTTCATGTATGGCGATATCGCGATAGTAATTGCCGTAGGCTGGCTGCGATGTTATAATGACGTACAGTTACTTTCATTTTTTTAAATTGTGCTCGTAGAGAGAGAACCGGTTCGCTGCGAGTCTGACTCACAGGCCGACACACTTCTTGTCAATTAAATATAACGCCATCTATCGGCACCTACGAAAACTACATGTTACGTGAAACTATTGTAACATGAAGTTATTCCTAACCGTATTAAAATGAGTAATAAATTAATATTTGATAAATACATATTAACACGGGTTTATACATAATTAACAGTAGTTTTGATATAATATTCTAATAGAAAAACATGAAATTTGTTTGTGACGTTGAGAGTTTGGTACTTTGTAGCAAATGGCACGGTTCGTTAGATTTTTGCTTGCGTAAAATAAACATCACCTGCATATAGTATGATTCATAGATTTTCTATCTATAGAATCATGAAGTATACGTATAAATTTAATAAATTCGAAAAGCAACAAGTCGAAGAAATAAATCACTAGTTTGAATACAATACAATAATCAGTTGCAGACAATTTTGTATGCAAGTTTTACAGCAGAGTGATAAATTGCCGCGCTAACTGGCTTGATAGAAAGATTGTGCCCCTTCAGAGCTCAGAGCGTTGTTATGTAATAGTCCTAGCGGTATCCAACACGTGTACATCAAAACTATACCCCACCTATATGCAAACGATGTTTTACTTTACGCAAAAATATATGATTTAATTCGGAAAATTATGACACCGCTATTACGTGGGAAAAATTCTGAAAACTGGGAAATACGTTTTAATAAATACATTTGTCTTACGATTCACGTTGGTTTTAAACATGAACTTTTCAAGTTTCATTAATCGGGCCGCAAACTTCGGTATTTATTAAGCAAAACTATAATAAAAATGATTTACAAACAGGTTGCGCTTATAATATTCTCGGAAACTATCCATAAAACTATTTTTTTTTCTACTTAACAGATCAAAAACTAGGAGAAAATCTTCCCACATAGCACACATGTACTGGCCTTAAATAAAAATATCATTTACCAGTTAAATACCAAGGAGGCCCACACCTAATACAGCTAATTGTTAATTAAACAAATAAAGATGTGTTCTTAAAACTACATAACAACTACTCTTTGTTATTTTTGGTATACAATCTTAATAATACAACTATTTATTAAATTAATATGTTATCTCTTGTGATAATATTGTAAGCCTCAACGAACAGGGTGCACGGGACATACGAACGCACAGCCGGTTAACACGCATGCGTCGGCGTCCCTTCCACCCTGTATAGCAGAATTATTTGTAAATTGGTGTTGGTGTGTGGATTGTGTTTATGAGATCAACAAAAATACATGATTTCTCTTTTGTAGTACTCTCTACGCTATGCGCGCCATGTATTTCGAAGGGTTTAACTTTACCGTTATCCAGGAAGTAAGTTCTTTAGTAGCAACTCGAGAAGAGACTTACCAAGGTGTTCACATTGTGTTCATCAACTGCCTTTGTCTAATGAGTGTTAAATATTAAAGACCTTCCACATTTATTTTATATTTTTTTCTGACAGCACCCTTATAACATCTTTACTAAAGATCACTTTGATTTTTAGGGTGATGCAAAGTAGAGACAAAAATATTTTAGTTTTAATTCTGTGACAAATGAAGAATTTCAAAGAAATCTAGAACCACAGCTAACTTTGTCAAGAAGCCCACTCTGGGTCGGCCGCGAGAAAATCGACCACAGCCTACAATCATGAAATACAAGTACCCTGTTGATCACACAGACACAACTGATTTTGGCTAAATCATTTATTGTCATAACTGTTCACTGTTACTGTTGCAATTTGTATAACAACTTGTTAATTTGGTACATCATAGGCTAAACTTTAAAAATCTCAATCGGATAACATAATACTAATAACTTACAATAAAATCAA
This sequence comes from Noctua pronuba, assembly GCA_905220335.1. Taxonomy (NCBI): domain Eukaryota; kingdom Metazoa; phylum Arthropoda; class Insecta; order Lepidoptera; family Noctuidae; genus Noctua; species Noctua pronuba. The sequence continues at coordinate 4,268,423 of LR999891.1, read as the reverse complement.
CCTGCAGTAAACTTAGTCTACAGCCATCTTAGGTACCCTAACATTAATATATCTCCCTAGACCTCCATACATATGATGTGTTAATATTCATATTAAATTACATACTACGAAATTATTAATTATTGTACTAGAAGATAACAGTACAAAGAAGAATTGTTATCAAAAGTTGTAAAAACCTTTACAATACTTGAAGAATATTTTGACCTTGATCTCTTACGGACTACAGATCAGAGAAAAAGATCAGTCAAATTGGTACGGACCAACTGTGGACACTGGATTCTGACTTTTTCAGCATATCGGGTTCCAGTGTTTTTAAGAATTAGTAATTTGTCCACACCGGTATTGTGAAACCATTTTAGGAACCATATTTCTATTAAGTAAATGATTACATAAGAAAGAACCATTTGTGTCTATACATGGTGTGACAGAATTATTTACAATGGATTCAGTACAATGGATAATTACAATTTTCCATACATATACTTGAAAAAAAATGCTGCTGTTCCATACATTTGGACCATATAGTTATTTTGTTTTTTTTTTTTAATAACCGATGACTAATTGTAATTATTTGTTGTATGGAATCATAATTATTGATATGAACTATATGTAAACGGTGTAAGGGACATGCATGACTTTAAATATTATAGTCCGTATGAGGTCCTCTCTAACGTCTACGTCTATACACAGATCAACACACAATCCTGTATCATCAGATCCATTAATTTCTATCAGTCCATTACAATTCGCGTACAGTGTAACAACAAACCTTTTTCATTTCCACGGTAAATTCGATTATTTCAAGAGTCTACTCATGTCAACTAAGGGAAATTGTTACTAAAACATGTACTTTACATCACTCCATGAATTTAACAAAGATTTAAATCGCCAGATTCGCCTTGCTGCGTCAGGAAAAGTTGTTGTTAGTTCATTTTTATTAGTATTGTCTCGCTCATTCATTCTGACAATCGTATCTGTGGATTGGATTGGATTGGTGTGAGCTCACTCTTCTGAAAGTCAACTTTTTGCGCGACCTAAGTACGCTGATATCTGGCGATTTAATTCCTTTGTATTTAATGAAACATTGGAATAGTTGTATCAAAAGCAAACGGTTGATCAAAAGCCGTAAAATTACCGTGTTACCAATAGGTGTTAAAAAGGAATGATTATTTGAATGCAACGTTTACATAACGTGTGTGATACCTTAATTACCTTTACCTTATTAGAATGTATATTTTTGACAAAAGATTACTTGACAAGTGACTTCTCAAAGGACATGATACTAAGTCCTGGGTGAAGATCATAAGATACAGTGTCCTCTGTAGAGAACGACATTTATCGTAAGTCACGTCTTAAGATATTATTCACGTTCATCACATCGTCAAGCATGTTACAGCATTATAATACTATATTAATTAAAACATATTCCACATCTTACTTAAATTGGCAAAGTTACAATTTTCTCCAATCATAAAATAATTATATTAAAACATAATTTGTACATCTCAATCACTACGTAGAAGCCGCAATTAATACTTGTGCGAATTTCATTAAAGTGTAGTTCATATGGTTTCAAGAACAAAATTTTGATGCAAATAAAGATGTGCTTACACCAGGTTTCCAAAAGGGGATCAGCACAAAGATTGTTTTAAACTGCCAAATAACAAATAGCTTATTAAATCATTTGACAAGAGTTTGACAGTCTATTAGCAAGTTATTTAGTTAGATGATTACATTTTTTATTTGGAATCTGGATACATGTTGAACAAAAATTTCCCAATACTGTTGCAGCAACATCACTTTGTGTTGGAAAAATTAAATAGTACAATGGACATCTAAAGTTTTCCCGTGGGCATTCAGTACTCGATTTAAAACCGACTCAAAATTTCAAAGCCGGGGTGTCTAGAACTAGAACCCTTTGGTAAAAATCGTTTCGTCGTCCATCGCACTGTGTATTAAATATTTCCAGCAACATAAAAACATGTTACTGAAACAATGTTGAGCAACTCTGTTTACCATGTCCAGCTCCATATTTAACCGAACAGTGAAAATAAGCATTTAGCATTAAGCGTTTCGTCTATGTCCAAATATTCCTTGCATTTGGACATTGAAGGGTTGTGAACGTAAATAGGTGTGGATGTGTTACACGAGCTCGAGGGCTGGAAATCAATTTTGTATTACCCACACCACAAATAGGTGTGGATGGGTTACACGAGCTCGAGGGCTGGAAATCAATTTTGCTTTACCACAAATAGGTCACATCGATTAAACTATTGCCTAGGCCCGTCTGAACGAAGTAGGTACGTCAGCAAACCATTCTTCTTCCTCTTTCTTGGTTCTGAGAATGGTTTGCAGCTGACAGAGATGGAATGATGCAATAAAACTTTTATCGTGTCGTACAAGCAGACCTTATACGGTAATCTTTAGGAAGTTCCCTTTTTTTCGGGTTCCATATGCAACGTTGTGGAATATTCTATCTTAGTATTGATTTTATCTATTTTAAATTGTCGCAAATGGATACTTTATGTCCTTCAATGAGCTATTTATGGGCAGTTGTCAAACGACATTTTTATCAAGCTATGTTGCTACTTTTTATTTTAGACCATGTTCTGTTTTAGATCAGTAATGCTGTAATGGAAATTGAGAGATTGCATAGTAATTTGAGGACCCCCAATTTTAAGCCTACAAAAAACCATGAAAAAATAACGTGAATCTGAACGAATTATGCAGTTTTTCTTTAAAGTTTTAAATGCATATTATTCTAGCAAGGTGGACGAAACTGTCTCTATTATAACGGATGGAATTTAAATTTGGATCGGTTAGTAAATACTTTTATATGATTTACTGTCTATTTCTATAAGATATGTAAAACATTATTTGAAGGTGGTAATTTTTTATGGTTTGTTCCATTTTTAAAACTGGTAAAGGATAAGGAAACGTTTTTTTTTGTAGTTTTAATGTATTGTATGCTGTATATTAGAATTACCCGATTAAAGTGTACCCACTAATGCTAACTATTCCCTATGTGTATGAATGTTATTAAGATGAGGGTTTAGAAGCAGTCAGCACATGTTTCATTAATAAGCTAAGCACTCATTAAAGTTCTCGTATAATATTATTAAATTTAAACAAAAAATACATCTATTATTATAAACAACTTGAAACACATCATGTACTACAAGGTGCGATCATAAAATTAATCAAGATAATATAAAAGATGACGGTGACAATATACATAGAGATTCTGATGAAAACTAATAATCCTTTTAAATCCGTGTTCCGCTTTTTTCAAACGCAAGTGTTATTATTAAAGAGGATATCTAAAAAGGAATGAGAGCATTCAGAAAATAGAGATCCTACTAAACGCCTTCTATAATAAATTTGGCCTTTACTAAGTCAACATTGATAATATTTTACCAACTACAGATTATTCCATTATATCGGCTACGCTTCGATCAGTTTTATTTACATAATTAGATGATAAAGATCGATTCCTGGTGTGCGAGAAGGAAATCAGTGAAGTTGTTGATTGGTGCTATCGACAGCAGCGACATCTGTCCGTTGGGAGGCCAAGCCAGGTTGGGCCCGAACACCACCGCCAGGTTGTTTGTAGTCATCTTGTTCAGGCAGCTCCTGTCTTGTACCTGAAAATTAGGTTTATCTATCAACATTTAAGGCGTATACAAAGTTTCGTATCCGGGGTATTAACCGTTGAGGAGTTCTCTAGTGAGGAGGCGATCCTGGCTTCAGGTACAAGTCATGTCTGCCATAAAAATGTATTGTCACCAGAACCAAAGGTGTGTGCAGAATTTCAGCTCAATCGGTTGGGGGGAACTGGTTTGAAATTCAGTTGTAAGATTTGACCAGTGCATACCTACTAACTAACCAAATAACTAACAAGGTTATTTAACTTGCCTTGTAGCTTAAAGCTTGTATAAAAGGCTAAGTTTAGTTTAATACGGAATGCTACTTTTGTGGCAGTCTCAAGGAGCTCGTGGCTAAATAATAACAGCCGCTCGGGTCGATCTCTAGGTTAAGCCGTGCTTGCCTAGGTTGGTCTGTGGATGGGTGACCACCCATTACATGCCGAGTTTTCTCCGTGCCTCGGAAAGCACGTTAAGCCGTTGGTCCCGGGTGTCATTTGTAGATCTTTGACAGTCGTTAGGTAGTCAGTGATGATGACTTTTGTGGTAGTCTCAGAAAATTTCATCGAAAACATAACGTAATGAGCTAATAGCTTCCTAAAATATAATAATAGTGAGTAAGCTTGAGTAACAAACCTTCCACAGGAACTGGAACACGTATTTCAACAACTTGTAGTTGTCGAGCGGCAGCCTCTCCAGAATCAGAATCTTAACTTTGCGCGGCTTGTCCCGGGCTGACCAGTCTGTAACAGGGGTTAATATAGATATTGAGGCTGTGTGTGTTAATGTAGCACCGTCAAAAATGGCTGTCAAATATTTCACTGTATTGAATTATTCGGGGATCCGCTGGATGCGAGACGCACGGGTCAATGTGGCGACACTTAGGGGAGGCCTATGTCCAGTAGTGGACGTTTTTGGGCGGAAATGGTGATAATGATGATTGATGAATTAAGCAATATTACTAAGTAAATAATGAAATGTCGCTCTGTGATGTAATAAAATATTAATTGCAATTGCGTTAATAATAGTAATATAATCATTTATTCTCTCACGACATTGGTTATTAGACGTCGAAACATGGGTAAACATGGGTGTACTAATGGTACACCACTGCCAAACTTTTCAGGAAACAAGCGTGATTTTGTTATGTTTTAAACCTGTTAACATCAACACCATGAAAAAATCTTCTTGAAACTTACTCTGGAAATCCATAATCTCGTCATACAAATCGAAGGTCAGGAGCGGTTCCTCCAGATCCCTGAAGAAAGTCTTCAGTAGCACAGCTGCGTTATGCGGGTCGTTTCTGAAGCGCAGGGGCTCGCCACGGTTGCAGGCCCGTTGGAGCTCCTTGATGACGGACATGTTGGCCGAGCGACGGAATATACCCTCGGTTTCCAGAGCTGGAATAACGACGAGGTATAAGAACATGTAATACGAAAAAGAGCGAATAATTCTACGCTACTTCTATGTGGTTATTGTGTACACTATTGTATTAGGTAAACCCTGTAATAATAGACATATTAAAATGGATAAAAAAATATATATATATATCCGGTTACTTTTAGGTCGTTCTGGAACCAGAAGCCGTAAACTCAATATCGACAAACGATTAGGACTTTTTTTTTGTTTCAAAAATGAACAATAAAAAAAAAACACGAAAAATTTAATGTAAGTAATGTTTTTTGTATGGGAAATAATGAGAACTTGAAGTTACGCTTCCTTGCGGTAAATACATATGTGTGTAAAACGCATCCACGATCGGCAACACGAGTACGGCAACAAAGTTCGAGTAGACAGCATGGTCCGTAAGCCCCGCCCGCACCCCACGCTTACAGTCTAGCCGACCGCCGGCTTTCCTACCTTCCTAGTATTCTCACACGTTTTGCTGTAAGTCACTCACGTGCAACCTAATCACGTGCTAAAAATGTGTCGGCAATACGTGTACTCCAATGTGAAGTATTGGGCAATGGTGGATTTTTATGGGATGGCGCACCATAACCCGGAAGTGGCTAGACGGTTGTATGATCAGCCGGAACACCTCAAGTTCCCTTCACCTCCACCATCCTGTAACCCAGGGCCTCCTCGATTATGGACAGTTTCGAGCACCCTCACACGCGCAGGGCCGCGGTAGACTACCATACTCGGCGGAAATAGAGGAAGACATACTGGAGTACTTCGAACTCGACCCACGTCACAGTACCACAATGGCGGTCAGGCGACTCAATTTTAGCCAATCTTACATATGGAAATTATCGAATACGAATAGATTGCAGCCATACCTGTACCATTTTCGTCGAGCGCATGCTATTTACGAAGGCCAGGGCAAAGGAGAATCACTTTATGCCAAAGGTTAGAAAATGTCACTGCCAACTTACTGTGGACGGATGGATCGTTATTTACACGAGTGGGTCTGTATAACAAGGAACATTTTTAGTCGTTTTTAAACCCGCACCTCATTCGCGAAGATAACCATCAGGTTAGATCCAGGGTGAAATATTAGGGCCTACTTTTATTGAAGGTCACCTGACTGGCGGTTCTTATTTGGATCTGCTGCAAACTGGGATACCGGAGTTGCTAGAGGATGGGCCTCTGGCATATTTACGCGGTTTGTTCTACCAGCATGATAGATGCTCTGCTCATTTTGCTGCTTCAGTGCGTGCGTATCTAAACAGTGAGTTTAGCAGCCCAAGTAGCACCAAACTGCATTATCGGATGTCACACAGGGTCCACATCGGTAACTTTAGCATTTATGAAGACTTATTAGAGTTCACTCGAACTTCAAAAGCTAAAAATTAAACTTTTTTTATACTATGTAAGTGTCTATAAATGTACGATGACACACTGATCGGATGAGTTGATGTTAATAAATATAAACGGATAGACACAGACATTGCATTTTGTAAAATGTGAGGATATTATGCTGTTTCCACCGATCCCTAAAAGTCTTCGTACAGAGAGTTTAGCAGTTCATTGGGTACAATTTTTGCGTACGTGTTACCCATTATTAAGCTTTACATGGACCTTATCGAACAAGTCAAGTCAGCCAAAGGTCCGATACACGTGTCAGCTTGTTACGGATTTATGTACCCCGAGTGAATTTTTATACAGCTCATAGCATTATTTGTGATTTCTGAGGTGTAAATTGGTTGTCCGCCATTTTTCAGGTTTTAAAACGTCGACGGTCAACGAAAAAATCAAGGAAGTTGTAAAAAAGTCATATAAGACTTTAGTGGTGGTTAGTTCTGTAACTACATATGTGTTACTTGCGCGACTTATTTTTCGTCAACATACAACCTGACACTGACCTGCAAATTGCAAAAAACTTAAGAAAATTTGTATATCGCGGGCTACCCTGGTGCTTCCACCTTAATAACAACCGACTGACTGACCCAAAAAAAAAATTGAACAAATACCTAATATCCACGCAATGCGCTCACCGGCTCGAATATGCCAATTCATTTTCCATGCAAGTCGACTTTGAACTCTTTGTCAACCATAAGCATGCATGGGTTTGACCGTCGCATCACAACGACACCATTGACAACTGCTAATACATTAGCGACTGCATTGCATTGCTAAAAAGTTAACTTTTTATTGTAAGAACTGTTTTGTAAACGAACGCGGAACCAAAGACTACAAAATAACGCAGAACGTTGAGGACGACGACGCGACGAGTGAGTCGAGTGAGATAAGTAGTTGAATCATTGCGTTCTCGACTGTATTTTCATAGGCGTAAAATTAAAAATCGCACCAAGTAATTCGAAGACTGGTTTGTGCTACGAAGACTATTTGAACCCAGGACGTAAAACGGTTTCATCGTTGCAGAATACAAAACGGTCCTTAAAAACGTTTCTTCGTCGCAACGCCCACCTCTATAAGACTTACAAGCAAAGACTCCAGCGACATAAAAATGAACTCGCTGTGACACTACTGAAGTCCTCAGACTCTACCTACCGACTTAAAAGAAAACGAATAGCGTCAATCTGATCACCATCGAAACATAACGAGACGACGCATCGCAGCATGCGAAGAATCTCAAACTGGCAATCAAGCAACAACCAATCTGATTAAAGCCCAAGGGCTGAATGCAAAGTCAGTGAAAAAAATAAAAATAACCAATGGTTATGAATGCGGAATCAAACGATTTATTGTTGTCGCGGGTAGATATCTTCAGCAACAACGTTGTACGGCCGCAACCTATAGCAAACTCATGATTAGCAAACCTTCAATCATCTGCCTAGCCTTTCCCAACTGTGTTGGTCTCAGCTTCCAGTCTAACCGGATGCAGCTTAATACCAGTATTTGACATGGAGCGACTGCCTATCTGACCTCCACAACGCAGTTAGTACTGAATAATACGATACCAAAGGGCAACGGCTTTCAAAGATCTACAAATGACAGCCCACAAAGGCTCAACGTGCTTTCCGAGGCACGGAGGAAACTCGGTATGTAATGGGTGGTCACCCATCCACAGATCAACCTAGGCAAGCACGGCTTAACCTAAAGAGCGACCCGAGCGGCTGTTATTATTTAGCCACGAGCTCCTCCTTTATTATTAGCAAACCTTCAATACAAATCAAAATAGAGCAGTATATATGGCTTGAATAAAGAATTAAATTACACTCGTGTAGGTAGGTATGTAAGTATCTAATTAGTTCATCTGCTAGTGGCGCTAAAAACTATCGCGAGACGTCGGCACACCTTCACTGTCTCGAAAACAACGATGCCACGACGCCGTGTTCTTTAAGAAACATAAACATAATAAAATAAAAAATACATAGGTCCGCGATAGATAAATTGGTACCCAAATAAAACTACGAAAAGCGAATTCAGACGTTTTTTTACCAAACTAGGTAAGTACGCAGTTTACTATAATTATTAAAAGGTTAACTTTATAAAGATAAAGTCTTAATTCCAACCTAATACCTCCAATACCTCCAACTAATAATGAACTCTATTCGACAGATGAAACGATTCGATTTCTGTTCGAATTGCCTGCCTCTGTAGAAGCCGCCAGCATTGCCGCATAAAAATGTTAAAGGCAGTATTATTTTATGAATCATATGGTAGGTAGGTATGCTTATTAAGTACTAGCTTGATTGATTCAAGGTCTAACTCCGAAGCGTACTCGTCGTGTCGATGTCTAGTTGAATAGGTACGAGTACTAATGATTTCGTGATGCGAGAGTGAATTATATGCCAATTAATTTCTCTCGTTAACGAAGAGATGTGATAGTGGTAATCACCGTGCCGTGCTTCTGATACGATTGCTTTCATTTATTTATTCAAGTACAAGGACTAATTAATATATACAAAGTTCAGTATAGCTAAATGATACATTAGACATACCAATACAACACAAAACACACAAAACATATATTTAAATTGACAGCTGACGACTGGTAGGTGATGTGCAAGTCACAGCAGCGTCTGATATATGGACAGTCGAGCCTGTCGGCTACCATCATCAGCACGCTGTTGGAGCTGCCGCGAACCCTGCGCATCAGGGACCCGCTCCGCTTACGCATCGTTGCACAAAAGCAGTCGACGCTAGCGACGGTGAACAGGCCCGGGGCATTACAGTGTTTCGGCAGTCCCATCAGCGCTCTGAATGCGTTGTTATATTGGACGCGGAGGGCTTCGCATGCTTTTTGAATGGGATTCATCCACAGGCTGTACGCGTACAGAAAAGTACAATAAGCCATGAAAAGGGTCTGCTTGACCGACCCTGATCAGCGCGCAAACCTGCGAGCTATCATGTTACCTCTCGTTATCAGCATCGTCTATGAGACCGGCTGTGACATGCCCTAAATATTTGAAATGGTCCACTCTGACCAAGGGAACCCCGTACAGTTTGATGAGAGGTACTGCTATAGGACATTTTGAGCAGACCTCAAAAACCGTGAACTGACTTTTTGTCACATTATATTTAAGACCGTGTTCTTCTGCATTTGTCTCACAAATCGGCAACAATGTTCACATGCCACAAACCGATGCGCTCAGCAGCACCATGTCGTCCGCTAGCTAATATTATTTAAGCAAACTCCATCAATATGACAGCGGACATGATGATTGCTGACAGCAACAATCAGAGCGTTGACATATAGGTTAAAAAGTGTGGGAGCTCACCCCTCCCTGCCTCACCCCGCACTCCAACTCATATGGTTCTGACAGTGAACCCGCCCACTAAACACTATTGATCTGGCCCCCACACCAACATTTAAAAAGTTCTTTGGAAAAGTTAATGTCCTTCAACTTCTTCCAAAGAACGTCATAGGAAACCTGATCAAAAACCCTGGGCAAATCAAGGAAGCACGTGTACGGAGTATGCCTGTCTGAATAGTATCTGACGCGGCATGCTTGAGACACAGTATAGCAATTTCTGAGGAGAATCCTGGCCGAAAACCCAACTGGTTTACGTGCAGATGTAGCTATACGAACGAGAGATGGTGTAGGTAAATGAACGTACAAATAAAAGTCTCTTATTCCTATTTCTTGTTCTTACGAACGATTGCTTAGGTACGATTAAGGTTACACCAACTTAAATCGTAGCTGAAATGAAATCCCTACTTGCAGGTCCTTTTAGTAAAAAAATAAAATAGTGGAAGCTCTACTAAGATTTAACTCGAATGACAGAAAGAAAGTGATAAATTTCTAATTTCTTTAGTGGAACGTCTTAAAAAAACAATAACAATACCAATAGTAACTTTTACTCGACTGGATTTACCGAGTTTCGGCTCCAGAACGATGTAAAATTAACCGTGTATAATAAAAAAAAAAAAATATAATAAATAAATAAATAAATTCCTGATTTCATCAACACTAGGCCACCGTAAAGTAATGCCTAATATTATTCAGCGCTGAGCGTAGACAATTCAACAGCGTGCAGCGTTGTTTATCAACGACACAAGCTTGAGATCGATCGAATTTCCTCCCGGCTAACATTTTGAACCATACTACATAATTTTCATGCCGTTGATCCTTTTAGAAGACGAATTTCCATAAATCTTTTTATAATGCTTACTTTAGTATAAAATGAACTTTTATTCAGAACCTCATGCTTCCAGATCGAGCGGTTTAAGCATGTATCTGTCTGTGAATTAAAAATAAACCGATATTCTGTTGAGAGCTACAGTTAGTAAACTAAGCATTCAAAGTCTATTTTGCGTGCGAGCGAGATATATGCTATGGTTGCGGCACCATGCGCCAACTATAAACTATAAACTTACCATCAGGCTGCGACAGAAACTCGACGCACTGCCTCACGACCGGTGGGATAGCGCCAACCATATTAGCATTGTTCTCCTTGATGAAGGCAAGAGAGACCCCAAACTGTTGAGTCGGGGGCGGGGACAGACTTCCCTTGGGCTTCTTCGTGTACTTCGCGATCGGCGACGTCTCGGTGGGGGCCGCGTTCTGCCGAGCCGACTCCGCAGCCCTCGGGTTCTTCGATAGCAACAGCTTGTCGAACCTACAACAAAAATGTAAATTCTTAAAACTTATTCAAATTGTTGGTCGAGTGGTTGCAAGCGCGACTGCTGAGCATTGAGATCCTGGGTTCGTTTAGCCGCCATGGTGTCCGGATTTGCACCCGGTTGGTGGCAACAGGCTCGCCCCTTATTACATAACACATAAACATAACCAGCGACATGTGGGTTTACTATTAGGTACACCTCTGCCTAATCCTTTGGGAATTACAGGCGTGATGTTTATATGTCTAGTGTAAAGATGTAATGCAAGATTGTTACGGACTACACACCATCCTTTGTCCCAACGAGAAGATGTAGATGCTCGCATTGTAGAAGGAATTACTTGCAATGTCATTGGACTTTCATAGGACACAGGACCCTTACGCAGGACACCGGAATGATCTACTTCTAATTCCTTCTGGTTCTCCTCACTGATAGTTGGTAGTGCATGTGCTACTCTGTTCTTACGGAATCTGCTCTTTATTTTTAATATCCCCGAAGCAGTATCAAGCAAAGAAGCCGTTTCATCTTGTTGCGTACTCAACAGCTGTACGGGTTGGGACGTAGCTTTTACCAGGGCAAGCTGTTCGCCCAGTAATTCTTCAGTGTTGAAGTGCGAAACTGAGGCTGGATCTTGTTTGGCTTCCAACGCCTCCTCAGGGTTTACCTTCGCACTTGGTGTCTCTCTTACTTTAATTGAAAAAATACTTGGCTGATTTTGGCTGGGGCCCGGTACCTCGCTAACGATCATTGTGAAATTATCATCCTGATTCTGGTTGACACATGGAAAACCTATACCATCTTTGGGCAAAGCAGCTTTCATACTTTGCACAACGTTCCCCATTTTTAATACCTTTCCAGAACTCTTTACGTTATAGCAGACTAGTTATGTTTTCTCAGCAGCTGGCTTAGTACAAGATCAAAGGTGAAAGCACACATTACGAGGATAGTCCAGTCGTTTTATAATAATAAATAGTGATTTGTTTTAAATAATTCAAGAGATCTTCGTTTAGTCTTCAACTGTAACAAAACTAGTTACTAATTTCGTGGTCGAAAGGAGAAGAAACATAAGACTCGAAAATGCACCAATTTTCCATGCAAAGTTGGTCTACCTGTTATTTGATCAAGTACCTATAGGAAACGAAGAATATGCCTAAGTTTAGAATGACGTCGTTGAGCGAGTCAATATATACTGCCGTTTCTTTTAAATTTTTAATCATTATGTGCCGCCCGGACCGTAGATTTTTCCGTGAAAGTGTCAGAAACACATTATGTTTTTCACATTGAAATGTGTTAAGTCCCTCGATATACTAAGCTTAATGCTGGGGTGATTTAAGTTACATAAATAAATATAAAACGTAAAAAAAATATTATTATATTTGATATCGAAAGCTGCAATACTGGCAATAATTGTGATTATTGCGCTGTAGACCTTTCCCACCTCTCACATGTTTCTTTAGTATGAAACAGGACTTTAGTATGAAGCCGAATGCAGCGTAAATTCCGCGCCTCATTTTACGCGACTCACAGCAAAACAATCATGCTCAGCTCAAAAAATTACGCTCGTTTGGCCTCAGCCTAAATGTACAGTGCAAATGCCGTTCGAACTCAATGCAAGTGCCGTTCGAACTCAGGTCCAAGTCCAGTTAGCTCAACCGTTGGGCTATTCTCCATGATTGATTACGTCAAGTAACTTGACTATCGGGCCAAGTTGCTGGCCAGATATTCAAGTTAGCCATGTGTGTGAGTAGGGCCCATTCGGATCAATAAAGCAACTGAAGCCGTAGGCTACTCTATAACTATGTATCTTGCAGCATTCTAACACGAGTGATCGATAACTTTACAAATATATCGTTTTAGGTACCTACATTATAAACCGAAGTTCGAAGTTTTATGTTGGCGTATTTGCACGTGAAGCCCTTTGAGGAGCGCACACACACAGGGCACATGTATGCTTTGAAGTTTGTACATTTCTATAACAATGTTGAGCGAAGGGATGATGCTAAATGCACGTTTACATTTGCGAAACTGAAATCAGACGCATGACAGGAGTGAATGTTCATTTTAGATTTGTTAAACGACACTAAAAACATCGAGAAAAGTGGAAGGAGTGGGGGGAGGCCTTTGCCTAGGAGTGGGACTACTGAGGCTGATAAAAAAATAAAGTACATAAGTCCATTCCTCATTTAATTTAATTTTTCGATAATTTAGAGCGGAGAAAACCGCACAGAGAGAAGAATGGAAGGCTATGGGGGAGGTCTTTCCCCAGCAGCGGGACTGAGGGTTAAAAAAAAAAAAAAGATTTTCTCTTTTCACTTTCAGTAAAAAGCCAAGTAGGAGACAAAAATAGAGCGTCTGTCATCTGATTTCACTTGGTACTCATCCGCTCGTACTAAGCGATTATGTCAAGTGTAAAAGATTTCTCAGGCTTCTGGTTTACAAAAGGTTCATGCAGGGCTTATTTGCGATGCGTTTTCATCGGAAATTAAATAAAAATCCGAACTCCGATCCCAATTATAATGTGAAGTAAACATGAGTATCGGTTAGAAGACCACATCTATTTCAAATGTTTGCGATTCTATACAGAAATCTATAAGATACCTATCGAATGGTTTGTAAGCCGATACACGTAAAAAAATAAAGAAGTGTAAAGGTACAAGAATAGATCTAGAATAGAGAGTTTTCTTAGAAACGTTTTTAGAATCGAGAATGTTTTAACACTCAGTGACATGCGTGCCTAATTCTCCGTTGGTCTTGCGGTCGCAACCGCGACTGCTGAGGGTGGGGTCCTCGGTTTGATTCCCGGGTCGGGCAAAGTGTTATTAGGAGTTTGGAAGTTGGTGGTATAATACCCCCGTGCCTCAAAAAGGACATTAAGGCCGTTGGACCTGCGCCTGACCTCTCTCCGGTCGTCGGAATGCCTCCATCGGACTATGAACGCGAGGGAAGACAAAATGGACCTGTGTCTGACCTGACCTATCTCACGCCGATGGCTAATCTTAGCTTAGATGGCACCCGTGACTGAAAACGGTCAGAGGAACTATTATTCTTACGGCGATGGTCTTCAAAAGTCCATGGTAAAGGAAACTAGAAAAACGTGTTCACTTTTTGAATAATATATTGACAGTATTTTGTTTATTTTTTTTTCGAAAAAACGCTCTGATTGGCGTATTATTCCGATTAAATCCTTGCAGAGCTCTATACTATTAATAGAAACAGATCATATCAGCTTATGCTTTTGTTTAGTCGCCTCTGCCCGAAGCCCTGAAATGTTTGCACAATTACTATAAAGAATGTTCTGAAGCATTCAGGGTGCGTAGGACTGGCAGTTCTGGTGAGGCTTGGGCGGAGAGGGGAGTGGGCGAGATTATGTCTTGCTGATGAGATATTTCAGCTGACATGATTATGATACTTTAGAAATCTACGTATAATTATATATAGGTAAGTATATATAGGTTTATTAACACATGATTAATTGTCCATATTAATATGATTTATGTGTATTAACATTATCAGGATCCTAGGTTCGGATAGAGGAAAATCTTTTTTGATTATTATTTTGTTTTTAATATTACTAAGAGAGGGCCAGCTCAAAATCTAAGATTGGTTTGACCTGAATGTCTGTTTGTTTTGAGGGATTTATAAGTTTTGTGATTCCTTTTTCTATTTTATTTATAATCACAACAACTAATCTATAGTTTTCTGAAAATCGATTATAAACGATAACTTGAATGAGATTAAAAAATAATAATTAAATCATTACATTAGGTGAAAACAGAGTCTTAAAAGATATCTCAAATTAAAGTATTGCATTATAAGCGCAATAATCACAATTATTATTTACCTAACTTCTTATCTGTGTTTGCACATTGCTATTCTATAAATGAATCTTATGGCTTTGTAACAAGGATCAGTTTATGCCAGATTTCGGAATATTTTGCATGTATTTTTGCAATTTCGGTGATTTTATATTTATTAGACACACATTATCAAAGTTTAAAACACTTATTAGGTTTTGATTTGAATATTTGATTAAAGAACTAGTCAAACTCTAATGAAAGTGATTCCTTCAATGTAATGGACCACTCAGAAATTCAAAATTTAAAACTGAAAGTAATTACTCAATTTAGAAACTAATAATTAGTCGAAAAATCTAACACTTGAAAAAATCACACATCATTTGTTATCACTTGTGACCGCAAGCGCCGATGCCTGCCGGGGCTTCGGGACTGTACGAGAAAAACCGCGGCCCTGGAACACTAAGGGCTAAGAAGGAACATGGATGGGTTTTAGTCAGTACAAGACTGACACTCCCTTCTGCTCCGCCCAAAGCGGGAAGAGTCATTTGATGATTTCCCATCCAAAAATAAAAATCAATTCTGAACAAACTTCTTTCAGGACTTTCACTAATTAACTTAACCAAAAAATGGCACTTTTAAAAAACTAGGTATCATTTAGACACGCAATATTTTTACATAAAGTTTGCCAAAGACTCGCCGTTGCCAAAAACTAGCAAAAGTTTAAAAAAAGTATTTCCCGCGGTCACATCTAAACTTAACCACATATTATATTATTAAATATTTCCTTTGAAATTCAGTAAACGATTTACACACAGATTTCCCAATTATTTTTCCGGAAAAATTCGCACATATAATTAATTTTGTAAAAACACGTAACATACTTAATCAAACCGCAACAGGTGAAACACCAGCTCATTTTCGAGTTTATGCAAAAATATGAAAAACGAAGTTATATTATCGCGGACCGGACGCTGGATGTTGCAGCGGGCGAGTGCTGTAATGGTGTGCTACGGGTGGACCGGAGCACGGGGGATGTAAGGTTGCCACTGAGACGGCACCCTCCATGGCGAAGGCGGCGTGCCACCCCGCAACTATGTTGACTTGAACTTTTGACTGCGAGTGTGGTACACGGTAAGTTTGTTTGTTTATGATTTGATTATTTAATCAAATCAATGGAAATTGATAGAAAATGGATTAAAAAGCGATTATTCAGTTTCCCGCACTTTTTGATAATCGTGAATAAGAATTTTCTCGCTAGGACGCAGGATTTGACAATCGCCAATAATGTAAAACCTCTTTTTTTTTTAATAAAGGTGCTCTCACACTAAAAGTTGCAATGGTCCATTACATTTTTTAAACTCAAAAGTATGCCTAAATAAATAATTCTTTTTAAAGCATGTTTATTTCCTTTTGTTTAAATTAAACGTTTGACACGAAAACTTTCAAAAAGTTCGTAACATTTTCAAACTCAGAAGCACGTCTGTCTAATGAAATAATATTTTTTATTTTTTGTCGATAAAGCATCAATGATATGTGTAGAACAATAATGATAGAGTTTAATTTCGTTATATACATAGCCGAGCAGCAAATGGAAATCAAAGACAACCCAATAGCTATTCAAAGAGAGAATTTGAGAAGTCACCATCTTGATCGTACAATCAGTGGAAGTCAGTGCATCAAAAATTATCGAGAATTCGCATAATATATTATCTTCCACTTTAGTAAACAGGTCAAGCGTTCTGCAGACATCATTCAAATTCCTATTACATGCCGAGCAAAAATCAATCAACAATAACCATAATTCAAAAAAATAAAATAAAAGAAGGTTAGTGCAAGATATACTTACTCAAGGACCGCGTCGGGTATGCACAGTTTGTCCAGGTTGAGATACTGCTGCAGCTCGTGTAGGTAGTTAACGTACATCATCTTCCTGCCAAACTTGACGCTGATGGCCGGCTTCAGCATCTGCCATACTATGCGTATGAAGTTTGTCGGGTGGACCAGGTACAGAGCTTTTAAGTTCTTCTTATATTTCCTATCAAACGCCTTATACGCCCTCCAGAGCCACGAGAGCGGAGGTTTGTTCTTGCTGGTCAAACCACAATGGAAGTACACGACGCTGTAGTCCTGCTCCACGTACTTGTCCAATGTGAACATCAGGTACCTGGAACGATAACAATGATCAAGATAAGTATTGCGGAAGTAAATAGTTCTGGAAATGTCTGATGAAAACTCGCCAATAGAGCGCGAAGTTTTGCTAAGTCCTAAGGGTTGCGCAATTGAAATCCTTACAGAAACGGATACAAGCTATGCAATAAAAGCTTCTTAAATCGGAGCCTATAAATAGTTAAGGAATAATTGTACTGTAGTCCAATGAACTTCATAAGGGTCAAGATTAAATGAAACATAGAGCATGATAGCCTGCCTGGCAGCGCCAACCTCCATGGAGTCATGCAAAAGTAAGCTAAGACGAAGACTTTCACTGGGCCTGCACTATTTTAGCTTTATGCAGCAAATAATGAAACTGTGAAAGTTTGCATGTTCGTCTGAAAGTTTACTTTAAATAAGAAATTTGTATTGGATTGAACTGCAGGCAAAGAACAGTGTTTCTGGAGTAACCACACAAATCTAAGAATAGTTAAATTTGCATCAACGGTAGTTGATGATTAAGATATAGCTATTCCATACAACAAATGAAAAATTATCGTACCTGAGTAGTTTGTCAGGATGCAAGTCCTTGCTGGGGGGTAGTCTGCAGGCTGACACCACGATGATGCGGCGGCCGACTTCGTCGTCACCGACCACTTCCACCAGACCAGTACCGTTCAGTTCCGCGAACGAGTCGTCCAGGGACGACGAAATCTAAACGCAAGAGTAACAATGAAAACTCCCGGCAAGTAGTAGCATTTTGTACTTGTACTATTTATTCTGTGCTATTGTAACCCTAGTGTTCTTCGTTTATTTACTCATGAAGAAATTTGCAGCCGATGACAACAGGAATGTATACAAGGCTCGATCGAAGACACTCAGTTTGTAATAATTCATTGTCAATGTAACTTTTTATGGGAAGTAAAAAAAAAATGCTTTGTTAAATAAGTTATCGATAGCTACCGTTTTCTAAGTTGAAATGCAAAATGAATTGAAAGTTTGTTTGCTACGATTTCGTAGCATTGCTTCGTGCTAGCGGTGGCATAGAGATGTTGCTACGCAGTTTCGTAGCAAATGCGTAGCGCTTGATCTCGTACGGCGTGTTGGATGCTGTGTTATTTAAATAGTGTACGATACGATGCATTGTTGGTGCACAATCTTAAATCAATTAGGTCAGATGTGCCTTCTCTATCTTTCAATCTTTAATGAAAATTATGGCTATTTAGTAGATTGTAGGCAGACCTTATTCTCCTATAAATAAAAACTTTAATGCATTTACTTCTACAGTCGATCGATTGTAACCGTTCGCTTTGTAATTATTGATGATGATGAATTGGTATAGGTATTATACCATGGAATGGTTAGCATTTTCTACGGTTATAAAGTCATCGTTTTTTATTCAAGGTCGATAAATTGTACAACACTTTCATTGTCAATTTCTAATTAATTTTGTACGACTTTTTTATCATGAGCTTTTATTTAACTTGACTTGTTGGATTGTGTAAGGAATGTGTAAAAGAGACATCGTTTACTCCTTGTAAATGATGCCTTGTCGTTTGAGAGGGGAGAATGGAGGAAGAAAACATGTTGCGCCGACCCAGATAGAATGGTACAAGGGCAGGAAGATGATGATGATTTAACTTGCCTTGTTATTAGTAGTTAGTATGAATTGGTCAAATCATGCAAATGAATTTTAAACCAGTTCCCCTCAACTGATTGAGCTAAAATGTTGAACACACCTTTGGTTCTGGTGACAATACATTTTTATGACAGATATAATTTTATCCTGCAGCCAGGACCATCTCCTCCCGAGAGAACTTTTCAACGGTTAATAGCCCGGATACGAAACTTTGTATACGCGCTCTTTGATGATGAAACCTTCTATACATTTAAAAAAATGTAGTTTATTGATTATTTGTAGTACTAAACCTCACATAGTTGGAAATAGGCTAGGCAGATGAGTGTCTAGGCAGATGTGAGAGAGTGGAGTACAAAATATCATGTTAAGTTGGCTCTTGCAAATGGATTACAATTTTGTTCGTGATGTCCCGTGTATTGTACCTTAGTATAAAGGGTGTAAAAAGACCCTTAACGAAAACGAAAACCACATATTCTGCCCATCATTGGGATCATTTTTTTCTTCTAGACAATACCTGGGAAACCACAGGTTCGGGAGATATTGAAGGTCAAAGTTCCAATTTTTTCACAAGTTTTTTTTTTTAAACCACTTTTTAAGATTTTAACTTTACTTTAATTAACTCCTTGACCCGTTTACTATTCAAAGCATCCATCAGCACTAAGTTTTGAGTGCGTAACATTGAGCTTTACCGTAAAACATGATTTTTCACCCCAAAAAAAAAAAGTGTTTCCCAGCAATAATTTTTGCGTAGAGTTACTTAGTTTGATGTACAGAATGCTTGGTTGACGGGTTAGTGAAGGGTCCGTTTACACCCTGTATTTCAATGTTTTTGTTTGTAAGAGAAACGAATGTTAATATAGGATCATCTCGAGTTTTTGAATTTGGGCTGGTTTTATCCCACGATCGATGACTAACAACAAATTATATTTTTTAACTAGGTATGTTTTGATCATTTCTTTGGAGTATTTGGTTTCAGTTAAAGGATCGTGCCAATAATAATACAGGGTGGGAAGGACGATACCAAGTATTAAGTAGATCATTCTGAGCAGTTTTCTACCCCACTGCCAATTTCGCGACTATCTTGTATGTTAGTTTTTTGTAAATTTATTACTTGGTATATTCCAAATGGCTGGATAGATTTCGACGATTAAGGTATCATTAGATTCGTCTCAAAAACCCAAGTGTCCATAGATAGGTGTTTAAACTAAAAATAGATTTTTGGAGCTAAATAATTGTAAGTCGTTAATATTTTTTTTCAGCCAAACCAATCGAGCAGGGTATCAAAATGAAGGAAATTAAGAGCAGATTACAAATAATATATAGGTACAGGTTTTAATTAAAGTTACTTATTTTTAAAATTAGGTACCGATGAATAAATTCTTATGAGGTCATGGACTCATGGTCATGATGGACTAAATACGTGCGACATGAAAGCTCCAATAGAAACTAATCATTAGACCCACCTGTATAACTACCCATATTTGCAATAAATACATTTGAATGGTATAATTTAGAACAACAATGCCCAAGACCCCGCTACTGGATCCTTGTGGTAATGGTCGCAAGCGCGAGGTCCTGAGTTCAATTCCCAGGTCGGGCAAAGTGTTATTGGGTTTTTCCATTACGAATTTCTCAGTAGCAGCCAAGGAGTCTGGATTTGTGCCCGGTTGATGGCAATAGGCTCGCCCCCTTTTAAATAGGAATTAAACATAACTGGCGAAATGTACAAACGTATAGGTGTACTATTATGAAAACAGACGTGTTGTTATGTTGTGTATGTTCCAAAGACCTTTGTGTTTATTCCTTGTACAACTGGAGTAAAACAGGGTGCATTTTTGAGATGGGGTAGTAATTTTATGTAAATCACTAGCTACTTTCCCGTTGCTATCAACGGGAAAGTAGCTAGTGATTTACATAAAATGGGTGTAAAAAAAAATACCCTTAACGAAGTCGAAAGTCACTTGTCCTCCTCGTCATTGCGATATTTTTTTTTGTTCTAGACCATACCCCAGGTATGGTCTAGAACATATCCATTCATCATCTCATTGGTGATGCTCTTCAGAAAGGTCAGGTACTTAGTACTCGTAACCGGCATGCATGTGTATGACCAAATGTATGAAAGTGGTGAGGCGAAAGGAGTATGTAAGGACAGGTGGCGTTCATTACCTTATAAATGCGTTTCAAAATTGTTGAAAAACATGGACCAAGTCCCTTTTGTTTAGATCACTTGCACTTTCTTTTTAAGAGATCCCATGATCAAACTCTGATTAAAATTCAACACTTAACTAAAACTGTAATATTATTCCCGTTATAGATTATTTTATTCACCAATTACAATCACACATTCACTCATTTTGAGAAACAAAAGAAAAACTATCATTGACAACACTAAAACGCGAGACGCGGAATCAAATCTCAAAAATTCGAGATCTTATATTTCCCAACACTTTTTATTAAGTGAGCGAGAAAACATGCGTTCGCGTTCCCGAGACTACAAGACAAAACTGATTCGACTTAAAGAATCAGAATGTTAGGCTCGGAGCAGACCGAAACGAACCCATCTCAAATAAATTACATTGAATTATACACCTTATTTTCGGTGACCTAAAGTGTAAATCACGCTAAAGAGTCCTTAGATGTCTGCGCCGGTTTTGGTACAGTCGAAAACATGTTAAGGGTAATCATTTGACCTTGAGCTGGCCTGGCGTAGTACGGCGTTTCAACGGGAAAAGAGGCACCGTACCACTTCAAACTTTAAGACAATGATTTCAAGGTGGAAGCGTCAGATTGGCCCGCGAAAATAATTTGATTTTCCCAGGCCAATTTGGAATTCTTACGTTTTTCGCAATTTGCAGGTCAATGTCAGGTTGACTTGTATGTTGATGAAAAATGAGTCGCGCAAGTAACACGTATGTAGTTACAGAATTGTAATCATTAAAATCATTAATATAACCCTCTAAGTTCATTTAACCCCATTCAATAACTATTTCATGAAAAAGTCATTCACTGGAGTTAAATGAACTTAGAGGGTTGTATTGATGATTTTAACGATTGAAGGTCATACATAAATAGCTCTAAAAAGTTATCAGAGAACATTTTTGCAATGTATTTAAAAAAAAAAAGATAATTGGAAATTTCTGTTTCTATCTGTAACACTATTTTTCGAAAATGTTCTCTGATAACTTTTTAGAGCTCTGTATCCTGCTTATGCGTATGTTTCATATAAATCGGTTCAGTCATTTCGGAAAAAAAGGACTTGTAAGTTTGTATGAAATGCCGTAGTCGTAAGCGTTCTTAAGATAAAGCGTAATTATAAAAGACGTTAGAAATTTTATCATTAAAAGTTAGGTAAATTAATTAAGTTGCCCCCTGTATTTATATCAATAGTAATTTATATGAATCACGTGTCTCTGTGAAAAATCAGCACTTGTATTTGTCACATTACAGGCGAGTGCTCCCGGTGAGGGAGCGCCTTTAGAACAATCCTAGGAAAATTACAGATCTATATGCGTAGTGCATTCAATCGTCGAAGGAGCGATGGCTACCCATTAAATCATACGAGTATATGGTTGAACGGTACATAACTAACTATTCATTGAAAGTTGAGAGTTGCTCTCATTGCTAGGCTTTATTTATAAAAGGCCCCGGTGTTTTCAACCTTTGCCGAAATATTAGGCCGTATCAAAAGGGTGTAAAAATACCCTTAACAAAGCCGAAAGGTACTTGTTCTCCCCGTCATTGCAATTATTTTTTGTTCTAGACCATACCTGGGAACCTTCTAGTTACGGAGATATTGGGGGTCAAAGTTCCAACTTTTTCACTAGTGTTTTTTTTAAATACATGTTTTTAATGTAATATTTTTACTTTAAACACCTCCACGACCCCCGTAATATTCATTCCATTCATCAGCACAATGTTTCGAGGGCGTCACATTTTGAGTCCTACCGTAAAACGTGATTTTTCACCCCAAAAAATTAAGTCGTTTCCCGGTAATAATTTTTGCGTAAAGTTACTTAGTTTGATGTACATAATACTTGGTCGAAGGCTTCGTGAAGGGTCTCTTTACACCCTGTATATTAATATTATAACGAGGTAACATTTGTTTGTATGTAGGGGGCGGTCTTCGGGCCTAGTGATCCGCTTCCTTTGACTAACGGTAAGCTTCATTGTCTCCGAGTGTCATAGACTACATTTAAAATCCGTGGGTTAATTTCCGTAAATAACGGGAGCGAAGCCGCGAGCAAAAGCTAGTATTTTATTGTTGGCTTATGTGAAAATTACGGGAAAATTCATGACCTCCAGTACCTGTAGATAAGTGTTTATTTCTTATAACGTGTGGGCGTATAATGTACAACAACAACTAGAGAGGACATAAATCATATCATTTAACATGATATGTCTGGTAGAATATTTTTAGACGTGTATTATGATATTGACGTTATGCTATTTATTTTGTATTTTTAATAAAAATGGAGTCGGAAAGTTTACTATTGAATTAAGGTTAAGTAATCCTGCCGTGGCTGCGGGACTGTTCGAAAGAGATACCGTGGCCCTGGAACAAAAAGGGCAAAGAAGGAACATGGATGGGTTTAGTCAGTACGAGTCTGACACTCCCTTGCACTCCGCCCAGAGCGGGAGGGATCATTTGATGAATTCCCATCCGACAATAAAAGGGTAAGTATAATTATATTATAGTGAGTAAGATACTTTCATTTATAATTTTATAAAGGCAACCTCAACCAATTCCTAAAAACGCGCTAGGGTTCAAATTAACGCTATTTTGGTGTATTTGAACTAGTTATATTTCCTGCAGTCGGTGCAGTCTGCCAGCCTTCAGCCAGTAGGCAATTATTGATTGATATATTGGCCGCAGTTAGACGGCGCAAAAGATTACTTGCGGCCACCGCACGGGGGATTCTTTGATATATCAACTTTACGTAGTTGCAAGAAATCTTGTTTTACTAAAACAGCAGATCCGCTGCTCGGTCATCAGGCGACAACCGCGCAGTCGCCGCACAGCCGCTGCGCGGCCGCCGCGTGGCGGCTGTGCGGTGAAGGCGCGAAATAATTCTTGTCATTAAAACGCGCCTTTACATCTAACACGTGCCGGAATGGAGATGTTTGTGATAAGAAAACATCGCTCGGAATTATTCTCTCCATATTCAGATATATCTTTCAAGGTACAACGCCTTCAGATCAATGCACACAGTAAGTGATGCAGAGCTTACACGTGGGGTTTACCTTTTGAAGTCTCAAGCTTGTCTTGGGTTCTATTCTTTACTAGGATTACGCGTATTGTTAAAAATACGGCACAAAAACTTCCATGGAAAAACTATGAACCTTGATTCAAAATAGTCCGGTAATGTATTCTCTGCGACCACATTCCAACACGTGTCAGTAGCATCTGATAGAAAGCAGGATACTTCAATTAGTGTCCGACTAAAGTTTAGGTCTCCGTTACGATTTCGGCCAGTTTTTCCCCGACTTACTGCGCGTATGTATAAAGGGTGTAACAAGACCCTTTAACAAAGCCGAAAGGTACTTGTTCTCCCCGTCATTGCGATCATTTTTTTGTTCTAGACCATACCTGGGAACCTTCTAGTTGCGGAGATATTGGAGGTCAAAGTTCCAATTTTTTCACAAGTTTTTTTTTAAATACTACTTTTTAAGGTTTTAACTTTACTTTAATTACCTCCATGACCCGTTTTCTATTCAAAGCGTCCAACAGCACCAAGTTTTGTGTGCGTTACACTGAGTTTTACCGTAAAACGTGAATTTTCACCCCAAAAAAAAAATCGTTTCCCAGCAATAATTTTTGCGTAGGGTGACTTAGTTTGATGTACAAAATGCTTGGTTGACGGCTTCGTGAAGGGTCCGTTTACACCCTGTATATGTACGTCCGTTCCATTGTGACCTCGTAAGGCTCGTAACTCCTAAACGGATAACCTTCTTCTAAATTATTTTGAATTTCAAAACAAATATGGCGGCCGCGGGGCACATGACGTTCAACCAATCAGCGCGCGAGGTGCGATCCGTCGCATGCCATTCCACAATTTGATGGTTTCACTTCAAATATTCGATAGATTATAATCTACCGAAAAATAATGCGTTAAATTGTAAGCAGAATGCTACGGTTCACAATCTTTCGACAGTTTACAATCTCGCGAGATATATTATAATCTTACGGTATTTACAATTGTATGGTGACATTTAGATATAAATAAAACGAGTTCTGTCACCTACACGTTCATTAGTGAGGCTAACTGAAGTAGAAGATGGCTGCATCATAGTGTGGTCACTAAAGTAGCCTTACCGTTAATAACAAGTGCATATGTTAGGTACGGCCTATATTGGTCCGACCATTTTCCGCTTCTCATTAAATGTAACTTTCATTTAATTAAACATAAACAGTTGTAATTGTGTGCTCAAGTATCCGACGGTGTTAGGTGGGGGGGGAAAGATCATCCGCAAAAATAAAAAAAATTGTTTACTAACATTCTACAATTATTGTATGTTTTGTGTTAATGTCATAGGATCATGTTGTCTGTTAAATCCATACTAATATTATAAATGCAAAAGTAAGTTTGTTTGTTTGTTTGTTACCTTTTCACGCCTAAACCACTGAACCGGTCATCCTGAAATTTTGCAATTACGTTGTCAGGTGTACAGAAACGGATATAGGGTACCTAATACCGAAAAAAAAAGGACTGTTCGCGAAAAAAACAACAATAGCCTTCTTATGATAATAATAGATGGCGCCACGTGTCTTTGGAATCATTGTTGAATTATGTTATTACAAGCAGAGTAAATACCGAATTGATTGTCAAATTCTAAATTATCGCGAACGAAGCCGTGGGCAAAAGCTAGTAAATTAATAATAAGGAGTACTACTTTTATTTTAGAATAAGAACTAGATAAAAAAAACTAAGAAAAATCTATTTTGGGCGCAATATTGCAGAGTTCGTTTTTTTCTTTCAACCCCGTCGAGTAGGAAGCAGGCGGGACCCATTCCATTTTTTCGATTTCATTTTATTAAATGTTAAATGGGTCCCAACTTTTATTTAATATTAAATGTGCTAGTTGTTTGCTTTTCAGTTTATTCAGTCGGATTTTTTAATTATTTTTCATTCTCGTTGGTCGAGTGGTCCAAGCGCGACTGCTAAGCATGAGGTAGCTGGGTTCGATTCCCGGGTCGTGCAAAGTGTTATTGGGTTTTTCAATCAGGAATCTTTCAGTAGGAGCCACGGAGCCTGGATTCGTGTCGGTTAATGACAATTGTTTCGCCCCCTATTACATGGAACTTAAAACATATGAACTGGCGAAATGAGTGTACTAATAGGTACACCTCTGCCTAACCCTTTGGGGGTTATAGGCGTGATGAGATGTTATGTTATATGTGTGTATTAATTGTTTTTGTTTATTCCCATTGGGGTAGACGGAAACAACAAAATTCCACCTGCTACACACTTTTTGGTAAAGTTCTTCAGAAAGGTCAGGTGCGTAGTACTCGCAAACGCGCTTGTGTGTATGACCAGATGTACAGTCAGCCCCAAAAAGATGTAAAGACGGACAAGGAACTATTGCATTGTCTACAACCATTCATATTCCAATTATGCAATAATTGTGTATAATGTTACGGCTAAAAACCGAAGTAAGGTTACACCTAGTTCTAGCCGGCTATATAGATTTACGCAACGAGGGCGAGTTTTATAAACTTTAAAAAAATACGTAGTTATTTAGCATATAACCATATTATGTTGCACTAAAAATAAATGTAATTGATTAATAACTTTAGTCACAAAAACATTGTAAACCAAAGTGTAAAGTCAAAGTTGGCAGACTGGGCCCTTAAGTATTACAAAGTCCTGGGTACATGACTTACTGAGAAATACAACTAAAAATATAAATATCAGGAGAAGCCTCATTTCCATCCATCCCAGTCTCATAAGAAAGTTGAGCTTACCTCTGCATAGACCTCAGGTGCGGTTGCAAGCTCCTCCTCAAAATTCTCCTCTATCGTCCCGTCGCTGGCTGAACGTTCTAGAAGATCATCGGGTATGTCCAAAAGTTCTGGTGGGAGTGGTGCTGTGGACAAAAATACCATTCTTGAAAACTCATTTTCTCATAGCTAAGAAGCCGTTGCTTTTGTTTCATAAGATTTTCGGCCTTACAGCCGCCCTTGTGTTAATTATTGGGACTAAAAAAATCCCGAAATATCCATTTCCCAAAATAAAATGGCCAGCAATATTGGATTAACTGTTTAGGTAACACGAGCTATCAAACGACTGGTCGCAGTAGGAAGCCCCTGTCAAAAACTCGGCAACATCGCAAAGTGGATAGTTTTGTATGAAACACATCTACATCCTGCCATTTGTATGAATGTCATAACAGTCGGCACATGTGATGGATAGCGCTTGTGTATTACTGTGATTATTACGATGCTCTACATCGCGAGAGAACTCATTAACTCTGGTCCAGTGATCTCTGCGGGTATTGGCGTCTCTTTTGAATGAAATGACTTATATATTTTTGTAAATTTAATAACATCAGTTTTAAAACGAGACGGGGTCGGTGTTTACTATCCTGTGAAACATGCGAAACAAACTACGAGAACAGTCTCTTTTAAAGTCTAGACATACATAATATTGGTCAACTCAAGATGGTCTTTTCAGGAAAGAAAAAATACCTTTTAAGCAAAAAAATGCTTGTATTAGGTAAAAGACCCAAATAGATTTGAGTGGACCCTGTCCGGTCAGTGCAAGCATTTTTCAGTAATAGTAAGTCATCAACTCAGAAATTAAGGTGCTCAATGATTGATTGACGAACAACGCCAAAGAAAGGAAGGACATTTTTGGTAGGCTGTATAAAGTACTTAAACTGCCAGACAATCGTTAATTAGAAAAAAATATTAGAAAATACTAATATTTTTTACATTTAAAACACCAATAAATGTTAATTTGTTCATAAAAGTAAACATTTATTTTAAATATATTTATCTATGATAATCTATTTATAAACACAATTTACATTTTCAAAAATATTAACGTCGTAAAGTCGCATATTTCATTGCCGAGATTTAAAAAAACCGCCAACTATAGTCATTGAACCAATTTGGTCTTAGTGTAATTATAGTTATCTATGGAAATATTTATTTAAAAATATTAAAAATTCACAAGTGTGAAATCCATTGCATGTTGAACCTAATCATAGTACGATAAGAACCAGTTTTGGAGAAAGTGTATTGAAAAAGCTTTTTTTATTAACAATATAAGAAATTAAATTAAATTCTACTCATGGCAAAAGTTACGTTACACACTTACCTACATTATTTTGAATGCATTTATTTACTTGTAACTTCGCGATCGCAATTAGTTCATTGTTTAACAGTATTGTTTAATAAGTCTGTTTTAGTGCACAAACTGTGTGTGAGCGCACACGTGCGCTTTGCCTTCCCTCTCTCTCATAACCCGATGGGACGGTAAACCGACAAGACAAGAGATAGATCAGGCGTAGGACCAACGGCTTAACGTGCTTTCCGAGGCCTGGGGTTATCATACCGCCAATTCTCAAACTCCGGGCTGGTGCTACCGAGAAATTCCTAATAGAAAACCCAATAAAACTTTTCGTCCGACCCGGGAATCGAACCAAGGTACCCCACGCTCAGCAGTCGCGCTTACGAAGAACAATCCCTGCATACTCATTAGTACACATCGTTAACTCTGTCCTAGCACCCAATAGCGTTAAGTTATGTATTAATAGATTGTTCCCTTCAAGAAGAATATTTCTTGCTTTGACTTTTTGACTGTGTTAGATCAATAAAATCGAACAGACGAATTAGCAAAAGTTGTAGTAGTATTAGCAAATGTACTCATTGAAAATCTCTTTCGAATGTATATCTATATATATAAAAGGAGAACTGACTGACTGACATATCAACGTACAGCCGAAACTACTGGGGCTAGGAATGTGAAATTTTATACACGGCTTCCTATTATAATGTAGGGGAGCACTAAGAAGGGGTTTTTGGAAATTTAACCTTTAAGGGGGTGAAAAGGGGGAATTTTGTTTGTCGAATTTTTTAGAGGAAAGTACGTAACCCACGCGGACGAAGTCGCGGGCAAAGTGCTAGTTGGTGTATATCTTGTTACTATGGTTACCCAGAAAATATGGTGGTATAACCCCGATCAGACTACGAATTGGGGAAAGTCGTGTTACAGGCAAAGGTTCTACTTGTAAAGGTCTATCCATTGGTTTATTATTCTTACTATTGGTTTCCCAGAAAACCTTAATTGGGTGCAAAGAAAAACTTAACTTCGGTGTCCACTTAGTCACCTATTTAAGTCAATAACTTCAACGGATTCTCCTTGAAAAGCTCTATCCAATAGATTATATCTTATTACTATTGGTTACCCAGAAATCCTTAATTGATTGTCTAGAAAATCTTAAACTTCGGTCTCCTACTAGTCATCTATTCAGGTCAATGACTTCGAACGGACTGCGAATTGCCAAAAGTCGTGTTAGTAGCAAAAGTTCCCAATGAAAAATTCGTACGAGGTTAGGCAGAGGTGTACCTAATAGTACACCCACATTTCACCAGTTATGTTTAAGTCCCATGTAATAGGGGACGAACCTATTGCCATCAAGCGGGCACAGATCCAAACTCTATGGCTGCTACTGAGAAATTCCTGATAAGAAAACCCAATAGTATTTTGCCCGACCTGGGAATCGAACTCAGGTCCTCATACACAGCAGTCGAGCTTGGGACCACTAGACCAACGAGACAGTGAGGTAATTTTTACATGTATTGACAGAAGAAGGGCGTATGCAAGGATCGTAGTAGATGGCGGTCTATACTGCCTGCCTACCCCCAGGGAATGAGGTGTGAGTTTAGGTAGATATGTATAGTGATAACCCACAGAAAGAAAGAAAAACCACACAGAAAGTGCAAATGCCACAGTACAATAAAAGTAGGTTAATTACATTTAAAAGTATATCGAACTAACTTTATATTTACTTCGCACGTTCGTGCTACGTTGTTGAATACTCTACAAATAGGTAAGACTGCATTTTTCATGAACCTATCGATTTTTTTAACTCTAGTCGTTGGGTTTTCGAACGCTAGCAAGCGCTTCATTAATATTTTAACAAGGGCTAGATATAGGTTTCTATGCAAAGCTGAATAAACAAATCCTACCTACTTAAGAAAATGATTAATTATTATTGGTCTCTTTTTGACCTAAAAGTTGATCCAGGCAACTTACAAATTAATCATAGAGAAAAAATTTAAATCTTGGAATACCACGTAAACTGCAAACCTAACGCCATCTAGCGGCGTCAGCTAGAACTACGACGCCAGCGTACTCAAGTGTTGGGCAAGTAATCGGAATTGAAAGTGTTCCACGAAGGCTTATTGAAAGTCAACAAGATAATTCTGCACCAATCAGCGGTCAAGTGCAAGGACGCGCGACCAATCAGTGCGCCTAGCTATCTAACATCACACCAGTTAGCGCTATGAATGCATAATCCTTTGAGTGAGTGCAATTTTCCAATGATTGAATGTAATGACTTCTTTGTGATATTGTCCGTACAAATTGCACAGCTAACGTTTCCTGTATATTTATTTAGCACCTACATATATCACGCTTTGCTTTGATGGCATGAAGTACCTTCGCAAATGCATTTGCAATGCAGTTAATAAATTTACAAGTATATCCAATAAATCATATGAATCATACAAAACTGAATTAGTATATTTATCCATGATATGTTACATTAATTACTTCACACATTGTCTGACCACAATGGATGCCATCGGATACACAACATTTGAATAACAAGAAACAACAAGAACAAAATGGGATTCACCTTTCACCTCCTGCCTAATATTTCAATGCAAAAAAAATCTGTGATGATTGATGTAATGTTCTAAGTCACTAGGTATCAAAGCTGTTTGGTCTAATAGGCATTATTTAAAATACTGGTGTTTCAAAGTTAAAGACACGTTTAAGTGCTACCAGTAATGAGTGTGCTAGTTGGAATGACGACCTTTAAAAGGTGGCTGGGATAGACTGAGGACAGGATTTTATGGCGCAGCTAGGGAGAGGCCTATGTCAGCAATAGGCTGTGACAAGGAGTTGATAGAATCATCAGACTGGGTAGACATTCATGAGAAAATTATACACAGCTTTTAATGTGTTGGCTTTTTAAAACCCTATCCGTATTATAAAGGAAGCACAGCATATTAAAAACAATGAACTATGGGTATGACTAAAGAAATGACGATGAAGGAAAACATGAATTGATGACACATTAATTGTTAAAACCGTAAAATGAAGTCACTATTCTACACCATGGTCAGATTTTAGACATTAATCCTCTCTTATCATTTTATCAGTGACTAGAATTATTCATCATTTATAAATAAAGAATATGTACCAACATAGAGATGTTTGAGATGTGGTGAATCATATTATTTCCTGTTTTTATAGTTCATCACCAGTGATCGGAGTAGGTAGATTGATTTTTGGTACTTGTATCATAAATGCACACAGAAAGAATAACATGGATAAGCCATTTTTCCGGAAAGTAATTCCGGTATTTCCGGATTCAATTAAATATTGTTAATGTTGGTAGTGATAATTATTACTACTCAATTCAAAATTTAAAGGAAGGTATCAAAATTAAATTAATTCATTATTTATCTGTTAAATAATAAAAACAAACACACCAATAATCCACCAATTCCGGAGGAATGTCCATAGTAATATATACGTTTAGGATCAATGACCCCAGTTCAATCTACCTACTCCGATCACTGTTCATCACATATCATTTGTAAAAAAGAACACCATCATAATTCATTTTAATATCTGGGTAAATACAAGGTCATTTAAAAGAGATCTCTAGAAAATGCCTTGAAATATTTTAACATACTTTAAAATGTTTATATGATGTAAGACTGATAATAAAAGCCTGTCATGGCCTTAATATGGTAACCAAAGTCATCTAGACTTTGGTTAACATACAATAACTGAACATTATTTCAATATACAATTATAACAAACAGATGGTAAATATAAAATGAATATTAATTCATAATAATAGGTCATACAATTTATTGATACTGTTATGCTTTTGTAATTTACTTTTGTTTCAAGTGTTTCTAAATTTCTCTTTAAAATAAATACTATCATCTCTCACGAATTACGATGAATAAAATAATTAGAAAGCCATTTACCAAATAAACAAGAAATTCTATAATCTAAAGGGATAAAGGAGGGGATTTTCCTTAAATTATTTGCCAGACTGCTGCGAAACATTTATTCATTTTTCATAATTTTTAGATCACAGTATAGGGAAATATGTATTCAAATGAGATTTTGGAACCTTTAGTTTTTTTTTGTCATGTAAACAATTTTATCATGATGCTTTTTAGTCAAGGGTGATAAAAGGGTGTCCATTAAAAATAAAAAACAAAACTCTTGGTATTTCACTCATGACTAGGATGTGCAAGGCTTGAAGACTTATACTTTTAAGGTCACTATTACATCATAACAGTCTAATCAATATGAATGCACTATTGTCTGCCCTGCATTAATTATTAGGGTAAGGATACGGTCCTATAGCAACGCAAGCATTGTTCTCAGTTAGTCATGGTAAGTGAAGCATGTTCAAGCCTTCCATGTTTATTTAATTTGACATCCTTTATGGGTTTATTCCAATATTTGTGTTGTTTTTAGATAGATCACAATCACATAAATTGATAACAATTGTTAAATTACTAAGAAGATAAGATTATTTTATTTAAAGTGTGTTTAATTATTGTAAAGTAATTTGGTTGTATATTAAACTGCACCCAACTCAAATAAATTGGGATAAGGGCCAGAGATTAATGATGAATGATGATTAGTTAAGTATTTTGAACCTATTTGATTTATGTTACCATGGGATCCCATCAACTACTGTTGAGTAAGTATTGTTAACTCATTGCAGTAAGAAGTGCGATAATATATGTAGACAATAACATCAGTTACTTTGTTTAGTTTTTATTCTACTGGGTAGACGTTTGAGCACACTAACTAGTTTCTTAATGACTTTATAATCTAAATGGAACTTCATGTTGAATGAGCAGAGGTAATTAGAATGAGTACCAAGTAAAACAAAGAACTTGAACATGCAATCATCAATTGCGTAAACAAATTGCCTAAATTAACAGTGTTTCCATAATCTCGAGCGTTTTCTGATCAAGTTAAAACTTTATCAAGTTTTGAATCTTACCTAAGCCTGACGTTTGAATAAGTTCCGAATCATCGAACTCCAAGCTCGGCTCGTAGTCGTGGTACTCCGAGAGGCTGGTGTATGTCTCCTCAGGGTCAGGGTTGCAGCCGTGAAGCACTGAGAAGTTAAACAATAACATCATTGACGCAAATATTTACATACCCATGTCATTCGATTGCGGATATGCCTCTTACGTACCTTGAAAAGCCCTCACAGGACTCAACTTTGGCTGATGCTCGGATTCCATCGTAAAACACCCACACCCCTTTGCTTTCGTTATCACCAAGTTACTGTACGTAAACCAAACTGTGCGAAATGTCACTTCCTCCGAACGAAATTATGTTACAACAGCCTTACAAAATCCTATTGGCACATTAACAATGTTTTTCTGACGTCACGGCATACTAGACGAAATAAAATACAACGCTAAAAGTAAACAAATAACGTAGAACGCCAATCACCGAATAAAACGAAATTCGTTTTCGTAAAGCTGTTATTTTTCTTTTAGGGTGGGTGACAGACAGGCTGATAAAACCAAAGAGAATGTGTGTTCAATCTGTCTGCGGTCTAAGCCATAGAGTAAAATTTACTGCGATTTTTGCACATCGATTTATTTGCATTTTTATTTATTTCGTTTAGAATTTTAATTTCGTTTTTTTTTATTATAAATCTTAAAGCCCTTGATCCAGCCGACCAGTAAGAACCTCTTAAAGTTCAAGCGCCAGTTTAGCCCGCGAACTTCACCCCATTCAATCACTAATTCAGGAAAGTCATTCAAAGGGGTTAAATGAACTTAGAGGGTTGTATTGATGATTTTAGTTTATAATTCTGTAACTACATACTGCAGTTTTTACCTGCATTTAAGCCTGTATACTCGGAACCTTTAAGCCTTGTGTGCTTTTTTTTTAAACTGTAAGTTAGTTGTTTGATAAATTAAGTTAAGTTTATGGGAAATACGGGAGTCGCAGATTGTTACCGTGACCTGCCGCCGTTTCATCTATGTCGTGTTAATTCTGTGCTTTGTGCTTTACAAATTCATCATCTTCCTGCCCTTTTTTTTATGGGGTGTGAAATCATCAAATAACTCCTCCCGCTCTGGGCGGAGTAGGAGGGAGTGTCAGACTTTTATTATTTTTTACTTTTTTTATCTTCCTGCCCTTGTCCCATGTTATTTGGGGTCGGCGCAACACGGTTTTTCTTCCATTCTCCCCTGTCAATCGTCATGCTATCATTCACTTCTTTTTCGTTCATATCTTTCCTCACACAATTTGTCTTTTCTTTAGTCTTCCTGTTCCTCTCCATCAACTTTTATATTCATCACTATTTTAGTCATGCGATTCGTCCCTCCTCATCACATATATATACCACGACAGTCGATTCCCTTTCTACTTTTCTGTAACTGGTGCAACTTTCAAACTTCTTCTAAAATACTCATTCCGTACTTTATCCATTCTGATCACACCATACATCCACATCATTCTCATCTCCGCTACATGCAATTTTTTTCATCCATCTTCTTCACAGCCCAGCATTCCGGTTCATTATAGTACTACAGGTCTAATCACTGACTTGTATGTGGCGGAAGCTTTCAGCGGCGCAGTAAGGTGGGACTATCTTAACCGTTGCAGCTACACGAAAATGGTGTTAGGAGACTATCCATAATTTTTTGTGACATTGGGAGACGCCTGAGAGAAACATGCTAGGCTGGCCATTTTTGACCTTCTTTACACATTTTCAAAAAAACAGTTAGCAAGAAAAAGGCCATTTTACACATTTTTTTATTGATGCCAATCGATCCTGTTTCCAATACTGATAAAAAACTTCTATTGGACAACCATCGTTGGAACACTAAAGTGAAAGTCAGAAATTGCAAAAAACTTTTCTCATACATTTCGTAAGAAATCATTATGAAACAATATGTGAAACTAAAAATAAAATAAAAGACAAATGATCACGAAAACGGTACGTAATTTTACACGTCATATCAAAAATATCTAGAAATGATCGAAACCTAACATTTTACGATTTTATTTTCCGAATACGATTCTAATTTTGTGAGTACTCCAACGATAGTTGGACCTGAACAGTTTATGTCCAAAAAACTAAAAAGTGGAAAATAACTTTTACTTTCGGAAGTCGGTGACAAAAAAGTCAAAGAAACAAACAAAAATCACATTTTCCACCTTTTGGTGTTTTTTTGGAAGTAGCTAGTAATCCAGACAATAACTATCCCTTTGATTCCGTAGTTATTGCATTTTTTAGAACCAAATCGTGGTTGACGAAATCGAAAGCAAGCAAGATAATTATCAAGTGATTTTTTTTTTCGTTCGGGTACAAAATGTTTTCTTTTAAGTTTTCATTATGTCTAAACTGGCAGCTGTATTGAATTTATTATCTGTGCTGTTTGTGGTGGAACGCCGAGTAACGCTTTTTGTTGGACGCTTGTCATCTGAACTGGAAAACGGTACTTGCGTTTACTATTTTATTGTTTGAAATTAAATAATATCACTGAAATGAACCGAAAATTGTCAAATAACTATTAAAGTTCCCTTGAATAATGTGATTAATGATGACAATTGAATTGTATCGTGTAAAATTTTGATTCTGTGTACAACACACCACGCCCTACATTCTCGACCGTTGAGCATTAGGCGCGGTCGATTACAGTAAATAAACAGTACTATAAATTGGTTCCTCACTGGGATTTTTTCTTCAACAGGTCGGCACCAGTTTGTAAAGAATGTCGGGATCTGAAATTAACACTTACTTTACAGGGAATGGGACGTATAGAGCTATAAACCCCCTTGTATCAAAAGTTGGTGATTTCACACCGTTTTACATCGCCATAGCGATCTGCTCGGTGATTTTTGGCTTTCTGCTCATACTCAACATCGTATGCTGCTGCTCAAGATATTCTGACTACTGGCTTGACAGACATACAGGTGAGCATTAATTCACAAAGAACCAAGTTTTCTTTTAATAGGATCACTGGGGATTGCTTCAGCCTGCAACTTAAAATAATCCCAGACTGATTTCTATGGCCGGATGATGGTCTATGGCATTCTTATAATAAAGTTTGTGTATGTAAAGATACTATGAGTAAATAAATAAATGCCCACTATTTTTTAATGACCATTCTGCTAACAAAACTTGTGTCCTAACAGGCAACCGCTGGATTGTTTCAATCTGGTCAGCTACTCCGCACAAACAGCCACCTTTAGACTTCACTGAGCTCGAGAGCAACTTCCAACAAGTCCATTACATTCATCCTTACGGCGACGACAGTGAGGAGTACCGGGACATCCGCAAGCACCACAGTGTCCCACCATCCGTCTCCCAGCAACCACTAACTTCATCTCAAGAATATTTAGAGCTGCACAAACGAGAGAGTGATATATAAACATGGCCTTCTTAATGTTGTATCCTGCTGTAGCAGTTCTCTCTTTATTTGTACTAATGGTTATCATATTGATCTTAAGATTTGGGGCTCGCTGGTGCAAGCTCCGCCATACAACAATATCTGATCAGGATTATTGGAATGAGGATGATGCATATGAACAAAAAGTTTCCTATGCATAGTAAATAGATCTGATAAGTGATAAGGTTTGTTTTTAACATTTTAAATGCATTCTTAGATTATCACATACCTACTTGCATTCATGTTCATGATTTAATTTACTAACACTAAAATTAGGCATCTTTGTTAGTTTTAATTGATTTGCAGTTGTTATTTAGAGTAACAAGTATTTTAACATTGTACTTTGTGTCTTCTATTTGTTTATTTATATTTATTCTATCCATGTAATCCTCAATTCCATTATTATAGTATTAGAAGATATCCAAGACACTTGTTAACTTAAGTATACATTTCTTTTTCATAAATCATGCTTTTTATGACTGTTTTATACTAGAAATCTATTACAAAAGTACTGACACTACTGTGTAGTTTTTTATCTGTAAGTATTGAATTTACATTTGAGTAGATAATAAAATACAAGCGATATTTAATAGTTTTAAGCTTTTTATAAAAATGAACTAGTGTTTCTAGTAAAGTAGAGCCTAGCACGTCTCGAATGTGGCATTTAAAAGTAACATGTATTCCGTCCAA
This sequence comes from Noctua pronuba, assembly GCA_905220335.1. NCBI lineage: Eukaryota > Metazoa > Arthropoda > Insecta > Lepidoptera > Noctuidae > Noctua > Noctua pronuba. Next base: position 4,231,339 of record LR999891.1, on the reverse strand, counting down.
TATATTAGGTAATATTATAACTCCAACTTGTTTTATTTTAGACCCTATTCACATTTTTATTCATCACCTGGCTAGCCTTTTTCCCAACTATGTTGGAGTCGTCTTCCAGTCGTACCGGATGCAGCTGAATATCAGTTTACATGGAGCAATTGCCTAACTGACCTCAACAACCCAGTTAGTTCTGGGTAATACAATAAGACTGGTCAAAGATCTATTAAATCTAATGACAGCCTGGACCAAAGCCTGCATTTGATAGCCCAATTCTTGAGGATGTTTAGGCTTTTTACCATGACCTTTAGGCAAAAAGAGAAATCTTGAAAAGCAAAAAATAAATAGATTTTCTCCAATTAATTTTTCTCTTTTTTAGAATAATAGATTTGCTGGTTTTGGTCGGTGTTATTATCATGTTTAAAACCAAAATACCTCCCCTAATAGTACTTTATAAACTAGCCTGGAAGCTTTAAGGAAAAAGGATGCGTGGCGTCCCGCATCGTGTTGGGCAGAAGCGACGAGCATCGGGATGACGTCGAGACCGTGGAGTGTGATGAAGCATGAAGCTCAAGAACATTCGCGATGGAGGACTACTGTAGGCGCGCTTTACTCCGTCTAGGGGACAACAGAATTTATATCATTGCTAGCCTATTCCAACTGGTTGACCTCGCAAGCCAGCGGAGGAATCTTGGTGCCTTTGCCTTTGGTCACAGCAAGGGAAACGCGTGTGCTTTACCCCAGCGAAATAATGTCGCAAATAGTAATTTAAATGTATTGTAATGTGTGTGTGATAATTAGTTGCCCAGCTTCTGTAATTATTGCGCACATTTTTAAATTTGTTGCACTTATAGTTTTATAGTTATTTCATAAAAACATTTCCTGCTGGGGTAACGTAACCGCAGTCAGACATTTTCTTTTTAAATGGGAATATTGAAATAATTATTAGCTATATAATTTAATGACAAATTTTCGACATTAATTTGCTGGCTGGGGAATGCCTCGGCGACGCACACATGTAATGCCTTGGCGATTTCGAGTCCTCTAATTTTTTTATCAAGATCAATGGCAAATTCTTGTCGAACTAAACATAGGTACACACAACACAGGCAGGTTTCGCAGCCGACCTGCGGCTGCGAAACCTGCCTGTGAGGATAGTTTAGAATAATGACCAAAAGGCTTTTTATGAATGTCTTATTCTCATGCTCAGCTGGTGTAGTTCTTTCTTGATTATAACCTTGGATCTCAGCCTTGGACATTTACCATGATATCAGGTCAAATTCCAAATAAGCATCGTCGTTCTGATTGATCTAAGTCCAATCTAGGAGGTTACCCTTACCACCACCATTTCCTAGTATTATATAGTAATCTGTGACCACCATACCTACACACATCTTACGATTGAATATAGTTACTATGTTTTGTGCCGAGATCCTGAAAAGTTAACCTCAATACTCAGCCTCAATACCACCTAAATCCGGAAAAAAGGTTCTTATGATAGCAAACCAAGGATAAGAAAAACTAAGTTACTGTGGTCAATTGTATAGATAATTTATTATCAAAGGTCAGCAAGCATTGATAACATTTTAAAAGTACAAAACATTCACATCAATGGTAACATACAAGAGAAAGAAACAATGTAGAATGTAGATACACATGACTAAAAGTAGCTTTGGAAAGTTAGTCTGTTGATGATATAAATTATAAATCATCTAATCACACACAAAATACACTGTTTGACATGGAGTTTGAGACACCAGCCTGTTATACAAAACAATACAATAAATCATCTAACCTTATATGTTTATGTTGAAACTAATTTCAAGCAACACTTCAGTCTTGAGTGACACATGTGTTTATTATACTTGAAAATCACATTGCCATCATTACAAATATGTAAATTACCCTTATTACAAAATATTACTAAGACTTATGATCTACTTGGGGATATATGCCTTATCTATTCTAATATCATCAACTGGACAATCATTTTTGTCACATTCAACTAAACCTATCCTTTTCACAACTGCCATTCCTGTTTGAACTCTTCCAAAGATTGTATGTTTTCCATCCAGCCACTGTGTTGGAGCCAGGGTGATGAAGAATTGAGATCCATTTGAATCAGGGCCAGCATTTGCCATAGACAAAATTCCTGCTCCAGTATGTTTCAAATCCAAGGATATTTCATCATCAAACTGCGGCCCATAAATTGATTGTCCACCCTTTCCTGTGCCAGTGGGATCACCACCCTGTATCATAAAATCTCTGATGACTCGATGGAACTTTGTGTTGTTGTAGTAACCTCTGCGGACTAATTCCATGAAGTTTCTGCATGTGATAGGTGAATGCTTCCAATACATCTCCACAACCATAGAACCCATTCTGAAAACAGTAAATTAAAATTGTTATTAAAACATAGAAGTGAGCATAGCCTTAGGCACTTTGCCCCTAGTGCGGTAACATGGCCCTTCTTGTGTTTAATACTTTTTTAGGATATTTATTTTTAATTTTACATTTTAATATGGTTTAAAGCTTTTTAGTACCCTCTTCTATTTACAAAATGTTATTACAACTATTCTCCGCTGACAAATATATGACAAACTGCCTCACAGAAATGAGTTTACCACCATAATTTTAACTCTTGCGCTGACAGAGCCCGGTTGTAACTTGCGCAAACAGAGTAGCATGACTATTTGGGATGCTAAAACTTTTCTAGCTCGCTTCGCTTGCTCTTATAGCTAAGTTTACTTAATCGTTCCATATCTTTAATACATTCGTAGAAAAAGTATGTTTAATTCCATTTGTTTGAATTGTGAAAAGAAAATCTGTTACCTATCCGAGGCGGGGTGCTAAAATTATCGAGCTCGCTTCGCTCGCTCTTGCATCCTACTTACTCTCAAATCTAAAGCTTTAATGCATTATTCGATAAAAAAAAGCTTATTTGTCTATATTTTTTTTTTTTTTTTTCCTTATTAGTAAGAACCAAGTTCTTACTAGTTAATTGCAATCTAGCCTAAGAAGACTAATAAACAATTTAAATCTAACTTATTATGCTACGTTATAAATTATGTTAATGCTAAGAATAGTGTCCATAATTAGGTATGCACTTTTACACACGTTCGTAACACTTCCTTAGAGTCTGGTAAAATTGATAAAACACTTTGTTCATGTGTTATATAAATAGCACAACATTGTTACTATTATTGATTCACTTACACTACACTAATTCAAATGGTTTAGTTCTCTTTAGTCTACGCACTATGCCTGTGTTGTCTAACAGCTGGATTGCCTCAACATTCACGTGTCGATGGAGTCTGTGTTCGTGGGCTTCAGCAAATTTTTGTGTGATGGTGGTGACGAATTCCATGTCGAGGTCACGGTGGAGGTCATCGTTTCTTATGTACCAGGGTGCATTTACAGCAGCCCTGAGTACTTTATTTTGGAACTGTTGAATTATTTTGACGTTGGTTGGCTTAGTACAGCCCCAAAGTTGGATACCATACGTCCAAATTGGCATCAGAATATGCTTGTATATTATCAACTTATTATGTATTGATAAACAGGATTTCCTTCCCAGTAACCAATACAAACGTTTATAACGAATATCGAGTTCCTGTTTTTTCTTTTTGATATGGGCTTTCCAACGCAGCTTGGCGTCGAGAGTTATGCCAAGGTATTTGGCTGTATTAGCATAAGGTATTTGCATACCATTTATGTAGAGTGGGTGGTAGTCACTGTGTTTGTTTGTGAAGTTAATGTGAACTGATTTTGACTCATTCAGATTGATCTTCCACTTTTGTGTCCAGTCGTAAACTTTGTTCACAGCTAGTTGAACTTTCTCTACTGCTTCTCTGTGGCTTGATCCGGTGGCCATAATAGCAGTATCATCTGCAAAGGTCGCTATGGTGCTGTTTTCCAGCTCTGGGATGTCACAAGTGTATAACAAGTACAAAATTGGGCCAAGCACACTTCCTTGAGGCACCCCAGCTTTTATGGTTTTTAGCTCGGAATATGCGTCCTCTTGGCGTATTCTAAACATTCTTTTAGTTAAATACGACTCTAGGATATCTACAAATTCTGGTAGCATGCGTCTGAGCTTAAATATGAGACCCTCATGCCAAACTTTGTCAAAAGCTTGCGCGACGTCTAAGAACACGGTAGCACAGACTTCTTTATTTTCTAGCGTTTTTTCAATAACATTAGTTATTCTATGTACCTGGTCTAACGTTGAGTGTTTTTCTCTGAAGCCAAACTGGTGATCTGGAACTAGGTTTTTATCTTCTATTACTGGTTTTATCCGTTTTAATAACAGTTTTTCAAATAACTTTGATAGTACGGGTAACAGAGAAATGGGTCTGTATGATGATGCTTCGTGGGGAGGTTTCCCAGGCTTCGCAATCATAATGACTTCAGCAACCTTCCATGGCTCAGGTACATATTTTAAGATAAATGAAGCATTTATTAGTTTGGTCAGCTTTACTATGGCTTTGCGTGGGAGGCGTTTTAGAATTTCCCCTGTGATGAGGTCGTAACCGGGAGACTTTTTTGAGCTAATGTTGTTTTGAATTTCTCTCATTACTTCCTTAGGAGTCACAAGCTTGATTCTTTGGTTTTGTGATAAATTTACACTCTCATGTATTTCTACAGAGCTTTCGTTGGGTTGAAAGGTTTCTTCTAAATGTTGAGCAAATCGGAACGCCTTTTGGTCATTGCTTATTGCCCATTTTCCGTTGCTATCTCTGATGGGCGGTATTTGTATAATCTGCCTTTTTAGATTTCTCGTTGCTTTCCAAAGTGAGTAATCCGTTGATTTGTCATTGGTAAGCTGAAGAAGGTTGGTATTCAGAGATTCATCCTCAAATTGTAGAATTTTTCTCTTTAGTCGTTTAGTTAGGTTATTTAGTGTTGTTTTATGACGCGGGAACCTTGTTTGCTGCCACAACTTCCTTTGTTTTCTTTTCTCTGATAGTAAATCCACAATTTCTTTAGGATGGATAAATCCCTTATATTTGCGTTTTAGCTGAGGTGTATTGCTCCACGCACATTGTTGAATATTAATAATAAATTTGTTTACTTCTGAGTCAAGCTGATCTTGCGATTTTATCGGAGTTTTAAGGTCGATAATATTATCTAGATCAAGAGCAAAACTGTCCCAATCTGTGGACTTATTAACCAAGGTTAAGTGGCTTTCTTTTAATAGGATTTTTTGACTTAGCATTAGTATAATCGGAGAATGGTCAGAGTTCATAGTAAAACTTTCCTCCAAACTGATGTAATTGGTGGATATATTTTTGCAGATGAAAAAATCTATAAGATCCGGTATTTTCTGGTGGTCAGTGGGCCAGTATGTAGGTTTGCCTGTACTCATTACTTCACAATGTGTTTCTTTAACTGCACTTAAGAGCTGTCTTCCTTTAGTTGTAGTAAGTCTTGAACCCCAATGCGTATGCTTAGCATTAAAATCGCCGCCTAGGATAAATCGCTGGCCTAATAATTCAAAAAGATGTAAGTATCGCTCTTTTCTTATCATGTGCCTAGGAGGCGAGTATATGGCTGCAATGGACACTTGACAAAACTTAGTTTTAACAGATACTGCCACTGCTTGAATGTCTTCTTCTTCATATTTACACTGCACGTAGTGACTAATGTTTTCTTTAATTATAACCGCACTACCCCCCCTGGCAGAGTTGCTAGGGTGGAGGGAATTATATATCATGTATCCTCTAAATTTGATAAATGATTGCTTTGTGAAATGCGTTTCGGAGATTAAACACACGTCTATATTTTCTGTATCTAGGACCGCCTGCAACTCATGCTGATGTTTGAGGAGTCCATTGGAGTTCCACGCCATTATTTTGAGTGTGTTATTCATTTTTGATTATTCAAGACAGCTGTTTTAGTGCTGGATTCTAGCTTCTCTAATCTCTTATCAAATGAGGTAATGCACTTCAAGATCTGGTTAATCTTATCCTCTAAGTTCAGAGGTTGAGATCCTTGTTTTGCAGCTTGTGCGTAAGTACCAATGTTGGTTACTTGCATGGCTGGTTGTTTTGCAGTTGACTGGACACTTGCTTTCTGCGCCTGTTTACCAGGGTGTGTTATAGGAGGAAACTGTTGGGTATTAGGCACCGTAGGTTTCTTTTTTAAAACTTTATTTTTCATAATTTGCATCTGTTTGGCTACTTCACACCCTCTATAATTGGCAGGGTGAGGTAGGCCGCAGTGGATACATTTTGGTTTCTCTTGCGGAGATTTGGTACAATTGGCTGTAAGATGCTTGCCAGTGCATTTCACACACCTTGGCTCTTTTTGACAATATTTATGTGTATGCCCATAAGCTTGGCATCTCTTGCATTGGGGAATGAGTGCTGGATTTTTGAGTGGATGTATTTCAATTTTACACCCTAATATGTACTTAATGCCGTAGATTTTGTTGACATCTTCATCGTTATAAAATGATAAAACGAACATGTTGAGTGGTTCTTTGGTCTTCCAGCTCAATTTACTATCTACCTTTTCTATTTTTAGGCCTTGGGTTGTTAAATCTTCCTTAATTCGATCTGGTTGGCAAGAAGAGTGTAGTTTCTTTACCACAACTCTAATTGGTCTAGCCTGCTTGTTTTCGTATGAATGCCAGTGGTAGTCTTTTTCAGACAAGAACCTGGCAATTACTCTATATGAGTCTTCTGATTTGGCGTTAACCTTCACACAATCCCCATTCATCATTTTTGCTGTAAATGATTCCACTGGTTGGCTTTCAATTAACGAATCGTAGAACGTTTGATAGTTCTTGATTCCGTCTATTATGATTGGCGGTGGTAAGGGCACTTTTTTGACCGAAGTCACTTTCTCATTTTTTTGATGATTGTCTTGTTGGGCGCTTCCGGGTTGTTGTTTTGGAGAGAGGGAGGTGTTAAGCTTCCTTTTCTTCCTGCTCTTGGCCCTAATCCACTCAGTCTCTTTAGCAAGGTCATCCTCGTCTGTACAGTATTCCACGTCGTTTTTTGTAGTCTGAGCAGGTTCTGTAGTCCCTTTTGTTTCTTTGATGCAGTTCAATTCTCCTTGAAGTGTCTGAACTTGTTCCTGCAGGGCATCAATTTGTACATTCAATTTACGTACCATGACTTGCAGGTTTTCTCTATCTGTTTTCTCTTGGAGATAACAGTCATATAACTGCCTTTCTAGGTCAGTTTTAATAGTAATAGACTTTTTTGTAGCCATTATTAAGTTGTAAGGCGAGTTTAACACCTATACAATAAGTTATTGTAAACACTTCATGATTTCCGCACTTGTAACTAGGTCATGACACTGACCCCGATATATTGACGTAGGTACGCCGCGACGCGACGTTGTTGTGATCCGTCAGCAGAAAACTCTCGCGAAAGAGCTCGCGCGCGCGATCGTACGTCCGTGCACTATACTAGGTAGACAACAACTGAAGTTGTCTATATGACTAGTTAAAATAAAATGTAATTTATCAGATGTGCTAAAAAAAATTGAGCTCGCTGTTTTTGTTAATTTCCCGAATGGCAAACCTTATACACTAGGTATTAGCTATATTAGCAGTTGAACATGACAAACCTACGAACTATACGAACAAATGATCATCATCATCATTCTCTTGCCCTTCTTATCCCAATTCATTAGGGATCGTAGTGTCTTCCTCTTCCATACCTCTCTAACTCTTTGTTACTCGTCATCTCATCAGAAACCTCCTTTCTTGAATGAAATTGTGTATATAAAAGATTTTACTTTGAAAAATAAACATATAGAAAAAAAATGCTTTGTATATTGACTCTTTCCTAAGTTTCTTGACTAACTATGAAATTAAGGGGGGCGGCCAAAATTACATTCGGCCCCGGGCGGCAAAACCCCACGCTACGCCACTGGCACGGATAGACCATAGTTTCAATTAAGTAGAATTATACTAGTAGCACACAGAGCATCATGTTATGTAGTAACATCAAATAAAAGGAATACTTACGTTGTATCTACTACAGCTACTGGCGGTTGCCATGATTTATCGGGAATACCAGCATTAGAATAGCCGAGCATCATCGTCACTGATTTCCAAAAAGCTTAATTGGGAAAATTCACGTCACTTTTTCAGTCTCGGGCCAACGACGGAGTTTGTGAAGTCGAAATCAAAAATTAAAACACAAGGAGTAATATACAAACAGTAGAATACTTAGATACCAAACGGGTAAAATACGTGCTGTACCAACAAGCCAATGGTAATAAATGGTTAGAGGTTAGAGAGAGAATGACATAAAATGTCATTACCAAAGACATTTAACTCTACTATTTATTATCTCTTTGTAAGAATTAAATCGCGTGGTATTTTTTTTTTTAGTTAAAAAATGTATTTTGCTTTTCCATTTCACTTCGACACACGCGCTTGACCTATTCCATATCTCTATTCTACCAAGAATAAATAAAGCTCTTTCTAGAAATAAACAAAAAAATATGCCAAATGCACAAGTTATAAAATGTTTTGAACCAAACTCTGAGCAACAACGAAATGTATTATTCGAACATAGTTTTTAATCTGTATCGGACCCAGTTCAAAATACCAATATTATATTGAAAGCTCTGTGGGTGAAGAACTTTATTTGATTGTTGACAAACAAAGTAAAATGTTTTTGAATAATAAAATAACAATAAAAAATTGGAAAGATTTAGTTTGTTTCATTATTTTTCGCATTGTGCATTGCCACATTGTGTGTGAATAATTTAATAGTGAAGCACTGCCTTTTAAAAAATTTTGTAAGCTGGCAGTACCGCCCGTGACTCTCCATCTCCAAGCTAACCGCTAGTGGACCATAGACTACTATATAATTCTAGGACCATGAATTTGTAGTGGACCACGAATTCGCGCGCTGTTTAAAACTATTCGCGATACGCTCGTTCTTAGTTTTACCAACTGTTTAATTCCATCGTTTACCTGTTTGTACCCATATAGTAGGTGCCTCCACTGATATCTGATTTATAGGTTTTCCTATGAGAGGGCTTCATCAAAAATCACATCTCTTGATCTTATAAGCTTATATATATAATTTGCTTTAGTCCATATTCGAAAGCTATCATCTCCATCATATCCGTATTCCTTTTTCGGCTTTCCTAAAAAGTTTCTTTTGTCTTTGTTTCGGTGTGTGTGCACGTCGATTCACTTATCCTCAAGTTTTTTATGCCTGTTTTCTTTCCAAAAAATAACTCGAAAGGTGAGTTTGCCTCATCACAGAAGTATTAATTAATTCCGCCCAAAGACCTTGTCATCATATCACGAGTATGCATTATTGCCATCGCAGTTTCTTCTACAGTCTTGATATCTCGTACCGAGCATCCTTTTTGTTCTGGCGTATAAGGCATAGTGAAATGCTGTTTTATACCATTCTGTCAAAATGTATTACATACCTTCACCTGCTCATTATCAAATTGTCCTCCATTATCGCTTAGGAAGTTTTGTACAACTTGGCCAGCGGCTCTTATCTCAGCTAGAAACTGTTTAAGTTTGCTGTGAACTTCACTTTTGTGTTTCACGAAGTAGACATGACGATTCTGAGTGTGATCGTCTTTGTAAAGACCAAAGTATCGAAATTTGGAAATTGAGTGCATAAAAAAGGTCCACAAACATAGGAGTGAATAAGCTCTCAGGGTTCGTCGCTTTTCTACATGTTTACGTAAACGTTCATGATAATTACAATTGTAACGATTGTGAATTTGTGACAGGATTTACTTCTTGCTTTGGTGTGACCATTTTAACATTAAGCCAACCGATCCCGGAAGTCACATTATCTAGATCCCGCCGCGCTGCCACCCGATGCAAGCGTGCAAGGGAACACCGGTGTGGTTTTAGTGAGTACGAGTCTGACAGATCTCTCCGGAATCCCCAGGGCGATGGACATCCATTGAGGATTTCTATATCGAAAAAAAAGGCCCGTCTAGGTGTTGAACAAGGGTAAGGGTCTGGTTACTGAAGACTTGACGGGTCTGAAACCAGCTTGCTCTGGAATTGATTTCGGGCCAATAACGCTCGTAAGACGGTTCAGCACAGTCTCTCGAAAAGCTAGCACGGAAGTGTTTTGGGTTGTCTGTTGCTTTACCTGACTTGGGTTGTGCTATGACCTTAGAATTTCACCACAGACGGGGTACTGAAGCTGATTCTAGACAATTGTTGAATAGATGCAGCAACCACGACACGGTAACTGGGCCAAGTTGTTTTATCTGCTCAACTGAACCTATAGTATTCCGGAGGCTTTATTGCACTCTTAGACCCCTAATTGCTACGATGATATCAGTAAGGTTGAAAGGTTTACTAATATCGTCGCAAGCGCCATCAAGGTTTTGTGACATCGAGACCTTACTGGGAAGATGGTCACAAAGTTTAAGGCAGTGGAATCCAAAATCCCAGTTTTCATGACTAATGTGCTTAAAGATGTGCCGGAGGTAGACATTACGAACTATATAAAGAAAAAGACTTTGGAAATCGTGAAGCTAAAACAAATACGAATTAAGGACAAAAGGAAAGAACATAATGCTTATAAGTTGTATGTTTCTTGGAACATTTAGTTTGGACTGACTTTTGTAGCCAGAACTGGTTGGCTGGCATGGATAAAATTAAACTGCGATTTTACATATAGATTTATTTAAACTTTTAATAATAACGAATACTATACATTAATTAGTTAATACGTAATACAATCATCACAGAACACGGAATAGCAGAGGTATCTCCGAACTCTGTATACAAATACATAAATATGTGATGTAATAACTAGGTAATAGGTCCTTAAAATTATGTGTAGTTATAACGAGTCTCCACACATTTTTCATTAAGGAAGTTATGTCTTATTAACACCTAAGCAATCTGGCCTCTTCTTGTTACAATATTACTAATATCACTTACAAGCCCTGTCAATTCCCCAATAAAAATGTGTGGTAATGCGTAAACTTCTTAAAGTTATTAATGACTAGATAGTTGCATGATCAAGAAAAGTTTCTATGCTGGGGGGCTCAGAAAGATGAATACGTGGTAACCGTTTTTGTGTCGGTGTCTTTTCCATCCCGTATGTTACCACTGCTTAAATAACCATCCATATTGATTTCATCGGTTTAGAGATAAATAACTATGACAGTAAAGAGTAGATTCAAACAAGTCGCGCTTACTATCACAAATTTACTCTGTCTAATCTTCAATTTTTATCCCGAGCGCCCTCCCAAAGACATCTTCTTTGGGAGGTAGACGTGATATTACTGATTTTTGCGGATTAAGTTACATGGCCGAAGCCAAAGCTGGTGTCTTGGCAATAAGTTATAAGTCGCCTCACTTCGCACTTCTTCGATCTAGCGGTTCACAACTCATACCATCCCGAAAAACAGGGGTCTTAAATGAGGAATGATTACATTTTAGACTTTTCTGTTAAAGACTTGACAGTGAAGCAATGTAATGAGTACCTAATGAGCAGGACAGTCTTTATAAGCAACCTAAACATAGTAGGAGTGCTCGGGCGAAGAATGCGCCCCGTGACCCACCAGCACCCGGCACGCGGGCTTCGGAGACGATGAGTACTGCTGCAAATAACAACAGTCACAATCAGTTATGTGTTCACAAAATCTCTTTAACAGAACGGATAACGATGGTCAAATCCTTTACTTGTGTCTACCTTAAATGCCGGAAAATCATAATCAATCAATCATAATCATCGGTAAATCATATGATTTTCCAGTAAAACATACGAATTACTACTCTTAATGGCAAAAGCCCGACCTATTCTGTGATCATCATTCATTTGGAACTTCTACCACCACTTGGTAAATCTTAGGTTTTGCCGCAGAGACACGGTGACTTGAAAATACCAATCCAACTTGGATGTATCAATATAATATATATATCCAACTCGCGCGCTTTTGTTCACAGTTCTAGCCTAACTCATTTGGTCGGGGTGCCTTAGCTTAGTTACTACGACCATCTCGACTCTCACGGGTTCTAATCTAGCTCACCCAATTGATCGCTCAGTTTAGTATTACAGTATGACATCATCAGTCGCCAGACATTTAAAAGATAGTCATTTTTTATTCCAAAAACTAACACTTACTAACTGTCAGTGGTAAAACCTAGTATTTCCCAATCTCTAATGATAAATGCCCGAAAAATCTTCTCTTCTTTAAAAAATCTTTTGGTAAATCCTAAGTAATATGTGGGCTTTTACAGTAACTCGTACATGAAAATGAAGACTGGGCAAAGTCACAACTTTATTTGATTGTTCCTACAAAAAAGGACCCTGGACAAAGTCACATCCGTTTTGACTTCGCAATAAATGAATATGAGTAAGCTGTCTGGAAAGTGTCTATTTACCTGTAGAGTTCTGAGATGGGACATGTGTACTTGGAAGGTATACTTACGTTCTGACATCCTGTAAGAGTATTTACAGTGATGCAGGTCGACCGCGGAAACCCGAGTACCCGCTCGTCCCGTATGAAGTCAGGCTCTCGGTGGAAAATTCCTGAACAAAAGTATACAAGCGTTAGAATGAACTCGAGAGGGCCAGGAATCTGGCGCAAGCGTTCAATTACACTGGAAGGGAAACCGACGAACGTACGCTTGACAAAATATTCCTTTCCATAGATTTTGACCGTGTAGGTTTTGCACTTTAGTAGAAAACAACTATTTTTTTTTATTTATTACCGGTGAAATTTCTATAAAGGGTGTAAAAAGACCCTTAAAGAATCCGAAAGGCACTTGTTCTCCCCGTCATTGCGATCATTTTTTTGTTCTGGACCATACCTGGGAACCTTCTAGTTACGGAGATATTGGGGGTCAAAGTTCTAACTTTTTCACAAGTTTTTTTTTAAATACATGTTTCTAATGTATTTTTTTTACTTTAAACACCTTCACGACCCCCGTATTATTCAATCCATCCATCAGCACAATGTTTTGAGTCCGTTACATTGAGTTTTACCGTAAAACGTAATTTTTCACCCCAAAAAAAAAAGTCGTTTCCCAGCAATAATTTTTGCGTAAAGTTACTTAGTTTGATGTACAGAATGCTTGGTTGACGGCTTCGTGAAGGGTCTGTTTACACCCCGTATATGGGGGATTGAGAGTGATGTACTGAATACGTGGTAAGCGTTTGTGCGTTGGTGTCCCTTTCACCCTGTTTATCACATCAACATTCAAGGCAGGTAGGAAGGAAACAGATGCTGGCGGCTCAAGACTGGGAAAAATGGCGTGCAATCTAGGACACCCATGTAAATCACCGATAGAATGTATTACTTATCCAGTGATCCGACAAGTCTGATCAATAATATAAGCTTAACTATAGATAGTGATAGATATAAAGATAGGCTTATGTTATTTCTCAGCCAATAACAAAACATACGGTTACCTACTTACATTTATTTTGCATAGAAATTGTAACAGCCAGTCATGTTGAGTGAATAATAATTAGTATTAGGTATTCGCTCAATATAACCTAAGCTTATTTAGATATTTTTTTATAAAGACGAACACATGACATACAAAGTACAGTAAAACCAATGAATTCACTTCGTGTGCGATGGTTACACATAGTGCCGAATTACACTCACGACAGGATTATCTCATACTACTTACAACATTTAGACAAAACTACTGAATAAATGGTGGTTTTTAGAAAATGAGAAACTAACTATAAAGATGAGTTGAACACGAAAAAGAAAACACAACTACTAGTAGAACTCGTTTAGATTAACTATCTTTGATTAACCCCGCGTTCTAAGTAAAAGGAAACGGCCTCGCGATCGCGAATACGCGATCGTCACGTTCACATCATTGTGATGATCCGATCCGAAAGGGGCATATAGGTATAGGTAGTAATGACATTGAATTATTATTATTGTCAGATATATTAAGTAACATAAAATATTCATGAAAGTAAAAATATTAATTAATTTAAAAATGCATGATTTTTGTCCCAAATTACCATCGTTTCCTTAAATTCTAACTAACTTTCAAAACGTGACAACACCATCTTCGGCATAAGTATGTTCTATCGTCAATTTTTTTTATGACGTCACTACCCCGGCATGCGACCCCTAGCGCCCGTGTGCTGCCATATAAGTTTCCTCATTTTAGTACATTTTTATCGGGGTAGTTTTTTTACTTGTTCTCAAAAAAGGATTACATAAATAGAATCTAATCTCGATACCTAATAATACCTCACGGACCGGACAGGGATTTTTTAAAATTTATTGTATAGGTACTGACACGGCCCGTAACGTTAGGAGGTTCGTCTCCTGGAGCCCTGGTCGCCGGGTAGCTTGGATCCTGTTCCCGATACCGGTGGGCTAGAATTTTTATATTTCAAAATGTTTTTTTTTTTAAGAAATATTTCAAAATGTTTTTTTTATATGGTTATTTTTAAAGAAATATTTAAAAATGACAAACATGTGTATGTAGATAGAATGAATAAATGAAATAACCGAGTGCAATCGTGTAGGTACTTTACTACGCTTTAATATTTTCTAACCATAATTTTCAAAGATAATTTCCCCGACCCCTATAAAGTATAAAAACGCGTGTTCTACTGTAGTTGCATTACAACGTCTAACCTGAGCCGAGCCAAAATGGTACTGCCCCATCATGTCCATACAGAAGGACTCTGTGCACAAAATAAAAATAATAAACTTATTTGTCACTGAACCTAATGAAATGAAATGTTTTTCTGAATGGTCGAAAAATATTAGACAGCATGTATTGGAAAGGTGTGGTGGTCATATTATTTAACGGTGTGGTATAGGTCCCATGGAGAAAGTAGTTCAGTTTGATGGTCCGTACGACACCCTCAAATATGACCACGCCTTTCCTTTTAATCTGACATGGTCACTAACCTAATCATTAACACTCAAAACGGGATATTTACCATGTTTAATATTTGTATTTAAAAGTTCACGATATTTTCGCAGCGCCATGATCAAAATAATATAAATATCATAGGTATGATAAAGATATGGTAAATATCCCCTAGTAGAACCAGTGCCGTAATCCGGGTTCCCTATTTTGGGCGAGATGGACACTGAACAGTGCCAACCTGAGTAGGGTTACCATTTCGAAGTTTGAAAACTCCTGACAAAATTTTAGTAGGTATCTTTCTACTCATTGACGTGACACAGCTTTAAAAAAAAACTCTTTACAAATCTATCTGTACTAAAAGCCGGACATAATTACACAGATATTGGAAATTGTTGTGAAAGTGGTAAAGTCACGAAGTCCACTAAAGCAACCCTAATATTATACAGTAAGTACTTATAAACATCAGATTCATTAATTTCCTATCGCTATTGTTATAATGTATTTTATTTTTTTCTATAATTTGTTTACTTTCTTTCTAGTAGGTAATACTTAGGTACTATCTCCTTTCAAACAAGCCATCCATCCTTTCTTGTTCGGTTCTTGAAGCCATCTATATCAATAATACTTAAGTAGGTAAGTAACATTTTTGCTAATGTGAGTACTTATTTACTACATAATGAGTCTATAATATGCAGTAATGCCTACTCACGGTATGTATCTACTACATCCGGTATAATTAATTAATTAGGTACTTATTTTATATTTTATCGGTGAAAACCATTTGACTAATACTGAGCACAGTAAAGTTAGCGAACATATTGTGACCATTTGACCAACAAGAATGTAAAAACCTCTCAGAACGATTTGACGATGCTGATCTTAAGTCTTATAGCCCCTTTGACTACGGAACCGCAACTTCATGGTCTGATACGCACTTGTCTGGATTTAGAGAACTGCTATAATGGTAATTATACTTACTGGTCTTCATCTTTTTGACATTTAATTCGATTCAACAGGCCCTTAAACTATTCGCATCTCATCAGAAGTGGAGACGAGCGGAGAGGTACCACAATTGACCAATCACAGACAACGAAAAGAGATTGCAATGTTGGGAATGTTGTGTTGTTGATTGGTCGATTCCGTTTGCCTCTTTCTGATTTAACGGAAACAGGGTGCGTTTCTGTTACCTACACTGATCTTTGTTACTACAAAGTTTTGAAAGTCATAGAGAAAAGCCATAAATAAGTAAATACGTACCATCCGAACGTGGGACTATGTCGGGGTTCATATCGGCCGTCTGTTCCCGAGTTAGCAGTATTTTTACGCCCAGTATGCACGAAGTCAAAAATATAAATATAGACACGGCGCCAGCAGTAGCTTTGATGTACGGCATCCAGGAGGTCTGAACGTAGTTGTTTTCGGCTGAAAAACAAAAATATTTCATGAGTTTTATGCCTGTGGTATCCAAAATTCAGCATTATTTGGTAAATTAGGTAGTGCTCTATATTAGGTGAGGTACATCTGAATGATAATGTGCTAAATGTGACGAGAGGTGGAAGTATTTTTTAAATATGTTTTTTCGTTGTAGATATAAGTAGGAACTTAAAACTCAAACTCAATCAGCCATCATATCAGTTAGTTAATATATTGAGGTACTAATAGATGAGCGCTTTGGAGACAAGTAAACAGGCACTTTTTTTTGTTCCCTGTGTAACATATTTCTTTTAGACAAACTTCAGGTTAGCCAACTACACAGAGTAGAAGAGACTCCGACGCACAAACGGTTGCCACGTATTCAGGACGTTATTGCGAACCTGGGAGCTGTCTGTTAATTTAAAAAAATCGGCCTAGTACGACTCGGAGTCGCCTTTAATTTTTTTTTATTACGGAACCGGTACTTTCCATTATCACAATTTTTTTGAAATAGCTGTTTTTTTTTAATTAGCTATGAATAATTTCTATGTTTTGGGGGGGGTCGAAATGATGTACTGAATATGACTGTGGTAAACGTTTGTTCGTCAGTGTTCCTTCCATCAAATATAGTGGGCGGCAAACAAACTGAAAGGGCCGTAATGAAGGCACACTTCTCACATTGTGGTTATTTTTTTGACGTGCGCACTATAAGGTTGTCAACCCCTTCATCAGCTTCTTGGCTGGCTAAATACCACGAATATTATCTATCAGCTTACCTTCGGAGATTGGCACCAAGGAGTATAGGTAGATGATCCGATCCTGGCTTTTGCCTCGACTATTAGTCGCGTACAACACAGCCGTCAGATTTTGTTTGCTGTCGTAATTAGGGATGAAGAACCTCCCGGCTACGTCAGTCACATTCTTCATTCGTACCCCTTCTTCGTCGACGATGTCCAGGTGAATCATCTGGGGGCGGCCACCGTCCCACCCTGTGGAAATGCGGCACTATAAATTAGCAAAAAAAAAAAAACCAGGTAATTGATGTTAGCCTAGTACCTACTATAGCAACAATTCTATCTGTAAAATGCGTTTTAAATCAAAATAAGACAGACCTCGCGCCATGTAGGTGACGCCATAGCTGTCAAATCGAAGAAATTAGGTAGAGTCAGCAAAAAACATATGTTTGGTAATCTAATTTTTGATTGCCAAAAAAATTACAAAAAACGATTAAGATTGACGCACAAACTAGGCAAAGGCTGCGCACCAAAACATATGTAAAATGAATCTTTTTCAGTCCATTGGAATCCAAAAATCGAAGACATGTGACAAGACATCTATCACGTGTCTTTAATCTATTTTCACAAATCCTCCCTTGGCCCTCTTGGTATAACTATTCTATTCTTTGATTACTTTCCACACTCTCCCCCAGAGAGGAGGCCTCCGTCTTAGCTGTGATTATAATAACGACTGATCAATTATGTGCTTTTTTCACAGTAAAATTCTCACCTTTGTCACAGTGCACTCTCAGCGAGTTGGGGTAGATCCTGGTCACCTCGCAGTCAGGCAGGGCGGGGGGGCCTCCCACAGATATGTTGTAGGTGCACGGTTTCTTCATCTCTCCGAACTTGTTGGTGGCGCGGCAGCTTAGGATGCCGATCTCTTCGCCGCGGGCCATCCAGTTCAGGCGCGAGTGATAGCGGTTGTGGAAGCCCTCCATTTTCTGAAATGTTTAGCGAAAAGACTGTTTTGAAACTGTTTTGGATTTTATTCAAGATAGGATCATATTTCATAGGGTTCAATAGTAATATGGTATCGTGCACACTGTCCGATTTGTTTCATCAGTAGTGTACATCTCTTTTTAGAACATCGATTCGTCATAGAGTCGTGATAGGTAAAGAAAAAATGACAATGAAAACGGATCTGTAACACAAAAGGAGTGCTTAGTGCTTCTAGTATCAGTAGCGGCAACATTTCGGCAGAATTTACCGATGATAAAATACTTACGGAAGAACTCGTGTAAACCGTGTTCGAGTCGGCAAATGTCCAGCTAAACTGGAGTGGTTCAGGAGATGACTCTACGATACACGTGACAGCCTCTGCCTCACCTGCTACAGCGCCCACCCTCGGCTCGCGCGTCATTCCACAGATTGGGCGGTCTGTGGATAAATGGTCAGTATGCTTGAGTCATCACTGACTGTAACGATTGTCAAAGATCTAGAAATTACAGCCGGGACCAACGGCTTAACGTGCTTTCTGAGGCACGGAGGAATCTGGGTATGTAATGAGTGGTCACCCTTCCACAAACCTACCTATGCAAGCGTGGCTTAACCTGAAGATCCACCCTAGCGGCTATTGTTATTTAGCCAAGAGCTCCTCGGTCACTATGGTTGAGTTTTTTGTACACATTTATCTTTAAATGTCTGGTCAGAGTTCTGAGAGGATTAGTAAAAGCGTTTTAAGCCCTGCTGAAACCTGCACTCGGTTTTCCGACGGACAAATGATGGATTGGTTATTGGCTCAAAAATCGTATGAAGAAATTGTTTAAAACCTTCGCCAGTTCTTATTACCAGAATTTTCAAATATTGGTACCCGAAGACCACGGTCATTTCTTCATTAGCTTTTTACCCTATATATTACACCACCCAACATCAAGTATCAAACTCACCCCAGTTACATATGACTTCTGGTAGAAAATGTTGGTGTTACTTTACGCCTCTGTCCAACCCGTCGGTGAATCAAGGCGGGATGTTATATTCAAGTCATCAACAAATACTTACATCCAACGTTCACGGTCACTTTATCCTGGAACTTCCCGTTCGGCATCAGGGAGTTGTAGGCCCGGCAGACGAGCTCGCTGCGATGGTCGCGCAGAGAGGGCGCCAGCGTCAGCGAGGACACGGTGTAGTTGCCGTCATGCAGTTCCTGTCGTTACAACATGGATGGTTGAGCTTTTCAAAGACCCCAGTTCGAACAAAGATCTTCTTATTATTTCAATTGTTTCAGATGTTCTTAAGTGCTAATAAAGGATCACCCTGATAAATGTTTCTTTGGATACGAGGTTCGACGAGATTGAATCCTAACAATTTATGGATCCCTTTGGAAACTTGTACTTAGGACTACCTTGTACTAAGACCTAGGACATGCGGGTCGACTGTACAAGTGTACAGTGACATGTCATTGGTGATTGGCAAGACTTTGACCTTCAGCTGGCCTAGCACAGTGCGGTGTTTCAATAGAATCGGAGCCGGTTTATACCGGTTTTGCCATCACTGACGTGTTTTTGTTTAACTGTAGCTTTAAAAAAAACCTCAAAAATCGACGAAAGGTCATGTAGATATGTACCCAGTGCTTTTGTGACCAATAACGTTTTCTGTTATATCCTACCACACTCTAATATTAATCTCCAACAAGAATATAAACAAAACTGCGACATCTTCATGATCATGATCGAATCATAAACACAAGTCCGTGCAAAAAAAGATAGCACTCTACCTACAAATGAAACATCCGGCAGTTTCAGTTACTATACTATAGTCATGCACGAATCAGAAAGACACGTCAGTGTATAAAAAAAGACTATCCAATGAAACAAAAGGATCTATGGTCAGCTTAATGTGATGAGAGGGCGGGGCGTCGCTGAGTCATGAGCAAGATGAGCGCCATGAGTGGCGGCGGTGGCGGGCCTACCGCGGTACCGCTCAGGCCGTTAAGATAAAGTTGTTTGATCAGTTGACTGGGAGGGGCAGCTCTACTCACAAGATGGCGGATTAACGGATGATTGAACTGTCATTGACTTGCGCGGGAACTTGTGGGATCTTTGGCTGATAGTTGCGCTCTGAGGCGTTAGCACGAAAGAAAAACGTAACATCAATTCTTACGATTTCAAATAAACTAATTGGCTTTTTCGCAAAAATGTAGGTACAGCTAAATGCTACAGAATAGTAAAATTTGTATTTTCGATTCTAAAATCTTTCGATATTTACCTATGTCGCCCATTCGTGCTAGGGCCTCGCTATTAGGCTAACTTGATATTAAGTACCCATAGGTATTTTTTTAAAGACCTTACCTGTATTTTATTCACTCGGTTTTCAGAGTATTAGTTTAGTTTTTTAAAACATTTTTATAATGTTTGTGGAAATCTAGGCACTTACTGCAAATACAAATAACATTTATCGTCATTTCAGGAAGGTAAATACTAATTCAATACCTATAAAAAATAAGTACCTTCAGATCAGTGGCGTAGCGTGGGGTTTTGCCGCCCGGGGCCGAATGTAATTTTGGCCGCCCCTTCTAATTTCATAATTATTCAAGAAACGTAGGAAATAGTCAAAATGCAAAGCATTTTTTTTTTATTATTAAAAAAAAAAAACTAAAAGTTTATTTTTCAAAGTAAAATCTTTTTTATACACAATTTCTTTCAAGAAAGGAGGTTTTTGTTGTGATGACGAGTAATAAAGAGTTAGAGAGGTATGGAAGAGGAAGACATACTGCGCCGATCCCTAATGAATTGGGATAAGAAGGGCAAGAGAATGATGATGATGACCATTTGTTCGTATGTATGTAGGTTTGTCATGTTCAATTGCTAATATAGCTAATACCTAGTGTATAAGGTTTGCCGTTCGGGAAATTAACAAAATCAGCGAGCTCGAAATTTTTTAGTAAGCTTTAGATTTTAGAGTAAGTAGGATGCAAGAGCGAGCGAAGCGACCTCGAAAATTTTAGCACTCCACCTCGGATAGGTAACAGATTTTCTTTTCACGATTCAAACAAATGGAATTTAACATACTTTTTCTACGAATGTATTAAAGATATGGAACGATTAAGAAAACTTAGCTGTAAGAGCGAGCGAAGCGAGCTAGAAAATTTTAGCATCCCAGATAAGTTCGATTTTCTTTTTACCATAAATACAGATATAAAAAGGGAGGCGGCAGGCTATAAGAATTAAGTGCTTGTATCTAGAAAATACGGGGCGGCAGACCGGAATAGACGTGAGGCTTGTATGAAAAGCCGCCCCGGGCCAGCGGCATATATTAAGGAAAATGCTCCACTTCTTGGTTGTCCTTGTTTTTGCAACGTAGTCCCGATGACTTTAGTAATTACCTGATCTGATAATTATGACCTGACGCTATAGCCTGGTTCGGCTTGCCGCGTCCTGGCTCTTGTTCTCTGCCGCCCCCTGAAATGTGCCGCCCGGGGCGATGGCCCCCCCGGCACCCCCCACGCTACGCCACTGCTTCAGATGTAAACAGGCATCTTGAATATTCAAAACATTTTATTCTTTGTAGACGACAACGTCTTGCTTTGTATGCACTTATATAAATGCACGTTACCCAAGTACACTTCAGTATAAATAGCGGAAAAGGAGAGTTTATGTGGAATGGAAAATATCGTCGACAAAGATATACAAATCCCTTCAAGTATAATCTCTTCAGAAGTGCATGTTTTCTGATTCATATTCATATCTTTACTTGTATTCCTTATTATGTGAAAATCTTATAATGGCTAGGGTACAATTCTGAACATGTGTATTTAAGTTTAGTGTTATGCAAAGATGGTTTTTTGTAAGTGAATTTTAGACCATTTCCTCTTCCCCTATCAAGTTTTAAAATGTAGGCATTTGAGGAACTACGCAAACGGTTAAATAATAACTGCAAAACAACATGTGCATAACTGTAAAAGCTGCTGAAGTTGAGTTACTTACGATTTGTCTGTCTTAATTAAATAAACCAAAAAATCATTTTTTTTTGACGTTATACGTCTCTTTCTTACCTTGGTAGCGTTTATGCCCTTAATTAAAAATGTTTATACTTGGTGCAGCAAATGTTACCGATACTTATCTTCTTGTTTAGTAAGTATCTAAGTATTAAAAACACTTTAAAATTGAAAAGTATATAATACAATGCTTTCTAAATACTCACTCCATTGTAACACTATTTACTTTGAATTTTTTTGATTACGTTTAGTTATTAGTTTAGTTTACCTTTGCAGGTAGATCATACCCACCTTGTGCACGGAAGGTCGGACCATGGTGCTGCCTAAGTGCCAGGTGATGGCTGGTGGCGGCATGCAGCCCACCACAACACAATCTACGACGCGAGGCTGCCCGGCTTCGAAGTCAGAATTATTGTTCATACGTATTTCTACGCTCAGGGGGGGCACTGCGGAAAGAAAGACCAGGAATTGTGTGAAAAGTAGGCATTTAGGCATACTTATAAGTAACAACACAACCTTCCGGCTCGCTACATGTTTGCGATTGGGCGCTCCTTGTGGGGCTCCACATCGCTGTCAATGTGGTGAAGCAGTCTACTGCCTCGGACACCATGGCCTTTCTTGCAGTAAGAGTGCAGTTCGGATTGCGCGGCACGCTAGCATTAATTATCTCATCCGTCGTGCTCTTGCCACCTGCCTTAGAACCCAATGGCTTGGCACGCGTCGATGGGGAGAGAGCAGATGGTATGACCAAAATGCCATGAAAGTTGGGTAGGCCTTTTTTGTGGGATGAAACTTGCGTCGACACCCTTACGCCATCCCATCTTCCTAGCACAGTGGGCTGCGCTGGGGCGGCTGCTGCAGGTGCTGAAAACCTCAAACGGGGCAAATACAATAATTTAATTGGTAGTTATGTTTTGAGCCGTTTGGGGTTGAAACACTAGCGCCAGGCAATGCTGCCAGCCTCCTGGGCACTTTTCCCGTTGACAGCGATGTGGACGAATTCTTTGACGCCCTGTAACCTTTTGATATTTGTACATATTTGTATTACTATTATAGATTTGTAGTTTGGAAATAATGTAAATAATAAATATCTTATTGTAGGTAAAATTGTCAATGCAATTACCCGGCCGGTTAACAAACAATATGGACTAAGCCATCAATGAAATTTCAAATAAAAATATTTATTTCCAATTCATTCTTATAGTGTAACGGAGTTTTATATAATAAGCCTGCCGTCTGCAACGTTACCAAACATCTCATTATCAGTACTTACTGTACATTTTGAGGACCACGCTTGCCACCAGCGGCTCAGACACGTCGGAGTTCTGTGCCAAGCATTCAAAATGCGCATCTAGTTCTGCACGGGTCAGGTTGTACAGACGAATGTCTACGCGAAGAATGCACCCGAGCCGAGAAGCGAACTGACGGTCTACCACTACACCGTTGCGGCGCCAGTAGACTTCCGTCTCTGAGTCTTCTGCAAGTGAAATACCAATAAAGCATGTGGCGTATCTGTACGCACGGAATAAATTAGAGTGGGCTCTTTTATTTGTTCTGTATTTTTAGTTTAGGATACTTTAAATATGTAACCAGCAGGCCCTCTACTGAACTGAACGGTGCTTCAGGAAGATGCGAGGTGCGGGGGGGTATAATACCCTATCAGTATTTTTGAAAATGTTTCTAGTTCCAACTGTATTTCGACACATGAACCAATACAAAATAGAGAAATAATAAGACTTTGATTAACTCATTCAAATTAGGAAGGTAAATTACAGTGATTCAAAGGATTTCTCGACTACAAAACCGACTGGCTGCCCTAGGCTGTCACCTTATGCAGGGGCTCCTATCAATATTTTTTTAAAGAAATTAATTGTCAGCCACAACCCCCATATATTCGTAATAATTACTTACTGTCTTCGACTTCACAGATCAGCGTGAGGTCCGATTGTAGGCTGAGCGGCCCCACGAAGCCTTTGTTGAGGACTTCCCCGGACCCGCTGTATAGTTTGGGAAAGCCTGTGGGTTCTGGGAAGATAAGCATGTTATTGTGAAAAAAACTCTTCTTCTTAGACCAGTAAGTACGCACGACGGCTAATCAAGCTTTACAAAACTAGTTTACGCGGATCTCTCATTGTATAGGAAATCTTTATAAAGCGAGGCCAAGTTATACTGGAAATGTACAGCTTCATGGTCTGGTTGGTCTGGGCTCGATTTCCGGGTCGGGCAAAATGTTACTGGGTTATTTCATCAGGAATTTCTCAGTAGCAGCTAAGAAGTATGGAATTGTGCCCGGTTGATGGCAATAGGCTTGTTCCCTATTACTGGCGAAATGTGGGTGTACTATTAGGTACAACACCTCTGCCTTACCCTTTGAGGATTACAGGCCTGATGTTATGTAATTACCTAACACCTAAACAGAAAGTGAAGGCGTGTGGGGTCCTTATAGACATGAGGACATTGCTGCTCTTGTACAACAAATGACAAGGACACAATTGTTAAGCATTCAGATGGAGTGGTATAGTTCTGTTCAAACTTTATGGCGGCTCGGAAGTTAGCTGCGAGTGACGTTCTGCGCATTATACACTCAAGATTATGCGTCCTCTGCGCCCCGCTGGTAGTATAGTAGATACACTTGTCATATACATAGTAGTTCCCTGAAATAAAGTATTTACCTAGTTTAAAAAATGTATCAGAACTTAACTCACCAACAATTTTGACTTCAATTACGAAGTCCACAGACGGCGACGCTTGGTAGTGGATGCGGCAGCGGTACATGCCAGCGTCATGATCAGAAGCCTTCTTGATGAGTAGGGATGTGTCGTCTTGGCATAGTCCGGCTTCGCACGGCGTACCGAAACGAGACCTAGAGTAATATTATCGAGTTGTAAATTGGCAAGCCGGTCTAGATTTTGTAATTTCTGATCTATGAGGGCGCAGATATTAAAGGATCCGATCGTGTCTTCGTCGCCAGATTTTTACGTTATCTAATACCGTCAAATCCTCGCCACCATCAATTGTCTTCTTTTTACGCGATTGAGGAGGGTAACGTGCTTCATCATGCGCCTATCCTTTTCCCAACTATGTTGGGGTCGGCTTCCAGTCTAACCGGATGCATGGAGCGACTGCCTATCTGACCTCCACAACCTAGTTTGTACTGGGACTACGATTCCCCTTAGTAAGACTGGTTGTCAGACTTTTTGCGCCACTGACTACCTGTAACGAGAGACCAACCGTGTCATCCAATTTTGATCATAGACTACTTTACAAGGTGTAAACGGACCCTTTACTAAGCCGTCAACCAAGCATTCTGTACATAAAATTAAGTAATCCTAAGCAAAAATTATTGCTGGGAGATGACTTTGGGGGGGGGGGGGGGGAATGACGAATCATAAATAAAAATGAAAAAAATCAAGAAGTTAAATCGTCTGTGAAATATTTCACATTAATATCCTGAAAAGCTGGAAATATAAAAACAAGCGCATTCCCGCCTGCTTCCATGGCACCCATTTCAAAATAAAATAAATAAAATGTTTAAATTTAACGGAAGAATTCGTGCCCTGAATAACAATTTTCAATTAAGTAACTACGATTTGAAAAACAAAACTTACAAATCTAAAATAACCAATCAGATGTGCAAAAGGAACAGAAAATTTTCGTCAGACAAGATGATCTAAAATCCTTTAAGGTAAGAAGTAACGTAAATAAGCCACAAGATAACGAAAAGAGAAGAGCTCAACAATAGTAATCGCGTGTGTACCGAATATAGAAATCTTAAACGTGCGTCAACATTGTGTAACTGAACCCATAATCGCCTGCCTGAATAACATTTAGGGTACCTACGTCAGTTGTCTACTCGTGTCCTGAACTTATCAACAATGCTCAAAGTGCTGCACTATTTCTTCCATGTTTCCCGTCCATCAATGTCAGAGAACAACATGAACCTACTCAAATATTTAAGTACCTATAAGGCCCTAAGGCAATAAGTCCTAAGGCATGATTGTAAAGTTCAACACTGTTGAACTAGATTACTAGACTTTTATTGAATTCCCTGTCTGTCACTAAATTTCTGGTAGCAGTGATAGTCTAGTGGCGTGACCGTCGGACTGCCAAGTCTTAGATCTCGAGTTCGAAGCCAAGACACGCACCTCTGACTTTTCAGATTCATGTGCGTATTGTATAATTATCACTTGCTTCGGTAAAGGAAAACATCGTAATGAAACCAGCATGCCTGAGGGATATTTCTCGACCGCATGTAAACCTAAGTCGGAGGCCTTTGAGCGGCATAAAAACTCTGACACCAGGTTAGGTACTAACCATAATATGATAAAGAAAAAATACATTCCGACCGACTATACCGACTTATAGGGCTTGAGCTCAAGTTCACAGCTCTTACATTCAACGGCACTGCTATTTCGTTTTCTTGTCCGTCAATGTCAAAGATGAGATGTCATTAATGATGTTATGTATCTATGCTATAATACCTACTATCTACTCAAAAATTTTAGTGCGATTTTAAAGCTCTGACTGGTTCATTTAAATCTTTTTTCAAATCAAATCAAACCAACCAATTAGTGTCGGATATTGGATACATAACCCGATTTTTTCACGGAAATTATCCAATATTTTTTATTGGAGAATTTCCAATAAAAATATTGGAGAATTTAAAGATCGAAGTTTTATATTAATGTTTGGTTTTCGTAGAAATTTTACAATTATATTTATTTTGATTATCACTAGGAAAAACATTCCAATTTATTTGAATAGTTATATCGAAGTAACATTTCATTCATTTCCACGATTTTATTTTACAAGCGGGTCATACAATGTAATATTCCTTTAAAAATAGTTCATTGAGCTTCGTTTGCATTCCAAAAAACGGTTATTTAAACGAGTTCATCATGATGCGACCGGGCCACATCACCAACGGGATACTGAAAAGCCTTACACGACCGTATGGTTCCGGGAACTCAGCCTACAGTCCACACAGCTATAATTAGCGCACTTTATTAATCTGGACTCACGAGCAGAGCCCTTTACCATAAAACCCATGAATGAGTGTTGACTCAAAGCAAAAACACAAAATAAAACCAAAAAATAAGACACGACGCAAACTTATTTCCTTTTACTTATATTCTTACAGATGGTGTTGTAAATCCCACAATAAGATGAAGTAGACTAAACCTGCAAAGCTTTGTGCGTTAGCCGATACAGCTAGAATTGATAAATACTATTAAATTTATAGAGTACTAGCTTTTGCCCGGGCATCGCTCGCGTTAAATTAGAATTTGACAAACAATTCGGGTTGTACTCTGCTTGTAAATAGAATTCAATCATGATTCGAAAGGCACGTGGCGCCACAATGAAGTGAAAATAGCCAATTGCATGACTGTGAAATAGCTGATCACATTATATGCAGAATATCAGGTGACATGATGATCCGGACGCATATATACAGAAGCATCTTACTGACCTGGTGTCCACATTCTCGCTGGGGAACCGGTAAACGAAATCCTTATTATTCTTCAGCCAAAGTACGTAGGAGTTTGGGCCATCCAAAAATAATTTGCCCTGTCCGCAAGGAAGCCTCGCCTCTTGGCCGCGAACAGCACGGAGTATAACAGCTTCTATAAAAAAAAAACTTATTTTATCGAAGAATGACAAAGAATGGGAAAAATCTTCCGAAAATACATCAGATGATTTTAGGATTCTAAGATCCTCTCTATGAGTCTCTGACCAAAGTGATAAATTAAAAATAATATCATGTCTATTACTTCGTTCAGGATACATCAACATATATCCTGATGATGCTCCAAACCCTGAAGGCTCTCATATGTGTATTTAATGTGTCTTTGAGGAGCATAATTTAGTTCAAAAGATCAGCCCCTAATCGACATTTGAATGGCTAAACAGTATCAGCAGTGTATGTGCAACTGACGTATGCGCACTATTTACTTATCGTGAAGAATAAATAAATTCTGTTCGTGAACATCGTCCAGCGCTGGTTCAGTTGCAAACTTTAAATACTTAGGATTTTGATGCAACGAGTCCATGATAGTCCATGATGTAGGGTTAATTGGAGAACACGTATCGAACTTCCTCATGACGTCACTAAGCAAAAACAATTAGCCGATTAAACGAATGCCCCTATATTTTGTATTCAATTTGAAAACGTAGTTTTAAAACTATCGACGGAAATAGGGACTGCAACCAATTTCTCATGCATAGTGTATTAAGTCCGAAGTCTAACGAGCTAAAACAGTATTTTTAACTAGGGTAGTTGTCTAATTGAATATTTTATTTAGTCATTGCAGGTTACACGTGGAACATTTCCCCGTCGTGTTATGTTCATTTCAGTCATTCGAAAAACACGTACATAATAAATATGAAAAAAAAACTTAATCATGAAGAATTAATCAGTCGTATATATCTAATACGGGGTGTAAACAGACCCTTCACGAAGCCGTGAACCAAGCATTCTGTACATCAAACTAAGTAACTTTACGCAAAAATTATTGCTGGGAAACGACTTTTTTTTTTGGGGTGAAAAATCACGTTTTACGGTAAAACTCAATGTAACGCACGCAAAATATTGTGCTGATGGATGGATTGAATAGAACGCGGGTCGTGAAGGTGTTTAAAGTAAAAATCTTACATTAGAAAAATGTATTTAAAAAAAAAAACTTGTGAAAAAGTTGGAACTTTGACCCCCAATATCTCCGTAACTAGAAGGTTCCCAGGTATGATCTAGAACAAAAAAATGATCGCAGTGACGGGGAGAACAAGTACCTTTCGGCTTCGTTAAGGGTCTTTTTACACCCTTTATACATATCTTATTGGCCTGTCTTATTGAACAAAGAGAGACCTTTGCCCAGCAGTGGGTGAAGTAGGGCTATGGATGAAGACGATGATATGAAGGGTGTAACAAGACCCTTAAAGAAGCCGAAAGACAATTGTTCTCCCCGTCATTTTTTTTTATCGGCCTGCTCTGCCCTACTGCTGGGCAAGGGCCTCCTCCGTAGCTTTCCAATTTTGTTTACAATTTGCCCTCTCCGACTAATCCGTTAAGAATGAGTCCAGATCGGGGAGTCATTTTTTAGTTTTAGACCATATCTGGGAACCTTCTAGTTATGTGAAAACTTTGAACTCCAATATCAGAGACAATTTTTTTTTAGTACAGGTATAAACAACAACAATTGGTCAACTTAATGTGAATAATTTATTATGAATGAATAAATATAATATATACATTATATACAAACTACAAATCTATAATAGTAAAAAAATATGTACAAGTATCAAAACGGTTACAGAGCGTCAAAAAATTAGACTACATCGCTGTCAACAGGAATTGTGCCTAGAAGGCTGGCAGCATTGCCACTTTGGATGGCAACGTCACGTGAAGAGTCGACCAACCACTTAGCAGTTTCCCGAAATACTAGGTAAGCACTCGGACCCCATGGCCCTAGTGTTTAAACCCCAAACGGCTCAAACACTTGACTACCAATTAAATTATTGTATTTGCGCCATTTGAGGTTTTCAGCACCTGAGCCCCAGCGCAGCTCACTGTGCTAGGAAGATAGGATGGCGCAAGGGTGTCGACGCATGTTGCATCCCACACCAAAGACCTACCAAACTTCCATTGCATTATGGTCTGTCTATGTATGGTATTATCGACGCGTGCCAAGCCATTGAGAGGTGGCAAGAGTACGACGGATGAGATCATTAATGCTAGCGTGCCGCGCAATCCGACCTGCACTCTTACTGCAAGGAAAGCCATGGTGTCCGAGACAGTCAACTGCTTCACCACATTGACAGCAATGTGTGGCCCCACAAGGAGCGCCCAATCGCTACATGTTTCCGATTGGGCGCTCCTTGAGCGAGCGAGCTAAAAGGTTGTGTCACCTAGTATAGTGCCTATATTAGGTGACGGTAGTGCCTGAAGCCAGAGGCCCGACTCCCACTCACCCACAGCCAGCAGGCGGGCACGCTCAGCAGTATTGGTAGACGTATTAATAAGTTTATTCCGTACCAACCTGCAGAGCGGCTCATGCCACAGTCTCTATTAAAAACGGGAAAGTTTTTTTTTAAATACATGCTATTAATGTAAGAACTTTACTTTAAAAACCTCCACGACCCCCGTGCTATTCAATCCATCCATCAGTACTATGTTTTGAGTGCTTTACATTGAGTACTAGCATAAAACGTGATTTTTCACCTCAAAAAATAAAGTGGTTTCCCAGCAATATTTTTTGCGTATGCATTTTTTTACTGATTTTAATGACTTTTTCATAAAATAGTCATACAATGGGATTAAATGAACTTAAAGGGTTAAATACATATATTGATAATTTTAATGATTATAACTTTTAAGTGCTTTGTTAAATGTAGACCAACACTAGACTATTACTAAAAGGGGAGGCTTTTCTCAAAAAAAAAACTCTATTGGTTAATTTGGTAATGGTAGTTTCCAAATGCTGGGTAACCTGCTTGTCGCAGTCACGACGTGCAAGCTGTTAAGTTTTTTTTGTTTCTGTCATGTTGTATTTATAATATTTCTTATGCGTTGTATGATTATTGTTTATTTCTCTTTTTGGATGCACGTATGTCCCTGTGACAAATAAATAAATTTTCTTTCTTCTTTCTTTCTTTAAAATACCAAATATCAAAAAGTAGACGTACTCGGATACACGGTGGAAAAAAATACTATCATCAGTCAAAGAAAAATGTTGTTTGTTTCCAAGAAATATAACATGCATGTTTCAAAGGACTGTTTACTTTAGAAATCGAACTTTACTAGTTCGATTGAAAAAAAAGGTCGTATTTTTAGCATCGACGGAAAAACTGAGTTATTAGTATCAGAAATAGATGTAACAAAATTAACATCTCGCGTGCAATCTTCGAAGACTTAGGCAGAGGTGTACCTTATAGTATACCCACATTTCGCCAGTAAGACATGAGAAACCAAGTGTGTTTTTCCAACCTATATAAAGTAAAGTGATATCATCAGAAGAGTACGTACCCTCATTTGCACCTGCACGGCTCGCAGTAGTAAGGAAAATGAAAAAGTAACTGAACAGCGTCGTCTGGAACAAAGAGCAAACATTAATAAATTAGTATTTGGATATCTTTTAGCCTCCTTTGTGGAGCTTAAGCTTTCAGAATATTAATTAGCATGAGGAAATAATATCGACGACGAACTACCAATATATTCTATCTAAAAAATTGCAACTTTACAGGAGACGAGAAAAACGTCTCATTTTTTTATTTTAATAAATGTCCCGGTTTTATCTATTTTAATAATATGATTATTGGAATAGAAATATGGTGTGAAGTATGTTTTTATTCTAAAACTACCATTTACAGAGGTAGAAGAAGATAGGAGGTATTGGTTTCAGTTTAATTAAATTATGGAAAATTTAAGGGACCATAGGAGGTATTAATAATAGTAAAATAATATCAAAATTTTAGTTTTATTTAATATCAGTTACCTGTGTCTTGTAAGTCTTATGTAAGGACTAAGAAGAAAGGTAGTCTCAAAAAAAATGAATATAGAAAAAATCTTATCTGTAGGGAAACTTAGGTCTCACACGCAAGGGTCAACACGTTATTAGAATATGTAGATAGGAAGGTTTCGCAGCAATATCTTTTTAGAAAATTTCAATACAATAACATAATAGATATTTCTACTTAAAGTAAGAAGGTATTCGCAGCAAAATTAATTTCTATAAGTGTTTAGTGGGATAAATAGTTAAATTATCGTGTTAGGAGGTTTTGCCAGTACACGCGAAATAGCATTTAACGTCGATTGGCATTAAAAACAAAAAATCGAAAAAAACGTTAGTTAGTAGATATTGGTATTTCATCGTCGATATGTCCATGCCCCATGAAATTCAATAGCACAGGTTTTGTAGCGACTGCCGCGAGTTAATTAATATTAGGTATATATATTTGGTTCTGTCAATTTTCCGTGATGTACCGTGAATATTTCTTTTGTTCAGAATGGATAAAGCGCAGACCAAACCGCCAACTGGCGAGCGGACGAGCGGGCGAGCGAACGCATCGTTTCACCTCTTTTCATACTTTGGGCAAGGTAATATTATAATCTTTGGGTCACACCGCGGACTATGAAAGAGCTGAACGAAGTATGAAAAGGGCGACGTTCGCGTCGCTCGTCCGTCCGCCAGCTGGCGGTGTGACCTGCGCTTTATGGACATTCAGATTTTTTGCCGCTATTGGCGGCTGTCTGCAGTTTATAGACCATACTTTACTTGAAGTACAGTTCTTTCGCTAGCTATTACATTTTTAACCTGAGGTTACAGTGAAGAACATTTTTTTTAAATAAACCTCATGTTCAGACAAGTTCCTAGCTAGCGGTAAAATAACTTCGAAAGGACAGTCGTTATATAAATGATGTGTTTGCTTACCAAACGAGACATTACACAATACAAGTAGAGCTCAGAAAATTCCGCGAAATCGCATTTGAAGCAACAGTGAAGTTTATTTGTATTGAATATTGAAGCGTATTTTCCGATGATTGCAGGAAAAGCACTTAGACTTAGACTAAAGGCTAATAGCAACAGGCGTGAGGCTGGATTCGAAGAACGGATTAACTGAAGGGTGTTGTTACACATACATATATTCGGGTCGATACCATATGTTATATGTATCGTTTTGGATAAGCCACTCGTCTTAGCTCAAATCGTACCAAACTGACAAGAACACAATCCAGCAATGGTAGGTGCCTAATGTAGTAAGTAGATATTGATTCGGGTTTGTCTCGCTGTTATGTTGTGTGCAACAACTACTGCCGAATAGCATGCGTGTGGCACCCTTAGCACAGAACACATTTTACCGTCCATGTTAATGTCACCACGTGATAAAGAGCGATCCTACTTCCAATTACCCGGAAATATATCCAGACTGCTGGCTATTACTGGGTACCCCTAATGGGGAAACCACACTGTTCGACCTGCACGCTCAGCACTCAGCAGCTCAGCGCAGCAGCTCGCTCGCGTTAATTTAGAATTTGACAATTAAACTCTTTACACACTACCAAAGTTTCTATATTAATATACTTCAATCATGATTCGAAAGACACGTGGCGCCATCTAACGTTATTGTTGTTTTCCTCGGGAACAGTACTTTTTTTCGGGATGAAAGGTACCCTATGTCCGTTTCTGCACACCTGACAACATAAATGAAAAATTTCAGGATGATCGGTTCAGTGGTTTAGGCGTGAAAGGTTACAAACAAACAAACTTACTTTCGCATTTATAATATTAGTTAGGATATCGCATTTTGTTTTACGCCTACTGAAGTACTGACTGACTAACCTCTGTCAATGATTCATCATTCGCCGTGTATGGCCGCGCTATAGACAAAAGATAGACGCTCGCATATCATGTCTACAGACTTTCCACATTATTTTACCACTGATTTGACGTCACTGTCAAAATAAAAGTGATCTTTACACAAGTTACAATAAGACTACTGTTATACTGCCATTGGCAAGTCTTTCAAAATCACAGTGAACTTTAATTTTGCTCCTTTAAGGTAGCTATTGCGTTGCTTCTGTTTAAGGTAACATAAATTGTGGAAGGACTGTAGTTGACGATAATCTATGGATTCTACTCTAGATCTACTAAATTATATAGATATAATTTGTATTAAAAAAAACGCGAAGGAAATACCTACCTACTCGTGAAGAAACTGGCATTTTACAGACTAGAACTAAAAAAAAAGATTACGTGCCAAGCCTCGCTGTTCCCGCGTAATGTATAACAGTCCACTCCCACCCACAGAGTCCTGTGGCCCAGCAGTTGAAACATTGTAGGCTGATTATACAGATGCTATGTTTATAAGGAGAATCGCAAAGCTAAAGCTGATATCAGACGCTTCTCTCGAGTGAACATTCACTCATTTTCGATTTATCTTTGTTTCATTCCACATTCACAATAAACCGAATTAAAATTACATAGAAATTAACAGTAATTTGCTTTGCTTTTTCATTTATTTTCAGTTTTGTAAGTTGCTAAAACTTTACTAAATAATAATTATTTTTAGTTATTTTGTTTTCGGACATAGAAGCCGAATGAGAGACATATTATATTTAAATGAATAAAAAGTGAAACCTCTTATATCAGCTTACGGGTTTGTTTTCAAAAAAGTATTTAATCCATAAATAAAAACCACACAGCGCTTTGAACACGAAATATGCGTAATTCATTCACCAAACACATCACACGAAGAAATTCTCAATCATGACTCATACAAATAAACAAAAAATTAAAAGCAACGCGCAGCCCTATCTGCATATTGCAACCACCACTGTTAGCTGAGCTCCCGACACCGGGGTCTCTTGGACTTTTTAATCCGATAGATTAGTAGATGAAGGGCTCGAAGGGTCAAGTTAGGATGGGGGGCAGCAACAGTCGTACACGCAACTTCCCTGGGGTGACTCACATCGCATTGTGTCGTAAAACCATCGTAATAAACTAGAAAGCTCCGATTTGTTAGAACCTTTTAATGAACATGTATTAGTACAATCAGGAAGCAAGTTTGCATGCTTTTAGGTGCGTAGTTTTTATGACAAAAAGTGCGCAATAATTAGATTTTATTAGTATGTCAGAAGTACCTACTGTGAGATGAATTTATAAAAGAGTTGTTAACCTTCTTTTATTTATGTTTTCACATCAAATTTTGCTTTACTTTGTTATTTTGTATATTTTAATATGTGTTATAATTGTCTCTTTTATAACTTTAGTTACCTACTGTAATTGGTTGTAAACACAATAGGTTGTAATTAAATAAATAAATAAATGACACACTATCCTAGTCCTACACTATTTTGCAAAAGAGTGGAATGGTGCTTGAAAAGGTAAAACTTAATTCAAAAGCACAAAAATACATTTCAAATCAAAAAGTTTAAGTAGTACACTTATTAATGAATACCTATTTAAATATTTAAAATTACTTATTAACTAATTAGACAAACACAACTAACCAGACCTCGGGACTTCCATTCCCCTAAATACTAGTCCCGTGCGGGAATCGAACCCGCGACACGCGCAGCAGTCCCCGAATTAAACTCGGGGTTAGATGTATCGTCTGACCAGTGGTCAAATTATTGAACCGTAACAAAACTGCCGACCGCAACCGAAGCGCGTGAATTACCAGACGAATGAACGTGGAGAAGGCGAAGGAGTATGTAAGGTGGGTTTTGGGAGGAGTAGTTTCTGCTTTCATTGGAAAAATCGTGAGTTTCTGAAGGTATGTTTAAGAAATCTGTTTGCCGGTATTGGGGCTGGTACATAAGATCAACAATCATAATCTCAACATTAAAAATTTCTAGGATTCAGTTATATAAGTTACGGCTAAAAGCCGAAGTAAGGTTTGAGATACCGCGGCCCTGGTACAAAGGAACATGGATGGGTTTTAGTCAGTAAAAGTCTGACACTCCCTCCCTCTCCACCCAGAGCGGGGCACGGTCTAGCATTCAATAACAGAGGAACAGTGGAAGCGATTCCAGTGATTCAAAAGAATGAATGAATGCAATCATAAATTATTGTGGCAATCAGCTGATGGCTCGGCAACGTCGATTCCGACAGGGTTTCGTGTAGTGCGCCCGCTGGAACTTAGTGGCCATGATCATAATATTTTTTTTTACAAAATATTAATTAAAATCCAATTATTCGGCACTTTTTCTTTTATTTATTCACTCACTAAAATTCTTCTTCTACTGTTTAGAATCATATTTCAGTAAGCATTGTAATTATAATTAAGCCATGTTGACTCTTCACGATGCTAGTTGTACTTGTATGATTGATATTTATTTAGTTTTGTCATCCCTTTATTTATTTTTCTTACATACAACTTTACATTTTTAAATATTTCTAATTAAACTTTTTGTGAGTGTATTAAGTATAAAGGGTGTAACAAGACCCTTAACGAAGCCGAAAGACACTTGTTCTCCCCGTCATTGAAATATATTTTTTGTTCTAGACCATACCTGGGAACCTTCTAGTCACGGAGATATTGGGGGTCAAAGTTTCAACTTTTTCACAAGTTTTTTTTTAAACACATGTTTTTAATTTAAGATGTTTACTTTAAAAATCTCCATGAGCCCCGTACTATTCATTCATTTCTCCCATAGCCAGCTCGTTATAATATGTTATTTTGATTGAACAGATCAAGATGCCACTTTTACAGTAGAAGTGAAGGGTCCGTTTACACCTTGTATACGAGTCGGCCCAGAACTAAGCGGTGAGATTGGTCTCGGTACCACTCGCGTCCTTCAATTCCTGTGCAGAGGCCCTAGCACGAGTTTTGACGTTTTTCGTGACGTTAATACGTCGATTTTTTATTCGAAAATACAATTATCCTACACCATTTTATTTAATATTTTTGCAACAAGCACAATCAATATCACCCATAGATAAATTCTTAAAATTACGAAAATATTATCTGTGCAACGAGTATTAATTTTAAAACCAATGTATTTACGTTATGAAAAATGTCAATTGTCGTGCATCTTCTGGGGAACTCCGTCAGCTAATATTATATCATAAAGGTAACGTTGAGAGGGTTACTGATTCGCGGAACTAAAGTTTCTAAAGAAATTTAAAATGATATCAAACGACCGAAGTGCTTTGAAAATAGAATTTGAGTAAACTAATATGAAAAAGATTAGTTTTCACAGAAGCTTGTCGTGTACGGTTTTATTTTATCCTCTTTTCTATTCACGCGAAAAACTTTAAAGAATTTATTTTCCATTTCATTAAATTCTTGTTTAAAATAAACATTGCATTTTTCTATTCCTTTTTAGGGTTCCGTAGCCGAATGGAAAAAACGGAACCCTTATAGATTCGCCACGTCCGGCGTCCGTCTGTTTGTCACAGCCACTTTATTCCGAAACTATTAGGACTACACAGTTGAAACTTGGTAGATATTATGCATTCTGTGAACCGCTTTACGATTTTTATACAAAAAAAAAAAAAAAAGATTAAGGGAAAAATATTTTTTCATCAAACCTATACGTGCGGGTGTTCTATAGATAGGTCTTTAAAAATGGCACGGAGGTTCTTAAAACCATTTTTTCTCAAAGTCAATCGTTTGAAAGATAGAGTTTCCAAAGTGGTAAAATGTGTCCCCCCCCCTTTAATTTCTAAAGTAAGAGGACGAAAATTCTGATAAAATGTAGGGTTGTAGAACGTAAAAAAAACTTTCTCATCAAACTGCAGCAGTAACTTTGTTTTTCATTAACGTTTTATTAAAAACAAATTTCGTTTTACTGTTGAATGAGCCTTCAAAATATTTTTATTATTTTGTTTGGTGCTACGGAACCCTGTTTGCGTGTGAGAACGACTCGCACTTGGCCGGTTTTTTAGTTTTCTAAGTTGAAAATACGCGTCGTTGTTGTAAGTTCTCTTGTTGATAGTTTGAAACAATTCAGTTCTTCAATTAGAAGTGTTACGTGTTTATAAAGTTTCGTGATCGTGCTATACACCGTTCACGAGTTCCTTCTTCAGAAGACGTTATCGTTTACGTTATTAGTTATCAAAATACAAAGTTTCCTGTCTACCGCTATTCATCGGTGAGGAGTTCTCTCTTGACAAGGCGAACCTGGCTGTAGGATCAGGTCATGTCTGAGATAAAATGTATTGTCATCAAAACCAAAGCTGTGTGCAAACAGACCAATCGGTTAGGAGAAACTAGTTTAAAATTCAGTTGTAAGATTTAACCCATACCTACTGTCTAACAGGCAAATTAAAACAATAGCTAAGTAATACTAATAGAAACTTTAAATTCACTGACAGAAAATTCTCAGCCTAATGCCTACATTGTGTAGTTTAGGTAATATCAAAACCCGTTAGTCACACCCTCACGCGGAACTTAACTATGCGCCTAATATGAAATCTCATCAATGTTAAAACTCTGACACCAGGTTAGGCACTAACCACATGTCAAAAAAGAAGATTTAAAATGTAATAATTCATAAGTATTACAAAAGTAAAAAGGGGTGTCACTAAAAACACTACAGAAATGACGGTAAACGATGTTTTTTTTTGTATTATGTTGACAAGTGTTTATCAAACTCAAGGTCGTTCGCGACAACCATTATCATCTGCCTAGCCTTTTCCCAACTATGTTGGGGTCAGCTTTCAGTCTAACCGGATGCAGTTGAGTACCACTATTTTATATGGAGCGGCTGCCTATCTGAACTCCTCATACTAGTTAGTACTGGGTAATACGATGCCCCTTAGACGGGCCACTGACCATAACTGTAACGACTGTCAAAGATCTACAATGACAGCGGGGACCAACGGCTTAAAGTGCTTTCCAAGGCACAGAGGAAACTGGGTATGTAATGGGTGGTCACCCATCCACGGATCCTAAACATCGACCCGAACGGCTGTTATTGTCCAGACCAGTATGTCCATACTTTAATCTGATTTCCTACTTTAATCCGATTTATATATATATGTTATGATTATTGAGTGGCTGTTTATAATAAAACCCCATAATATAAAAATCCAAAGCCAAAAACTTATTTCTTGACTTCCCCACTTTTCATGTAGAGTGGACATCCCATGACTTATTTAACTACACAATTTTGCTCAAGAGCTCTTTGTATAACGAAACACAAAAGACGGATTTTAGAAAATTCATCCCTGATAGGAGAATGGACTTTCATCAGCAAAGATGAAAGTTCGTCATCTTTGCAGATGAGAGATCTATGTAGTCAAATTCAATTAGTAGAATGTAATGGAGAACGTCAATGTAACCGGTACTGCCAGATGCTCTAATTAATGATGTCCTGAAATCGTATGTGATGCATGTAGTAACGTTGCTGAAATACTAGATAAGATCAGCAATGGAGGCCGAGTCTCAAACTATAGGAGCCAGACAACAATCTGCAATCGGAATCACCTTCAGATGAGCTCAGTACGAAAACGAAATAACTAGTAAACAATAAAGGACGTTTATTTATTAGCTAAATATTAATAAATACATTAATAAAATAAAATAACCTAAAGTAACTAACTTAAAAAATGGCGTCAAAATACTCCTCAACGCTGTCAACTGGTAATGTACCCAAGAGACTGGCGGCGTTGCCACGTTGTATGGCAACGCTCAGCCTTTGGGCAAGGTAAAAGCCAGCCCTTGGGTCACGGGAAGTGTCAAAGAAGCGATTTGAAATTTCCTTGAAAAGGCTGTGAGCACTCGGACCCCACGGTCCTAGAGTTTCAACCCCAAACAGCTCGAAAATATAGTTACCAATAAGGTTACTATATTTACGCCGCTTGAGGTTCTCTACAGCCGCAGCGGCAGCCCCAGCACAGCACGACGAGCAAAAACATAAAGTAAAAAATAAGTAAACAATAAAGTAAAGTAAAAAATGAATACGTATAAAAACAATAGAATAAAACAAAAGTAAAGTGCATCAATAACATAGCGTTATATTTCTGTCTTGCATCGATAGACGTCAAATGTCAATTGTTATTGACATCTGACGTAACGTATAAAGTCTATGAAGCCTGATGTCTATGGTGCCTTCAGGTTAAATAATTCGCTTTATCTTGAAAGGAAAAGAAGCAACAAGAATTCTTTTTCTATTTTAAGTCTTTCTAGAAACTAATCGAATCATGATTCTCTCTCAGAAAAGCAAAGCCCCTTGTTCTTTGCCTAATGTATCTTTAACTAAGTTGAGCTCTGCGTGCAGTGTAACCGGATGCAGGTGAACCTGATTACACATGTTCTTCACATGGAGTAAGTGCCTATTTAGACTGCCTCACAACATACTTAGAACTGGGTAATACGATACCGTAAAGCACTCGATAAGAAACCGTCCCCTTATTGAAGATGGTGCATTAATACTCGATTTCACTAACGCTGTGGCACACCTAAACGTAAAATGCCAAAATCAACTGTAATGTTGGAGTTTCAACTGTCAGCGCTGAGCCGAGCGCCAAAAGTTCAGCTGTGAGTTTACTTGTAGCCACAGAAGAGTTCCACTACACGCCTCCATAATCAGACCCTCAACACCAAGTGCAATCTATTAGATTCATGAAAAAGAATCATGTGACGCAAAACTCGAGGAGTTTACTAGTCTCCTCTGAAGAGTTCCACTATCCAGCTCCTGGCTCCATCATTAAATCATCTTCAAGATAACAAAGGATACCATTGTCATCCGAACTACGTATACCCAAAAAGTTTAATTTCGATTCGACAATTTAAAGTGACGGCGCGGTTGGCGCAGTGGCTGAGCGATTGACTGCTACGCTGCGTGTCGCGGGTTCTATTCCCGCACGGAACAATTATTTGTATGGCCTACAGGTAGTTGTTGGTCTGGCTGTTTGTGTATGTGAGTTTAAATGTTTGTAAGCGCACCCACGATACATGAGAAATTCCTAGTGTGGAGAAACGTTAAAAAAAATAGGTTAAAGTTGACTTAAAAGATTTGGTTACAATGTTTGTGTTAAAAACTCAAAAACAACAAAAAAATATGTTGCGACCGTGTCCCAAATCAACATATTAAACTACTGAAATCATCAAACTAATTTAATCTACCTAAAGTCTACCTAACCCTTCCGGGCGTTATGTATTATAATAATTTATTAGAAAAGTCTATTATGTTTTTTGAATGGACCGGATTTTAGGAAAATAAGTCTTTAATTGGTCCGAGTGTCGCTTTAGGGGGCGGTTTTAATACGGAGCTAATTAATAGCATTTTTGCAAAATGTATTGAAGAAATAAATTCCGTTTCAAAGTACTTACCAACTAGCCATAGCTGCATAGGTGCAACAAAGAGCACCCACAAGGACACTACGGACATGCTGCCCAAAACATCTATAGGTCTGCTCTTCAATCAATGAATAATGATGAGGGGTTGGTGGCAGACAGTGTCAGTGGGCCTAAATTTCCGATACAAAGATTGTATTTTGGATGATAGCTTGTTTAGCGTGTTTTTACTAGTTTGTTTAATCCTGCCCCGGAATCGAACCCGCGATGGCTGCTACACGACTCGGCAATGAATAATGAAATGGAGCGTTTTTTTGCTGTAAAAGAACATCACGGCTGTTGTTCTGAAGCTGTCGCTGAGATGAGCCTAGAAAGTTACCTAATTATAATAAGGTGCGACCCTATTGAGATAAACCAGACAAGTTCGAACAAAAAACAAGCCTAAATAAAACCTACAATTGCTGTACTTTGGTAAGCGCACCACTTAAGAACGGCTCGAACAATTTGTTTTTTTTTTATATTACTAAAAGTCCGACTAAGTCTACCGAGGAGACTAAATAGGAAAATTGCAAGGAAAACTAGACAATTGTTCAGTTCTTTATAAAATTTCAAAGGAAAATTCGGAGAAACTACTAAAATTTTAATTTTTAAAAGCGATCACGAACAAATTCATTGAAAATTACAGAGGAGAAATTCTGTAGAATATTCAACAAAGAAATAATAACCCCGTCAAAGAACACATAAGAGAACTAAACTAATCGACGACAAATTAAAGGGAGCTCCCTCTCCATCATTGAGGAAGGCGTCCAAACTGCATAATTATGAAAATTGTTTAAGTCGACTCCTGATACGAGAAACTTCAGTATTGGCTTTGTGCTTCATTTCCCTTCAAGATGTCCAACTATGAATGACCCGGAATCAATCAATCGTATCACCTAACTACTTTGGGACTTGTGTTATAAAATCACTGAAGTTTCCTGTTAAAAGTTTAGTAATAAGTAAAATATAATCCCAAATAATATCTCCTTAATTTTTTTTTGTAGAAATCTCTTTGGTTAGTATTAATTTCGCCAGTACAATTGTGAATTAAGCATAATTTAAACACGTTATATTCAAATAATTTAGGTCACCGAACACTCAAAAGTTCCAATATTCCGAAATTACAACACAGAAATACTGAAAAGCCACGGTTAATCAAATATTACCAATTATCTAGTACTTAATCATGTTTTGTTGCCCGAACTACAATTCCTTATTGAAATATTTCACGAACGTTTTACTCGGAAAATCAACGCAAAACACTTCATTATTCGTACATTTCAATTTGATTGCAGTTCTACTGAATCGCGAAGCAAACAACCGCAACTATTCAATACACATAATTATCTGACAAAAGTAAAGATATAAATTGAAAAAACAAAGCTATAAAATTAAATTAAAAAATAAATCTAATAAAAAATTATTAAGCTGAACTCACCATTAAATGCATCTTCTTTTTCTTTCGTACAGGAAGTACGGAAACCAGCAATTTGAATGAAAGTCGCGCGGAAATTGATGGCAGTGAACACGTCCTGTCGAATCAGAAACTTTGCTCGAATAAAGTATGCAGCGACCGGCTGGTTGCGTACCGCGACAGGTAATGCAGGGCGGCGCGGCAGGCCAGGCCCAGGCGCCCGCGCCCCTCTGTCCTTCGCCCCCGTACTTTATACGCGCTGCAATTTTCTTTTGTGGTTCTGTACAGTGTACGTTGGGGTTTTATAACTAAGGTGTCGATAATTTTATTATGCAACATTTGTGATTGACTTTTTGTTGTAACGTGATGATGAATTTTATCAAAAATTTTAAGAGTTTTATCAAAAATATAATTATGCAGATATTCGTCATGTTTCTTACTGTTTTATAACGAGGACTTCGATAGTTATATTGTTGCTGCATTTAAGACTGACTGTTTCACCGTAACTTCAGAATAATATCATCATTCCCCTGCCCCCTTATTCCAATAAATTTTTGGGGTCGGCGCAGCATGTCTTCTTCTTCGATACTTCTCTATTACTCGTCATCTTGTCAGACACCTCCTTTCTTGCCATATCATCTTTTACACAGTCCATACATCGTTTCTTTGGTTTTCCTCTACTCTTATACCCATCCACATTCATACTCATATAGTGGGAGCGCTTACAAACATTTAAACTCACATACACAAACAGCCAGACCCGGAGCACCTACCTGCAGGCCATACAAATATTTGTTCCGTGCGGGAATCGAACCCGCGACACGCAGCGCGTCAATCGTTCAGCCACTGCGCCAACCGCGCCGCTGTTATTGGATCTACTTATGTTCAATTTGCGATGCATCATTAGTTTGCAGTTCAGCCCTGAAAAACGTAAAATATAAACCTCATACAAATCGTTGTTCTTCTGAGAATTATAAATTGACGATCATACACAGGAAAATAAAAATGCACATTTTTATTTGTATTTCACGAATGGAACAGAAAGCACTTGCGTCGGAAGAATTATGATTGCTAAGAGGAACGTTACAGAATAGAATATAATAATTTATTGGAGAAGTATCTTCACAAAACAAAAACTGTACATTTAAGTATAAGTG
The DNA here is from genome assembly GCA_905220335.1 of Noctua pronuba. Classification (NCBI taxonomy): domain Eukaryota; kingdom Metazoa; phylum Arthropoda; class Insecta; order Lepidoptera; family Noctuidae; genus Noctua; species Noctua pronuba. The sequence goes on along the minus strand of LR999891.1, from coordinate 4,188,045 downwards.
CTTTTAAGGCGCGAATTACACAAAAACAGCGTAAGGCGTAAGGTGCGGCGCAGGCGTGGAATTTATAAGGAAACTTAGGAACGGCGTGCCTGCGCCGCGCCGCTTGAGTGTAATTCACGACATGTCGCCTACGTACATTTTGTATGAAAACGTTTTGAAGCGGCATCATGCCTACATCGCACCTTCACCTTACGCCGTTTCTGTGTAATTCGCGCCTAAGGAAACCATAATTTTTATAATAGTACTCATAGTGATGAATGAGAAATTAAAATGTTTGGTTGACGACCTGCCCGGTCTAGGTTTGCCTGTGCTTAACATATGTGAATATGTGAAAGTGAGTTTTTTCGTTTCCTTATGTCGTCTTCATACCGTACCGACTCAACCGATCGTTATGAAATTTTGAACAACAGATAGGTCAAGACCTGGGGATAACTTCGTCCATCGAGACGGGCAAAGCTTATTAAATAGATTCGAATCGATGTGAAATGATGATATAGTTTTTTACTTGGTTTTTAGGTGCAAGCTTCGCAAAGCACGTTAAGCCGTTTGTCCCGGCTGTCATTTTTAGATCTTTGACAGTCGTTACAGGTAGTCAGTGGCTTGAAAGTCTGGCAACCATTCTTAACACGGGTTATCGTATTACGCAGTACTAACTGGGTTGTGGAGGTCAGATAGGCATTCGAAATAGGTACTGGCATTTATCTGCATCCGGTAAGACTGGAAACCGACTCCAACATAGTTAAGAAAAGGCTAGGCAGATGATGATTTAGGTACCATTGTGGCCGATTCTGTCACCCGATGTGGAATGTTTTCTTTTTTGTAAATTAAAATTTGTGTGATGTATATAATTAAGAATATTCTATCTATCTATCTATGATATAGGTACATGCAGAGATGCAATAAGCTCTCATAAATATTTGACTATTCGTTTTTAAACTGACGTGGTCTCTAACACTATCATTGAAGCTAACAAGAATTTGTGTGGTACCTATACATATACTTCAACTAAAAAACCCGATTACGGAAAAATCACGCTCTAACTAAATACGGGGTCAACAACGTAAAATCGAATCCTCCTATTGTTGAAGTCGGTTAAAATGTAGCCTATGTTACCCGGACCGTAATAACGAATTGATTGACACCTTATTCATTAAAATCGGATGCAAAGTTTAGGCGCTACGGAGGAACATACGTAACTAAAAAAATACACCCATACATTTGTACATATACAAACATAGACTGCTAAAATCATAACCCTTCTTTTTGGCTTCGCCGTAGTCGGGTCAAAACAGGATATTTATCATGTTTGCTATTTATTTTAGCGATACCGGGAACTCAATATAAATAGTAAACATGGTAAATATCCAATATTTGACTAAGCACAGCTCATTACAAACACGATTTCGATTTTACGTAGTTTAAGCTAAACTCATATTTGACTGCCGCGTTGGGCTAGCGGTCGCATGCGAATCCTCCTGATCATGAGGTCCAGGGTTCAATACCCGGGGTAGGGCAAAGGTTATTGGGTTTTTTCAGCAGGATTTTTTCAGTAGTTTTCGTTACATGGGATTTATACATAACTGGCGAAATGTAGGTGCACTGATAGTAAGGTACATCTCGGTTTAATCCTTCGAGAATTAAAGGCGTGATGTTTTAATTCTAGCTTCTTAGAGTTTGTAAGTAGAATTAAAGCCCGTTGGTCCAAAAAATCTTTAATCTAATGCACTAAAGAACTTATCCATATTAAAACAACGCATACCGCGAGGCTTGTGTACAATGCGGCTTGCCAGGAGGTTGAGATCGACATCTTTAATACAAGCATGTCTAAATTGAAGATGACTCTTTGTAACCACTTCTTCGACAACCCATAACCATTGCATTGTGTCAATTTGTGTTCTTTTTTCTTTAATGTTTTTGTGTGTACTAATCCTAACCACTGTCTTTTAGTTTAATTCTTTTTGTTCTATGTATATTGTTGTTATTAACGAAATGATTGTGTCTGCCTAGCTGTGGGTTTTCCGAAAATAATAAAATAAAATGAAATAAATAAAAAAAACAGTCAAGGGTTTCTTTACGTAAATGTTGAAATATACTTTCAACGTGACAAAAGCACTCGAATACCGCACTTAATTATGGGCCACAAAATTAAATTTTGTTTAATTTATTTGGGAATCTATATCTTCTTTAGACATACAAACGTGTGATATGAGCTGCCAGCGTTTAAAGAACTTTCATCACGCACAATATTAGCATGAACGGGTATCATGTGATGTTGGGGTTGAAGCCAGGGGTGGTCCCCTCCCTGCAATATCGCAAGTTCATTAAATCCCTTTTGATTAAATGTGCATACGTGCAATTACAATCAGAAAGACTTGTAGGACTTGAAGAGTGCTGTAAGTGGATTACGGAAGGGTGAGACAAAGAAATGCACCAAGATTTTTTATAAATATTTGCGTGATATTCTTAGGTAGGTACAGATTTATTGTAAAGCGCTGTAGGGTGGATTTATTATACACGTGTGCAGGTAGAGAGTCGCTTCTTGTGCTGTCGCGGCAAGGTTTCAAGACTTTGAAAGTCTACTTTAAGTTAGTACCACGGCGTAGCCATTACTTAAAAAGTAAATACAGTACCAGTATCCTTGTGGTCGCTACATAATTATGTAGATGGACTAAGCCGATTTTAGCAGGAACAGACGGAAAGCTCATTGCTGTATTTAATAGAGCCCTGTGTGAATGTAATGGATACTGACAGTTTAATTTGCTCTGAAATGAGCATCCAGAACATAATTATTATGAGAATTGAATTGAATAGGAACATTCAATTTAAATTATCAAACGAACGATGTTCTGAATAGCGTTTCCCAGTACTTCATAGTGACAGTGTGCAATGCAAGCAAAGGTAACTTAAAATTGGGTTCGTCAAATTAATTAATATTCATAATAACATTTTCGTTCATTGAAATGTTTGTGAATACATGATTTCGACGAATGTTTGGAGTTCAGTGAAATTTATAATGTAATATTTAATATAGTTAAAAAATTATGTTACATTTAAAGTCTTTTAAATAACACATTATTTTAAAGTAAGTTTATTAGAACGCATCGTCTGATCGGAAACGTGCTGTCCCCGCGGCTATCGCCAGTGACCACCCACTATTGAGCTTTTGCCCTTCCGATCTATACATCTGTATATAATGTTTGTTTGTTTGTTCGTTCGTATTTTATGCGCTGCCGCACGGTTCACCCGATAGCGATAGAACTTTGTCAACTCATTGCTTGCACGTGCGCGAGAGGACATTTTTTTTTTAAACGCGTGCGATGCCTTTGTCGGAACATACTGACTTTATAACATTTGCAGTAATTTTCAACTGGTTCCGAATTTCCGTTTGTATAGTTCAACATAGGTAATAAAAATGAGTACAGCTTTACTAAATCCACCATGAACAAAAGTTTGATTTATTTGTTAATTTTGTGTTTGAATTCCTGTTGGTAGAACTAAAACTGTTCCTTTGATACGCATTTTGTTCAAATGAAAATAAAAATAGGTCATTGTGCACACTTGCACATCATAACGAAATGAACTCCAAAATCAGGGCAATTAGGTATAGATTGGAAGGGGGACTTTCCAAATGGATGTATATCAAGGGGGTGCATTGTTATCACAGGGGTAACCGTGTGAGTCACCTCCACCTGGGTGAATCATGCTCATTAAGTTGAACGACTTTTGTTCCCAGAAACTTTTTACGAAATATTGTTAGCGCTGAATTGACGATGTCATATCAATTTTATTAGTTTTATTACTAACTAGGTTTTGCCCACGGCTTTAGTCTTGTGATGGTAAAAAATGATTCCACTGGAATGTTTTAAATATACCCTACTAGGTGTTGCCCGCGACTTCGCTCACGTGGAAATTTTCTTGGTTATTGGGATATATTTATATTTCATTCTGGAATTTCTGAGTAGCAGCCACGGAGCGTGGATTTAATGGTTAATGGCAATAGGCTCGCCCCCTATAGCTTCGGACTTTCACGTACCCTCTACCTAACCCTTCTGCAATCATAGGCGTGATGTTATGATACAAAATGTCATAACTTAACAGAGAACTGACGGCCTAATCAAAATGTGATAATGTGGGTGATGACTACAAAAGGCGTCCTTTTGGGCGCTGTAATTCTGGGCAGCAGAGGTCCGAAACAAAATGAAATGGCGTTGAGGCGCCGATACAGCTTAAAAACTCAAACAACCACGAGAGGACCGCTATTGACAATAATAGGTTCTGGTGTGACGTGTTCGTTGAACATAACCTGGGTTTAGTCCAAGTTCACCCTGAGACCAATGCGTATTGAAGAATCAACTAGGCTATCCAGCATTTGCTGCAAGTAGTGAAGCGATTCAGCCAGTATGACGATGTCATCTTCAAATCTAAAGTTTGAGATGTACTCGCCGTCAAGTACCCCACTGTTCTACCTTTCATTTTTTTACGCCGTATAGTGGTTTTCACCGGTTGTGCGTCACCTAGATTCAGGACACGCAGCCTAGTAAAGTACTAAATTCCCAAAGTCTCACCGAGTCACCGCTCGCCGAATTTCTTTTCTAGCTAACGTCTAAAATCTAGCAAAGAACTGACTATAGACAAAGACATGGTAAGGTCGTACTTTCTTCGGTGCAACTTCGCCGAAATGCATGCTCGCTCGAATCATGCGTGATGACTGCAGCTAACTACGATCGGAAACGTCGAACAATAAGCTCGAGCTAGGCGGTTAGTCTAAGTACGTTTATATCCCATACAGATACACTACCTCGCTGGTCTAGTGGTTGCAACCGCGACTGCTGAGCAAGAGGTCCTGGGTCTCATTCCGACGTCGGGTAAAGCGTTATTGGAGTTTAAAATCAAGAGTTTCTCAGTAGTAGCCACGGAGTCTGGATTTGTGCCCGGTTGATGCACTTATTAAATAGATCTAACACAGAACTGGCAAAATGTGTATCTATGTTATACTATTACACCTCTGCCTAACCCTTTGGGGATTACAAGCGTGATGTTTTGTTACGCGCTCAAAATATTTTGCTGATGGATGCATTGAATTGAATTGAATGGGGTCTAACTATACTTACTGTATAAAGGGTGTAAAAAGACCCTTAACGAAGCCGAAAGGCACTTGTTCTCCTCGTCATTGTGATCATTTTTTTGTTCTGGACCATACCTGGGAACCTTCTAGTTACGGAGATATTGGGGATCAAAGTTCCAATTTTTCACAAGTTTTTTTTTAAATACTACTTTTTAAGGTTCTAACTTTACTCCAATTACCTCCATGGTCCGTTTACTATTCAAAGCATACTTCAGCAATAAGTTTTGAGCGCATTATATTGAGTTTTACCGTAAAATGTGATTTTTGACCCCAAAAAAAAATTTCGTTTCCCAGCAAAAATTTTTGCGTAAAGTTACTTAGTTTGATGTACAGAATGCTTGGTTGACGGCTTGGTGAAGGGTCTGTTTACACCCCGTATACCTCCATATTTACAGTAAAGTTCTTGTATTTGAAAAGTTGGAACTTTGACCTTCAATATCTCCGTAACTCGAAAGTTCCCAGGGATGGTACAGAACAAAAAAAAAGGCAATGACAGAAAGACAAGTTCCTTTCGGCTTCGTAAATGGCTGTTTTACACCCTTTATACTATACCAACATCTTCGATGGGAATATGCTTTGTGCCATTCATTCTTGCAGAAGCAATCGAAACTTCCTTAAGAATAATTGGCAGAAACAGTAGAAGAGGAACACATCCAGGGAAACGAAAAGAAGAAATGGAGTTGAGTTAACAAAGACGTGAGGAAGGACGACCCGGGATAAAACACCTTGCTGGCGTTCTTTCCCCTTTGAGAAACAGATCATTTTACAAAATCGCTTTTGTATAATGAGGTTCCTTCTTACTACAATGTACAATAAGCAGCAAGGTGTGTTTAACCGTAGTTCCCATTCCAAAGCGTAGATCTCTAAGGAGAAGAACGGGCAAGAAACTCCATGGACACTCTTTTAAATCAGAATAGTGTTTCATAACCTTGGACATTGGTTGAAAACGGCTGGCTGACTGGCCGTAAATGTGTAAGTACACGCACTGCTCACTGCTCGGTAGTGTGTGATCGCTCCGGCAGGGCGCTGCCTTTGGACAGGGTTTATTGTTATCAGTGTTAGATGATTACTTTGGTGTTTTTATTATCTAGGAGCGGAACAAATGTACGTTAACACGCTGCAACGAGCTCAGTACCTAAAATATTTTATATCATGTCACACTTTGCTTGATAGCCGCCCGCGGCTTCGCCCGCTTGGTTGTCGAACATATCCAACGGGAACTTACCTCCAAGTGGTCCACGGCTGTTATCGTATACACATTCAATTAAGTACCCATTAGGCATGAGTGTTTGTGGAAACGGGCATTAGGCACACAGTTAGGTATCCCTTAGTGTTGGTGAAAACGGTCATTAGGAATTCAGTAAGGTGTCACTTAGTATTGGTGGAAACGGGCAATAGGCATTCAGTTAGGTATCTATTAGTATTACGGGGACTTAGTTCGCTCACTTCGCTCGCCTGTCCGAGTCGGGCTGCCACAAGTCCCGAGCTTGCTTCGCTCGCTCTTGCATACTATGTATGTTGTCCTTGCCGCAATGCCTTTTTTACGATTAAAACATGTTGCTAGAAAATGGTAAATATCCCGTTTCTAGTGTTGTTAAATATAATTTTCAACATATTTCTAAATATCCTATTTTTAGCTTGGGGCACACCGTAAATTATTTGTGAACGATGTTGCTGGTTGTACCCTCTCTGACAGATCAAGGGTCCCTCGATAGAATTTGCTACGGGCCCCGCGCTTGCTTAATCCGGCACTGCTAGCACTGTTGTCCACCACATCGCTGCTGCTGCTACTCATAAAAGTTCACTTATAAAATAAACTTATCTTTAAAATGAACTTTATTGAACTAAAAAATATCAAATAAAAAAACCTAAAAGTCTATACGCCAATGCGCTTTTGAAGAAAGAGCGCGCGGCGCAGCCGCGCTGTCGATGAAATCATATCGCTGCCCCGGCGACTGTTGCCGGTTCACGGGGCCTCGCGTCCCCAAAGATAGAACTTCACCGATATTTAGTCCACAAAACTAAATTTATTTTTCATAGTATGTTTATGAAAAACAAAGTTACTGCTGCAGTTTGACGAAAAAGTCATATTATCTCAAAAACTAAACATCAAATCTTATTCAAACTAATTTTTGTTGAATGTTTTTATACGTTACGTACGCACACATTTTATCACTTTGGAAGTATCTATTTTTCAAACGATTGACTTTAAGAAAAAATGGTTTTAGGTAGAATTTTGACTAAAGAATAATCAAATGTTAATAAGAGGTTACATATTACCGAGAAAAACACCTAGATGGCGTTTACAGTTTTGCTGCAATCGAAATCGACTTACCTCAAAGGATCATCTTATACACGTATCCCCTACCTTTATGTAACCAGCATGCGTGATTTGAGGATGCTTTTAGAAGATAGAGAACTTTACATAAAATATGATTGTGTAGTTGTAGTACCTAAGTAGCACAGAGAATAGAATACTTACTCTTCATAATGCTACACAGGGTGGAAGGGACATTGCCGCAAAAACGGTTACCGCATATTTTGCACATCATTCCGAGCTACTAAAGTGCAATACCTACACGGAAGATCAGATTTAAAAAAAAAACCGATTTAAAATTTTTATGTGGTTCGGAATGATGTTCCAACATGAATATAGGTACTTAAATAAATAGATTTACAGAACATCACGTCTGTAATCCCCAAGAAGAAGCTAGGCAGGTGTTTAGGTAGGTACCTAATAGGCCAACAACATTTCGCCAGGTCTGTTTTAGTCACATGCAGAAGGTGGCGAGCCTATCCGGAAATGTCTCAGTAGTAGCCACGGAGTCTGGAAAGGCTACTACTGAGAAATTTCCGGATGGAAAAATCTAATAACACTTTGCCCAACCCGGGAATCGAACCCAGGACCTCATGCGCAGCAGTCGCACTTGCGACTACTCGACCATAATATTCTTAGCGAAGATCCAGTATACGGTTAAGAAAAGGGTATAAAATAAAATACCAGTGTTACCACAAAACTGTTTATTTCATAAATTATATGATATAAATAATTCTGACATGCGTGTCTGCCACGCGAGTTCCGTCGTCTTCTTACATTACGGTTCTACGGAACCCTAAAAAGCTTTTACAAGGCAACCAAATTGCAATGCCTAGGATATAAAATTACAGGCAATTTATTGCCTATACCTACATACAAATAAACTATAAGCCGGTCTTGATTGGAGTTACTAGGAAACTACCAATAGATCATGTCAGGTGGAAACGACGTATCATTTCATTCCAACGTCAAAATGTACGAACTTGAACAAAAGGTTGAACATGCCTACATCTGCACACTAACCGACCAATGTATGGCCCATGTAAATCCTGTAACAAATGGAAATACCAGAACCTTACGCCATCTATAACTACATAGATGGATGACGCTACGTCGCGACGTTGCAGTTTTGACATCAAAGTAAGGTTTAATATTGAAAAGGAAAATGTTTAAAACTGCACGATTTTAATAAAAGTAGGAAAATGCTTAACATTGAAGAATTTTGATTAAATTTTATAAAAATGATGTAACATTAAACATTTAAGTACGTGCAATATCAACACCGTCGTATCGTACTGCTTGGAACACAGACACTTTTATGATTTTTTATTTACAGTTTTATTCGCCTCGACTAGTTACGGACTCAAACCGTCATAAAACACATTATGAGGCTGACCACGATCGAGTACGAAAACGTGAACTATCATAGCACGAATGTATTTCAAGAAATTATAAAATCTTTAGGTACCTGATGTAATGTACAGATGCCAGCACATCAAGCTACTACAATCTGTCAAATTTCTTTAATAGATTTTCAACTTTATACATAGAACATTAGGTTCAAGGTTTATTGGATAAATTTGACAGTTACGGGTAGCTTGATGTGCTGGCGTCTGTACCTAGGTACATACAACGATGATTTGGGAAATTAACGCAGGTAGCTACAACCTATTCAATTCACATTTAGTTCGCTGGAATAAAATTAAAAATTATATCCTACTCAGCCTCCTAGTAACACCATTCATCGGCAATCATCTAATTACCCACATATTTACAACGGACCTCTCTGTATGTATGTCTGTATGTCACGTGTTCTACACAAAGGGGATAAAGTCTCCATTTTTATATTATTTCAGTCTTTTCAGACATCAACGGCTTATCTAAGGAATTAAGGATATTTAGGACCATAAAGACGGCAGGAATATGAATTCCGTAAGAAATATTGTCCCTGCTGTTAGATTTTTAACTTTCAGCTCAACGTTGAAAGTAGATAATCCAATAGTACCCGTCCGTTAACATTTCCACAGTCGATAGTTCTTATTTCTATCGTGTCTGTTTGTGTATAATTAAATAAAAGCTATGTACTTACATAAGTATTTGTTTTAACGATTAGATACATTTTGCTGCAGGCACAGTATGATTGAATGCGTCGATTCTGTAGGCACAGTTGAACCACCAATAACTAAATACTTCAATGCTAAGCGTAGGTATAGCCTCTTTATTTTTCTTTCGTTCTGTTGAAGTGTTGAAGATTACAGAAATGATGTTATAATACACTAAATATTAAATAAATTTAGTCACTTGTGGTGCAACTGGATCTAACAGGTGAACTCTGAGGATTTTCTATCCAATATAACAATATGATCGCAGCTACATTTTGGCAACATCTGAGTTCTGTCGCGGAAGCCCTTCTGCCCCAGCAGTCTGGAGGTCGGATAATATGAACACCTAACTCGCTAAATTAACTAGGCACTTATATAACTAGGTATATTTATGAGGTAATCGGTTAGCGTGCCTTTTTCTTTAGATACCTACAGCAGTTGTGTTTCTTTGGAAGACCAATATGACGAGATATGGAAGAGAAAGAGTATTTCTTTAAATCAATGTGCATCATGTTAAGCATGCCTACTGACTGATAAAACTTACAAAAATCGACTTGATAAAACGCGTAAGCACCTACTTCGAAATAGGTACAATTTTGTTATCTTGTATGAAAATGTGACATACAAACACACAGTCCAAATACAATGTACAAAACATCCCAACGATTAAGACAAAGGATTACATAATTTTTTGAAAAAATTCAATTACTTTATGGATTTCATTAAAATCTCGTCACAAACTTACTAAATACTATTTCACCACACAATTGTAGTCGAATGGTTGACTAAATCTTTCGTTCGCACTAAAAAGGAGAATCGATTAGGTACCGAATCTAATTCGATAAGTGTTGCGGTTGGTGAATAAGTAGTTGTTTATCACAGATATCATACATACAGTACGACGCGACTAACTGACGCAGCGGTATCGATACTAAATTACCGTATTTTGAATGTTTCTCCAATTTAGGGAACTATTAATTTTAGTCAACGCCACGACCTGTCTTCACGATGCACGATGCTACACGACTACAGGAAAACAAACACTTTATAAGCGATGATTTCCTCGGATGGCAACACAGCTGTTTGTTAACACACACACATTCAACTGCTTTTAAATTATGATCTATAAAAATACTACTTATACTTTATTTTAGAAATCTTATTGCTTCTTCAAGTAGGGTGACTTGTAAATGTTCGTGCAAAATGAAGACATTACAAATATTAAGTTAGGCGTTATATCAAATTTAAAGATAAGTTACAGACTATCATTCGTCCACGAGCTTTTAATATTATTTATATGGAAATGAATGTTTATGCATTCTTAAACAAATGCAGCCATGCTTGATGCATCTATTATCGGGACGTACGGCGGTACGCCCGCAATAATACCGAGAGGGGATTTTACTTTTAACCGCCACGTCTACTACAACATAACGTGGATTACTGCTCTCACTGTAGGCTACGCTTTTTAAGCTACAAATTAATAAAATACTACTATTTAACATGGTTGGTACGAACTATACATCTGTAGATAAAATGAACAATACCATGGATGTTAAACATAAAATTCCCTCTCTATCCTATAAAATTACTACTGAAAGACTCAACCCCGCGCTGATGTCGGATGTGGACGTGACCTCGTGGTCGCAGCGACCAACAGGCAACATTCCCATCTCCAATCGTTTTGTTCGCGGTGACACAGTAATATCAATGCCGAGATTTATAGGTCGTGACTAAAGTCAAATCTTCAAAACAAAATGAAAAAAAAAACAACATGTGTGTGTCAGTGTTGGGCTGTCAGTCAAAGGATATTGTGTCCAAAACTAAGGCTGAATGTGTAAAGACGAATATATCAGCGGAATTTGCAGCAGTATATCATCAATATAAATAAGTACCTACGTGGGTAGATGTGCATTCTCTGATTGCGGCACTGCGACAGCATAGAAGCAGAGAATCTCTAATAAATACACGAGCCAATTATAACTGCTATTACATTCACTAGCTGCAACTTCTGATAGCTAAAGTAATTGTTATACCTAAGTAACACGAAATCTTCGATGGTATAAATTGTACTATATAGGCAGTATTATGTTTATTGCAAATTGACTGTCTCCACTAAATTGCTTATAAAACAATATATAATCTGTGTACAGCGCAGAGCAGTTCGTTGTTCATGTTGAACTAGCATGAGATAAGAGTGCATAACAGCAACTCTTATAGCAGTATTAGTGTGGAGAAAGACATGCAACTATACAGGACGTCTAGCTTCATCCCTCTCCCACACTGAAGTGACATTAAAATGATACTGCTATGAAAGGTAGGCCACAAGCTCTGCAACGCATGATATGTATATGACTATTCGGCTGCTAAAGACACTGGCTTGTTCATTGTATTGGCGGACGGATCGTGGCGCTTGTACATGCTGATGCTACACGAGCTAGGGACCACTCAGACAGGCTTTTGCTCAAAACACAAGAAGGGTTCTGTAGCAACGACCGCTAAAGCCGTGGTTTTTGGCTATGCGCCGCCGCAACGCTTTTATGTAAGTCGGCCTTAAAGCTGAGTCGGCTCGAGCAATTTCCGTGTGTACTTAGTTCTGAAACGATCAAGCTAGCGCAGATCAGCAATGTAAAAGCGCACTAATTATCGGGTAGGGAAGTGTCGTGGGATGTCCTCGTGCAGTGTGTTGGCACATAAAGGGTGTGTGTAAAAAAAATGAAAAAAATAAACTCAACAAAAAGGTTAGTATTTATTTTATTTAACTAGGCAAAAAGGTGATCTTTTTTATACAAAAAAATATATTCGCTAAATCGCACTGTGTGCGCAAGTCCTATTACAAGTCTTTAAACAGACCATTTTATTTATAAATAATGACTTTTCCTAGGAAAAAAATACACCAAAATATGGTATTCACCTTTATACAAACATTAGTTACAAGCGAACCATATAAAGTAAATGCAAAGAGATCGTGTCATTGTTATCGTTAGATCTCCTTTGCTGTGTTTGTGCTGCGAGCCGCCTATACAGAGCACGCTGTATCACGGAGTACTTATACAGGGTGATTTGGAATACGCCAGTAATGGACAATATTATTCAATTGGCAACATTATTTAAATATTGGCAAAAATAATCCATTAGATTTTGATTTTTTTATGAATTTTGCCTTTACGAGACTGAAAAAGAATAAATATCAAAATACAGAATATTATACATTATGTACACTCCGTACGACATATAAATTAATAAATAAATTAACAGATTTCAACAAATAAATATGACAATGATACAAGTATTAAACTACATAACTTCATCATTAAGGAGTTGACTACTTATAACGATTTATGTTAGCCTCAAAAATAATTCATTTCATATTCTTACTTAATTTTGTCATTCGTTATTATCTTTATTTTTTTCTACAAGAATAGAAAAAGTGCTATCTACCCATTACTGGCCCATCTCAAATACTCACCCTGTATTTGATTTCATATGCATAACTTTTGTAAGGACGAGTAAGCTTCAGAAATGAAAACATCGAATGAAACTAGTCGGCCCGCATCACTAACACTTATTGCACGCAATTTCATAATTGCACTAAGTTTAATTGTAACTAATTAGCGAACCACAAAGGAATCACTAGGACATAATAGTCTTAATATTCAGGAACAGTTGTATAGGAAAGCTATGAATAATCTCCAAAGAGTCCATAGTTTTCCATCTACAACTATAACTGTCAAATGTTTTATAAATTACAAAAGAAAAATAAAAAACAAAAAAAAAAACACTATGATAGGGCGTTGAGTTGTTTCTCTCAGCTTTATCTATATTACAGCCTTACATATTTTGTTTTAACTTTTTTCTTCTAAAGTATAAGTAGATGTATCACCAGCCTTAGATATCAAAAGGTATTGTTTATTTAAAACTAGAATAATTAGTTATATGAAGCGAGCTTTGCTAGTTGGTTACAAGTTGATGGTAAGTACAGCACCCCAATTGATTAACACTTTCGTCTGAATAGCCTAATTCGTCAATAATGTAAGCAATAACTACTGCGAGATGTTGAAAGGCGTTCAAATCATACGGTTATAAAACACATTGCGACGAGCAAGTGCTACGCAATGAAGGCGCTGAGCTCGCCGGCTTACGAGTCGTGTTCGGACATGACGTGCGGTGACGGGCGCTAGGCTAATGCGATGACGTCGTGGACTGTCTACAACTAAAGGAGGACATTATAATTTCATTACACATAGCTGTCCGTACGTGACGGCACAACGGCCTTCCATCTCACTCAAGCCCACAGGAGACTCATCTCTACCTCTCCGTTCAATCTGAATAGGAAACAGAGGCCTATCTTCAATACTATTTATATCCTAATTTGTTTTATTTATAGCTAATACATATCACGTTTTCTGATTATAATTATGGGATATATTTAATAACTGCTATTAAAATTTCAAGTTGTCACATTGACATAATCGGTGTTGTGTTCTCTTGGACTATTTTAATGATTATTATCTATGTTTACATTAATTGGTGTTTCTGTATCACTTAACTATCAACGGCATTAACAGTGTTACGATTTAGTTTCGCGACAACACGAGTCGTCAAAGTTCGCGGATCGTAACAGACTAGCAAAGCGGATAAACGTAATCGTAGAAAAAAAATAACATTTTAAACGCTAACTCATCTAAACTAATAACCACGCTATATAATTTATTTTAGAAAATATTGAGGTTTGGACGTGGACACGTAATCAACTACAACATACTAGAGGAAGAAGTGGGGATTAAGTTTGGGAAGTCCTATTAATATTATTATAACATAGTACTAATCGGCACTTTAGCGTCCTATGCATAATATATCTACTTTATAGACGAATAATATTATAATCGAAAATATTTGTACGAGTTTCATTTTCAGACGGTCTATGTAACGTACCAGCCGGAGAGCTGGCAGCCACACTGGAGAGACGTACGGTACTCATATTAATGTAAATTTATTGTTGTTGATTTATTCGAGGAAGACTGTAAATATTGCAAATTTTTATTTCTGATATCCGTCATATTTATTTATGAGTCATTTAATTTCGTCAGTATTACCGCCAGCTTTTGGGCTAAATGTGTCCACGCCAAAATTATGGTTTCCATCCAATTGACTTCGTGAAGTTTCAACTTATTGCGTCAGAATGACAGCACAGCATAAACGTGTGACTGCGCCATTTGACGTCTAGACGTCAAAAGACGTCTCACCTCAATAAAGGCCCATGCGCATCCTGTCGGATCGCCGAAATTCAAAAACAGAATCCGGCCTTACAAAAACAGATTCGAGATTGTCATGTGATAATCAAAAGCTTAAAAATCTTTAGGCTGCGTTGCTTCGACGCGCTATATTATTATATTATATACACATAAGAATGAAAATTACTATATAGGGCAGTATTCACTGAGGATTTATATAAATAATCAGGCGTACCCCGCGCGTTACCAAATTTTAAACAAGGGTCGAAATATCTTTCTGTTTTGCTCAGAGGCTCAGCTCATTTCTATAGAACCAACATACAGGATAAGTATATCAACATCCGATTATCTTAAATATTAGACTTCTAATTTTACTCTCAACTAATCCGTATATTATTAATAAATATAATAAGCTTTTTCATCATGAGTTTACATTCGCAGTGTTTGGCTCTGAAAAAGCACCATTCTTTTTTATTGCATATTTTGATACCTAACTACTTTGTTAGTTGAGCTAGAATCTTACAGCAAAATTCAAGCAACATAGTTAATGTTATTAAATAATTGTGTCTAAAATATATAGATTTATCTATGTAGTCCAGTCTTACCAAGGGGTATCGTATTACCCAGTACTAACTGGGTTGTGGAGGTCAGATAGGCAGTCGCTCCATGTAAAATACTAGTATTTAGCCGCATCAGGTTAGACTGGAAGCCGACCCCAACATAACTGGGAAAAGGCTCTGCAGATGATGATGATGATGATGTTGATAAAATCAAAGTTTATCACAATTATGGTATAGGTACCTTCAGAAATACTTGAAATTGACATTAGTCCCGTATTCACAGATGCTCATCCGAGATATCGATTGGCAAAATCTGTCTATCTTTTCTAGCATAATGAAAGCGAGCGAGATAGATAGAGAGTGCGTTTGTGAATACGAGAGTCGAACTCAGGATCTTTTTCCAGTAATTATCATTTCAGACGGTATTGACTTACGGCATCTCCTATAACCACATACTGAGCCTAACGTTAAAACGGACCAGTCATTCCGATATGACTCAACGAGTAATTCAAATATGCAATAAAAAATGGACACTTTTTCAAGAACTAAACACACTGTTTTGGTAAAATCGTTGAAAACTTTGACCATACTCAGAACTTAGAAAAGTGATAACTGTATTCACATGTTGTCTTTGAAGTCATTTTACACTGCCTTTTGTACAACTTACACGGTGGAACGATGAAGGGAAATTCCAACACAAACATTTACAAGGGATTCAATACATAATACTTGAACCAAAAACTTTCAAATTTTTCGTCGGCTAATGAAAAAAGTAGACTAGGTAATGCACGTTGTGTGAAAGATCTGCTCTTTGAGCGGTCAACATATAGGGTGTTTTTTTCAATCCGACAGAAAGTTTAATTGCTGTCTGGTCCAGAATCATGTACTGAACTCATAATGTTAGTGGCACGATGACCCCTACACCGCGTATGTAATAAAACGTAGTGTAAAATAATAACGTAAACAACTTATTACCAAGTAATGTGATAAGCCCAAATGTGATCAAAGCATTCATAAAGCGATTGTACTTCAAGAATGCTCATTTAAATGTACAAAAACACTATTGGATTAGCTAGCGGTTTTAATGAAATCTACGAAAATGGTATCCGTATAAAATCATTTAACTTTATATTGTCAGTCAGTCAGTTCTGTTGTTGGCTTAACTTTTTAAGAAAAAAGGAAGAGCAAAAGAGATCTGTGACTAGCAGGGCGCACTGCTAGGAGAGAGGACGCTAGCTGGGACAAGATCGTGACAGAATGGTGACCGAGACCCTAGGAGAAACAAAAGACGTCTTGCAGCAAGATGGCGACGACAACAGACGTAATGTCACTAATAGTTGACACGACTAAAAGGATGGACCGAACGTTACAGGCCTATGCAGTAGCATGGTAGAGATTATTACAAATTCATAAAAAAATCTAAATTATCATAAGCCAGGGACACAACGCACAGACAAATCTCTGCAGGAAACCGAATTGTAAAGAAGAAATAGAAACGAAAATGTAAAAAGTAAATAAAAAATAGTACATAACTTATGTAGTTGTAAACAAAAAATCTGTACTTGACTGACGCAAAGAAAGAAAAAAAAACAGACCGTATGAAAATACAAAACCCTCCACCGTTAAATAAATATAGGATCATTTCAATGAATTGGGCAACGGCCAATCAACAGACGTAAAAGATTCCGTACGAAGACGTACGAGACGCAGCCTGTCTCACCACTAACCTGATACTATATATCTATTCATTTATCATAATATACAATATATACCTACTCATGATTGCTTTAATCGGCAGTAAATGTTTGAAAAAGTCATTTATTTAGAGGCACAATAATATTACAATTTCAAGTCATTCTTAGTGGTGAAACCGACTTCATACTTGGTGGAGGTATTCTATGACCGTTTATTAATTATTTTAAATTTTTGCTGTTTTTCTTTTGATAAGGGTGAATGCAGGTTGATTTTCAACCGAATCATCATTATAATAATCATTTTTATAAACAAATCGTACACTGATCTTATAATACGTGGTTTTGGTTTATCGCAGGGGCGTTTCAATGTAACTCGAACTACGGTTATCGTCGCTAAGCTATATTAAGCGGCCCAGCCGCGCACATAGTCCAGACACAAATAACTCAAAACACTCTGAAAATATTCAAACCCTTTCAGAATCATTTGCTTCAGTTTTTTGTGCCTGAACTATTTATTTACGCTAAATTTATATACATATACAACACTATATAATTTTTATAATAATTTGAGGTGTGTCAATTTGACATGGAGGACTTAAAAGTTGTGACGCCTGAAGTCTTGACCTAACAGCGTACACGGTGAGTTTTTAACAGGCACTGCAATGGTAGCTATGCTAACCGTTACAGATGACATGAAGTCTTTTGAGGAATGCAACTAGGTTTTCAAACGAATTAAAGCTTGATTCAAGAATTTAAATAACATATGATATTTGCTATATTTTGGCTTACTAGGATTAAAAATCCCACGGAAAAAATAGGTATATTAAATCTTAAATGCAATTTTAGTTCGCTTGTGCAACTAGTGACAATGGAAGAATTTCTAACAACCGTTATTCTCATGCTGGCACTACTTGGCATACCTGTATAGTTAGAATATTTGCTATTTGGTTAATAGGAAACAAAAAACATTTTTTCAAAATATTTTGAAATATTGCAAATATTTTCACGAGTAGTGCCAGCTTCAACCGTCAGTTAAAAGCTCACCCTGTAGGCAAGAATCTGAAAACAGGCGTCCGTTTAAATTATCATTCACGGCGGTTATAAGCTGATCCGAAATTCGTCATATTTCACACGTATTCTGTTCCAGACAGTTTTAATTCTACGAAAATACTTTTGGCTGATGTTGATTGAGTCCCGGTAAACCGGCAAACTAAATAGATTAAGCAATTCATTTAGTCCGTCATCTTGAATTCGGTGTCGATACGACGTTCTAGCGCTTGTAAGCCAGCCTCTAATTCTTGCTGTAAAAAAAAGGAAAACATGTAGCTACTAAATATAAATATAAAATACATAGATATAGTAAACATCGAGTCATGCTAGAAATAGAAAAAAGAAAAGTAAGAGTATCATATATATTTATATGACAGTTGCAAGGAACACATTTAAAAAATAAATAAAGGGTAAGAGGTTATGGCTTCAGATAAATTTTAAACTGGGTTAGTTATTTTTATCCTGACTTATTTATTATATTACGTATTCATCGTCTGAATTATAGATAGTGCTTTTTATACTCAGCTCGTTATCTCTCACAATGAAAGTTCTGTGCAGGTCGACCCGTCTCGGAACTTATCCTTGTGAAATGTTAACATATTTTTGTTTCCGAAAACACGTTAGTCATTTTTACCCCGACGGAACGGAGGTGTTTATCTCCAAAATGGTTTGCCCAGTTTAAATACGGTAGGTACTGCAGAGGATCCGTGGTGAAACATCGAAGCTTCGTGTTATGGTGTTAACTTGCCCAGACGCGGTTTTGTTTTAAATTTTGTTTTGTGTTTATCAGTTTGACTCAAATGGGTAGTTTACTGTGATGTTATTGAATTTTTATGGATTTTTCCGAAAACAAGTAATTATTTAAAGAGCTTTCACGTGTGCAATACCAATTTATGCAAACTATTTAATTTTTCATTTCTTACATTTTTTTTTTTTGTTACCATACATAAGGTTTGTTTTTATTTATACAACATGTTAGCCTTGCAAGCAAAGTTCTTTCGGAACTTTTCTTGTAATTAATAAATTTTTGTTTTTGAATTATTAAATCATTTTTTTTTATCGGTTTTTATTTGAACAAGCTCAAGTTCTATGTCGTGTTAGCTTGCCTCGAAGAACCTATTGACTAAAGGTTAGAAAGAATTATCGAATTTAGCGATCGTTCGATATCCGTAGGGTATTCATACATCATTATAAGTGGACAGGAACTTCATATCGTGTCCTGCCTGTCATGTTGTTTGCAAATTAGAGGAGCTGATGGACGTTACTGAAAGTGCCAAATACGTCACCAAATGGGCCGATTCAATTTAGATTGCCATCGACATGCTAAGAAGAAGAAGTGTTATAGTTCATCGTTTGAAGAAAGAAGTGTACTCACATCGTCGACGCCGACCGCCTCGTAGGCGTGCGCGGCGGCAGCGAGGCGCTCCGCGACCGACGGCCTCTCTCTGGCCAGTCGGTCGGACCCCACCGCCAGTCTGCTGGCCACCGGCGCCGTGGCCGGCCCGTTGGCGCTCACCGTGGGTATCTCAGCGACCTCAGGGACCAACACGGGGCCGCCCACCGCGAGCGGCCCCACGCCCTCCACAGGAGAAGAATGTTTCGAGCGGTTTAATAATAAGTGCACGAAACCAACAGGTGGGAAGACCTGTCGAAAAGTGGAGCGTCAGAACATCATGCTAGCTTCAGATAGAGCGTGCCCATGAAGTCGGGCCAGGATGAGATCAAAATGTTACGAAAAAGAACAGAAGAAGCGCATAGACTCCGGTGTGGCATCGGGAGGTGAAGATCCCTTGGAAATATCAACGAAAATGAACCTTAAAAGCGGAGGATATACCTCGCCATAATTTGGATACTAAGACATCTTGATACGGGTGAAGATATGGGTTAGGCTAGACTTACAGTTGAGCAGCTCAAGGTCAGTGTTACCACTGACGTGCGGTCAACTGTACTATTAATTTAGCTTTTTCCACAAAACAGAAAGTTTGTAATTTTTTGGTTATTTATAGATTTTGGATATCTGCTGAAAAGTTATTAGTTCGAAACTGGTGACTGAACGGTGACATAATGACTGAATGGTGCTAGGCGCATGCAAACATAATTAATTTTCATAACACAATAATAGAAATAATGAACATTATTTATCTTCAAACTCGTTAAGAAAGACAGATAATTTGGTTGAAATAGAAATAAGCATTTACATGGTTAAACCAATGATTACAATGTATATGCAAATCTATGGACCAAAGTGTATAAAGCCTTCAAAACCGGTAGTTTTGATCAAATGCGCATATTTTATGTAGTTTGTTTTATGAGTATGATGTGGTGATAATGTAAATGGACCCTTAGGGCGCTCCCTCACAGATCATTCGCCGGTTATGTAACAGTTCAGATTAACTTGTTTCTGTACGAAATTGAATCTTGGATTGTTACTACAGGCAAACGCTTCCGGTGAGGAAGCGCCTTTAGGCGCGAATTACACAGAAAAGGCGTACGGTGAAGGCGCGGCGCAGGCATGATGCCGCTTCAAAACGTTTTCATACAAAATGTACGTAGGCGACATGTCGTGAATTACACTCAAGCGGCGCGGCGCAAGCACGCCGTTCCTAAGTTTCCTTATAAATTCCACGCCTGCGCCGCACCTTACGCCTTACGCCGATTCTGTGTAATTCGCGCCTTAGATAGTAAAATGCATGAACTAGTTTTATTATATTATTTATTACCTCGGCAGCCAGAGGCGGAGCTTGGGGCAGTGCTCCGCGCATATCTCCGAAAGTGAATATCTGTAACCAGTAGAATTTGCTATTACGCTTCAGGATACCGCTTAATAGCCAATCAAAATCGTACTACTGTTATAAACGCTAAAGTTTGTCAGGAAGTATGGATGGATGTTCGTTACTCATTCACGCAAAAACTAGGTACTGAACGGATTTTGATGAAACTAACTTTAAGTTTCATTAATTTGTTCTTTAAAATGTGTTATTTTATGTGGTGTTTTATGGCCCTTTGTTGGTTGCAACAAAGTTCTATTCTATTTATTGCAACATGACTTAAACATCAGAATAACACATAATTTATTATGATAATGTGTAAAAAAAAAAAGAATTTACGAAAGTGCAGCCGCGGTTGGAAGTTAGTTAAACATAAAGCCGTTGCTCCATTGCGGCGTTATACGTGTATAGAGGCTGGACGGGTCATCATTCCACTACAACACTACACCAGAATGAACTACAAAAAAAAACGTTAGCCAAGTTCCAAAAAGTTTACTAAAAATGACCCCATTACATAGAACTTAAATATAACTGGCTGAATATTGGTTGTATGACCAGATGTATGAACGTCGACGATGGGAAAGAAGTATGTAAGGCTTATTGCGTTCTGTAGTTAAGCCTGCCATGGGAACAACGTGTGAGCTTATGTACTTGTACGTATGAATGGTAACCCAGTAGAGATTACCAATCAACTGAAATACTTTTTACGAGGTGTCAAAACGGTCCCCAATAGATTTTGTATGGAAATAGCAAGTTGTGACGTTACCTAACTTGCCAAATTATTGATTTTAAAACAATTAAAAATCGAATTTTACAGTGAATTGAAAATTACAGAGGCCTAAAATAAGGTGTACAATACAGTATACAGACAGTGGAAGGGTTTCATCGTTAATAAAAAAAAATCTGTTGTGTCTACAAAAGTGCAATACGGTCAAAATGTATGGAACGGCTGTTTTTTTTTTTAGAGATGTAGTGTCTTGAGAATGATTGGTTAATAGTGTCACTATCCAATTGAAAGCATATTGATGTTGGGCTTACCTCTCCTGGATTGGGTGCCCAGACAGCGTCGGGGCGCGGCCCGTAAGAGTTGGAGTTGACGCGGTAGTCCGGATGCAGCTCCGACTGAATCGCTGGAATATTAAACATGTTTCAGTTCTTACTGTTGGTAACCTTATATGTCCTCTTGGAACATAGGTCAAGCACTTTCATCATAATCATCACCCATAGGCAGGCATAAGCCTCTCTTTATTTGTGCCTATCTCCAAGCTGCTGTGCCAGCCGCATCTAGGGTTTACCCGCGCAGGCGCTTGACTTTTATGTCATTTATTTCATTACCACTGCTCTGAAAACATCTCGAGAAAACTGGTCTGTCTAAAAACCGATCATTCGAAGACAAAGATCAGGCGATTCACAAATCCGCATTGGGTCTGGGTCCCAGTTACTAAAAAAGGGCTTGTGGCTCATCATGTTCAAAATAGGCAAGCGAATAACACAAGACAAGGGGCCAAGATCTGTGTATAATATTAGTATAATAGATCAGCGGTAGTGCTTCGGAATACTACCGCTGGTCGCTGTCGCAATCAGTCCATTATTGGACATAGGCCCTCCAGCCACACATTTGACTAGCTAGCTCGTTATATGTATAAACTATATCCCCAAAAAACATTTATAATGAGAAAAAGAAGTTTTAGGAAATTTCTCAGTAGCAGGCAGGGAGGCTGGCTATGTGCCTGGTTGATGGTAATAGGCTTGCCACCTAATACATGGGACTTAAACATAACTGGCGAAATGTTTATGTCCTATAAGGTCGGCCACTGCCATTCCCTTCGGGGATTACCGGCGTGATGTTCTGTTGCCTAGCTACTTGGACTTACGTCTGAAGAGGTCGTCCCTGGGCGCCGTGGCCTCCTGTCCGGGGTAGATCGGCACGTTGTTCTGCGAGGGGACGAAGGCACGGTACGGCACCGGGGCGTGCTCCTCCGGCAAGCGCGCCGGGTAGTAGTAACGGTTTCCGCTGCGCGGCATCGGATTTATGACGACGGGATGTGGTGGGTAGCTCCTGAATAAACAAATAGAAAGTTTATTGAAACAATATCCAGCTGACCTACACAAATTTTCATGCACAAATGTATGAGACAGCTGTTTTTTTCGCGATCACGATGTTGGCCCCACGGAGAAAGTTGCTCAGTTTGATGGTCCGCACCACATGCATTTATGTGACCACACCTTTCCGATACATGCTGTATCACAGCATAATTTGTTAACACTTTCGCTGCCCAGAACCCAGCATATGAGTCCAAAGTCCATACTACGCGGGGTGCTGGGCAGCGAAAGTGTTAAAAAGAGATAATAATGAGATGAGATAATTTGTTTAAAACAACAACGTTATAACTCAAGAACTTAATCCTACAGTCCGGTCAAAATAGACATAAAAATAGGGATACCCTTGCATAAATTCCCAAGAAGCTGAAAATTTACAAGAACTTTAGGGATACCATTATAATGAAATTGTGAAAAGTCCCCGTCGATCCCATGTGTGCAAAAAATATGCGCGGTCAAAGTTCGCAAAAATGTTTGTGTTTTTTTTTTGCGAAACCGTTAGTTTTATGAGAAAAGTAGTTCCGACAAAAATTTACATTTTATTATCTACAAAAATTGTCCTTACACTTTTTTCCCTAAGATTCATCAATTCTGAGAAATGGTGAATCTTAGGGATGGCCTCCTTCTAACTTTTACATAGACGATTTCCTAATATTCTCAAATGCATTTTTAGTTATTATGGAGAATACTACTATGATGAATATAGTAGAAATAGAACTTCTAATGATATTATAGTCCAGCCAAATGCTTGCATAGCACAACAGTTGAGTTCTGTTATGTAATTCCTAGAAAAATGTTATTATAGTATCCAAGAATTTATGGAAGATAAAATGTTTAAATAGAGTTCAAATATATATATTTATGTGTTAATTTTAATATTGGTTCTTTTTATGTATGAAGCCAAATATAAGTTTAATGAATACAATATTTTTAATGTGAAAGTTATGTATACAGTTATGTGGTATTAGATTATAAATAACACTGACACTGCAATAATTTTAGCTTTAAGTTATCTTACTGCGCCCTAACAGGGTCATATACTCACTAGTTTTAAGCTTAGCGTGTAAAATTGGTTGTGTACATTGTGCATTAAATAAATAAATAATTTAAATGTACAGTAACTTACATAGCATGGTGGCCGTTGGTCACGTGGTCCATGCCTTCGGGGATGTTTACCGGAGGCATAACTGTAAACAAACAAATGTATGTGTAAACAAGAATGGCTACATAGAGTGGGAGAAAAGAAAAGAAGGATGAACTGATGATGTGGCTAGAAAGAGTAAGGGTTAAGGTAAGAAGAATACATGCTGCGCCGACCACAAATAACTTGGAGTAAATGTAGGAGGATAGTGATGATTAGAAGCTAGTTGGCAAATAAAGAGAAAAAGAAAAAGAAATAAAATAACTTTTCAGCTAATTACCACCTCTCGGCACTGCACTGCCTACTATGACTGCCTATTGCAACCGAGGTGACAATTGACGCATAATGACAAATCACACTCAGTCAGGATATAATAGACGTCGGAATGTCAGACCCCACCCGATGCACGATTGTGCCCTTATTTACTCGATGCGGAAACCTACTGCGCAAACGTACGTCTATTATGAGTTACGACGTATCTTGTTTACATAAAAAAAAAACAGAAAATATGAAGGATTCTCTTCGATTTGATCGTATCGTTACAGTTGTGCATGCACGGTACGAATCAGAAAGAAGAACATGTATGAATTTTGGTAGCCCGTGGTAGTTAAGACAGTAAGTTAAGAGTTAACTCCAAACAACGGGTTTTGTCCACGGAAGAATCGAAAAAATGACAGATCAACAAAAGAAATCTGTCATTTTGTCGATTCATCCGTCGACAAAACCCGTTTCTACGGTGGTCATGCTACGCGTGCAGTTTTGCCTGATAAAAGCGCACTATTTGATTTTACAACGCATAACTCAGTGCCTATAATACTTACGCCTTGCCTTTATGTGACACTTATTGTTAGTCAAAACGGATACTCGTATCAAATCAAATCTATGTGGCTCTTTCCTCTGCGTGGTCCTCACATGATCTGACCAAGAATAAATATTTTGGAATAATACTTTGTTTAGATGTTTCAGAGTAGATAGATAGAAAATACCGAACTCATCTAGTTGTATAATTTGACGTGTGAAATGAAGTTCTGAGTATGAAGGCTATAAAAGAAAAAGACATGCTGCGCTACAAATAAATGGGGAATCAGGAAAATTATGATTTACAAAGAAATTTAATTTAAAATGTTCCCATCGGGGGAAAACCTGGCACAGTAACGTGGAGAGGCCGCCTCTACCCAGCAGTGAGTGAATTCATGCTGATGATGATAGGAATATCTTACCTGTAACATTAAAGTGGTGGCTTTCCATAAGTGACGGCGGCATCGGGTAGGCAGGGAACGGAACACCAGGGGCCGGGAACGGTGAACCCGGGGCCGGCATCGCCTGGTTGGGGTGGGGCCCGTGGTTAAACGTATACGACCCGTTCATCCTAAACCTGAAACAATGCGGTTTGCGTTAGTGACATCCACGTTTACGTTAGGTGGATTTGTGTGTGGCGAACACTTCGATTCGATTTCGATTCGTAAAGTCGTATGTCTGTCTCGCTCGCTTTCGTAATGCCAAAAAAAGATAAGACATAAGACTTGTCGAATCGAAGTGTTTGTGCATTGCTATGCAGGTCTTATATGTGAATAGCTATACAGGTTTCATATGTACATTTGTGGACTCTAAGGTTTAAAACCTTGGAGTTAAAAAGGTTATATAAATGTCGGCTGTAATACATTTTTCTGATGTACTATTCTTTATAAAACATTAGTCGACTTAAAGTACACAATTTATATAAAACATAAATCTAAGGTACATTCTAACAGTATTGCATGCCTCACGACTACATTAAAATATTTAAAGGCTAATTGAGTAGCCTTGTTAGCTCGTGGCTAAATAATAACAGCCGCTCGGATCGATCATTAGGCTAAGCCGTGCTTGCCTAGGTTGGTCCGTTGATGGGTGATCACCCTTTACATACCGAGTTTCCTCCGTGCCTCGGAAAGCACGTTAAGCTCGGCTGTCATTAGTAGATCTTTGACAGTCGTTACAGGTGGTTAGTGGCCCAAAAAGTCTGACAACCAGTCTTACCAAGGGGTATCGTATTACCTAGTACTAACTGGGTTGTGGCGGTCAGATAGGCAGTCGCTCCTTGTAAAATACTGGTATTCAGCTGCATCCGATTAGATTGGAAGCCGACCCTAACATAGTTGGGAAAAGGCTAGGCAGATGATGATGAGTAGCCTTTTTCCGACCACGATTACTATGTATATGTAAATAATTTATCGACGATCTCTGTTCAAGAGATTTTCAATAAAAATCAATCACAAAGATCATTGCCATAATTGACACTTATTGTAAACGCTCGACGCACTAACTGTCTGTTTATGTATTCGATTTGTATGAAAAGGGATGCGACATTTGATTCTTTTTCTAGTAAGTACATAAGATGTACCTTTCTGATGAGCCTTTTCATAAAAACCGGCAAAGTGCGTGTCTGGACAAGCAGTGAAGGGATCCGTAGTCCGGTTGGATAATAAAATATCTTATCTCAAGAACTAACTTACATTTGCAATTCTCCCCTATAGGAGAATGTGTTTTCAACTGCATATTATGTAATTTTGTACGCACAATATTGAGAGATTTACCATGTAATTTTACAAAATCACGATTTTTACTTGTGCTTAGTCAACGGAAGAACCCCATAGGTTTTGATTTACTGGGGATAGTCAAAATATTCGATACGATATATTTATAAACCTACCTACCTATTCATGATAATATTAGATTAATAACTTATTATGGAACTAACAAGTCAAAACATCGAGATATCAGTGCTGTGTCTAATATAAATATTACTTTATTATACACATAAACCTTCCGAAATTAATCATTTAAGATATGGTGAAAACTGCATCAATAAGTATTGCGCTTAGAACCACACATGAAATCAAGAACATCGACCTGAAAATATTAATACATTCGTAATCTTAGTATCTACCTGTTTCATTCTAAGGTAACAGCACAGTTACCATGATATGTTGCAAGGCTGTTGAATTCAAGAAAGAAAAATATATTTTTCATCATAGTATTTAAATTACGTTGCATTGAGTAATCGACCGAAAATATTGCTTGTAAGGATGTATTGGTTTAAATTATGCAATGCACGCGTGTTCAGAAATGAGAGTAACAAAAACATCATGATCGAATATTTATAAGTAATAAAAATGCAAATATTTTATCCTAGTACTTACATACAAATATTATATTTTATCAGTATACCGCCAACTTCAACAAAGTGAAAACAACAATTGACCGCCGAGCGATAAAGTGACATTGTTAATACTATGGAATATTGTAGGTAATACCAACATTTAATTACTATTTAATTTCTCCACACGACCGTATTACGAAACAAAAACAAATAAAAATTGAAAACATTCTACGAAATAATAACAAGCATACGAACCCACGGAGTACGATGCTCGCGAAGCAAGGTACTGGATAGCAATGCTTATTTTGGTCAGAATCCATCTAAAAAACAAAAATCGCAAGTGTCTACAAATAGCAAAAAAACTTTCAGTCAACTTTTCCGCATATCGCAAATAATACACTAACCTTAATAGACACGAAACCTCTATTATCAACTTGCAACACATTTTATCATGACAACTGGTTAGTTACACTATAAAAACTAGCGTATCACAATAATTGTCTATGTTCTAACAATACTTACGCTGTAGTACCGTCGCGACAAACGAAGCACAAGTGTCCAGTAGCTCGTTTCGACGCGAACTGGTGTACGCCGCTAATATTTTAGAGATAAATTGCTCGAGTATATTTATTGCACGTGAATATAACTTAAAGAAGATCGCACACTGCATCATTTTATCCGGTTTGAACTTCTTGCGTAGCTTGTTATGTTGTTCTGCCCTTTTAATTTTTATTGTATGCTGTTTTTTGGTATTAAATATGGGAATGAAGTTGAGAATTTAATAGAAGAATTTCGATTAATTTCATATAATTGTTTAAGATGAAATAGATTGTAGGATTTTTGTTTAAGTATTATTTCTATCGTTCCGAAGCGCTTTTAAATGGCCTAATTGGAATTATTGTTTTGACTTTGAATTTTAATAAAGATATACATAGTTATAATAAACATACGATCATCACTTAGCTTTTAAAGTATTAAGTCATCGTATGAAACGATCCGAACTAAATCATGATATTATTAGGTACAGTCAAGAACATAAATACCTTACACTTAAGCAACGTTCAATACTTTATATTCTCGTGTAGTAACTTTGAGAAAAAAATATTTCACAAAACTAATAACCAAAACGAAATAACAGTAATAGACAATAAAAACACTAGTTTCGCCAAAGATAATGCAGCCTAAAGGTGTCAATAATGTCACCTGTCACCCGGGTGGTGTTTAGTGACGCTCCAGCGCCAGCCATGCTCGGTTACTCTCGGATGCAGTAAGTAGCCAACCCCACCCCTTGTTAGGACTTTTGATGGTAATTACACACTGCAGTATAATATAGCGTTTATTTATAGAAAACAGTGCAATATTTGTTTAATTGCATGTTGTTAATCACACACCAAAAGCAGAAATAAAAAATTTACAACAGCGCAAAAGGAGAGGTTTATCTTATAGATGAAAAAGTGGCAATGTTTCGTTTTCTTGAATAATAATAATACAATTATTTTATTCGCATCGCCAAATCTACATCTATCCTTAGAAATGCGAATGCAAATGATGGTCGATAGGTACGTAAGAGTGAACGAATAAAGCGTAAATTGAGGGTACAAAAACTACCGTACCTCTTCTTAGAGTACAGCTGATTAAATTATTTGACTGACATTTCCAAAGAATTGAGGTTGGTACTTGGTAGCCGTTACAAAGGAATCAAATTCACGAAATTCTTATTTAAAGTCCAGCCCCAAGGGCCCAGTCACATTATTCAGAACGGGCCCGTGGTCGAATACACTGGACTAGGGGAGCTTAAAAAGGGTTGCGCACAAAAGACACAGACCAACACGTGTTCACTGCGACCTTCATTGTACTACAAAGGGTTATAAAAATAACGTAAGCTAAAGGTGAATGAAAGCTTGCGAAATACTAATTCTTAAGGTTTCTACAATTATAGCTGAGTATCCGGTTGTGCGGTAATCAAAAATAATACGTGGCTGTAGCTAATTGTGTATTTACCGAAGTTTGTTATATTCTTTGCAAAAAAATCTGCGATTCAGCACAATTTTGGGTTCGACATAATGGTGAATTCATAAATAATTGTCTGACAATAAAGGTAGTACTAATAACCGGACATTATTAATAATTTCCAATAGATCACACTGACTGGAACTATACGGGGTGGTAGGGACACCGACCCGAAAACGGTTACCACGTATTCAGTACATAATTCTGAGCCCCCCACATAGAAATTTTTCACCGGATATTTAAAAAAAAAATGTGCTGTTTCATACATTTTGACCGTGTAGGTATTGCACTTTTGTATGAAACAGCTGCCGTGTGTGCTGAGTAACATATACATATGTATACACAATTGTTACCCAACTGATATAGCTGTTGGTTCTCTTACTAATAAATAAATAATCTGCGCAATAGCATCCAGAAAAAATAAATAATAAAAAAACCTTTTTAAAAATACAATTTGGAGAAAATAAACCTTGGAGTAAATAAAAACGCCGCGTGAATAGAAAAAGCAAAAAGACACTATAAGAGACAAGCTTTTTGAGAAGTTCCTGACGATCCTGGCTGCAGGATTAAGTAATGTCTGTCATATAAATGTATTGTCACCAGAACCAAGGGTGTGTGCAAAATTTCAGCTCAATCGGTTGGGGGGAATTAGTTTGAAATTCAGTTGCAAGATTTCACCAATACATACTAACAAACAAACAAACTAACTAACAAGTCAAGTTAAATAAAAGCTTATAATAATTAGGAACAATACAAAAACTAGGTTCAAGTTAAAAAAAAACCTATTCTCTATTACAAGCACAATTTAAAAGCTGGCAACACAGACAAGGTGACAAAGAAAAATAACAAATATTGCTAAAAATAAAAATTCGCTGTGCACACGAACGCCGCTAAGCTTTACTATTTATTCTACACGCTCATCAGGAACAGATGTTCGTTTAGTTCGAAGTATTTTTATAATGATTTACTTAAGTATAACAAACTAACATCAGCTAACTATTTTCTATATCATCATTTTATCAAATGTTCGCTTTATTGGAGAAATAAAGTAATAATATTAAACTAAAGGCGAGATAAATTCAAAACATAGTAATAGGGTGGATATTATTCTAAAAACAGCGCACAGTTCATCGGCTAAACCAAACAATCGATTTAGATGTGGATTTCACAATCATTCAGAATTTCTTCCGAAAGGTGAATTGTTATTTATCTTAGATACAGAAATCTGACGTGCCGTGTTTAAGAAAACGGTTCTAATCTCGGTCTCAATTGGCCAAAATTATTTCCTTTAACAAAGTTCTTGATATTGATTGTCGCTAAGATGAGATGAGGCGAGAACGCTTCTCATCATCATCTCCCTGTCCCTTGTTACTTGGGGTTGCCGCAACATGCTTTTGCAGCTTTTATTAAGTTACACCTGTCCTGGTGTCTGTCTGTCAACTGTCTGTCTGCAATCAAATCTTGAAACTGCATATTAAACCAGTTCTCCGCAACCGATTGAGCTGACATTTAGCACACTTGGTTGTGTTCTGCCGTGTGAATAGAAAATGGGACAAGGAACCATAGCCGCGAAAAGTTTTTAATTCTTTTTTATTGTTTATATTGCTCCAAGGTTTTTTTTTTTTAAGTTTGTTTCCTCTTTTCTCCCTTGTCAACCGTCACGCTATTATGTGTATTGTATAACGGGCTGGTGTCCGCAACTCCACATCCAAACCACGTATTTTGCGTACGGACGCTATTATTTACATCTTTGTCATTCAAATTTCAACACACAATCTAATTTATCAATATTCTCGACAACTACCGCTCCTAAATCCTGGAATGGACCTTCAGTAGCCTGCCAAAACCGAAGCAGGAGCAGCTCACTAGTATAGCAAATAATTGTCATCTCAATTTCTAGGATTGCAAAATTGCCAATGGACGTACGGCATGCTGCGTCCAGGACCCGGGGCGATTGTGCCTTTGTGTCGGTGCTACGGAGGGCTATTATAGCTAAGTTCTGCCCGCTTGTTACGCTAAGTGACACTCTATGCAATCCTTTGTCATTATAGACGGTTGCTGCACCGCTTGTTGGGATAATGGCTATGCACTTGACTGTGACCTTAGAAAAGTCGGAGAGATGCCGTTGATTTTTTTTTTTTACTTTTCAGTGTGCACTTTGTACACACAGTTACTACTATGGCTAAGCTTTAACTATGTGCACATGGTCCTGTAAGGGCGCAGCAAGTTAATTTAAAATGAATCATTATTTTAATATAGCATTGTTAGTCTCTAATATCATACCATTTGGGTATGTGGATTAGGAATTTCCATAGTCAATTTCAATTGTACTAAGAATATTAGAAAAAAATAAGTTAAACGTGTACGTTTGGACAAGGATTTGTGACTTATACCATTATCTAACACAGGTTTAAGCTTTCACGGTTTACTTACGGGATGTCTTCCGTGTTCCGTTCCGGGGTTCCGTGTTATCATGGCGCTTGCAACAGCGTCGAAATATCGGGAGTTCAAAATAATAAAAAATCATGGAAGATATCCCGTAAGTGACAGTATAAGTTTATAACATTACGGTAACAATTTCATATATCAAGTCATAAGTTATACAGGTCGGTCGGTTATTTAGATAATTGGAAATTTTCTCCTACAAAGGGGAAAGTCTAGACAGATAATGACGTCGGCTAGATAGAGCGTGCCATGCACTTACAGAGAGAATGTGTTCCTGCCGACGCAGTTCATATCCACCAGAACGCACTAGACCTGCGTAGTGGATTGTGGCCCACTCCCTCACCCACTAGAGAGGGGGCGGGTGTCCCAGCAGTGGGCTTGGTACGTTGATTATGCTAATGCTGAGTTTTAAGTTGACGCGATTTTTTATTTCTTCTTGGTGTTGAGAGCGTCAAATACGGGGTGTAAACAGACCCTTCACCAAGCCGTCAACCAAGCATTCTGTACATCAAACTAAGTAACTTTACGCAAAAATTTTTGCAGGGAAACGAAATTTTTTTTTTGGAGTCAAAAATCGCATTTTACGGTAAAACTCAATATAATGCGCTCAAACTTATTGCTGATGGATGCTTTGAATAGTAAATGGACCATGGAGGTAATAGGAGTAAAGTTAGAACCTTAAAAAGTAATATTTAAAAAAAAACTTGTGAAAAAATTGGAACTTTGACCCCCAATATCTCCGTAACTAGAAGGTTCCCAGGTATGGTCCAGAACAAAAAAATGATCCCAATGACGAGGAGAACAAGTGCCTTTCAGCTTCATTAAGGGTCTTTTTACACCCTTTATAGCAACGTGCGTCAAACTATCGAAGGCTTTCGAGTAGTCGATGAAGGCAAGATATATGGGAATATTGAACTCTTGATATTTTTCTTCTATTACTACTGCTATACTACTATTACTAGATGGTCAGTAGTGGCGAGGCCTCATCGAAAGCCAGCTTGTTGAGGTGAGATACGGTTGTCTATTACTTTAGTGAAGGCCTTGTACAAATGGGATACAAGACTGATTGATCGAAAATTGTTAAGGTTCGACTTATCTCCCTTTTTATGCAACAGTTTTATATTAGAGTGGCAGAAACCATCCGGGGATGTACCTGTTTTAAGAATGGAATTGAACAGATTTGTTATTGATTATTTTAGGTTTTTTGTTTGATGTCACATTCATAGGTACTATTTTTATTACGACTTACAGTTATCGTGCTGTCGTCACCAAAAAACACCATAGGAAAAGCGACGTGAGAAGTCATTTATGTACGGTAAAACAGTGACAAACCCAAAACGCTGCACTGTGGTACACCAAAAGTAATTTTACGTTTTTCTGAAATATATTTAAGATCTTTTTTATAATTTATAGAAATCCATCTAATTTCTGTACGCAGGCAGGGTAGGCAGAGGTGTATTTAATGTACACCCACGTTTCACCACTTCTGTTTATGTTTTATGTAATACCCGGCACAAACCCGGAGTCCGTGGCCTTTACTGAGACGTTCTTGATGGAAAAACCTAATAACACGTTGCCCAACCTGGGAACCAAACCCAAGACCCCATGTCCAGCAGTAATGCTTACGATTACTACCAGGGCCGGATTTATGGGTGTGGAGGCCCTGGGGCAACCAAGCAGTAGACGCACCGAAATTTGTTTTGGGAAAGATGAAAACAAAAAAAAATTGCTTCTTTTTTTTGCTCATTCATTCAGAAATGAGAAAAGAAGTAAATGTGTCTACTAATATTGAATTGAGTAAGCATATGATTAGGATGTATTAGCGAGCGAATCGAGCTCGAAAATTGTAGTATTCCGCCTGGGATAGGTTGGTCTCTCTATAGATGTCCGAGATTTCGGGGGGTGTTTGAACACTCTTTGATGGACTCATGGACACAAAGGATGTAATTTTCTTAACCAATTGTGGAGGCCCCTTCCTTGTGGAGGCCCGGGGCAAGTGCCCCTGTTGCCCTGCCCTAAATCCGGCACTGATTACTACACTAAAGAGGCAGTCCATAGGCATATTTTTAAGTATTAAAAGTCATCACTTCCTAGTGTCTAAGGTGGGAATCAGAAGTAGCGGAACAAAGTCCCTAGCAATACATCTGTCTATTAAATAAGTTACTGACACTAGAAGCACCTATTTTATGAATGATATACATACATAATTATATCTATGTAGCCAAGTAACCTGCCTAGCATTTTCCGACTAGGTTGGTGTCGCCTTCCGGTCTAATCGGATGCAGCTGAATACCAGTATTTTACACGGAGTGACTGTAAATCTGACCTCCACAGCCCAATTAATGGGTAATATTCCTTTAGTAAGACTTATTGTCGGACTTTCGGGATAGCAACTACCTGTAACGACTGTCAAAGATCTACAAACGACAGCCGGGACAAACGGCTTAACTTGCTTTCCGAGACACGGAGGAAACTATACATATATCCTGCACACAGTTCCCTCAATCAGTTATGTTCCTGCGACATAAATATATTTTCTCTTTTATCTACCAACCCGCACTGGGCCCACTTGGGCGATTCCAGCCCATTTGCAACATAGAGAGGAGGCCTGTCTCCCATCCCTGGTAACGTTACAGGCTGATTTTGACATATGCGCAGTAACATACCTTTCGAGTTCTTCTTCAGAGTGCGCGAAGGTGCAGGAGTTGCCTCTGGGGCAGAAGGAGCGCGTGGCGGCATCGCGGCACATCGACACTTTGTACTTGGTGTGGGTGGGTGTTGATGCTGCCGTTTGAGGGGAACCTTGGCCTGCTGGGAGAAAGATAAAGAAATAGTATTAAGAAGACGAGTGTGTGAAATAAGAATAGTATGCTGCAGAAATTAGATAAATTTGATCGAATCAACTCAATGAATCTCTTTAATTAACCACTTCTGTAAGTGTCAGTTACAACAAAATTAGCGATTAGGCAGGTCTAAAATTTTTGATCACACTCTGACCTAATTCCGACGTAGATAGAAATAACGTTCGTCTATTAAATAAAACATAAATTATCTTGTTAATTAAGTAAATTAAATTTTGTGTGGATGGATGAATATTCCTGAAAGGATTTTGATAAAACTTTACAGCAATAATGTTAAGATAGTTTCTACCCTGTATATTTTTTTAAATAGCTGGAAAATATGTGGAAAATTTGGTGGCAGTATATGTGCCACTGCTCATAATAAAGTGGTGATATTTCTGTATTTGTTGGTAGCACGTATACTGCTTCTACTTTAAAAAGGGCCTACTTGCACCACAACTTGACGTTTGATGTTTAACGCTAAAAGCATTAGTCGTGTTGCAAGCGGGCCCAGTATTATCAAGCCATACTTGAAACACTGGTGGCAATGTTCCTCAGTAGCACGACATAAACGTGTTAACTGTTTATTAAGTCCTCCGCCTATTCATAAAAAAGCGTCAGCCTCAACTCACTGGTATTGTTATCCAGACACCGGTCGGGCATGGGAAGCTTCTGGTTGTGGTTCGAGTCCCGGCCCGTTGCCTGTTGCTGCAGGTAGTGTATCAGCCCCGCTACCACCTCCTTCAGTGACGTCATCACCTCCGCTAGTTGCTGCCATGATGGATTCTTGGCGTCTGAAACGGTTATATGTTAGTTTGTTATAATTATAGATGTTGTATGTCACGATCGTGGACTTAAACATTATATTTATTTATTAAAACTTTATGCACATAATATACAAAGGCGGACTGAATGTCTTGGGCATTTTCTCCAGTTTACCTTAGGGTGAAACAGAGACAAAACATAGTAAGTGCGACGTAACAGAAAAATTTCAAGAATAAAATTTAATAATAAATAAATAAATAGGGAGACTGGTAATTAGTGACCGATACTTAAACACGTGATTGTGCTCATGATAACAAACAAGTTTCCCAAAGAAACATTTATTTTTACACATTAACACAACAGCCGCATGAAATTCGCGCGCGCGCGCCTTTGTTCTATCAGCTGTTAGCCACGTGACGCCGTTCTCTATCATTACTAACCTCCTGAAAGGTGGTGGCTTAGGAGGTTAGGGCAGGATCGTCTGCATAAAGGAAGCGGGAGGTATGCGGGCTAAAGAAGCGGTGCCAAGGCACTACCTTGAGGTAGGCCGTTTTTCTGTGCTGTCCAATGTTCTCGGAGTACGCGGATGAAATTCTGATCGCTGATCAAGGTCTCCCTTCCACAACAACCGCTTGAGGTAAACTGTATCGTAAGCAGCTGATAGATCTAAGAATACAGCAGTGCTTTCCAACTATTATTATATTAACTAGGAACTTTTGACACGTGGCCATAATTGAACTAGAGTCGCCGTCTTATTTTTAACCGACTTCAAAAAAGGAGGAAGTTCTATGTTCGGCTGCATTTTCAATACAAAGGTCGTACAGGTGCCAGCACTATACCAACAACCCTAACAATTACATAAAAACGCCAAAAGATCCTTGTACCACTGTAACAGACATACCAGGACTGGCATCGATGTTCGCCAGTCTATCCAGATGCAGACTCATGACGATCAGCTGCGCCGGGTCGCCGGTCCTCTGCAGCGCGATGAACAGCTCCTGGACCGACTGCGCGAACGACTGCGGTGTCTGCAACTTGTCTGGAAGTATAGTAACTAGTTAACTTCATCGTGGTTTCTGTAGATACATGCCCACAGCTGGACATAGGTCTTTCCCCAGCAGCCGCTGGACATCCTGGCATTTAATTGTTAGATGCGCTCAACCCGTTACAAAATGATTATATTTTAGTTTTGTTGACAATTATATTTGAATATTATTGTTTCACACTGAATATCTATCGTGTATGTGCACTTCTCGAAAGCTACGTGCCATAATATGGAGTAACGGAAATAATTGTAACATAATGTAATAAATTATCAGTTTTTAGTCTCTCATTTCTGTGTTATTGGACTGATCTTATTCCTTATTCTGTGTTATATTGGGGACATAAGAAAGTTTATAACAGTCTTTTTATTCTAATCTTAAGAAAAGTGGTATATCCATGTGTTCCTCCAAAATTTTACAGTAAAATATCGTACAATACAGCGTTGTGTGAACGGCCTCAAAGAAGCTTCACTAAAACCGATATCAGACGCTCCACTTCCTGTTCCCTTTGACTTTCATTCGGAAAATTAAATATAAAGAATAGATGAATTTTCTTCTTATGTGATTGTAACGGCATCGCGTCAACGTGGAATACAACAAAAAATAGCAGTCACCCGAGAGTAGCGTCAATGTTGATCATTCGACAACTCCCGCGCCTACAATTAGATCGATCTTTACGCTCACCTATGATGCTTTGCATGTGACTCTTGTGGGCGGTGTCTCCGTACAGCAAGGCGCTCCATTGGTCGGGCGCTATCCTAAGCCCCGCCTCCGTGGCTATCTGGACTATTTGCGCGTCGTGTTCTCGTCGCAGTGACTCGTACGTGCGGAATTCTTCCTTTAGTTGCATGAGTGATGAGTCGCATTCGCGTTTTGATACCTAGGAAGTAAAAAGAAAGTTATTTCGATCATTAACCTACGTGGATGGAGAATTTTAATTTTTAGAAGGCTCATCGAAAATGTAGTAAAAAACATTATTAGTGCGTATTATGTTGCATATTTTAGCATATTTCGAGCATTTTCGCAAGCTTATTTCTTCGATTTTAAGTTACATTTAATCTGATATCATTAGGCACACCTGCGCCTAACCCTTCGCGGACGACAGGCGTGATGGTGTTCTCAGAAGCGGTTGGAGGTAGGATAGCAATAATACAGGATAGTCGTCTTACCTTAAAACAAGAAGCTCTGTATAGGAGCTGGACGACATGGCCTATGCTAGTTTTCGAAGCCTGCGGAAAATGAGGCTCCAGTCTTTGGACTACGAACATTACCAAAACCTGCAACAGAACCAGTACAATCATCGTTAATATATTGGTACACCAGCGTAAACCTAATCAGCCAGTCATGTTCCCACTGCTGGACACAGGTCTCCCCTTCATGAGAGAATTACATACTCAGGTAGAGGGCAGAAGGTGAACTTTCGCGTGGTACTTCCTGGCCGCGCCACAAAAGTAAACGCGGCCCTCCGACCAATGTTGCGACTCGTCCAGAATATTTTTTATTTATTTATTCGTGGCCTGCACTCAAAAACACATCTTACTCGACGGTAATTACCGGATTATTAAATAGCCGGATTGTTGATTGGATGCTTACATACATTATAAAGGGTGTAAAAAGACCCTTAACGAAAACGAAAACCACATATTCTGCCCATCATTGGGATCATTTTTTTCTTCTAGTAAATACCTGGGAAACCACAGGTTCTGGAGATATTGGAGCTCAAAGTTCCAATTTTTTCACAAGTTTTTTTTTAAATACTACTTTTTAAGGTTTTAACTTTACTTTAATTACCTCCATGACCCGTTTACTATTCAAAGCATCCATCAGCATCAAGTTTTGAGTGCGTTACATTGAGTTTTACCGTAAAACGTGATGTTTCACCAAAAAAAAAAAAGTTGTTTATGACTTAGTTTGATGTACAGAATGCTTGGTTGACGGCTTCGTGAAGGGTCTGTTTACACCCTGTATACAGTCAGATATTATCATAAAATGTATGGGTATCACCTTTCTAGAGAGTGCGGAGCCGTCCTCTAGCGCGAGCAGCACTAGTTTAAGGACCTCCTCCTGCATCGCTGGGCCTAGGAACTGACATCCCCGCGCACGCACCGCAGCCCACAGGTTCGCGCTCAGCTGCTGCGGGTTCTACAAACAAACAAACAAACATTTTATTAGCAAAAAATATAAAACAAAAGAAAAAGTCCGTTTTCTAATCTGTGTGCGCTTGGTTATTCTTGGCAGAGGGAGTTTTGTCTTATTTATAAACGGTACTTCAAGTTAAATTTTGATCTGGTTTTATAATTATGTCGATAATTTGTTCTAGAAGTTTGATGTGTATAACACATTCATATTTGACTTTGATAAAACACAGAACACCCAATGTTTCGTAACTAAATAATATCGGTCAACTACAAGATATGGTTATGTCTATGTGCGTATAATTATTATTGTAACGTACACTACTGAACTTATGTTATAGAATCCTTAAAATTTTGTTAAAGAATAATATTGAACAGCAACATTATTATTTATTCGTGTTAGCCCGAGGCTACGGAGTTCGGACAAGTTGCGGACTAGCTGCGGACTCTGGACACTGACTGAGATTTCAGTGCAGTACCTATCTTTAAGTGCCCGGTGTCCGGAGCCGCGTCCGCAATAATCTGCCTGTTTCACAGAATATAGATGAATCGCTCCCTAGAAAATATTCAATACCTACTGCATGCGAAAATATACCATAAACTTTGGAGCGTAAAGTTATGATTGCTGCGTTGCGCGCGGCCGCGTGAATTTCGCGTGAATAATTGAATCGGATTTTGTGTAAACACGCGTCCTTTAAAAGCATTTGTAGGATTACGCGTGACGTTGGTATGTAGTTTGTAAAAACGGAACCCTTATGGTGAGTCATCCTAGTCTGGTTCTTTTGATGATAGACA
Source organism: Noctua pronuba (assembly GCA_905220335.1). NCBI lineage: Eukaryota > Metazoa > Arthropoda > Insecta > Lepidoptera > Noctuidae > Noctua > Noctua pronuba. Next base: position 4,148,782 of record LR999891.1, on the reverse strand, counting down.
GTCTAAAAAATAGGGGTCCAAGTAAGGGGGTCTGGCTTATCAACAGACTTAAAAAAATCCGCCTTTTGTAAAGGTGCCCATACACGGGACAATTATCGTAACGATTCGTCGCTCGATGTTAAAATCGAACGACAAATTGTACGTGTGTGGCAATATCGCATCCGATTTTGTGGTCGAACGATCGATTGGAGATCTCAACAGGCAACCCCGAAAATATCGATTGCGATCTGAACATCGTTCGATATATCGCACGTGTATGGCGTGATCGGATGCGATCATCGTCAGTCTGCCTCTATCTTTCGCGCAACTAGCACGTACGGTACCTGTAAGTTTTTTGCGATGTCGTGGAGCAAGGATTTTCTGTTGGAATTTATAGAGTTACTCCGAGAACACGAGGTTTTATGGAAAATAAAACACAAGGACTACCATAATCAGATGAAACGAACTGGATGTATGAGGTATTACTTAGAAAAATGAAGGAAGTAGATCCTAGTGCAGACATAAGTAAAGTGCAAAAGAAAATTAACAACCTGCGCACTGTTTTTCGTAAGGAGCTTAAAAAAGTGGAGTCTTCTCGTGCATCGGGAAGTGGTACTGACAACATTTATGTACCAAAGTTGTGGTACTATGAGAAATTTTAATTAATTTAAAGGAGATTGCTCATCTTTATATGAGAATTGGTCCAAATGCTGCCCAGGAACGGGAGTACCTGTGCTGGGTTCCTGGCACTAATCTACGTCTTTATACGTAATATATTTAGAATCTACCCTGGGGTTCCTTATTTATTTTGATGATATTATTTTTATACATGGTTTTTTTTTGACGTACTTTTAAGGTTTATACACCTTTAATGACCACAACTAAAGACATGTTGTATAAATGGACAGTTTTAATACTTATTCCGTCCGTAAATGATAGGTAGGATAAGAAAAAAAAAAATTTAATCGTCATCATTTTCATCAATGTCTCTTATTGTGCTGTCTAAAAAGAGGGCAGGACGTCTGATAGCATCTTGGTACCTGGCTCACCCTAAGAACAACACTAGACACATAACATGTGCGCAACAACCAATCTTTCTTTGGCCTGTAAAACAAGAACAGCAATAATTTTTTATTGCGTTTCGTCCTTCCTCGTTTCCATCAATCAGTATATAACATGGTACGATCTTGTTGATGCTTGTCTGCTTTGTACATGTGCTCGTATTAGCTGAACATTGTTGTGACGTATGTTAAATGATGCCAGAACGTTGAGCTCACGAGCATATTTTTGTATCAAAAACGGGCCGTTGCGCACTTGTTCACTGTAAAAAACGGGAAATCATCAAATAACTCCTCCCGCTCTGGGGAGTGGAAGGGAGTGTCAGACTTTTACTGACTAAAACCCATCCATGTTCCTTCTTTGCCCTTTGTGTTCCAGGGCCGCGGTATCTCTTTCGAACAGTCCCGCAGCCCCGGCAGGCATCGGCCCTTGCGGGCCCCTTCCTGGTTGCTGACATCTCTTTGAGGCGCGCGTGGAACACGAACGCGCCGTCGACACGGCCTTTCGTCATAAGACGGACGGACGGTGAGCTAACCCATTACTCACCGTCCACAGGCCCGCGCCTACGGCGGCAGGGAGCCACCACGTGGCCCCCGACGCCCAGGGCGTCCCATGCGGCGGCTGGGACGTGAAATTCTCTCCCTCTCATGTCCCGCCACCTCCTTCGGTAGCATGACTGCTTCGCAGAAGGAGGTGACGGCATCCCATTCCCTCTCGCTCCGGACCATGGCCTGAACCAGGGCTGGGCGCGAGAGGTCGCAGCCGCCGATCGCCGCTACGAGGATACGGCGGAGCTCCGCCCAAGAGGGCAGACCTCCACGGTGTGCGCCACGATCCTCACAATGACAACACCCGGGCGTTTTCTCCCGCCCGATTCGGTGCATGAACCTGCCGAAACAACCGTGTCCGGTGAGGACCTGCGTCAGGCGGAAGGTGAGGGCGCCGTGGCGCCTCTCTAGCCACTCCTCAAAGAGGGGACTTATCTCCACTGTTGTGGCGTGCCCTGCACTGGGTTGCGACAGTCGCTGTCTGTATGTCGCCATGAGATCGCGTCGCGGCAGCAGAGTTTCCCCCCAACGTAGTACCTCCGCGCGCCATTCATGCAGGCGCGCGAGGACTATCGCCTCCAGATCCCATGGCGGCAATCCGGCTAGGAGGCTCGTCAAAGTCGACTTGCATTTATTGCATTAATCTTTTGTTGGATTAGGCAAACAAGCACGGTGAAAAAAAGGTAAAACATATATTAACTGTCCGGTTTTTAGGAATAATTAGGTAAGTACAAACTTGTCGTGGTGATAACGCTTGAATGATATTTTCTTATTCTTAACACTGAACGGCGACAACATAAACACAATGCCTGTCCTCCAGGTTCAAACATTTTCCAGGTGGAAAGAAAACATAAACGTAAAACAAAATAGCAGTGTCCAAAATCAATAGCAGAGTCAACAAAATACAGTCCGAGAGATAAGATGAAACGCACAGTCACAATACTAAGCAAAGCAAGCAAGACAGCAAACGGCCAGGGCCCTGTTTAATAAAGCTGACAATCCGTCAAGTCCGACATATTATGTAAAAAAATGTCAGTATCAAAATGTCCATTTACTCAAATTGTCTTTAGTTGGGATCAAAAAAGCTGTAAAACCTTAAAAGTATGTCAAAAAAACCATGTATAAAAAATAATATTATCAAATAAATAGTTAAAAAAATTAGGAACCCTGGGATAGATTCTTAAAATATTTCGTAAAAAGACACAGATTAGTGCCAGGAACCCAGCGCAGGTACTCCCATCCCTGGGCAGCAATTGGACCAAAGTTGGGCAATCTCCTTTATAATTAAAATTAAAATATTTTTAATTTCAATTTTAATTAATTTTAATTCTCTCCTAGTCTTCCTTTTATTTATTGTAGAAAGTCTTTTTTTATATAAAATGAGCGCCAATGCGCTTAAGCAAAGTAGTTGCGACTTCATCGCTCACCCACGTACGTGCTAAACGTTTTCACTCCGCACAGAGACTGAGAATCGTACGATCACATCGTTCGTGTGTGACGGACGGAAATCGAAAGATAAAATAGTACGATTTTCTTGACGATCGATCGAAACGACAAATTGTCCCGTGTATGGGCACCTTAAAGTTAGTCTCAATTTACCTGATGTTGCAGTATAAGCTCGGTGACGGTCCGCTCGCCAAGCGACCGGGCTGCGCGCGCTGCCCTCCCCCGCCCCTCTTCGTCAGTGATGGCACACTGCAGCAGCATGACTAATTTCCTCTGCATGGGCCGAGAGAGGCGGCTGCCGGCCATACTTTGGTTGACTGCAAAATAATACATTCAAGCTGAAATATCTTTGACGTCTAAGCACTTAAACATAATCAGTATATTATTTGCCTGAGGTCTCTGTGAAATGGAGTGGGCGGTAATCCGAAAAGCCGACAATTTGGAGATGAATATAAATTTTTGATAATACACAGCAATAGAGCCGAGTTTTTTTTAATGTACAGACGCCAGCATATCAAGCTACCCAAAACTGTAAAATTTTCCCAATCAATCTCGAACCTAATCTATACATATAATAAGACAGTAAAAAAACTGTGTCTGTACATTGAATATATTTAAAAAAAAATAATTGAGGGGGGTTTAGAAACAGTAATAGAGCACGAATCCAAAAAAAAAATTCTGTCTGTTTGTCTGTTTATCTGTTTGTCTGTTTGTCTGTTTGTCTGTTTGTTTGTACACGCTAATCTTCGGAACTACTAGACGGATTTGAAAGATTTTTTTTTTGTTGTATAGGTATTAAGTCTGGGCAACATATAGGCTATAATTTATCTTGGAAACTTGAACACCTGATGCAGAACCGCAATAGAATATCTAAACTATAAGAGATACAAAAATGGCACCATAGAAAAAATTGTTCCACGTGATGAGCATTTTCTGCTGAGAGAATAAATTTGAAGATCTGGAACACCTGATGTGGAACTCCAAGAGTCCAGCTACACTATAACATATATAGGAATGACGTCTTAGCAAAAATTGTTCAATCTGATGACCACTCTCTGTTGATTTATAAAAATCGAAGATCTGGAACACCTGTTGTGGAACTCCAGGAGCCCAGCTACACCATAACACATATAGGAATGACGTCTTAGCAAAAATTGTTCAATCTGATGAGCACTCTCTGTTGACTTATAAAAATCGAAGTTCTGGAACACCTATTGTGGAACTCCAAGAGCCCAGCTACACCATAACACATATAGAAATGACGTCTTAGCAAAAATTGTTCAATCTGATGAGCACTCTCTGTTGACTTATAAAATCGAAGATCTGGAACACCTGTTGTGGAACTCCAAGAGCCCAGCTACACCATAACACATATAGGAATGACGTCTTAGCAAAAGTCGTTCGGTCTGATGAGCATTTCCTGTTGACTTATAAAAATCGAAGATCAGAAACATCTGATGTGGAAATCAAAGCTATCACTAATTTCACTGTATAATTATAAAATAACATAAGCTGGGAGTACCTTCACGCGGTGAAGGCGGTAACAGTTTAGGACTGATTTTCGATGACGACGGTATATCATTGAAAATTTGACTCTACTGGACAAAACTACCATTTATTTTTTTATTTTATCGAATAAATTTGCCTTCGGGCTTATGTTATTTGAGTGTTTCATTTCCTTTTCCACTCATCTTCGTGACACGGTAGCCTACCCGGTAAAGCAGGGGAGCAGTCACTTAGATTTTAATTGATCAGGTATCTTCACAATAAAACTATAACCATGCCTAGAAAGAGGTCAAATATTTCCCAATGTTCCAAAGGAGCTAAAAGATTAAGGATCATAAGATCCCAAGAATCTACCGAAGAACGTCAGGAAAGACTTGATGCTGTTCGAGAACATCAGGCTGCAACTCGCTCCGTGGAAACCTCTTCAGATCGCGAAGCACGCCTGCTTTCTCAGCGTATTTACGCATCTACATCCAGGTCTCTAGAGAACTGTGAAGAATATGATGCGCGACTGACCGCTGATCGTGAACGTCATGCATTGTCTCGCGAGTCGGAGACGTTCACGGAAAGAAAATTACGCTTGAGTTCTCAGCGTGTATACTCATCGACTTCGAGGTCTCTAGAGAAAAGTGCGGAACGTGATGCGCGACTGACCGCTGATCGTGAACGTCACGCATTGTCTCGCGAGTGGGAGACGTTCACGGATAGAGAATTGCGCTTGAGTTCCAAGCGTATCTACGCATCGACTTCTGACTTACAAGAATGAAAGACATGGAACGTCTCGAATCGTCTCGCGCATCACGTTGTTTTCCCGTCCCCGGGCTCTTAGAATTCGACATCAGACGTTTCAGATCTTCGATTTTGACGACCCCGTTGTCGCTGACATAAGCAACAGGATCCGCGTACGAAGTCGCGGGCAGAAGCTAGTATCTAATATAATCGATAAAGTTGAAATCTATTAAAGAAATTTGTACATCCCACACTTTGTACAGCCTGTACATCGAGTTAAAAGGGTAAAGAGTAGGTCCCTTTTAAGTAGAGGAATAAATAAAATAAAACTCCGATTTTTTATGTTTTCTTAGTAAGACCGGGTATTTCTGGAACTGCCCTCGTATTAAGCAATACTTGGAAAGTTTGCTCCATCACTTGATAAAAAACCAAACAAAAGAAACTCGAAGTTAGTTAGCTAGCTCTAAATAACTCATGAAACCTCTTAAACTCTGAATCTGACTTACTACTTTTCTATTATACTATTATTATATTACTATTATTTGCTCCAAACATGTGTACACATACCTACAATAATAAAAAGTGCATGCATCCTGCACATAAGAAAATTGGTTCAGACACGTTTGCCACAGACTATGGCGTGCAAATGTTTAGAATACTACAATTGTGATTTTTAATATATTATCATTTCAATCCAAGAGAAGGCAATTTAACAAAAAATACCAAATGGCAAAATTAAACATTACAAAAATCAAAATAAAATAAAATATAGTATGTATACATAATTTAATCTATGTCTATGTAAAACACTTGGCGGATAAAAACAGTCAGGAGGAAAGTAGTAACATCGATGAATAATTACTGAACATAAATTAATGCTTAAACAATGAATATTTAAAAAAGTAAAAACGCTAAGAGGACTAGAGCATAGAGAGGCGAATGGACAGGCAGAGGCAGATTACTTAAAGATCGAATAGCAGTCAATGGTAGTAAGAGAAAGGACGATGATATTTTAAACTTTATAGCAGGAAAAAACTCGCATTGAATTCGGTTTATCCGCTTAAGAGTACAATAACAGTACACAGAAAAAGCTCAGCCTTACTTTTTACGTCAAGGGTTCATAAATGCGTTAGTATACAGGGTGAATTTTTCAAGTGTGGTAAAATATGGCTAACAACTATTGTGAATTTACCCATATTTGCAAAATAAAATTCTATTCTATTCTATTCAAGTGGGCGTGGATGGCCAAATCCGAAACTATGAGGAATAGCAAAACATAGTCAAAGGAGTCTCTTCCGGGTTCGATTCGTGGCTAGGAATATTAATTTTTCAAAAAGAAGTTTCGTAACACTTGCAAAAAGTACTAAGAGTGACAGCTATTGATGACGTAATATCGGGAAAGAACAGGCATTAAGAGGAAAATCTACGATATTGGTCAATTTCGTCATAGTTACTCATGTTTTTCAAGGTTATTTATCATAAGAAATACGACCTATTCATTACTCACAGAAAAGTTAATGTATGTGCAGTAGCAAAAAATAACATACATTTTCTAGCACTGATCGATTTGCACCACACATAACTAAATACGGTTACAAGGAACCGAATTTGAATAATCATTATATTTTTCTCAACCATTTGAATTTGCAGAAACAGAATGATGTTTAAATAGGATTAGGGCTCAGGGTGCCTGTATTTACATCTTTCAAACCGGAACACGGCAAGCCTACTTGGCAGCAGAAATAAGTACGATGGTACTGGTAGTACCCAGGGCGAAGTGCTTCAAAACTTATGCTGCCTACGATCTACAAGAGATGTGCTAAGCTGCGTACCGCATACACGTGTACGATGTCAACAAATAAGATCCTTAGCTTTTCAAGACTTAGCTTGGATTAGCTCTTGTGGAAAAGAGTTCAACGACTCAAGTTTTATTCAACGTACCAAGTGCATACTGCTCCTCAACACCACTTTGCTTCGATGGTTATAAACACATAGTTTCATAGCTCAGTTTTGCTTAGCTAAATCGCACAGCTCAACCTCAACCATTCAACCTTTTGAACCCAGAGCATATACGCACGCGCGTGCTCTCCACGCCAGCATTTCACCTACCATTTTGTCACATATTTGTGTCATTTGCCGTACAGGGCACGCGCTTGCTTGTCACCTATATGTGACAATGGAGCCAAAAAGGTTAAGCAATACGAGAGAAACCGAACACTGTCGTAATGTACTCGCATTATCCGATAGCTGCTGTCAGGGCAAGTGTTACGTGTCAAACTTGGTAATTGTCACTTTGTGCTCTATGATGCACACTGTGTGCATGAGAAAGGTATGATCATATTTAAGGGACAAACCATCAAACTGGACAACTTCAACAACACATCATCATCTGCCTAGCCTTTTCCCAACTATATTGGGGTCGGCTTCCAGTATAACCGGATGCAGCTGAATAGCAGTATTTTACATGAAGCGACTCCCTATCTGACCTCCACAACCCAGTTATTACTGGGTAATACGATACCCCATACTGGACAACTTTCTGCATGATACTAAAATAAAAAAATGTCATCTATCTCTGGCCTGGCCTCACTGCGGCATGGCATTAAAGTTTTTCTATGAAATTCCTTGTGATAGTATATTTACTCACCATTGCCACAATACTTGAGGTAGACGGCGAGATGTTCCATGCACTTGATGATGCAGTCGTACGCCTGTTTGTCATGATCCGGTAGAGCCTGGATGGAAGGTGGGTGGTACGGCTGCGCCGGCGGCGTGTACCCCGCGAGCTGGAGGAGCGCCGTATTCACCACCAGCTCCTCGGGGTCCACTTGGATGACTGCCTGCAAAGGTACGCGAAAAAAATCAATTAATCAATATATTTATCATTGGATTCTGCCCGGGGTTTCTCTGGCATGTAGGTCGCAAGTTATCCCACGGGAACGTAATGCTAAAATAAATAATCAAGGTCCACGATGTGACCCAGGGTCATGATGGACCGGTGTCGCGGATTGTTTTTCAGATAAACCCCCATTCATTTTCGAAATCTTAATAAAACGCTTCATACTAACCGGGGTTATTAATAGGTACTAGCAGTATAGAATAACAGAGCACATAGTTGTAAGCAACGATTACGGTATACCTACGTAATTGCGTGTACACGACGAGATTACATTCATAAAAGTTTATTAAGAGACTCCGGACGTTGGAGTGGATTGCTGCGGTGGATGCTGCTACCCCTGCATCACAATCTACACATGCTGTAGGAAGATTTACTAGGACCACAGAGTTGCGTTTTTATCACGGTCCTTAATTTTCCAGAATTAAATTAGATTATACCTGTTAACCTGTATTTAAAGATAATATTCTGATTTTTTTAAGATACTTTGTACCAAAAAAATGCGCGTGATTTTGGGTAGGGGGGAGGGGTAGTCGATAAATATTAAATGGTTTGTAGGTAAATAACAATTTCAGACGAGAATATTTTCTTGTTTCTTGCTTTTCAGAGCGTGATTTTTTATTTATATAACAAAACCAGTGAGGGTTGGTGGTTGTCACATGTTTTCCAATTTTGATTTTAGGACCTATCATAAGCTGGGTCCATCACGATTTCTTATTTAAGTTTTTATTTAAATAGCATCATTCTTAGCCAAGTTTGTATCCCGGCATCACTTTGATTACCAGAAGTACAAAATTGAATATCCCACAGCACAAGCTAAAACCAGGCACAAGTATTTCATGCTTGCCCGTATCGCTATTGTTGCACCACCAATAGTGAGGTGTGCGCCAGTCGGTGGCCGGCGCCGGGATGCATGAAATACCAGGGTCTCCGTCTTTCCGAGCGCCACCCTGAGGCCCAATGCCTCGATTCGCCCCAAGACGAGGGACGCGCCCTCGACGGCAGAGCGTGCCGCTTCTTCGTAGCTCCCTCCCCGGGCCTTGACGAGAGTGTCATCAGCGCAGCAAATGACGCCCTGCCCGGGGAAGAGCCAACAGCGCAAGGTCCAGTCATAGCCTTTGTTCCACAAGAGCGGACCCAAAACCGACTCCTGTGAAACACCGCACGAAGGAACGAATTGATACCACCACGCGTTCTTAAGAAAAAGGGTCTTGACAGACAGACACGAAATGATCCTATCAGGGTTCCGTTTTTCCTTTTAGGTTACGGAATCCTAAAAATCGCGCACTGGGTCCGCGTGTTAGATTACGGCCCTGTCCCTCTCACAGAGAGGTCGGTGTCCCTAGCAGTGAGAAAATTACAAGACTGATTAAGCTTATGCTAGTATTAAATAATTGAATAGAAAGTTAGGTATAGCACATTTTTACTTCTCAATAATAGCCATCAAAGAAATCGTTTTCTCTAATAAGTAACGACTTATAATTACCTAGATATGTAAGGAATTAATTATAACATAAAAAAACACGTTACTCATCATTTCACCGATAGCGTGGTTTTTGGACATTGGACAACTATGACACGGCTCAGACGAAAACCACCTAATATAAGGCACAGCGCGCAAATCGGGTCGTTTGTAGGGTTTCGCTCCGCATAGCAACACGTGTTTGGCGGAAAACAGTACCTAATTAAGATGTTCAAATTGATACACAATTCATGTGCTATGTTGGTTAGAAAACAGATACGTATAAGTATACAGGTATAGAGGTAGTAAGCAGAGATGTCCGATATGGTCTAAACTGATAAATTTTTAGGGGATGAAAAAAATGCAACCGACTAACTGCATCAAGCACCAGCTTTATCCGAATACGCAAACAAGATTATGATACACATGATTATCAATTATTGATAATGTTAAATACGTACTTCAAAACAGAGGAGCGTATGAAGCATGTTTTCATGCCCGAGCCAGTAACGCCGGCGTGCACTTTTCGCGCTTAGCACCATTTATACGCCGGGAGCGAGCTTGACAGAACACAAATGCGAGCACTGCCGCTGTCACTTATGCTTGTTGAGACTGCACTCGATGGCTTCGGCCAAGGGAGATAGGACAGAGGTCACAAAGGATCAGCAACGAATGTGTTAAACAACTAACTGCACAAATCGCAGACGGAAACGATACTGAGTCTAGAGCCGCTGCGCTGACCCAATTCTTCGGTGGGTCTCAATAGATCCTCCGCTCCGGTGTCAATTATGGAGCACTGTCATATAAAAATGAAAGAATTGAGAATTCCTTATCTGGGAATGGATTTAATATAATTAGGTTTTTGCTGCCACTCTTCATAAATTATATTTCCAAGGAAATTTAATCGAATAAATCCTCGCCAGCCAGCGCTGATAGAAATAGAATTAGATTTAAATCTGCAGGAAGTTTTCAACGGTGCATGAATATTTAATGTTGTTCTTTTTAAAACCAGATAGCCTTTCATTGGAGCATTGTGGTCTGCTCATAGTAATTGGATTTAATCTGCTGCGAGGTCATACAGAACTGTAGTGTGTTCGGGGGAAGTTTAAGGTTTTAGCGTAGGTAATAGACGCGTGGGAAGCCGTTGGCGGCACCTTAGTCAACATAATCTATACTGCGTAATGAGCCTCACCCCGCAGGTGGGTACACGCTACATACATTGAACTTGAAATTTATTTTAGGATGGTGATAAAAATTCGACAGCGTGTTGGGGTAAAAGTTAGGTTTAAATAAACAGTTGCTACTGAAAACGTTAAGTATGAATTATTTATACTTGTATTATTTCGTTCAAAATATACCTGCTGTTGAATCTGAGAAGCCAAGTCTTAATCTTAATATAGGCCCAAATAAATAGAAACTGCTGTGGCAGTGGGTGATAGTTGAACTCCAACGCTAAGCGGTGCGTGACAAAGGACGACTTTAAAATCGATTTCTTTTTAAACTGCCCTTGACCCTTAAATTACAATACGTACACTGATTCCACTTCACAATCCTCAGGCACCCGGAGAAATAATAATAAAAACAATTGAAAAAAAAAACGATTTCCATAAACTGAAACTTTACCACGGCTGTTTGAAGTATATAAATAGTGAATAACTTTAAGAACGGCAGTTTATTATAAGTAGGCTGTTCCCGTACAGGATTCAACAGCCGATTGCTCTCCATGGTAGACATGGGCGGCGCTAGCTGTCGCACGTGTACCCCGCCACCCCCGCACACCTCTTTCTATTTCTAGAACTCGTGCATTTATGTCACAAGTATGTGGAAACAGAAAGAGTTTTTACTGCCAATCATATACTTTTCCGGTTGTTATGAAAACTGCTTTAAGCAGTGCGTTTAAAGACTAGTTTCGGACGCACTGCGTCTACCTACATACTACCTACCATTACTATTTAATTTCGACAGTGTGTGGTGTATTTGAGCTTTTTCCTTTACTTTAAAGCGTACTAGCAACGTTAGTTTGAGGTGCCTTAGTAGGGGTATCACAACAATCTTATCAAATAGTGTCGACAAGATATGCTCCTGAAGAAGTATGGTCACAAATGTTATGGTCTTAGAAATTATTTATATTTTTTATTCTCTAGGACAGAGATCATTGGAATGCTGAAGAGAGGAGTGAATGAAGAAAGACACATTCTGAAGTCAATAAACATGGTGATAGAGACGGAAGTCTATCTGTTGGCCTTTTGCTTAACATATTGATGACTGATTTTAAATAGCTTGCATCTAAAAAACTTTGACATCAAAAATTCCCGGACTGAAAACGCTTTGTGCCAACTTGTGAACCAACTTTTTTTCGCGGGTTGAGTCTCATTTTTCCCTTTTTTAAAATAAAACTTCAGAAAGTCTTTTCCCCGACCTATTATTACTACAGAAAGCTAGTTTGTACAATCTAGAAAAATCAATTAGACGTGTTATAGCTTTGTCAAAGATTGACCGTCGGATTTGAATTTTCGGATATTTTAATTTGGTAATTAGTTCACTTAGCAATTAATTTTCCTGACTTTACATTAGTACTAACCTGGTCGAACGGACATTGTTTTCTGTGTAAGTGATTGAGGCAGTGTCTACATAGTGTATGACCGCATCCGAGGCTAATGGGGCTGCGGGGCGGCGCGCCGAATTCGCGGCAGCACACAGGACAGTTCAAATAATCCGTCCATTGAGGCGCCTGTATTGGCATTCTGGAACAAATGGGTCAACAATTAATGTGGATGGATGGGCCAAGGTCAGCAATGGAGTGCGATACGTTGAGTTGATTGGTGGATAATACTTAATAATCAGCATCATCATCTTCCTGCCCTTGTTCCATTCTAATTGGGGTCGGCGCAACACGTTTTCTTCTTCCATTCTCCCCTGTCAGACGTTAGGACGTACACGTATTTTTTGTATTTTTAAATGTTTTTTTTTCTTTTTATATGTTTTTTTTTAAGAAATATTTAAAAATGTAAAAAATGTGTAGAAAGAAAAATAAAGGAGATAATAATAGTGGGCGAAAAGAAATGTATTACTATCCGGAACTGTAGTACCTTAAGTTTCCAGTTTAAACTGATATCGCATTTTAGAACTTTTCCATACAAGGGGGGGGGTTCGAAAGATAATTATATATCAAGTTCACTAAATGAAAACATCGCTTTTCCTAACTGAACATTGAGGTACAAAGACTTTAAAATCTGTAAGTCGCCATAGCCAAAGGGGTATTCCCAAAATTGATAAAAAATAGTCTGTGATCACACCTACTATCAAGTCTGGAGACAAAATGAGTGTCATTTCAGTGTTAATGGGCCTCAATTTTTTTTGAAAAATATATACACAGTAGACTGATAAGATATCTGGAAGATAACAAACTACTTTCAGATAGTCAATTTGGGTTTGGGCCTTAAAAAACAACTAGCCAAGCAGTAAACAAATTGACTAATTACATGTCTAAAAATCAGGAATGCATACATATGAGATCTTTCTAGACCTTGCCAAGGCCTTCGACACAATTTCTTGCACTACTCTTTTGCAGAAGCTTGAAACAACTGGGTTAAAAGGAGCACATCTTCTACTATTGTCTGATTATCTTAGCGGTCGACTATTCAAGTTCTGATCTTTTTAATAATTGTTTTGGAATTCCTCAAGGCTGTAGTTTAGGTCCAACTTTATTTTTAATCTAAATGAATGACCTATGCAGCCTGCCACTCCAAAATGGTGTTGTAATGTCTTATGCGGATGATACTGCTTCGTTGTTTGCAGCTAAATCAAGAGCCGAGGCCTATGAACATGCTAAGAATGGCTTCAACATTGTACCTAATAGCTCCAGAATAATCTTCTAACGCTGAATGGTGATAAAACAAAATACATTTCATTTACAATGAGATTATACTAACACACCGCTTACTAACCTAATCATTTACGCGCATAACCCTAGCACGTACGCTGACACTGCATGTTCTTGCCCTAATTTAGAAAAAGCTGACCATTTGAAATATCTAGGTGTCATTATTGACTAAAATCGAAATTTCCGTAAACATATCGAGTTACTGTATACTAGAGCGCGCAAACTAATATATGTTTTTAAGAATTTACGTAATGTAGCCGATTATAAATTTATAAAACAGTTTTATTTAGCGCTGTGTCAGTCTATTCTAACTTATTGCATAACATCCTGGGGTTGCGCGGAAAATTCAATTTTATTTATTCCTTTAGAAGGTGCTCAAAGAGCAATTATACAGGTTGCTTGCTACCTTTCGTTCGTTCAGTTTTCTACAAACCGGATCTACAAAGTATTAGTACCAAACATTTGAGTTCAACATTATCGTTTCTTGCAACTATTAAATATATTTAAGTTATAGTTTACTTATAAGCACTAATTATACTATTGTTTGAGAATTAACATTACTTAAATGTGCACTTTGTTATACTTTATAAATAAATTATTCTTATAGGTATTGTTAACATTGCTTTATAGAGCATTCTTTTTGCTTGAAACCTTCATATAGTCACCTTGATCGGTGTCGTTTAATTTACTATCACGACCAAAAGTCAGACAGCCAGTCTTGCCAAGGGATATCGACTTATTCAGTAACAGACTGGATGGTGGAGGAGGTCAGATAGGCAATCGCTTCACGTAAAATGTTGGTATTCTACATTCGTTTAGACTAGAAGCCAACCCCAACATAGAGAAAGTCGAGGCAGATGATGATGATATTATTATCACGCCTCCTGGACAACAAATCCATTTTTTAGCTGTCAATGGATGGGAGAAGAATAAGATTTTAAACACACTACTCTACTAGATCCCGATACAACAAGACAGGCATGTAGTACCGCTCAGCAAAATGTTCATCGAAATATTATTTACAATACACATTCAAAGATGCGTCATTCGCAATTCGCAAGCGCTACTGCTAAGCATAACGTCCTGAGTTCGATTCCCAGGTCGGTTGAAATACTACCGGTCAATGGCTTTAGGCTCGCTCTATATTTAATGGTACTTATATATAACACCATATATATAACACTAGCGACCCGCCCTTGCTTCGCACAGCGCCACCTACGGGTCCAAAACTATATCTAATGTAGCCTATATTTTAAGTTAAGCATGTTGCAGTAGATCGGTGAAAACTGAGTTCAAATCCATGCAGTACTTTTTCATGATGCGCGTATAAACATAAAGACAGAAAGACAGACAGTCACAAATTCTAAAACTGTTGTTTTGGCTTCTGTTGCTCTAATAAAGACCCCCATAATATATATTTTCAATATCTATAATGTACAGACATCGGCCTGTTACAATTTTATTATATGTACAGATAACTAGTGAAATGCAGGTGTACTCGGTAAGAGTATCGATGCGTCTGCATAACCCATCGGGCATTAAAGCCGTGTTGCTATGTTATTTTAAAATATTACTCCGTGTTCGATATCAATTGAATAAGTAGTCAATATTCACGTTTCAATTTATTTAGCCAAGTATAACATTTCCTGTCGACTGCATCCTGTCATCACAATTGCAGGGGCATTCTATTTTGTCACTTTAGCATGCATTGGATCGATTTAATGCAGACAGACGTGCCAATTTGAGAATTAAGGGGAGGTATTTGCCTAGTATTAAGGGGGAAGCAGGGTAACCCGTGAAATTCAAATTTTCTTACGTTTTTTTACAATACCAGGTCAATGTCAGGTTGTATGTCGATTAAATTATGATTCATGGCCGTAACAAATATGGCTTTTCAGAGTTTTAATAATTAAAATCATCAATACAACCCCTTGTAAGTTCATTCAATTCGCGAAATTCAATGGGGTCACCCACTGAAATTCAATGGGGTTACCCAACGAAAATTAATGGGGTTACCCACTGAAATTCAATGAGGTTACCCATTGAATTTCGCGACTGCCCTGGCGCTTCCATCTTGAAGCGAATGTGATTGTACTGCCTGGTTTTGTTAACACTAATAGAGCCTACAGACCAAAAGCCGGGCATGTCGGCAACTTGCGTACGCGTTCAGTTGACGTGTGCTTCATTAGTGAGAGAGGGTTTTGTCGACGGAAGAATCGACAAAATGAACATCAACAAAAGAAATCTGTCATTTTGTCGATTTTTCCGTCGACAAAACCCGTTTACGGTGGTCATATTACGTGTGTTGAATAAGTGACGCCTTCAAATTGTTGCACTTTTACCATTTCAGCTTTAGTAGTTGAGCAGTTAAATCACTTAAATCGTCAGACGTTACGATGATCTAATTATGTTATTATCATTTGTCCCTTTGTACAAATCAATACAATTTAGTGTGTTTATTATTGTTCTAATCTCATTATTAATGTGTTGATGGTGTCGATAAAAAAAGTGTACAGTAATAAAGCTGTAATCATACTTTTATTGCGATGACAATGTTTTGTAAGCTAAGTGCGAAGAAATTAGTTTCCTTTAAAGTCTGCGTATTTGATCGATTTAATCTATCTACCCGTGTTTTCTTTAGTTTTCTTCGTTCGTTAGTTGTTTTGAGACTCTTCTAGTACTCGAACCTCATTTAGCCTAGACAAGATTTTTTACAAGCTTTTATTTAACTTGCAATTTTGTTTATTTAGGTAAAATATTGCAACTGAATTTTAAAACAGTTAACCTCAACTGCAGAGAGCAGAAATTTAGCATACCTACACGTTGGTTGACAATGTATGGTTAGCTAAGTGACGTCATTCTAAATCCAATAAGAGCGGACTCCCAAAGATCGTATGCGTATGTACCAAGCGAGAGACTGTCAGCGATTGATCTGCCAGCAAGCGTTGCAGAGCGAGCATACTCTTATCGCTCAGAAAAATGATTACTCGCCCGCGTTGGGAACAGTCAGCAATCGACGATTAGTACGATTAAGGTGAAAGCGCCAGGATAGCCCGCGAAATTCAAATTTTCTTACTTTTTTGCAATTTGTAGGTCAGTGCCAAGTTGTACTTTGATGAAAATATGATCACGTCCGTAACACATATGTAGTTACAGAATTATAATCATTAAAATCATCAATACAACCCCCTAAGTCCATTTAATCCCATTCAATAACTATTTCATGAAAAAGTAAAAATAAGTACCTAATATTTACCTAGAATTTAATCTATTTTATTGGCACAGTACCTACAATCTTTTGTACTTTTCTTGAACGAGAAAATCTTTGATAGCTAATCGTTCCCTTGTCGGCAGTGCAAGGTAGGACAAGTACCTTATGGCGGTACCCCCTGATATTACAAACGGAAACCAAGTGGAAACGATTTCTTTTCTGAAAGTTGTCATCTTTTAGCAACACAGTTAGCGATTCAGTACACCTGACTACTTAAGTTCAATTTCCGTCTACATGCAGCCATGTTAGTAAGGAAAGACGATTAAAACTATTTTTTATAATTTAACCAATATTAATGAAAGAATTATAAAATTTTGTTCTGTGTTGCATTAAAATATTGACAAAATGCTGCTATAAAAACGTTGGATAAGGTGTTGTGACAGTTTGAGGTATACATTTAAGCATCCTAACTTCCTAACGGAAAACGCCTGGAAGAGCTGCTAGTCCATGAAAGAGCTATTCAAGGGCTATTTACCTATCTCCTTAAAACGCAAGCTAATGGACATGTAAATTCTCCCCATCCTGACATATGGTGCGCAGACTTGGTCTTTGACTAACGTCCAGAAGTCCAAACTCAAGGTTTGCCAACGAACGATGGAGCGCAGCATACTGAATGTAAATAAAACACCACACTGCGCTCCAGAACGCAAATTGCCGACTTAGCTTTTAAAGCTGCCAGGCTAAAATGGGACTGGACAGGCCATGTCTGCCTGAGGCACAGCTGTAGACCCGAATATCGCAAGAATGGAGCCCTGAAACAGCTAGACGGGGTCGCGGTAGACCGAAGAAAAGATGGCGGGACGTCTTGGATGGCTTCCTCGCGAGTTGGCGAGAAGAAGCACACCATCATGAGAAGTGGAAGAAATGGGGGAGGCCTTTGCTCAGGAGTGGGACAATTCGGGCTAAATAAAAAATTTAAAAAAAACTTCCTAACTAATATTATAACGCCTAAACCACTAAACTAATAATCCTGAAATTTTGAATATACGTTGTACAGGAACGGATGTAGGGTACCTTTCACCCCGAAAAAAAGTACTTTTCCCGAGGAAAACAACAATAACGTTTTTATGTTAATAGATGGCGCCACATGTATTTCGCAACATGATTGAATTATATTATTATAGAAACTTTAGTACCTAGTGTGTTAAGAGTTTAATTTTCAAATTCTAAATAAGCGCGAGCGAAGCCGGGGGCAAAAGCTAGTTTGGAATATTTCCAAGTGCCTTCTATACAACTACAATAGGGTGAAGCATCAATTATTTTTTTAGATTTTCAAATCTGAATAGTTCCAGAAAGTTACATTTGGTCATGAGGAACACCAAAAACACTGTAATACAAATATTCGAACATACTCTTAGCCCTCTGGCGGCGCTACGTCGTGTTGGGGTTCTATCTTAAGTTACAGGTCTCCTACTTGTGACTTGTTTGACTTTACATAGACTTTTTGTAGACTTAAATCTTCAGTGCACAAAATCTATATTATATTTCTGCCACATTGTTTTGAACTGTGTCTTTGTGTATTACTCAGATACATAATCATTATTTTATTATTATTATATTATATTGGTTGTAGCGTCATGTTATATAGCCTGTAGCATTCCTCGAGAAATGGGCTATCCAACACTTAAAGATATTTTTAATTCGAACCAGTAGTTCCTGAGATTAGCGCGTTCAACCAAACAAACTCTTTAGCTTTTTAATATTAAGTATAGATATTGCTTGTCATGTTTTGTGATTTGGGAATTTTAAAACATTGATAAATTTGATTTTTGTTAAGTGTAAAATTGTGTTTGAAAATTAAATATACTTATGGTTATCTTGTTCTTATGTCATACTAGCTATTGCCCGGTTAAGTGGAAAGTATGTTTTTCCTAGTCCTTCGCTATTCTTGTCTAGTTCATTTCGTTGCGCGATCCAAGACATTTAAATTGTTTCTCTGGGAATTCGTCGACCTTCATTGTCTCGGCGCTTATCTGGTGGTCGCTACTTTTGATTCTAGCTTTCAGGAGTTGCAATGGTTTTGGAATAGTGTGGTGGGCTTGTAGCTGTTGTCCGCGACTTCGTTCGCGTGGATATGTTGATGTGTAAGTGAGAGAAATAAAAAGTTCACTATGTACTATTCCAGACTATAATCTATCTTTGTGCCAAATTTTATCCAGATCCGAGCCATTCTGGCGTGTTTGGGTAACAAACATCCATTCAAACTTCCTCATTTATAATATTAGTATAATTAGTAGTGTAGATAAAATAATTAATGATTAATACCGATCGAAATATTGATGATTGCTTTCCCCTCACACCTGTGTCTCACACGTTTCTTTAAGACACATCAAAATTGCCATAAATAACAAGGCTTAAGTTGAAATTCCACTAAGGAGTCCTTAGAACATAAATCCTAGAATATAGAATGCCTGTGTGTGAAAGAAAAAAAGAAAATGCAACTGCACGAACTAGCATTGTGAACTTATTTTTTTTTAGCATTGATAAGCATATCTGATGATAGATATTAAATGTTTTTCATACTTGCATCATGATTCACCACAGGAAAGAGAACACAGGTTCTATGCTGTTTAATATCTTGTATGTAAAATATCTTGCACGCAAAATACGCGCTTTGACGTGGAGTTGCGGAAACCAGCCCATTATACAATACAATACAATATCTTGTATGTAATTATGAGATCTCATAACAAGTAATTCATTATGATATTCAGAGAGGTGGAATTATAGTTACAGAAAATTGTACTATCTGACATTTCATAAAATATATATATCATTAAATTTGTTCAAAGAAATACCTATAAAAATTGACATGAAATTATAAATTACAATGAGACATTGGCATTTTTGTAGCAGTAATATTAATAGCGCATCATAATTTTATTTTATTTTTAACCAACTGTCGGACACTGGCCCTGTCTGAATAACACATTAAAACTAAACATTGATGAGAAGAAGCTGAAGCAAAATGAATAAATTATAGCAAGAGAAAAATAAGTATTTATAATACAGATCTACATTACAAAAATGAACAAAGAAAATAAGCATAGAGGCAGATGATGTGCAGGATGATATCAATAGCAAGTATAAATTAAAAAATTCGCAAACGCATATCTTAATATTTTAAATAATGGCATATTAATTGAATCAAGAATATTTAAAAAATATGTGTTGCACCCCAAGTAACATGGGACAAGGCCAGGAAGATGATGACAAATGTTAAAATGACTCTTGACAGAGTGTTGTGCCTATTCAAAGTTTGATTATTGCTGACAGCTTTCTAAGCTGGAGTTACGCTCACAGCTGGACGTAGGCCTCCCCCAAGCATCAGACCCAAACCTTGGATTTTTCTCCAACTTGTTTTTTTTTTGGTTTATGAAATGTTTGAAATTCTGATGGTGTGTACTTTGACAGCTTACCCCAGGATTCTGCAACCTTAACAATTTAGGGCAGGTTTTTGCGTCAGATATCATTATCAACATATTTTGTTGTTAAAAGTAATGGTATTTTGACAGCTTTGAAGGGAATATGTCGAAGTGTCATGAAAATTCTTCAGATTAAAGATATCTAACTAATGAAAATCAACCCTTAATCTGTTATCCAGTTATTCAGATTGGCTCTTGTTATTTTGGTTGGTCAACCAATCAGATGAGATTTGATAGTGTTATCATTTTTGTGTTTTATAGTCTTTTCTGCACATAAATTCTTAAAGATCCACTCATGGATATTATGGGCCCAATATATCATATGACTGGTTAAGACAGTTATTTAAATATCAATATTAATATAGTTTGCCACGAAGACATATCAGTTGCAGATTCTAAACTCTTACTAACTGTTATTAAACTGAAACCAGTTTTGTTAGCCATAAAAAGACTGAAATGTTAAGTAACATCAACAATAAGATGATTATTGTTTTAAGGTTTCTTCTCATTTTTATAAATCCAACTTTTCAATAAAATTGAATACAATATTTAGATGATAGAAAATTTGGATTGAAATCTCTTGTTAACTAAAATAATTAAAACTTCCATAAATTAACAAATATTATATTAAATAGATTTTCAGCAACCAGGAATTAATGCAGTAAAATGATCATTATTTGTATGTAATTGGGTAATACCAATAAAAAGTACGAGAGTAATGTGACTAATGGGCAATTACCTCAGTAAGAATATATAGTTTTGACTAAAATAATTTCTTAAAACAAAATTAAAATGTTAAGTAAAACAATAAAGACATTAAGAAGAATGATACATTACATGGCATTTGCTAAAATTATACTCTTGTATGTTTTGCGAAAAGTATTCTGGTCAGAGACAGTTCCTACATGGTTATAATTATTGTTTATACTGAATGCATGCTAAACGATACCACAAGCAAGAGGAGAGGACAAATATTACATTTTAAAGCCTATGAAACCTTGAATATGGTCAAATATTCACCATGATTTTGAAAAATGAAGCATTTGAGAACCATGACGAGTTTCTTATAATTTATATTTTAAGCGCCTAGCTAAGCTTCCTTTGATAAACTCTGTGCATTCTGTAATATTTCAGTTCCTTCATATTTTTAATAAACCCGATAATTTGGCATAATACGTAAAAAGTAGACACTGTACAAAAATTATGACATCTGAAAATTGCCACCTAGGCAGTCGTCTGGTGATCTGAACACGCCATGATTCTCACTTTATTGTTTGTGTATAATTTAGGAGGGTACATAGATGTTATGAAAACAATATTTTTTTGTAATTACCTTACAAATAACTCGTACAGTCATCACAAAAGTAACACATTTATCTTCTACCCACTTCAAAACATGATCGGTCAGCAGCCGTGAAAC
The DNA here is from genome assembly GCA_905220335.1 of Noctua pronuba. Taxonomy (NCBI): domain Eukaryota; kingdom Metazoa; phylum Arthropoda; class Insecta; order Lepidoptera; family Noctuidae; genus Noctua; species Noctua pronuba. Next base: position 4,127,158 of record LR999891.1, on the reverse strand, counting down.
ATAGACTAGATAGAATTTTGCAATTTATTTATGAAGTGGAAAAATTGTCTGACAGCTCCAAAAAGGTACTTTTACACGTTTTATACACGTTTATTATTCATACATAGATATTTTTTCATAGATTTTGTTTTATTTGTTCTTCATGAAGAAATTCTTTTCACAAAAGGAACGCTAAGATAAAAAGGTCATATTGAAATAATAATACCATGATCTATCTTCTAGTCAGTAGTGCACACAATTATGATACTATAACTATCAATAATTATGCCTGATTACTTAGTGCGCTCTACTAAAGGTGCCGTCATAGAGTAAAGTAATAAGTGCCGTGCATGACATAATAATGAGATATAACAAAAAAAAATTAAACAATATGCTTCGAAGATGCCGAGAGTGGAAGCCACTCTGTGTTGTTGTAAAATACTGTATTGATCAATGTATGATAATGAATATAATAGAACCATTATGTTTTTTGTTTTTTATTTTTACAGCGTTGTTGATGAGGAGGCAGAACCGGGATTTGTAAAGTTGTCTGTGACGTTAAGACGGAAAGTTAGTCGGTTGTCATGTCTGTCATGGACCGTTCACGGAGTCACGGCCAAAGAGAAGATAGAATACTTCCACCAAACGTCACGACTGTCAAAGTCAATCAATAAATAATAATGAACATAGTAGCATGAGTGTGATGATGTGAACCCGTGAACAAGATTAGTAATATTATAGGTATAAAAATTTACAATACAAATTTCACGTTTAGCTAATGAATAGGCCTTAACACTGTCTTCCCGTATACATTGTAAAACATGACTCGAATGTTCTCCAAAAGGAACTTTTTTCATATGTGTTGACGTGGGCACTCTCAAGTAAACAGATTTTAAATTCACCAATTATTGTTTTTAGTCCCAATTTTTTAAAACTAGCCATAGTTAATCTTGAAGCCTTCTTCAGCTGTCTTATTGGCAGACTAATTATATCTCGAAGGGAAAGAAAAGATGCTTATGTGGGATAATGATAGCTATCAAATACAATCTAAGATTAGATAAAAAAAGTACACAAAAATTGTACGTATCAATCAGAGGTGCAGGTGAAAGTGTTCTATGATAAGTCCACTAACATTCTGTTGAAGACTACATTCAGATCCACGCACAGGGTGAGCTAATTGCTGTTCTATCATTCAAAGTAATAGTAAGCCAATATATTCGTCAATTTGTGGCCCTCATTCATAACACGAACTGGTTGCTTCATTCAGTTTACCTACTCGCAATACTATTTATTATGACTTTATTTTGGAATGATTTTGTTTGCATACATGAATCTTGTTTTAATCTTATTATAACAAATGTAAGGATAGAATAAAACTAAAATAAATTAAAAGTAAAGTGAATAATTTTATCCTGATTAGTAATCTAACTTACTTTAAAATTGACAATCATGCTTGAGCATTATTCTGAAATACAGTTTAAGTCTTTAAGGGAGACAACAAACACAAACTGTAGGTTAAGGTGCGCTTGCCTAGTTTGGTTTGTTTCATTACACACTGAGTTTCCTCTGTGCCTCAGAAACCCCGTTAAATTATTGGTCCCGGTTGTCAATTGTTAAATCTAAATAAAATCTTAGACAGTCAGTCGTTACACATAGTCAGTGGCCGAAAGTCTGACAACCAAGGGGTATGGAATTACCTGGTAATAACTCGCTCGATGTAAAATACTAGTATTCAGCTGCATCCCGTTAGACTCAAAGCTAACCCGAACATAAATGCTTGGCTAATGATGATGACATAGTGGAACTTTTTACCATTGATATGCTAGGAAGAAGAAGACTTATAATATGTCTCATCTACTGTCTATCTGTCACAAGGAGGAGATCTGAGGTCCAGCAGGGGGAACATTCGTCACCATACTTGTTAAAGTGAGTAAGATAGTTTAATTGGATCTTATGAGGTAGACAAGTAGACAGTGCCAGCCTGCAATGCACGCGTCTGGTCTAGTCTGTTGATTCTTTTACCATCAGCCTTTGTAAAGCAGGCAATATTTTGTAGAATATTGAACTACAGCATTGAGCACTGACTATGAATTAGGTTCCTATAGTGTCCGATTACAGCCAATGAAAATTGCTACTTATTACTTCAACACAAAATTGTTTGATGCAATATGAGCTTTAATAATAGTTCATCATCGTAATCGGGATTAATTTAGAGTTTTTGACTATACATGTGTTAATTTTGAGATACTACCTACACAACCGACCCAGGAACTTGGTTGTGTACTGAAGTGTTAATATTCTTGTTGCTGTCTGTACCTATAAACAGAGTGAATGTTGATGTTGGAGTGAGAGTTGTGAGAAATTTCAATGTCTAAATTGTTACCAAAAACGTCTTTGAATCAGCCAAAGGATAAACAGTCTTCTCTCCTACTTTGATGTGCCAGTTAGAGTCCGTAATCATCTTGTCTCTGTAAACTATGACCTAAGTTTCTAATGTGATTCCACACTGGGAACTTAGGTGATAGATGCATTAAGTTTTTCCCATGGGGGTAGACAGAAACCACACCACGCCATCTGCTACGATCCTTACATATTCCTTTTTCCTCGTTCACGTTCATACATTTGGTCATACACGCACGCCGGTTGCAAGTACTATGCTCCTGACCTTTCTTATGAAGGGGATTTGGGATTTTACACAGATCTTTGATTTTGCTAAGAATTTGTTATAAAATTTTACACGCAACAGCCTTCAGGAAAATATTTATATACATATACATTCCTTTAAATAAATTCTATTAAAACTAGAATTTAAAATATACATTGCTTACCCATACTGACAATAACAGCAAATCTCAGAATTACAGCAAATTAGCGCAAACATTATTCACTTAGCACTAAATATTTTATGACTGAAACTTTTCTCCAATTAGGTACAGACGCCAAGCACATCAACCTACTACAATATGTCAAATTTATTAAATAGATTTTCAACTTTATCGCTAAAGCATTAGGTTCAAGGTTGATTGGGAAAATTTTACAGTTTTGGGTAGCTTGATTTTTGGCGCCTGTACTTCAATACACAATTATCATATATTTATATTAGAAGATTACAGAAAGCTGCACAGAAACTAAGTTCAAAAACATTATTTATTGACGCGACGTTATTTTACCACGCACAGGTTTTTACACGCAACCTTAGCATCAAGATTTGAATTCCGAACGGCGCGCTCTATAGCATGCCCGGATGCGCCCTCTTGCACTCTCAGCTTTCGGCTCGAGGCCGAACGTCTGAAATCCAGTATCTCGTTCAATAAGCGCCCCCTCGCGAACTTGCTGTAAAAGTATGTTGCCAAAAACTGCAACAAGTTGTGTTATATGGTACTTTTATGGCATCAATTGATAGGGTCAATCGTCAATGATAAGAATCAAATCTCTCTAACAAAAATCTGCCCCTAAGACGACCCACCGACCAACATGCTAAATGAAATGAAAGGAATACCATGAAATCTAAACTTATAAATTAAATGGGATAAGATAAAGCACTTTTACTCAAAGGTCCATCCGATTACTTAGGGTAGTACCTAATTTACAATCATCTTTGATGTCATTTATTTATCAAAATGACGAAGAAGTATCTAGATAACAAGATTGCAATTTGTACAAATAAACACGTGCAAATTGAAATCTACTTTCTTGAATTGTTAATTAGGTTGATGTCATAAAAGTACAGGGTCTTAATTTTTGGAATTATAATCGGGTCGATTCCCAAGTGTAGCAAGCGAATTTTCGAAAATCTTTGAATGCAGATTGTTTCATTTTGAAATAAAGGAATGTTTCCTTTGAGTGAAATTTGCTATCTTCATTGTTAAGAGTACTTTTCCTCCAGGTGAGGTTGAAAAATTCCAACCTGTATAAAGGGTGTAAAAAGACCCTTAACGAAGCCGAAAGGCACTTGTTTTCCCCGTCATTGCGATCATTTTTTTGTTCTAGACCATACCTGGGAACCTTCTAGTTACGGAGATATTGGGGGTCAAAGTTCTAACTATTTCACAAGTTTTTTTTAAATACATGAATTTAATGTAATATTTTTACTTTAAACACCTCCACGACCCCCATACTATTCAATCCATTCACCAGCACAATAATGTTTTGAGTACATTATATTGAGTTCTACCGTAAAAAGTGATTTTTTACCCCAAAAAAAAAATCGTTTCCCAGCAATAATTTTTGCGTAAAGTTACTTAGTTTCATGTACAGAATGCTTGGTTAACGGCTTCGTGAAGAGTCTATTTACATCCGGTATGCGGAGAGTTATCTCCGAAACTACTGATGTGATTCCGAAAATTGTTTCACTAATGAAAAGCTACATTATCCCCGAGTGTCCTAAGCTAGTTACTTATATTTAAAATGCTCCTGTGGGAGAAGCTGCGGGCAAAAGCTACTAACTTAATCTATTTTATATGGAAATGATCATGGAATGATCAAACCAAAAGTACATAATTCTAACTTACTGCATTGACCTGTAAATTGCAAAAATCGTAAAAACAAAAAAAATCGCGTTACCCCGGCGCTTCCTACATAAGGGCTGGTTCGAGGAAGCACGGACATAGAACTGATGGAAGGAATTGGCAGAGGTCTTTGAACAGCAGTAGGACTCAACAGGCAAAACCTAAAAAATGTACGCCATTTTACTCGATTTTTCTCTCACCAGCTGCAACCAGCCTTGTATCTCGCCTCAGAATCGTCGATCCACCAGCCTAAGGGTGACCTGCCGTGGGGCTTCTACCAACCATAGTGTGATTGCCGATTCAATTCTCCACTCAACAACACGGTCATCTATCCCAGCGGTAAGCAATTCAATAAGCTAGTGTTCTACTTTCTTTATCAGTTACCGAAATATTGATACCTACAAGCCTATAATCGATTTTATCATTAACAGATTTTATTTGTTTATCGATGTTTACGACAAGATTCTCGATTATAATCTCTACCGATAACCCAAGAGGAAAATAACACTATGATCTCTAATGAAAACGCCTGATTAGTTTTTCTACAATCTCATTTTTTTAGTTAGGAAACCCGCAAAGGTTAGCATATTAAGCCGGGCGTACTATACTTTTGTTTTAAAGTTTCCATTTTGATGTTTATTATGCTATGGCAAGCTCGGGCTAAAATTTCAGACAGACTGCCTACCCTACGTTTCATGACTTAATGAAATATAAACTCAAGCGTGTAAACATTAAAGTTGGTGGTCCTTTGCGTCTAACTCACCTCAGTGATTTGTACCTTTCAGATTGCACCTACACGGTAGTATATCAAGACATCCCCTGCACTTGCAAATTTCCGGAATCCGGTGGAGTTAAAACAATGGATCTAATCGTCGTGTTAATGCTGTTGTCATTAGGATGTGTTACGGTGAGTTACTCATTTATTACTAAGTAGCGGCCCGTCCCGGTCGTTTTTGAGTTTATTCATTACAAACATACACACACACACAAAAATACAAATCTTTCCTCTTTAATATATTAGATAGATAATATATTTTAGAAGTGGAAGGATTGGGGGTGGCCTTTGCCCAGCAGTGGGACAATACGGGCAACTTAAAAAAAAAAACTAAAAAAAATTGTAGTAGTTAAATATAAAATCGGAGGTTCTTGTAAAAAGTTCCGTGGAGATTGTAAAGTTATTGATCGGCCGTCAAGCGCTGTTGCAAAGCCCGCCCCAGCCCGCCCATCGCCCATTGCGTTTACGAGCGGCTCCGCGACTGGTAAGTTTTCCACTTTGGTTTATTTAACACCTACGTGCCCAATTTCAGTGTTAACTGACAAAAAAAACAATAATAATCTTTAAAATTGACCAAATAATGCATTTTAAATATTGTGTACTAGCTTCTGCCCGCGACTTCGTACGCGGATCCTGTTGCTTATGCCAGCGACAACGGGGTCGTCAAAATCGAAGATCTGAAACGTCCAATGTCGAATTCTAAGAGGGGACGGGAAAACAACGGGGTGCGCGAGACGATTCGAGATGTTCCATATCTTTCATTTTTGTAGGTCAGAAGTCGATGCGTGAACGTCTCCGAATTGCGAGACAATGCGTGACGTTCACGATCAGCAGTCGCATCGTATTCTTCACTGGTCTCTAGAGACCTGGATGTAGATGCATAAATACGCTGAGAACGCAGGCGTGCTTCGCGATCCGAAGAGGTTTCCACGGAGCGAGTTGCAGCCTGATGTTCTCGAACAGTATCAAGTCTCTCCTGACGTTCTTCGGTAGATTCTTGGGATCTTATGATCTTCAATCTTTTAGCTCCTTTGGAACATTGGAAAAGATTTGACCTCTTTCTAGGCATGGGTATAGTTTTATTGTGAAGATACCTGATCAATTAAAATCTAAGTGACTGCTCCCCTGCGTTACCGGGTAGGCTACCATGTCACGAAGATAAATGGAAAAGGAAATTAAACACTCAAATAACATAAGCCCGAAGGCATATTTATTCGATACAATAAATAAATAAATGGGAGTTTTGTCCAGTAGAGTCAAATTTTCAATGATATAATGTCGTCATCGAAAATCAGCCCTAAACTGTTACCGCCTTCACCGCGTGGAGGTACTCCCAGCTTATCATAATTCTCCGCTTATTATATTTTATAATAATTATACAGTGTAATTAGTGATAGCTTTGATTTCCACATCGGATGTTTCTGATCTTCGATTTTTATAAGTCAATAGGAAATGCCCATCAGACCGAACAACTTTTGTTAAGACGTCATTCCTATATGTGTTATGGTGTAGCTAGGCTCTTGGATTTCCACAACAGGTGTTCCAGATCTTCGATTTTTATAAGTCAACAGAGAGTGCTCATCAGATTGAACAACTTTTGCGAAAACGTCATTCGTATATATGTTATAGTGTAGCTGGGCTCTTGGAGTTCCACATCAGGTGTTCCAGATCTTCAAATTTATTCTCTCAGCAGAAAATGCTCATCACGTGGAACAATTTGTGCTATGGTACCATTTTTGTATCTCTTATAGTTTAGCAGGTCTGTTGCGGTCCTGCATCAGGTGTTCAAGTTTTCAAGATAAATTATAGCCTATATGTTGTGCAGACTTAATACCTATACAACAACAAAAAAATCGTTCAAATCCGTCCAGTAGTTTCGAAGATTAGCGTGTACAAACAAACAGACAAACAGACATACAGACAAACAGACAAACAGACAGATTTTTTTTTTTGGATTCGTGCTCTATTACTGTTTCTAAACCCCCCTCAATTTTTATTTTTTTAATATATTCAATGTACAGACACAGTTTTTTTACAGTCTTATTATATGTATAGATAGTATTGTGTATAGGTACTTAATCATTCTATCATTTATTTTAAAGACAAACCATAAAATCCGAGAAATTCCATGTTTTATTCTTCTAAAAATTGGTTTCTCTTCCTACCAGCTTAACAATGAAAGTTTCGGCTTCATTTCATTGATATTTATTAACTCGCCCGTCTTTTTTTACCAATATAGGGGATGTCATATCTAGGCCTAGACTCATATTACCATTGTTGGCGTATCTAGAGATATTTTCCAGGGGGGGGAGAGGCCTGGCCCTTGTCTTGTTGAGATACATTGGGCTAGACTTCATTCGGCTTCCTATTTACAAGTGGTCAATGAGCAGAGCTCAACTAGCATCCTAATTCGTAAATTAAATAGCTCTACTTATTACCTGCATAATTGAGCCGCCAGGTATTTACGTATTTGTCTGACTTTTGGTAGAGTCCTCTGTATAAAAGATACCTAAACCCACGCGGTTTTTTTTATTCCTTTCCTTGCATTTCCTTAACCTTGTGAACGCCAGAACATAAACTCATCGGCGTCCCCCCTCCCCTCCCACGGTAAGCTTCAAAATACCTTCAAACAACATCTTATCGATAACCAATTTATCATTGCTTTTCGTCACATTTATTTAATAAAATTTCAGTCGTAACATCATTATTTTATTTTATTTGACACTATATATCGTATTATACTATCATTAAAGAGCAGTTAAAAAGTTAAAAAAAATGACTGTTAAGGCCTAAATATTTTTGAATATTTAAATCGTGTTTATAAACAGAATATCATAAATAAACATTATTATTTACAAAATTATTTGCTTTTATCAACAAATTAACACCTATTTTCTACATTCAAAAATATTTGAATTTTCTATCTTTAATATTAAGCTGTTTTGCGGCTCGATACCTTTGTTTCTCCTTCAACCTGCGAAAGCAAAGTACGGGAAACCATTGTTTCTCCTTCAACCTGCGAAAGCAAAGTGCGGGAAACCATTGTTTCTCCTTCAACCTGCGAAAGCAAAGTGCGGGAAACCATTGTTTCTCCTTCAACCTGCGAAAGCAAAGTACGGGAAACCATTGTTTCTCCTTCAACCTGCGAAAGCAAAGTACGGGAAACCATTGTTTCTCCTTCAACCTGCGAAAGCAAAGTGCGGGAAACCATTGTTTCTCCTTCAACCTGCGAAAGCAAAGTACGGGAAACCATTGTTTCTCCTTCAACCTGCGAAAGCAAAGTACGGGAAACCATTGTTTCTCCTTCAACCTGCGAAAGCAAAGTACGGGAAACCATTGTTTCTCCTTCAACCTGCGAAAGCAAAGTGCGGGAAACCATTGTTTCTCCTTCAACCTGCGAAAGCAAAGTACGGGAAACCATTGTTTCTCCTTCAACCTGCGAAAGCAAAGTACGGGAAACCATTGTTTCTCCTTCAACCTGCGAAAGCAAAGTACGGGAAACCATTGTTTCTCCTTCAACCTGCGAAAGCAAAGTACGGGAAACCATTGTTTCTCCTTCAACCTGCGAAAGCAAAGTACGGGAAACCATTGTTTCTCCTTCAACCTGCGAAAGCAAAGTGCGGGAAAAAAACAAATTAAATCATAGTTTCCTAATAATTAATTACAAAAATGCTTTTCGTAAACTTTTCTAAACACAATTTTTTTAAATTGCACTCGACTCGTTTGTCTGCTGTTATAGTTATTACAGACTTCTCTAACCGTTCTGCAACTATATGCTTTTATTTTGTTGTCTCTTCGGTTTCGTCCAAAAGGTTAATAAGTATCGTTTAAAAGATCTTTATAAGTGACCATTCAACCATTTAGCCTTTTACTTGACTTACACAAAAGAGTCAAGTGGTCAATCCTCAATACAATACAACACTGGAGCCAGGGGAAGTTACTGGTCCATCTGCATCTGTCCATGTTTTAATCCGCCGCCGCGCCGGTCAATCAGGCCTCATGAGATTACTCTTTGTTAAAATTCGCATCATATCTCAATACTTTCGTTGCAAGCAAACACAATAGCTAAACAGTCGCAGGGGATCCTATAATTTTATTCACTGGGCTGGGAAAGGGTTAAGAGTTGATTTCTCAAGACAAGTGACACGTGTGGGCTAATCTTGTTCAGTAGAGGGTCATCTTAGACGAGTATACAGGGTCGAAATTGTGATGTGCTAAAAAAATGATTCCTCATGCTCAGGGGTATCCAGAAATACTCCATGCGAAGGGGATGGCGGGCTCTTGAGAGCGAACGAAGCGATTCTTGTTAGTTAGTTTTCGAGTTATAATTCGTAATTCGGCTTTTAAAAGAAGCCCATTCGATTTAATTATTTTTCGAAATCATAAGATTTTGCTTATTTTTGTTACTCTTGGTGCTAAAGAGATTGGAAAATGCCTCTGGTTAACATTAAAGAATGTGAAAAAGCCGTAAAACAAAGATAGATTTTTTGAAAGCGGTTCCCATAAATTTTTCGAAAAACTACAACCCTGGGGTTGAGAAATCGTTTTTTTATCATTTCACTAATTAACACGTTTTTGATCTCGTTTATTATACTGGATAATAAACGAGGTTAAAAACGTCACGATTATTAGAGCGAAGAACAGTTGAACCCCAGAACAGTTGACCAGGTCTACTGGTACCTAGTTATATCAGTTGGTTAACTGCATGCTACAGGTTGCTACAGGTAGCTGGCTGTGCTGATAGAAATGTCTAAAAAAAGGGCAAAAAAAAAACTCCGAAAAGCTATCCAATGCGCGACAATAGTCAAATCCAAGCTCATATCAAAAAGCCAACTAAAACAAATCATAGGAAATAAAGTTAATACATCTTGAAGTAAAAGATAATTTAAAGGAAAACATGACTTGCCGAAAGATCATAAATCATACACGGAAGCGGCATGCGCTAGCAGCCAGCGGAGTTGGTGTTAGGGTGCATTGTATACCATATAAGTTAAACGCAGCGCCCCTTACTGCCCCGGTATATAAGGGGGCGGTTGCCAGGCACGTGGAGCTTGCCAGGGCTGGTGGCAGGGCGCGCGGGGAAGATTGATGCGTCTGGGGTAGTTGCGGGGTGAGCGGGCAGTCCCTGCAGTAGCCAACTCGGCGTGCACCACAACGGTTGAGTGCGCGCCGGTCCGAGTGATACACATTTTCTGGTAAATTTTCATTTTCAGTTACACCCATCGTTTCCGCGCAATAGTGGTCGTAAAAATGTTAAAATATTGTGCTGTTTGGGATTCAGTTGTGTACCGTTTGAGATTCATCTTGTTCTCGGGTGCAACAAATACGGCAATCACGCGTAATAATTAGGGTGCCACGCTGCGCAACAAAGATGCGCGTACCCTTTGATCACGAAAATAGAAATATTGACTTCGCGTTTATTATTACCAGTGCATTATCTAAACTACTTTATTTCTAAAAGTGCTAGGATAATATTAATCCCTTCTCTTTAGGCCCTTTCTCTTTACCTGGGCGTGTAGGTGTCTATTTATAAAGGGAAAATCAAGAGTGCGTAGTTGGCGTTGAGTGATGTTGTGTATTCTTCTTTTTAAGGGTCAGTTCTTCGAGGACCGTCGGTGCAGGTGCGTCTGCCCCAACCCGGCTTCAATCCTCAACACTACCATCACAAGACAGATCTACACGGGAAACGTTCCACCGAATCTTTGGTATGTATGGTTTATTAGAATGTTTACACACGGCACGGTAATGGTTTGGTTTGGCCGGGACCACGTTAAGCCGTTGGTCCCGGCTGTCATTTGTAGATCTATGACAGTCGTTAGGTAGTCAGTGGCCCAAAAAGTCTGACAACCAGTCTTACCAGGGAGTATCGTGTTACCCAGTACTAACTGGGTTGTGGAGGTCCGATAGGCAGTCGCTCCATGTAAAATACTGGTATTCAGCTGCATCCGGTTAGACTGGAAGCTGACCCCAACATAGTTGGGAAAAGGCTAGGCAGATGATGGTTTGGCGTTAATGGTAGCAAACGTGAAATTCAATATCATCCGTTAACCGTCGTCTCTGGCCTGCCAACAATGACCACACACATAGTTGCAATTTTAGTGGCGTGTGCAACTGTGCATTCTTAATCCGTAACAAAACTTGTCAAGTTTTAGCTTACCTATCTGCAACGGGCCGAAATGCGAATGATTCTAACACCTTTTCTCATTCTTACTGGTCGAAGACAAGACCGCGAGCTAAGCACCAAACATGGTACGATACCTATACATAGTTGGTATTCAGGTGAAGCCTAGCTGAATACCGTCTCATTCTAGGTTCTAGTCTAGTTGACAGTGCACGAGCATTATTACATCATAATAAATGTAGACATATACTAACTAATAAGTACATTATCAGTTTAACGCACTGGGAAGTCATTGGGCACCCAAGTTGAAATTTTCTGGGTAACCAGTAACAATAAGATATAGAAAGAAAGAAAGAAGAAGAAAACCTGCTACTATACAACTTTTCCTAATTCGTAGTCTGTTTGGTTTTATTGATCTAACTAGGTAGTTGAAAGCGTACCGAACTGTAGCTCCTCTCCGACTTTGAATCGAGAAAAGTTGTCAAAGCAAGAAATATTCTTCTTGTAAAGATCAATCCATTAATACATATCTTAACGCTATTGGTCGGTGCGGTAGAAATAACGATCTGTCCAACCTACTGGTACTGTACGAAATAAAAATTAAGATAGCAAGAAATGTTATTCTTAAAGAGGTCTATCCATTGGTATGGTATATATCTTAACGCTTATTTTATACTAGCTGTTCCCCGCGACCTTCGTCCGCGTCAAGTTATTAAAAATACAATTTTCCCCGTTTTTGCAACATTTTTCATTGCTGCTACGCTCCTATTGGTCGTAGCGTGATGATATATAGCCTATAGCCTTCCTCGATAAATGGACTACCCAACACTGAAAGAATCATTCAAATCGGACCAGTAGTTCCAGAGATTAGCGCGTTCAAACAAACAAACAAACAAACAAACAAACAAACCCTGCAGCTTTATAATATTAGTATAGATTGGACGCTAGAGCAATTTTGCCCATTCTCCTTTAGTATCTTTAATAGAAAATTGTTTGTTATCATGAGTACAATCACGTAAGTGTTTAAGTATCGGTCACTAACTACCATTCACCCTATATAGAGAGATGGGTTTACTTATAAACGTTTTTGTTGTTCCCAGCCACTGCGAGGGCGTCGTATTCCCTCTGCTAAGAAAGGAGCTTGAGGGCAAAGTACACATCTTTTGCCCCAGGTGCGAGTGCATCTACCAAACTCGGAACACGACCCTCATCATGGTAAGTGATATTTTATTTACCACAAATATGAATATAAAAAGGCTAGGCAGATGATGAGCAAAGACGCAGATTAGTACCTAATTGTTAAAAATAATTATAAAGGGTGTAAAAAGACCCTTAACGAAGCCGAAAGGTACTTGTTCTCCCCGTCATTGCGATCATTTTTTTGTTCTAGACCATACCTGGGAACCTTCTAGTTTCGGAGATATTGGGGGTCAAAGTTCCAACTTTTTCACAAGTTTTTTTTTAAATACATGTTTCTAATGTAAGATTTTTACTTTAAACACCTTCACGACACTCGTACTATTCAATCCATCCATCAGCACAATGTTTTGTACGTTACATTGAGTTTTACCGTAAAACGTGATTTTTCACCCTAAAAAAAAGGCGTTTCCCAGCAATAATTTTTGCGTAAAGTTACTTAGTTTGATGTACAGAATGCCTGGTTGACGGCTTGGTGAAGGGTCTGTTTACACCCCGTATACTGACGTAATTATGTCATTGTCTTCTATTTGCAATGCTTACAAAAGGATCGAAGACGTCGCGTCGTTTTACTGCCTATATTTAGACGAGTGTTAAGACTAACTCGTAGATTTCTGAATCTTCAACAGGTGAGGAACTTGGTTTGATTCGTAGTTTTAAGTACAACGTGACCTATAATACTTAAACTTAAGAACTCAGACAGCCCAAAGTGAATGACGAGAACATGGTGTAATATTTAGATAAAATTAAAGAAGCATCATATTTCGTTGAATTAAGTTATCATACCTTGGATACTATTTAGCGTAGCTATACGCGCGACGAGCAGCAAGCTATACAAAACCAGTTTATGCGGAGCTCTCATTGTGCGAGAAAAAAAAAAGTAGGCAAATATAATAATGTTATACTGGAAATGTATAGCTTGATAAAAACATATTTTTTTTACAATGGGACAGTAGAAGACAGTCAGGACAATTGGCCTGATTGAAATAGAAGTCTATTTTTTTTCTGTCTATTTATAATTGCATCCATCATCCATAGATAAACTACTTTGCCTTAAAAGGCGAGTTTCTCTCAATTATTAAATGCATTCTCTTCCCGTCTTAAAGAAGGTAATTTTAGTTTTAATGGCCTACATACATCATAAAGTTTCTGGACAAAATCCTAGGCTCGAGTCATATGTACATATTGTAGGTAATTAGGTATGTAATTCCATTCCTCCCAATAATGATATCGAATACGTAGATTTTAACCCACCTCGATACCATCACTTTTCTTGAAATATAAAACGTTTGATCATTAGTTAATACTGTTTTTCTTTTTGCAGGCTATAGTCTTCATGATCCTGAGCGCGATCACCATGATAGTACTATACCTGATGTCTTTTACTTGGCTAAAATGTCTGATGAGGCGGCAATACTTGCGACCAGACGACCGAGACTACATTCGCGAGTACCGAGGGGAATTCGTGCGCCAACGCGAGCTCGAACGCCAGCGCGAACGTAACAGGCTTCGCGGGCTAAGTGAGCCGAACTCAGATACCGATGAGGTAAGCAATATGTACAGGGTGTAAACAGTCCCTTCACGAAGCCGTCAAACAAGCATTATGTACAATCAAACTAAGTAACTCTCAAAAATGGTTGCTGGGAAACGACTTTTTTTTTGGAGTGAAAAATCACGTTTTTCGGTAGAGCTCGTAATGCACTCAAAACATTGTGCTGATGAATGGATTGAATACTACGGGGGTCGTGGAGATGTTTAAAGTAAAATCTTCCATTCAAAACATGTATCTTATTTAGCACAAAACAAAGTCGCTCCCGCAGTCTGTACGCTTAGATCTTTTAAACTACGCAACGGATTTTAATGCAGTTTTCAGCAATAGATAGAGTGATTCAAGAGAAAGGTTTATATGTATGTGTGTATCTACATTGCACCCGTGCGGGTCGCTAGTTAAAAAATAAACTTGTGAAAAAGTTAGAACTTTGACCCCCAATATTTCCGTAACTAGAATGTTCCCAGGTATGGTCTAGAAAAAAAAAATATCGCAATGACGGGGAGAACAAGTCCTTTCGGTTTCGTTAAGGCACTACAAAAGGCACCAAGGCACCTGCCGCCCGCCACTAGCGAGAGCTAAGTACAGATAACTACAGAAACGAGGTGTCGCCTGTAGTATCGTCTTACTCGCTCAGTCACTAACTAGTTGCCCTCCAGTCGGGTGTGAGATGGCAACAAGCTTACACCGTCGTTCCTTATTGCATAAGATTAAACATTATTGGCGAAAACTAGGTGTACTATAATAGGCTATCTCTGCCTAATCATTCGGGGAAATCAGGCACATATGCATGTTTAAGTAACTTTAAAATCAATACTCTCCAAGCACACACTTGCCCAAACTGTGCCGTTCGTCTAGTGGTCTCAAACACGACTACTGAGCGTGAGTCCCGAGTTCGATCCCCAGGTTGGTGTGACTGCCTCGTTGGTCTAGGGTCGCAAGCACGACTGCTGAGCATGAGGTCCTGAGTTCGATTCCCAGGAGGGGCAAGCGTTATTGTGTGTTTCCATCAGGAGCTTCTCAGTAGCAGCTACGGCGTCTGGATTTGTGCCCGGTTGATGGCAATAGGCTCACCCCCTAATACATAGGACTTAAACATACTGTGCAAAACGGGAGGTATTATTAGATACACTTGTACCTAACCTAAGGGGATTACAGGCATTATGTTGTTTGTGTAGAACTACTTCTTATTGTGTCGAGTGTAAATATTTAAATATATTTTTTTCTTGCAGGCTGGTATATTGTTGCGGGAAGATCAAGACTAAAGATTACAACGGAAACTAACGACACGTGACAATCAAGACACCAGGGGCGTAGCTACCGCTGTATCAGCCGTATCAATGATACGGGGCCCCCGAGTAACAAGGACCCTAACGTGTAGAGGAAAAAATCAAAAAATCTTACAATAATCTCAAATTGTTATTGATAAGAGGCCTGTTACAATTATGTGATATATTTGTAGTAGTGGGTAGTTAGTATCAAGTTATTTGTACGTAGCAAGCCGCGAGCCAATCTCCGAATATACGTCTATTAGTGAAGTCCATGTTTAATTGTGCTCCCGGCAGTCCAGTAGTTCCCATATCTTCAATAGCAAATAAAATAGGAACAGTACCTACCACCAAATTCATCAGAAATATCGATCGGTAAAATCGTTGAGTTCAAAGTCCACAGCGACGATTGGTGGTTGAACGTGGAACGTTTAGAACAATATTTCTTAGTTAACAAGATTCCTAGCGAATTACAAGTGTCTAAGTTAATAACTGTGATGGGGGCGGAGTGTGGACTTCTTGTTGATTTGTGTATGCCGCAGAATAAGTAAGCTGAAGTGGCAATGGGCCAGTCATATTAGCCATATGTTCTTGAGTGGAGACCGCGAATCGGCAAACGTGTTAAAGCAAAAAGCAAATGGTTGACGTCATGGAAAAACACTTGCAACCAAAGCCAAGTGAGTTGGCGGAGCGGTACAAGTTTCGACATAGGAAACAGAAAGTAGGTGAAACAATATCGGAATACGCGGCTATCTTGAAGAAAATGTCCAAAACATGTGAATTTGGGTCCTGGCTGGAAGAAAGATTGAGAGATCAGCTAGCGTGTGTCATAAGAAATGAAACCATACGACAACGATTGTTCGCCGAAAGCAATTTGGACTTCGGGAAGGCGTATAAGTTGGCGGTTAGCATGGAGGTAGCAGAAAAAGACGCAGCGGCCGTGCAAGGACAGAGCGGGTCGAGAAGCGAGGGTGCATCCTCAACGTCGGTGACGTGTCCAGCGATGTCAGCGGGATCGAGGCGGAAGAGTTCGGCGGCGTTGGCCACCACAACATCGCTCGATACTACGACGTCTAGTGGACGGTGGCGCGGCGCGCGCGCATCTTCACCTCGCCCGCACCCATGAAGCTGGGTGAGCGCGCGCAGCAACGGCACTGTCGAGTGTGCGGCGTTCGTCACGCCGCAAGCAAGTGCAAGTTCGGGCGTTACGTTTGCCGAGTTTGTAACTAAGTAGGACATTTGCAACTGATGTGTCCCAATTTATCGGAACACTACAACGTGGACATGGACGTACTTCATGAGGTAATATTTGTAGATGTTTGTAAATTATCAGCGACGCAGTGTAGGCCTATTTATGTCGAACTGAATGTAAATGATGTTGACAGTATTTAAAATGGAATGTGACACCAGCAATGCGTTGTCAATGTTGTCATGCGTAAGCTGGGAGTGCTATAGAAGATTGTTTAATGATGTAAAACTTAAGCCAAGTAATTTAACACTAAGGTATAATACCGGCGAGTTAGTAAAACCCCTTGGAATTCATGTACATGATTATTAACAAATCATTTGAATTTATATGTTGTTGAGAATGGCAAAACACTTCTATTAGGCCGTTAGTGGATGGCAGAACTAAAAATACAATTACCTATAGTAACCTATGATGAAAATTTCTGCACCAGGGATAGGTTATATTTTCTTCTGACCATTAATACTGAAATAGAGTTATGCAGATATTTTGCCAACTAATGCAGAGAAGTTTCCACAAATAAGAGAATGATAGCGCGAGCAAAGCGAGCTCCAAATTTTTGACAACCCTCCTCGGATAAATTAGTTTCATTTTTCTCATTTATTCAGAAATGAGAATTGGAGTAAACCTGTTAATTTACATTGAATTGAGTACCTAAGTATAGGATGTAATAAATAGCGAGTGAAGCGAGCTCCAAAATTTAACTGAGATTATTGTTAGATTTACGTCTTGAATTTCATCAGGCACCTCAGAAACGTTGACAATGAATGGAGTGCAGATCAGTTTCTGTTTCGTGCCTTCGGATTAGCGCAGCGCGCGGGTCGCATTGTGTCGACTCGTTGTCACCTATCTTATTTATTAGGATGGCGCAGGGGACCACTTGGGATGCTTCCAGGGACCACCAGTGGTCCGCGGACCACCGGTTAAGAACCACTGCCCTAAGCGAACACGTAAACCAGTAGACAGATTTAAAGTTGTTTAACTAGTTAAGAATTATAATCAGTTACATTAGGTTGATATTGTTGTTCTTGTTGTGTTATTATATAGATATACTGTTGTATTGTGGTGGAGGTGTGATATATTTGTAATAGTGGGTAGTAAGTATCAAGTTATTTGTACGTTGCAAGCCGTGAGCCAGTCTCCGAAAATACGTCTATTAGTGAAGCCCATGTTTAATTGTGCTCCCGGCAGTCCCAGAAGTTCCCATATCCTTCAGATTAAATAATTAATATTTAACTTATCGCAGTCTAGAGGGCTTTAAAATTGCGAGCTCGCTTCGCTCTTTAATGAACTTACATGACTTTACTCGTCGCGCTCCAGAAAGCTAGAATTTTTCGTGGTCGCTTTTCTAGATTTTCGATTAATGCCTAGACCTGTGCGAGACATGATCGTGGTTACTAAATTTTCTATCCCACTTTTCTCGCTCTTACATTATCTTAGTAAAATCCATGACAGCTTAAGCGATGCAAGCAAGGATGCCATTTTTTTTTGGTGTTCGCCGCAGTCGGTTTTGTAGGACCCCCAAACAATTTTGATATAGGGCCCTAATTAGGCCCAGCTACGCCACTGCAAGACAAATAATTATATTTATATAAAATGAACCCACGAACAAAGTAAGACGAACACGAACAAAAAATTATCTATTCATTGCCCACTTTCGGGCATGATTATATCGCAATGAACACTACAAAAAATGTCAAATTAATCGATGTTTTGAAGTTTACATTTAAGTAGGATTAAAATAAGTATGTAGCCGCTGCTTCATTATATTTTTTCTTTGTTTCTGTCTTGTTCTTAACTTGAATTGTAATATAATATTAACTTGTATTAAAAAAAGTCTGTGATTTTTATTGTGATTATTCGTTTCTTTAAAGCCAAATACTTTAACTAATTACTTTAAAACAAAATTATAGGCCAACTTTTTTGGTGGTGACACTCCTGTCGGGTAAAGCCGGGGGGGGGGGTAAAGGGGGTAAAAGAGGGAATACATCACACCTGACAGCACAAGGTATTGCGTCATCTAAGATAACTTCAGATTTATCTATGAAATATTTAATAGTTTAACCTCACTAAACGAAAGGAGGATGGCATTTCTGGGCCCAGCTGTTAACTGGTTGAAATAATTGTTATGTACTTTCCAAATTCCATATTTTATGTACAAAAATACATAATAGGATTAAACTTTTCACCGCCAACGTACAGAGAACTTGATGCCAAGCCATGCGCCAAGCTATGAAAGTATAACGAAATTTTGAAGAATTTATTAAAGTGTCGTATACATTTTCATACGCATTCGTAAAAATGTGTTATTTTGGTATTACAGACACTTCAATATATTATATGAATTTAACGAATATAAATAAAAACTGATTAAATATTTCCATATTTGTTTTATTTCACAGTATCCTTAGTAAGAAAAACCATCTTAAATTATAATTTATTGTCTGTGTGTTCTTATTTACTCAAGAGTTCCTGTAACTTTGGAATAGGTGGTTAAAAACTAATTGAAGATGGCGCTAACATAGCTAGGTCTCAATCTGACCAATGAGGTCAAGCTTCCAGATTTTCCACCAATGACGATGCTAGGAACCAGCTATGCTAGCGCCATTAGTTCCACAGTTGCCATACCCATTAGAAAGAAACTGATAACAAAGGAGTTTAGCAGTACGCAATCTGTCGAACAAGAAATTATTGTTAACTAGCTTCTGCCCGCGTCTTCGTACGCGGATCCTGTTGCTTATGCCATCGACAACGGGGTCGTCAAAATCGAAGATCTGAAACGTCTGATGTCGAAATCTAAGAGCCCGGGGACGGGAAAACAACGGGATGCGCGAGACGATTCGAGACGTTCCAGATCTTTCATTTTTGTAAGTCAGAAGTCGATGCGTAGATACGCTTGGAACTCAAGCGTAATTCTCTATCCGTGAACGTCTCCGACTCGCGAGACAATGCGTGGCGTTCACGATCAGTGGTCAGTCGCTCATCACGTTCCCCACTTGTCTCTAGAGACCTAGAAGTCGATGCGTAGATACGCTTGGAACTCAAGCGTAATTCTCTATCCGTGAACGTCTCCGATTCGCGAGACAATGCATGACGTTCACGATCAGCGGTCAGTCGCGCATCATGTTCTTCACAGTTCTCTAAGAGACCTGGATGTAGATGCGTAAATACGCTGAGAACGCAGGCGTGCTTCGTTATCCAAGAGGAAGAGAAGAGAAGAGAGGAAGAGGTTTCCACGGAGCGAGTGGCAGCCTGATGTTCTCGAACAGCATCAAGTCTCTCCTGACGTTCTTCGGTAGATTCTTGGGTTCTTATGATCCTCAATCTTTTAGCTCCTTTGGAACATTGGGAAAGATTTGACCTCTTTCTAGGCATGGTTATAGTTTTATTGTGAAGATACCTGATCAATTAAAATCTAAGTGACTGCTCCCCTGCGTTACCGGGTAGGCTACCGCGTCACGAAGATAAGTGGAAAAAGTCTAAAACACTCAAATAACATAAGCCCGAAGGCATATTTATTCGATAAAGTAAAAAAATAAATAGGAGTTTTGTCCAGTAGAGTCAAATTTTCAATGATATACCGTCGTCATCGAATATCAGTCCTAAACTGTTACCGCCTTCACCGCGTGGAGATACTCCCAGCTTATGTTATTTTATAATTATACAGTGAAATTAGTGATAGCTTTGATTTCCACATCAGATGTTTCTGATCTTCGATTTTTATAAGTTAACAGGAAAAGCCCATCAGATTGAACAATTTTTGCTAAGACGTCATTCCTATATGTGTTATGGTGTAGCTGGGCTCTTGGAGTTCCACAACAGGTGTTCCAGATCTTCGATTTTATTAGTCAACCGAGAATGCTCATCAGATTGAACAATGTTTGCTAAGACGTCATTCCTATATGTGTTATGGTGTAGTTGGGCTCTTGGAGTTCCACAACAGGTGTTCCAGATCTTCGATTTTTATAAATCAACAGAGAGTGCTCATCAGATTGAACAATTTTTGCTAAGACGTCATTCCTATATATGTTATAGTGTTGCTGGACTCTTGGAGTTCCACATCAGGTGTTCCAGATCTTCAAATTTATTCTCTCAGCAGAAAATGCTCATCACGTGGAGCAATTTTTGTTATGGTACCATTTTTGTATCTCTTATAGTTTAGCTATTCTATTGCGGTTCTGCATCAGGTGTTCAAGTTTCCAAGATAAATTATAGCCTATATGTTGCCCAGACTTAATACCTACACAACAAAAAAAAAATCTTTCAAATCCGTCTAGTAGTTCCGAAGATTAGCGTGTACAAACAAACAGATAAACAGACAAACAGACAGAATTTTTTTTTTGGATTCGTGCTCTATTATTGTTTCTAAACCCCCCTCAATTTTTTTTTTTAAAATATCTTCAATGTACAGACACAGTTTTTTTACTGTCTTATTATATGTATAGATGAATGAATACATAAAAAAACTTTTGTAGTGGGGCAGGTAACGAAATGAATCGAATGGACGATTTATGGTGCACGAATAAGGTTTATTGTCACAGTTATAATGTTAATACAGTCTAGATGTTAAAAATCACAGAACACTGCAAAATCGTGACCGTATGCGACAGCGATGCGAGCCGGACTGGCGCGTGCGCGACGCCGCGGCGTGGAGCGGCACGCGGTTTGTACCTACGTACGCGCGCTTTCAAGAAAACGCGCGCGCCTCATTGCTATGCCCTCCTACACTTTTTTAAAAAAACATGAGTCATTACTGCATAGTGTTTGTGATTGATTACCACGATAAAAATGCTACATTTATCTCAGAACTACAATAAAATTTTACTTCTTCAACCTGGCGAAAGCAAAACGCAGAAAAAAGCTAATAAAATCGTTCGCCCGCCCGCCACCTGGCGGTGTGGCCTGCGCTTTAACGTGTCCGCCCTTCATGGCGCATGCGTGATTTTATCGACCGACCGCCTGCCACGCCCCGCCCCCGTACACCAGCGGCAGAAACCCAGGTCCAGCGCCACAGTTCCCCGGAGTCGTGTCATGAGGTCGGTCGCCTTATTGACAACAGCTATTAAATCCTCTCAGAGCTTCTTCACTGTATCATCACACAAATCATATCACAAGTAAGTAAGTGTTTATATTTAAATCTTTGAAGAAGGATGAACGATTCTTTTTTTTCACGAACTTGAATAGAGTCGTTTTCTGTGAATTATGAGTGGATTTTGGTGTTAACTTAAGTCGGCGTGGAAGATTTATCTGTTCAACTTCAAATTATTGGTATCCGATTAACGGTTTCAATAATCTTTAAATGAAGTTCTATAACTTTTTGTGTGAAATATATATGACTTGCGAGGAGAATATACCCCAACACTGGGGCGTTGTCCCGAACAAAGCCCATTGTTGCAACTTTTGTTTGAATAACTACTGTCTTGAGCTGAGTTGACACTACCCGTTATATTACTTTACTCTATGGTTGACACCGACCGGTTCCAAGTGATATCTTAATATTAATCAGACGACATTTTACGAGGTGCACTATTGCTACCAAGAAACTTATATACTAACTGGAATGATTACGTGCAACGCAAAGCCGTTCCGAGTGAGAGAACTTCGAGAGTGGATGTCATCCCTTTCTAATAGGGTGTCCATTATTTGTACTTACATTTGGGACAGTTATTCTGTTATAACTTATTAGCATCCCGCTCCCCGCTTTGCATGGGCGATGCCGAAACCTACGCATACTGTTCATCTAAGGCAGAGCCATTTGTAAAAAATCGACTTTATTTTAAGGTATAATAATACTAAAAAACCTCATCTGACTGCTGCCGGCATGTACCAGCGGTAACGTATCTCCATAAATTTTAGTGTTCCAAGGGTGCCACAGTTAAAATAAACTCTGTAGTGGGATAGGTTGATGATGTGAAGAATACGTACACTTATTTTCGTTCACGGTGGTCTAAATGTTCGGTTATATCCTTCATTTGTAAATAGAGATTTTAAAGCGTACAGGGCTGCAATGCTCACATAGATTAAGTATGAGCATGTAGCATATTCAAACAACTTAATAGTATTTGATAAATTTATTAATCACACTATACGTTATTAAACATATGGTTTTATGTAATTGTAAGTGCGAAGATGCTGATGATGGATGACGGTTGCAAACTAGGCAATAGGTTGAATAGTTTTTCTTTAAAGGGACATCTTCAAGCCACCGTTGCTGAAGATTCTCATTGTTGCGGAGTCTGCACAGATGGAAACAGAACAGTATTATTAATATGTTACAGCAAACTACTGCGCGCAACAAGTGTGATCTCCGAACAGTGATTTTTCTCATTTATGAAAAAAAAATATGAACTTAACTATTTTGTAATGCTTAAAAGTGATTTATATTGCCATGATTTCCATAACTCGCGTAATGAGAGTGTATTACGTGACGTACACCTCTGGCTAGCCCTTCGGATTTACAAGCGTGATGTTATGTTAGATTTCCAAATATTAATAAGAATTACTGTGATTTTTTCAAATAAATTAATAGTATTTTACTTGACCAAGGAGTTTATTTAGACTTTTTGGATTTGACTCGAGACTTTTGTGTCGAATGAAAAAAAATCGGTTGAATCGACAGTTGCCGCCAAAATGGAAGGGTTTAAAAATGTAAAGATTAAATTCAAATGTTTATTTTCAAGAAGTTACTTTTGCTAATATTAAATTGAGTAAATGATTAAGTTTTGCTACTGCATTATAAATAACAATGTTTTGTATTTTATACGCATGTGCACAAGATTATAAATACCGATATGGATAATAGAAAAGGCGTATTCTTTACAATATTTTCATAATCCCCGTTTACAAATGTAAAACATTGTCACCCTAGTCGTAATTTGTAAACAAAGTTAAACGAACGTACCTGAAAAAAGAAATTGCATATCCATCAACCCCTCACACTATTACACCCCTTCAAACAACACGATTTCACCATATTTATAGTGGAAGATTTCACTTAAATACAATAAAAAGCACCTGAGAAAGCAAAAATACGACTGCAACGCGAAACCGTTTCGGCCATTTTTGTTTTTTTTTTTTAATCTTTCATTAATTTTGGCATTCATAAAATGTAAGTAACTGCTAAAGAATTCAATTTCGCAAGAAATTATTATTTTAATATTTGGTATTTAAATATCAAATAATTCCCGTTACGATTTATGTGCTAGTTTAGCTATCAACGTGATTTCCGATTGCTATATAAAAAAAAAAAGAAAAAATATTTGTTTATTTTTTGATTACTGGCAATTATTAGACAAGGACACAATCCACTCTCGTCGCTTTCTCGCTCTGAAGTTTTCTTCCCCCTTTGAATTAATTAAAGTAATACGAACTCTATGACTTTGAGATATAGTTCATTTTCGAACGGTTTTTTGATATGTAAATATTGTTCGTGCTCATTCCAGTTAGTATATAAGTTCCTTGATTGCTACATTGAAGGCGTGGCCACTGTCAAATGCAAGATGGACGCCGATGACCGCGCATTGCAGTACGCATTCAACGGTGCAGCGATTGGCTGACGATAGCGGATCGATTCTGATAGACGAAAACTGTATGAGAGACAAAGGGTGCCACAAACTTAGTGTTGACAAAGGAGCTAAATTATGATACGGTGTTTAAAAGAATATCATTAGGGTAAAGAAACTTTTGATTAATTTATATTTTTGTTTTTTTTTTCATAGGACCCACGCGATAACCTGTAAAGATGGTTAACTTCGATTTTGCGACTGCCAACGTCACTGTAAGTAGATATATCGATAATCGTGTTAGTCTTGAACTTGATGATGTTAGTTATTAAGTCGTACTTAGGCACGTGGAACTAAAACTTTTAAGTTATTTATTAGCCGAAAGCTAGCGCCTCGTGTAGCCTGCGATGTGAAGAAAACATAATTGCTAAGGAGAAACCCTGAGGACATTTTTATTTGCGAAGCTTTCGGGGCCCTGTTTGACTGCGATCTTTGATTTAGGTAGGTAATTAATTTAATAAGACATTTCAACGAATTATACTTACACAGTGAGGCCCATTTACCAGAGGCATATCATTAGATGCTGCTGCGGCCTGCTGTGCCTACGACGAAGCTGCATTACTCCACGAAGGTTGAGGAAGTCATGGAGTATTTGAGAGTGAAGAACTGAAGACCAACTGGACTCTGAGGGTCTAAAGGTTGGAATCGCGCCACAACATCAACTCGTTCCTGTTACGAGTTCCAACTCACCATCTACATACCTTCATGAAAAAGGACTTTTGGCCGAAAGATGTCGTATACCGACGAATCCGAGGACGGTTACGCGACACCACGCAACAAAACACGACGCTGTCAACGATACGTGTCTAGTTATAGTAAAATAAGGAGGTTTTAATATGCATTAGTTTATTATTGTATGAGATTATTTTGTGTATTTCAATAAATGATTGATATCAAGCATAACAGATGCATTACCACCCTACTACCTACCACCTAAAACTGTCTTAACGAAATACGGAAATACGATCAATAAACTTTCTTTAAGTACGACATAAATCATGTGCAGTCAACCAAACCATGCCAGCACCACAATATAGCCCTTACTGCTATGACATAAAGGGGCTGTCTATATCAAAATATTGCCACTTATGTGCGGCTGACTGGACCGTCAAACATCAGACTCCCTTCCGAAGCAAAAAGTTTTCAAAGAGCAGCCTTTTCAATTAACGCTAAACATTAATAAGTGCGTACATTAGCTACTCACTCTTCCCTTGTTGTAGGACCCTACAAAAAGGGAAGAGTGCTGAGAGATGCTGTAAGTGTTCCGTAGGTAACTACCCGAATTATGTCCCAATAGCTGCATTAATGGGTGGGCTTAGGCCTTTGCCACATTTGACGGAAATTCCGTCGCGGATCTTCCGCGTCGGAACGCCAGTACATTATTGCATATAAATGACTGATAACGGGTACACTACACGGAAGATCGGTCGTTCCGTCGTGGACCGCTCGCCCTCTGCGTCTGCTTTAGATTTACCACAACGGAAGTTCGGCGTCGGAATTTCCATCAAGTGTGGCAAAGGCCTAAGGGCCTTTGTTACTGTTTGTGGTAATGTTCGCACAAAACGTCTTTTATCAGCAGATTATAAAGGTTGGATTAAGCTTTAATGCTAGCTAGTCTTCCGATTAACCAAACAATTGAATCGTCATAGGAGAATATTATGCTTTTCAGGTAATCTTTTATTATATATAATTAGTAGCTACTAAAAAAAAATATTGTTAGATTAAATTCCGGTTCTTATGACCCTAAACTAGACAAAACGCTAACACCTATTTCATGATTATTCTCAACAAATTATTTATGATAGTTTTTGTATTTCATATTTCGCTACGGAATACTAAAAAGAGGAGCCGTTTAATAATAGGGATGTTTCCGCACTACATCACAATTACCTATAAAAACATGGTATGCGATCTTATTTCGTCTGGAGTTTGTAGCGTGTGAGAGACCACAGAGTTAGTAACAAATATAGAGTGAACCAGAAAGGTGTGGTCACATGTGAGGGTGTGATTAGGACCATCGATCTGAACAACTTTCTCCATGACACTAACATTGTAATAGCGAAAAAAATATCAGCTGTTCCATACATTTGGGTATTTCGACTCAAATGTATGGAACAGCTGATATTTTTTTCGCTATTACAATGTTAGTATTGAAGTTTAACATGGGACAGCTGATTATTTCACGATTACGAGTGTTTTTTCCAGATTTAAATTTTATTGTACCATTAAGATGCGATGGCCTTCCTCGCTGGTCTAGTGGTAAAATTATCTTTATATTTTTTTTTATTAACGTTTAGATATCGATAACTCGCAGGACATTGCGTAAGGAAGAAAGAGACGGCACACTGCAATGACTGTCTTTGTTATAGCTCCTCTGTAATATTTATCACTCTGTGGGGTCCAACCGCTTTTGTACTACCGAGTTCACTAACGGTCGAGATCAGTGGGTCTTCCTAGGGGCGGATTTGTAGGAGTTGGAGTATACGTTTCTAGGGGTGCCATGAGCAGCAAAGAAAAAAAAAAGTCAGACTCCGTGGCTGGTACTGAGAAATTTCTGAAGGAAAAACCCAAGAACACTTTGCCCGAACTGGGAATCGAAGCCAGGATCTCATGCTCAGCAATCGCGCTTGCGACCACTAGACCAACGAGGCAGTCCAGTAGTAGAAGCAGTGACAGTGACTTGAATATATTCTATTTAATGTATTCTCTTATTTGTTTTGACACCACTTTCTACTCTTGTTTCAGTTACTACTACCACTCGACAATATCGGCATCCGTGCGAGGGCTTCTCGGAAAAATGGAGTCAGAATTAGACGGCGTTTAGAGAATGGTATGTTTAACCTTTAAAACAAGAATTTTCTAGAGTGAAGTCCTTCACCTTCATCTTCGACGTTTGCCTTTTTTATGGTCCCGAATACAAATCGTACCAAAGTGCTAACGGGACCACTGAATCTCCGGGAATTGTCGACGGGGTTAATTGTTTTTTTGAGATGATGAAGATCTATTAACCGACTCAAACATAGTTCAGAAAAGGCTAGGCTATCTAGTCTCCTGGTTATATAGGCTTCCAGTCTACCACCAATCCAGTTCGGATGCAGCTGATACTTTTTAAGAAATGACTTCCTGTCCGATTTTTACAACCCAGTTACTGCGAAATACGATACCAGGCTGGTTGCAGACTGTAGGTTTCTGACGCAAAGATCCACAAATGACAGCAGGGACCAGCGGCTCAACGTGCTTTCCGAGGCACGAAGAGGACTCGATAGCATACGAATGAATGGTCACCCGTCCACGGACCAACCTCGGCATTCGTTGCTTTTCCTTGAAGATCAAACCCCTGAATAAACCCCTAAAAATAAATGATCTGTTTGTTTTCAGGTGGAGTAAGTCCACAGCGCCCGCCGGCACGTTACTATGAGCAAATGGTTTACAACATTGGTCACAGCGGAGGTTTAAGAAGATAAAAGTCGTCAGGACATTTAACCGACTTCCAAAAGGAGGAGTTCATCAATACGTCTGTTTTTTTTTTTGGGGGTTAGTGTTGTGTTGCGTATATAAGTAATCGTTGTTGTCAAAGACTTCTAGTAGGTTCTTTCCATTAGTAGGTACATTTTATAATTATGATGGATGGATCCTATAGTTATGCTATAGTTTGGCACAAATTATTATGAAATGCCTATTTATAAAAAAAATGATACTCGGTGGTCCAACATTAATGATTAAATTAAATGGTCGGACAAAGACCTGCCATTTTAGCCTATGTTAGGCTTAATCATAAAAATGTAGGCAAAAAGTACGCCAGTAGATATGTACGCAGGTATATTATTTGATAATAGATAAGTAAATAGGTTAAGTACTTTGTATTATATATTAAACTTTTCATTTACTTCATATAACCATGTTTTGTAAGATTGTAAATAAAGGCTAATAAAAATAATATCACAATTCTTTACTAACGAGTATTCTTAAATAAACAACAGCAAGGCTGCCCAACCCCAGGGCCGGAAACAAAATTTTGATCCACCTTCAAAATAACTTGAGAAAAAAAGGAAAATAAAGTTTTTTATACCTGGGTAAGGTATTAAAAACTTTCTCTTTTTTTGTAGATATTTCTAAGTCAACTCGTATTATGCCGGGTGGGTAATCTCAACAACAGAACCATACAAAGAATCACAGCAGTTCCCAGAGCAACGATGCAGCGGACGAACGCGCTATAAGGGGATCGAGTATAGCAACAGTGAGACCTCAACCCTTTGTGTCAATCCCATTTGGGTACCTACGCACTCTGATAAGGAAACGCATGAGAGAACAACATCACAAACTGTGGCTCGACTATGGTAAGTGCAGGCAGGTCATGACAGGGGCGCTCCGGCTGACTAGCACAGGCATAGCCGCCATGTATCTTTTAATAAACACCTCTTTGTCATAGGAGTCACAGACAGCCCATGGCGGAGAGTCTGCATGGAGGAAGACAGCAGCCCATGTGTGCCTTCCCGTATCCCAGTTTATTTGGGGTCAATGCAGCATGTCTTCTTCCATACTTCTCTATTACTCGTCATCTCAGCAGTCACTTTATTTCTCTTATCATCCGTCACACAGTCCATCCATCGTTTTTATGGTCTACCTCTGCTCTTCCTGCCACAGAGCATCATTTATAATACTTCTAGCCATCCACATTCATACTCAAACCTTTCCTCACCACATTGTCCAAAATAAGAAACGCATTTGAATAGTAAATATATATTTCACATTTTCAGTATACATAATATAAGACAGTTTTATGGTCTGAATATGTCTGTGTTATCGATTCCACTTTTCTTCTTTTGTAGATTGAGTTCTATGCAAAATTTATTTAATCATTACAAAGATATTTTTATAATATAAGTAGTGGTTTTACTATAAATGGATATACTCATACACATTTTAATATAAATTTTTGGTTAAACTATTACAAGCCTACCCATAGAAGTGAAGGTGCAGGCGAATATTGTAAACAGTGTTTTATGAATTCACATATAAAACTATATAAACACTATGATTCGCTGCGTCTTTGGATACCTCCTAATCCGATGATAGGTGTTAAGGTGTCTCTACACCGAAATTATTTTTTGATGGGACAAACTTTTGGAGTAAAAAGAGATAGCAAAAAGTTATTAAATTATGCCGTGTTTAACGTTGTCCAACTTGAATAAAACGGTCAACATATCATAATACCGATTATCGGACTCAATGAATAACGTCCAAAACATAACATCACGGAGGTTTTGGTAGAAGAGTACCTTCCAGTACACCTACATTGCACTAGTTACGTTTTAGTTTCATGTAAAATCAAATAAGTGACCGATTAAGTTACAGGAAGTGACTGAACACTCAATAGTTGCCCAACTAAAAGTAAATTCGGCGTGGACCCTTGAGGCGGTATATTTGTCTAGTCGACGGGACAAACACCAACATGTGTGTTCCTGCCGGCGGCTGTGAGTGGTATCTTGACGGGTGATTCTCCAATGACGATGTTTTTGATGCAGCCGGTGAACCCGCGTCGCGAGCGTACGCCGCGGACCTTGTGCAGCGGGCGCTCGTGGCCGCCGATGTACAGCGCCGAGCGAGTGTCCGTGGACGAGTACGCGCCCAGCCCGGGCTTCGAGAAGTGCCCGTCCACACCCACCGACACCACGTACAGGGACTTCACCACTGAAACATACAATTTTATAGGTTTAGATTATCTGTAAAATTTAGACATTACAACGAACCTGTTTGGATACTATCTAGTTAATCTAGGCCTTAGGGTTATCAGGCAGACTTATTCTTTGTCTTCATTTCGTGTCGATTGACTATTTCTAAAATTTGATCCGAACTGGTCGGATCAAATTTTAGAAATTTACGGTCTTGAATAAGGGTGAAATTAGCTTACCGTGTATCTTATGCCAGTTGCCATCACAGAGCGCGAACTTGTTGCCAAGCGAGTAGCTCGCACGGAAGGGTCCGTTTCCGTTCTCCACGTTGGCCACGACCTCGTTCTCCAGCAGTTCGAGGACCAGATAGTCCTTCTTGCCGTGGACGCTGAGAAGTAGTCCAGTGCTGTTGCGCGGACGAATCTCCATGGATATTGACACCTCGTCGCCTACTTTGAAGTTTTCAAGGAGCTGCAATGGAAACGTGTAATTTAGATGGTAATTTGTGTTGACACCCGATCGTGGGTACAACCTGGTCGAGCTCGCGCAGACCAGGGAAGAAAGGCATAAAAGTGGGGAAGTATATACGCAGCCGTGGGGGTAAGGCTGGCAATAATGGTGATGACTGGAGAGACGTAACCTCCACGGTCATTCTAAAGTTAGTGGCACACAGACTTCTCAAAATAAAATAAGGGCCACAACTGTCCTTTCATTCGATTTCGTTCGATTCCTGGCTAGGAATATTGATTTTCCATAAATCTAAAGATGCAGTTTTAGTTTTCATCAAAATCGTGCTCGAGACTCCTTTGAGTATTTTTCGCTATTTGCCATAGATTCGGATTTGGCCATCCAAGGCCACTTGGAAAATTCACCCTGTATATACCTGCGTCAGATACCATCTAGTCAAGGGAATGCATAGCCAAGGAAATCGACTAACAACTTAAATTATCCAACTATTGAAATAACAACTTTCGTTCTTTGGCAGAAGTACGAAATTGTCGTGACTTCACAAATTGACGTAGATTGGAAACTGCTTACAGTACGTTCATAGTTTACGTTTGACAGCAGCTACATAACAACAAACCTTACTGAAAGAAGAATAAAGACCATTGTTATTTGACTGAATTGTCAAGCAGCAACCTACGGAAATAAAGGTGCCCAATCAGAATTAAACCAACTGTGAAAGACCAGTGTGTTTACCTTCAAGTAGTTGCTCTGCATGTTGCTGGAGGCTCCGAAGTAGACGCCTTCCTCGACGTTGTCGGCGCAGCGCAGCGAGTTGACGCGGTACGACACGTCGGTCACGTGCTGGCCGTTCATCATCAGCCCCTTGAGGCAGCCCTTGAACGGCTGGTAGAAGCCCTGCAAATATTTCAAAGTTTAACACATTTTATTTTTTCCGTTTATGTGACCGGATTTTAGATGTTGCTTGTAAGTTTGTATGTAGGGGGTAATCTTCGGAACTACTGATGCGGTTCCGAAAATTCTTCACTAACGGGAATCTACATTATTCCCGAGTTGAGATAATGAGCAACAGAAAATAAAACATTTAGAAGGCCTAGGCAGTGGGTGGAACAAAAAACAGATGGTTTATTCTCAACGTTCTTTTCTCTATAATGTTTGATTTATAAAAGCAATCGCTTTTTAGAAACTTAAGGTGTAAATCCAGTCTATTTAAAAAATAAATTCAAAAACATACCAGCGAACTTACTATGCGTAATAACTTGCTACGTGCCAAGAGGTACGTGGCAAGTAGCAAAAATCCAGCAAAAATGACAATGACAAAGAATTATTGACATCTGTAATATCTTGAAGAAAAACACTTAAATATTAATAAGAATGAAGAAGTTACCTTAAGATTACTAGTAATTAGTTGGTTGAGGTCTCTGAGCCCTCCGTAGTAGTAGGGCGGCGCTAGGACGGCGGGCGTGTTGCAGATGGCGCTGGTCTCGCCAACGAGCTCGGAGTCGACCGCGAGCTTGCCGTGCCCGGCGGAGCGCGTGAGGGTGACCGTGTGCCACTGTGTGTCGTTGTATGTCTGCGTTGAGGAGATGAGGGCCGTCGAGCCGCCGCAGTTGAATGTGAAGTGGAGCTATAACATACAATGTAACGTAAAATATATACATGTGGCAGCATTGAGAATGCCAAGGGGGATATCTGCTGTAAAGTAAATGGATAAAATAAGAAATGGGTACATAAGAAAAGCGGCGCCCGCAACTAAAAAGTTGTGTGGTAATCGCTTGTACATATACCCAAACCAGGTATGGGTATATGAAGCGGAGGAATGAGGAGAAAGTCTTTAGTATGAATGTGGATGACTATAAGAGTAAAGGAAGACCAAATAAATTATGGATCGGCTGTTTGAAGGATGATATGGCTGGAAAGGAAATGACTGCTGAGATGACGAGTTATAAAGAAATATTGAAGAAGAGACATGCAGCGCCACACCCAAATAAACTAGGATAAGCGTACGTCTGCCGCATGCTCAATGAGCTGTGGGCCAAAATAGCTACTTTGTGGAGCTCTGATACAGCCAGAAGATGCGGCTGACCTCGTAAAAGATGGCAGGACCAAACCAACGAACAGTGATTCAATTTAGCCCCTGGATTGAAAAAACGGGGAGAGGTATTTGTCCAGCAGTGGGATGACATGGTATAACAGTTCGTAGTAGTCAAGACAAGGCTTGGTTTTTTTTTAATCCTGCGTAGTGCCAAATCAAAGGCCACAGTGAAGTCCAAGGTTAAACCTAAGGTCACTACATACCTTAGCATCCTTCATGTAGAAGGCGAGGAACTGCGAGGGGTACTTCTCAGCGGCGGCGTAGAACACCAGCCCTCCGTGCTGGTCGAACGTGCTGAACGAGATGGTTAGGTCGAAGCCCTGCAGGTGGCGCCCCGGCAGCTTCGAGTACTCGATGCGACTGTCGTTGCGAGTACCTGGACATGGACAGCAGGTACGTGAGTTTTAAACTGACACGGTTATTTAAACAAAACTTATAGATTAGTAACGTGATAGGCCCCAACTCCATCAAAGCGCAGACGAGCGGAGCGGAGCGGAGAAGAGACGTCCGAAAACCGACCAATCACATTGGTTGAAATGAACATCGCGTCTCTCGTCTCTCCAATGATTGGTCGAATCTTGTACGTCTCCTTCTCCGCTCTGCTCTCCTCCGCTTTTGTGGAATCTGGGTCTAAGTGTTACCCATTAGAAAGCATTGGCCACTTTGGAAAAGAACGGGCAAGAAACTTCATGGATTCTCTTTTGAAATTAAGTTAGGTATTACTAAGTCCAGGGCATATTATTGTTGCTTCTATATTTGAAAACAATGTAGAAAAAAAAAACAAAGACTCAGGATAAGCCCCTGCAGTTAAGAGATGATCAACTGAAGGCGTTCATGAACATGACGCCTGGATCAACACCATTCAGTTCAACCATTTTGAAGGGAACTGAACGATCCAACACACGCCACCGTTTAGCGAGACATTTGAGTGAGCATTCAATTTAGATATAGCATAGAAGTCTCCATGTTTTGTCAAGTCGTAAATATCGTGTGAAGCACCGACGGTGAGCTGTTAATAAACGATTTTCAAAATGAAAATTTGATTTGTTTTGTTTTATAGAATCAGTTCCAGAGTTGAGGAGGTCAGATGAACTAGCACGAGCGCGCAGTGTAAACTTAGTACAAACCAAATTTTAAATTGAAAATACTCGTTTCGTGTATATCTATGATAATTGTGTTTGAACCAAAGATCATTTTTCGACAGTAAATTGATTACGTTTACACCGCAAGCTCGTGCTAAAACAATTCTGGTAGTCAGCTACACCAAGATAGCCTACAAGTTGACCGTGAGTGCAAGCAGATGCACCCGTGACTTACCGAATCTGTAGCCCACGTCGGGGTCCGAAGTGGTGTACGCGGGGTCGTAGGCCAGCGCACAGCCCGGTTCCGGCTTGGGCGGCGGGCGGCGCGTGGTCGTGCTGGCGGGCCAAGCAGTCGTGCTGGTGCTCGTGCTCGGCGCGATCGTCGTGTCTTCGGCTGCCGGTGCGGGGATCACCCCGTGGTGGAACACGGGCGACCCTGTTCATATTTAAATTAACGCACATATTTTCCGCTAACTTATATTTTTTTATGCGTAACATTTGGCGAATATTTATTTTTCTTATTTAGGGTGTTAGGTAACACAAATGACTGTGTTGAAGACGAACAACCCCTCTCATCTTATGCTCCTGCCGTTTTCTCATGTTATTGGGGTCGGCGCAACACGTTTTTATCCATTCTGGAGGAGTCGGGAGGTTATAGAGGCAGGAGTAATAAATTGATGTGGTGGTAGAGCCGTAAATAAATTAACACGGTAGTGTGGCTCTTCTTACTCTCATACTGTCAGTATGTTTTTAAAAATTCGATGTGCTATACAGATGGTCGGGTACTGTACGTTAGTTAGCTGGAGTCACACGTACCTCTGTCGGGCGGGGCTTCGCTGGCGTTCGGCAGCCCGGGCGTCGGCAGCACGTCTGTGCGTGGAGTCGCGGCCCATTGTGCTTGATCTGTGAATAACCATAATATCTAAACTGCCTCGTTTGATATTAAGATTTTGGGTTCAGTTCCCTGGTTTGGCCATCAGGAATTTCTCAAAAGCGGCCACGGAGTGTTGATCATGGCCCGGTCGGTTGGCTGGTGCCCAGTTGATGGTCCCCTTTTGCAAGGGACTTCAACATAACTTGGATAGGATTCAAGACAGTTATACTGTTTCTCCGCGACGTTAAGCAGTTGAGCTTCTTGTCTCGGTGCTTTTCTGGTGGTGGCCACTGTTCATTCTGGCTTCAGAAGTTGCAGTGCTTGGAAATAGTCAATATAAGAGGCTGGATTGCATGGCTGAGTACACGAATGAAGCTTACCTGGGCTGATTCCTCCCGAGGTCGTAGTACTGCCACATCTTCCGAAGGTAGTGCTGCTATTGCTGAAAGGCTCCAGCAAATTGAGCACGCGGCCGTTGATGGTTGCGTCAGCGATGCAGCCGCTGAAAGGCATCTTGGTGCCTAATTTGCCGCCAACGACGTAGCCTGGCTGCACGCCGCCCACGAAAAGCACGCCGTCTAGTATGTGCAGCGGCGCGGGTGCTGTGTCCGTGCTGGAATGTGGAGTTAGACGGTTAAGTATAGACATAAGAAGGTCGAAGAGCAAAAGATGAGTTTAAATTATGGCATCACATCTGTATAAGCCGGAACTAAAGCTATGCATTGAGCACATGTATAGCCGATCAGCATCGCCTCAACTACGCGTAGAACGGTTCACCATTCTTCACCCCATACAGTAATACGCCTCGGATCGGGATTCGCTAGTAAAAATGTGGGGAGGTGAAGTCGACCCGGTGCAGTGCTTACACGTTTGCTATGGTACAGCCCCCTCGTTCACACGGCGTGCGTCTGTGCGATATTATGTCGTATAATTTTGAGAGCATATGGACGTGATCCCAACTGTTTACTGTAAAATGTCTTGCAGGGCAGCGCCGTCTGAACAACCGATTGGGCCAGATATTCACGAATACGTTTTATCGCAGTCATAACAACGGAAGTCACAGTTACACCTGACGTGCAAGTAACTCATCAGTTCTTGTAAGTTGCCTATCGTTTGTGGAACAATATCATATCTTTAAGGACCCAGGGTGGTGTCATTTTATGATCTCCCCTGTCATTTAAGAAAATATGACTGAAAAGTCATATTTTAGACAAGGTTTCCAGTACGTTTAAATGCCTTCGGCCACGGCCGTTTTTGTAGAGACGTTCTGTAAACGCTATCGTGCTACAGAAATGATGCAAACGCGCATTACTCGGACTCAATCTTGCAACTGTAGCGTTCACAGGTATTTCTGTATCGTTGAAACGCGATTGCATCGATACAGAATGATGGATAAGTGGGCGATGGTACACAGCCAACTACAACATGGAGGCCGTTTAGCGTTTGTATCGACGTGACGAGACGGACGTGACGAGACTCACCTGAAGTAGTCGAAGTCATCGACGACCAGCCGCAATGCATTGTTGTTGTGTGTGACGGTGAGGACGTGCCACTGCGAGTCATTGTACGTGTTCAGGCCCGTGTCCAGCTGTTCGCGCTGACTCAACAGCACCAGTTTACCTGAAAACGCAAAGAACATGATATATTTGCTAATATTTCAACTGCTGGACTCAGACGTTCTCTGTGAGGTGAAAAAAGCCAGCCTCCTACACTACAGGAGGCTGGTTTTCGTCACCTTTTTAAGAGTAGTGGTTTAGAAACAAAGTGCAAAAGAATTTTTCGTTAATTATAAAATTAATCGTTTAGCCAATTGACTACCAATTGTTACATAATGACAGTTGTGATTTATTTTAAATATGTATAGAACGGCCATAACAGTTCATTACCTGTAATGATAGCGTAAGGGAAATTTTAATAAAGAAATAATGTGTTTTTAGTAAACAATTGATTCCTTTTACTGTACTTTTAGGAAAGTTCTATGCAAGCTACAGGGAGTAAGGAACAGCCACAGACTGATGATGGGGTGAATTCAGTATATTATACTACATGATCACTGGTACAAAAAAAATATTTCAGGAATGTTTTGGGAATTCATTATATTTGATTGTTTTATTTCCTCATACGCAATGTATTATTACCGTGGCAAATCGTACGTAGCGATCGGCAAGCGCGACAACGAGTTCGATGAACTCTGTAGCCAGGCAGGAAGTGAACAGCTGATTTCACGCGTCTTTCGTTAGAGTATTTCAACATCCATTGTTGGATTTTTGATTTTAGCTGTATTATTTACATAAATAGAGTGCAGAGTATAGGGAATGTAATTTTACATTGAAATAAAGGAATAGTAACTGAAAAAATTATAAAAAAAAATTAAAATTTTCCGGAGAAAAATTCCGATGGAATATGATTCAAAATAAGGAGCTGAATGCACCCTGTCAGTTTGTGGTTTGCTGTCTCTTACACCCTGTACATAAATATGCTAATCTCGCAGGTAAATTTGTTTGCGGGACGTAAGAATTTAGTTGTACATCTGCTCTCCGTACCTTTGATGAGCGACAGTGATATGCTGTCAGACATGGCGGTGGTCTGCATCCGGTTAACGTAAACGAAAATTAATCCGTCAGGGCTTGACGTCTTGAACTTGAGTGTGAGCTGTAGGTTCTCCGTGGTGATGTCGACATAGCGTAGGTAGCTGTCCCTGCCCGATAGTGAAACCAGGGATGCGAACTGGGAAGAAACAAAGCTTTATTAGTACATAAGTCTTAAAAATAATGTTATACCGATATGACCTTCGCGAACTACGACTACTTCTACGCGAGTTTTATTTCTTTGTAAATACTATGTAGACACAAATATATTATGTTCAATTATTTAGACCCTGTTGGCCAGTATCTGCGTCATCCAGATCCAGAATAACAAAAGTAGAGTACCTTTTGACAACGTATTCACATTTAATAATAATTGTAGAATTTATACAATTCTACAACAATGTTAAGGTCGATTTACATCAGACGAGCGAATGCTCATTCTATCCCCACTATATCAAATTATTTTAGTGTAAACAGGCGTAGAGCATTCTTTCGTTATTCTTAGTGCATTCGCAAAAATTCTATGGAATATTCTAAGAATGCTCGCTCGCTCGAAGTAAACTGCGTTAGAGCGCGCGAACAGTTGCTTAGAGCGTTCTTGCGCGCCCCTGAGCGGTCTCTTCAAAGCGTTCTTGTGTTCTAGCGATTGTATACAGATCTTATCCATTCTACAAAAGTTTTGGAATTGACCACTTTTTTCTTGTTTTTGGATATCCGTCATTGTTTCACCTACATTATCCAGTGTCCTTCGTTGCATTAAATTTGTAACCCACTAACGTCTCTTCCTTCTTTTATTTTTGAGTTTTTGCGACACAAAATAATAAATGCAACACTTGCAATTATGATATCGCTGTCAGAGTCAGACATAGCGAAGCACTACCAGTACCAACCACAGAATTGACACGAATGAGCAAAGAACATTCGTTCAGATGATCTAGCTTTCGTTTACACTAAACACTAACAGATTACGAAATAATGCTCTTGTTCTAGCTCTAGCTCTTTGTTCGTTTGATGTAAACGCTGAATACGAGTTTTCGTTTACATTAAAAGATCACGAAAGAATTCTCTTGTTCTAGCTCTAGCTCTGTGTTCGTTTGATGTAAATCGACCTTTACGTACAACTGTATGTTGTATGTAACATCTAACGATTTTAAAATTAAGATTATGCGTTTTGAAAATAATATTTAGGTACTTGGATTTAAGACTTTTATCATACTACGGGTGGTACTAATGCTACTTTTCTGTAAATAATTTGACCAACATCCTTTGAGTAAGTTTTATTTTCTATTAAATAATTGTTGGCCTTTAAGTTACGTTTATTTCACGCGATCGTAGCACAAACGTGCGACGTTTACGAATGCCCTTGAAAGTTAAAACAATTGGCTTATCACTACCTACACTTACACTTTTCTTAGGGACGTTAAAATAAAATGGGTTTTATTTTGTTTTAATATCTGACACAAAGAAACATCTTTCCACAGTCTCACCTGACAACCATACGCAATGCCGATGGACTCGAGGTTCTCATTGAGGTCGATGTTGACGCCGTCCATGCTGATCTGTCGGATGCAGCCGTCGAAGCCGGCCGTCGTCACCTCCACTATGCCCTTATTGTTGCCACCGAAGTTCATCGTGTCCAGGGCACCTGTACAATAGAAATAAGTGATTTAATGTAGGGAATACATTACGCAGATGTATTGGTTAACACAAATTGTAACGACATGAGCTTACGGAAACAGCCAACAGTTTTGTTACAAAATATTATGGACATCATCGTCATCTGCCTAGCCTTTTCCCAACTATGTTGGGTTCGGCTTCCAGTCTAACCGGATGCAGCTGAATACCAGTATTTTACACGGAGCGACTGCCTATCTGACCTCCACAACCCAGCTAGTACTGGGTAATACGATACCCCTTCGTAAGACTGGTTGTCAGACTTTTTGGGCCACTGACTACCTGTAACGACTGTCAAAGATCTACAAATGACAGCCGGGACCAACGGCTTTACGTGCTTTCCGTGCAAAACAAAATATTAACAATAATATTTGAATCAACATACAATCTGACACCGACCTGCAAATTGCAAAACACGTAAGAAAATGTGAATTTCGCGGGCTACCCTGGCGCTTCCACCTTAAGCACAGAAAAGTAGTTTTTGTTTATTTCAATTGATAAAGCTGTAAATTACTTCATTCATAATAATGTAGGTATCAATGTAAATAAATTGCACTACTCATCAAAGTATAGGGAACGAGGATATGAATGCAATACATATTTTTATTTCAAAGTAAAAAGTATTACATGAAGTTTAAACCTACATTTATAAGCCAGAATATTTCATAACTAAATTTTTCTCAAATAAATTGATACTACTTCAGCTTAGCGCCTCATTGAACTACGTAGTGACGTTTTTGCTAAACTGAAGTGGTTCCTGGCTAGCCCCGTGTGCCGTATGCCCGATGAGCTGCGGGACAACATATCCACGATGTGGCGCCCCCACACAGCCAGAAGGAATGGTGGCAGGCGTCGTAGAAGATGAAGGGACTAGCTAGATAAAAATCGAAAGAATTGGATGTCAAGAGAAGAGCTCCTTGCCCTGCAGTGGGATGACGCAGACTAACAGTTACAGAAACAGAAAGTTGATACATTTGGTTTGTTCCCTAAACTTTGTTGAGTAGTGCATAAGTAAATTTCAATTACCTATAGAGTCTTCTCTAGCAGAGGAGTCCATCTTCAATATCTCGCGGTCCACCTTGAGGGAGCACTTGGTGAGTATACGCGCGGCGTCCAGTCTGTGCCACTTGCCGTCGTTGTACGAGTTCGTGGTACCGATGATGAGCAGGTCATCTGTGTTGCCGAGGGACACCTACCGAAGAATGTACTTGGTTAAGATGGATATTCAGTAGGCTTTTATAAGGCAGTACCTAAGTATAACCCTCAGTCAGTTGGTTTAATTGAAGATTCATTGATGATTCTGCCCTGGAGTGTAATTAATGTGGTGCTGTTCCACAAACGTTGGAACACTTAATATCGTGTCATGCGAATCCTGTTGTTTGTTCATTACAAGAAAGCTTCGGAAGGCGCCAAACTCGTAGTTAAGTTCTGCGCTAAGAAGTTACTTTAAAAATAAGAAATATTGTACCTACAATGCTCAGCCGTAATAAGCGCTTCAGGAACCGATGTCTTTCTTCAAAAATACAAACAGTTAACACCTATTTAACAACTTTTAACAACTCTTAACAAAAAAACTTCTCAAAATTTTTGAATGACAGGACTATCCGCGGACCAAAGTAGGTAACCTGACATAAAGAATCCTTTATTTGTTTGAAGTGTTCTCTAGCGTGCAATGATAGTTCACTACTACAAAGCGCGGCTCGGAAACATTTAGAAACATTGCCTCTGTGGGCAGTGGCGTGCAGTGGTTCACCACGGAGGGTAGGCCACCGCCACGCACATATATCGCGGGTATCGGTAACCAAAAAAAAAAAAGAAAAAAAAAAATTGAAAATGAAAAAAAAAAAAAAAAAAAAGAAAATCAGCCTGTAAAAACAAAAGTTATAAATACAAGAACTCACCACTTTATTCAAGGTTCAAATCACTATTTTCTGACGATGCAAACAGAAGAAAGATTCGGCCACCTCAAATATCTAATCCAAGTGGGTGGGTGATAGTTACAGAACACGTCACTTGCAAGATATCCGAAGCGGCCTGTTAAGGCCCTATTTCATGTGATTCGCATGTATAAATATATTTAATAAATTAATTACGGGTTTTAAATCAGTGAAAAATCAACTCATTTATAAGTTAAATCTGCGCGCCTACCGTTTTTTTTCAAATATGATTTTAAGACCTCGTCATAAAAATTAGTCTTGCGTCGTAGTTCGACCATTAATTCTTTCTCTATAGAAATTAAAGATAGATTTGTGAGTCGTTGCTGACTTTGTGTGTTTCTTATGTGATAGGTGTGGATTCGTTTTAAGGACGAAAATGAACGTTCTGCCGATGCGCTGCTTGCTGGGATAGTAACAATAAACTTCGCCAAACGTAAAACTTCTGAAAAAACTTTATCTAAATTACTTTTATACAAATTTTGAATGATACTGTATATGCTACAATTCGCAAATTCAGGCGATCTATAAATACAGCGCAATTCGTTTTTTAATCTATCAAAATTAAAATTTGCCTGATATGTATTAGTGAACTCTCTGATTTCCTTTTCAGGGAATTGTTCACTATATTTACTAAAATTCTCACAAGAAAGTAACTCAAAGAATTTCAAATTTTTAATATTCAGATAACGATTTCTTAATTCGCTGAGTACATTATCAATTATTTCGGTAAAAATTCGCCGATAGTGTATTTTTACATCATCGACATTGCGCTTTCTTTTGGGTGGTCCGGTTATGAGGGCAGTTGCATCATAATTGATCTCGAACCTGTCTCTGTAACGAGCTAAAAATGACTCGAATTGTTTTATCTTTTTAACACAATACGCGATGTCACAAGTTTTTTTTCTGTATGATATCGTATAAAATATCGGTTTCAGCAAAAATATCCGCGAATGTTTTTAAAAAAAAATTAAATTCAAATTCTTTCATGTTAAATAAAAATGAAGTGACTTGTGACAATGTATCACCATCCCAGTGTTGTGTATTTTCATTCATTTCCTCAAACAACTGAAGGAGGTGTGTGGACTCGTTATTAATTATATTTAACGTGCGCGAGTGATATGTCCACCTTGTTTCGGCGACACGAGGCAGCTTTTTCATAACGGCAAAGTCGTTATAGTACGCCATTCGTTTCGTACTAGTGTGAAAAAAAACCGCAATGGATTTTATTATACTAAAGAAGCGTTTTGTTTCAGGAACCCGTTCAAAAGATTTCGATAAAACTAAATTTAATACATGTGCGGAACACCAAACATACATAGCTTGCGGACATTTTTGCCTCACCAAAGCCTGCACGCCGTTAATTTCAGATGATAATACTGCTGCCCCGTCATAAGTTTGTGCAATTAATTTAGAATGACAATCTAAATCTCCTAAAGTTTCCAAAATTAGAGAACTTAAAGCTACAGCGGTGCGATCCGCGCTGACATCTACGTATTTAATAAATCGATCCACTACTTCGGAATCACGAAAATATCTTAAAATCAGAACTAATTGTTCTCGGCCGCTTATGTCCGGTGTTTCATCCACCATGACAGCAACATAATCGGACTTTTTAATTTCGTCTCTAACGTAATCAGTCATCACAGATGCAACGCTCGAGATCAAATCATTTTGCGTTCTGTTCGACATGCCCGTGAATGCGGTACTTGCATTTTGTAAGTGGGTTTCTAAAGCTCCATCATACTTTGCTAATAAATCTACTGTTTCTAAATAATTACCTCTATTCAGTGATGATGGTGATTCATCGTGGCCGCGAAAAGCTAATTCTTGTTTTCCCAGAAAGCATACAACATCGATCAGTCTTTGAAAAATATTTCTATTCCTATCTACTTTAGAATTATGCTTTTCTATATCTAACCTTAACTGGCCGTTAATACTAGTTTCAATACGTGATTTACCAAATGTATTTAACTTTAAGCAAGCCTCTAGATGTTTTTCTGATAGGTCATGCTTTTTTGCCGAGGAATGAAAATTATGCAAATCAATGTACCCCTCACTCCACTTACTGGAAGTATTAAACAAAATGCACGGAAAACAAAATAATTTATTTGTGTGTATACAACCACATAGCCAGCTGAATGTTGCATAATTTTGAGGTTTGAAATGGCGGGTACGAGCTGAATTATCAGATTTTTGGATTAATTCTCGTAATTCGGGTGTACATCTACCTTTCGACACCACAAGAATCTTATCATTAAACGATAATTGCGAAAACTTACTGCTTTTAACTTCTAACAAACACACATTTTCTGCGCAAGTATCACAACAGAACACCATTTTTAAGTAAATAAACAAATACTAAACAACATATAATATTTACATTAATGTTCGTTTCAAAACGAATAACTGATAAGGTTTAACTTGGTAAGATATGATAACATTCAAAATCGCATTTAAATTTGCTTGTCACATGAAATAATAATGGCGTGACTAGGAAAAAATTAATTCGTAATTTGTTAAAAAAAACACTTCCAAATTAAATTGCATCATTGTCATACCTAAATCATATGTAAAATCTGTTAACAAAATTTTGCCGGATAATACTGAGTCTGACAGCACGTGCTTGTCATACTTATTTTAAAAACTCCCCGAAAATCAAAGCGAAAAATAAAATTCATATAGTTTTTAATTATTTTTATAGGCCTTTTGCTATTTTTTAGGTATAAATTCAAAAATACCACCCTATTTTTTTAACTGGTTATAGTAGTCATTAAGAAAACTATCGTGTTTGTGTGTAGTCTGTTTCTCGAATTCGCCGGAATTTCGGTTTAATTTCTACAAATGGCAACTCTGATCTTCATTCATGTTAATCTATTTAACCAATCACAGGCCGTCTCCTTTCCCGGGAGACACGCCTATTATCTAGACATGTGTGCCGTTTATACACACGAAAATATGCACCAGTGTGCGTAAATTTATGAATCAAAAATACTCTACAACCGATTTCGCCTTACAATTGACGACGCGAGGTTAGCTCACAGTATTGTGTTAGTGTTACGTCACACGGGCGCGACAAGTTGCTATAAGTGTTATAACAGGAGTTTTAACTTTTAAAATAATTTTTATTACAAAGGTATAATAATTGCACTTGAGTTGGCGTTTATGATAGGATTGATAAGGTAGGCTAGGCCTAATTGCCTCTATGGACGGCACGCCCCTGTCTGTGGGGGTTGGGGGGAGTTACCATGTACCGCGACGTTCGTGCTAATCCTGAACACGAACACTACCGAAGCGCATACCTTTACTGATTTCACTGTAAGTATATAATCATCTGTTTGTAATTGTGTCCTTACCTGCA
Source organism: Noctua pronuba (assembly GCA_905220335.1). NCBI lineage: Eukaryota > Metazoa > Arthropoda > Insecta > Lepidoptera > Noctuidae > Noctua > Noctua pronuba. The sequence goes on along the minus strand of LR999891.1, from coordinate 4,083,208 downwards.
AGAACACCCTTCCATCTTGCATCTGTATAGAGAAGAAGTAGGCGCCTTCTCCAACGAGGTATATCAGTCCATCAGGGGCGTAGGTTCTGAAGAACAGCAACACCTGGTTCTTCTGTGGCGAGAGGTAGCCGCGGCCCGGCATCGTAACGTGTGATCGACCGTTGAAGCGGTACTCTTGGGGTCCAGTGTGAGGGGGGAGGAGTTTGTCTCTGCGTGGGGAGGAAGGTTAAATAATTAGTCATTTATGGAAACGCGATAATCCATGACAGTCAAATGTTTGACAAACATAATTATAGGGCGTAACAAGATCCTTAACGAAGCCATCAACGTACATCAAACTAAGTAATTTTACGCAAAAATTATTGCAAAAAAAAATTGAAACGACTTTTTTTTTTTGGGGTGAAAAATCACGATTTACGGTAGGTCTTAATGTAACGCACTCAAAACATTGTGCTGATGGATGGATTTGTTAGTACAAGGGTACAATATTACATTAAAAACATGTATTAAAAAAATCTTCTGAGAAAGTTGTAACTTTGACCACCAATATCTTCGTAACTAGGTTTCCAGGAATGGTCAGGAACAAAAAAATTATCGCAATGAACAAGTGGCTTTCGGCTTCGTTAAGGGTCTTGTTACACCCCTTTATTAAGTTTGGTCCAACTTGATTGACTTTTTGTGCAAAGTAGCGGCTTACGATCAAACTAGTAGTGTGGAAGTCTAACTTGTATGGATGGCTGTAGGACACATACAAAACTAATACCAGGGATACAATGTGTAAAATATCGCGCACACAGTTATAAGTTGAAGGGCCAACCCCTATTTTTTTTAATTCGTAATTTTATTTCTTTTTTTTGTAGCGGTTCATAGCTCTCCAAATTTAACTATGTGGTGCCAACAGTCTCCGAGTAAAATGGCTGTGACATACGGAGAAAAGACAGACAGACGGACAGGACGAATCTATAAGGTTCCGTTTTTTTGCCATTTAGCAAAGGAACCCCAAAAAAGACGATGAGGTGACTGTGCCAATTTTATTCTGCTCTTTCAAGGCGATAGGACCATTTCTAACAAAAAGTCAGAACCTTAAAATTCTATAAACTCTTACCTCTGCCTAGCCCCCTTCAAGTTATGAGCGCTGACGAAGTTCCACAGACCAACAGGAGTATCTCCGATCATCAGCTCTTCTATCTGTCCTTCAAAGGCCGGGAAGCTGACAGATTGCAGATTGGCATCTGACGGCGTCCCTCCCACGTATAGCTTGGACTTCTGCCGGTCCAAGTTGAAGATTGTATGCTGTCCTGGTAGCACAGCTTCTTTCGAGTGCACGAAGTCTGCTGATCCATTGTCTGACGGCTCGCGGATTGATAGTTTAACGTTGCGTCCGACTCTGTTAGAAAAAAGAAAAGTCGGTTGAAAGTTTGTTTTTTGTATGGAAGAAAATAATTGTATCCATACGCCTATACTCCTCGAGAGGTCAGTCGGTCAGGCTAGGTACGTACTTTTTTCTATACACCGTGTACGTTTTGAATGAAAATGTTAGTTTGTCAGTCATGTCACTTTCTCACTGTTGTTGGAAATTAATTTGTTTCATATTGCTTAACTATTTTGATACGTTGACTGTACACTACAATTATGAGTACCCACTTACGCTAAATGCAAAAGCAAGTTCTCATAAAGTACTGATAAACAATTTATGATGTTACGAACGTGTTCTCAAAATTATACTATTTATTATGAAATAGGTCTTTTTGTAAGTTGTAATCGCTATTTAACAAGAAAATCGGTTTTGATATTTAGTAAATGTACGGGTTGTAATGCAAGTCAACGACAGATTTAGGTATAACGGCATAAATCATCATACCTGTCCACAATGACTTGGTACCAGCGGTTGTCGGCCACGAACTTGTCGCTTCCGATCCTGGCGGGCCCCCGACCTGACTCGGCGCTGTCTCCGATGTCCATCTTCAGGTAAGGATAGCCGTTCTCTACGCCGACAACCATGAAGTCGTCCTGGGAAAGACAGTATAAGTGTAGTTATAAACCGTGAAAGCTTAAAACAGCGTTCACAATTTTAATATTCACATGGTTTTATTAAACCATTGAGCTAGTTTAGCCTTATATTTCCAATCCTAACATTTATGCACTACAACACCGAGGACGTGTTACTTATTCTTTTTCTTTAGAACAACGTAATTCCGAAATACTATTATTAAAATCATCCTTACAGATTTAGTCCTCCTAAGCATGGTGTCCTTGGGGTTGCCGAGATAGAGGATGAGTCCGTCCCTCTCCTTGGTCTTGAAGTAGACGGACACGTGCGTGGACGTGGACATCTCGTCCACTGTGTCCGGTAGGCGCGGCTGTAGTGTTGTGCGACGGTCGTAGGTTACTCCTACTTGGATGCGGTTCGCTACTGTGCGGGCCTGAAAGAATGGAGAAAAGTTATTATTAGACGCTGTGCTAACCGTTTCTGAATAAAGTGGCTGCGACACACGGATGGACAGACAGACAGACATGAAGAATCTATAAGGGTTCCGTTTTTTGCCATTCGGCTACGGAATCCCCAAAAATCAGGTCACATGTCTATGTACATATATGTCCAAGTCAATTTTTAGCCCATACATAGACATGACAAAGGCTTTTGATTATGTCGACCATAGACTACTACTACATAAACTAGAAACATACGGAGTACAGAGGTAAAGCACTAGAATCAATCAAATCCTATCTCAATAATAGTTCACCGAAATAACAAATTATGTCCATTCACAAAAACAGAAATTTAATATACATCGAGTCCAAAATGTATAAAATATGGTGTACCTCAAGGGTCGATTCTGGGACCACCACAATTTGTCATTTATATAATTAATGATTTACCTAAAGCTATTCAACACCCTATGGTTTTATTTGCAGATGAGAGGACAGCTGTTTTATAATAAAAATCATGAACTAGAAATAAATTATTCCCTATCTAAATTTATACATTGGCTAACAATAAATAATCCAATTATTAATAAACAATTCAAATATCTAGATCTGGCTCGCGAGGTTGTCGACATGTGGGACGTGAGTACAGCAGTCATTGTGCCGATAGTCGTGTCCGCCAATGGCTTAATTGCCAAGAGCCTCGACCAACACCTGAGGAGGCTCGCGCTTGGCAGCTGGATCAAGGGCTTGATTCAGAAAGCGGTACTCTTGGACACGGTGCGTATTGTTAGGAGGTTCCTCTGTCAAGAGCCCTGACCACCGGCAGCTCGGACCCTGTTCCCAGTGCTGGTGGCCTACTATTTTTTATATTTTTAAATGTTTTTTATATAATTTTTGTTGATAAAAATATTTAAAAATGTAACTAGTAAGTAAGAAAAATGAATAAACGGAAAAATCTAAAAAATAATCTTACAAAAACCCATTACATGAGTTCCAAGGACAAAAACGAATTCTCTTATCTTCCTTCTCTTCGTCTTCTTTTTTCTTCTTCTCTTTCTTCCCTCTACATGCTCAAAAAAGTATCTAATGAAACCACACTACTTAGTGCTTATCAAGCCTATGTGGTGGCCTTTGTCTATGTGATGCCTTTATATTATAAATTAATAAATATTAAACCTGAATGGCATACCTGTTCGATGAGCTCCTTCAGTTTGAGCAGTTTCTCGTCGGCCTCCTTACGCCTGTGCTCAAGGTCATCTTGTCTGACCTTCACGGAGCGATACATGTGTGTGATGGTCGGGTTTAGCTGCTCGATGTCTTTTACTGAGAGGGGGAAATTATTTATTAGTTAAAAGTGGTTGATTAAAGGAACTGTCTGTATATAGGTGCTCTTTTCAAGGCAACGGTGACAGCTGGTCGTCATCTACAGAAGCATTCACATAAGTTATATAGAGACGCGTCGTATCACTGCGACCTGGCACTGTGTCTGGGCCTCGTTGCCGAGGCGTTTGCGGTCGACTTCGAAAGTGCTTCTACAAACGGGCAGGTTCGGTAACGGTTTGGTAACCGATCTTCCGTTGATTCGTCGGACGTTTATGGATATTTTTTAAGGGAATGAATATCATCTATTCGATGTCAGTCCACAGTAATCCACAGGCCAACTTTGTCTTCGACGACACTGTCATGGTCCTAGTGGGTGAAGGGGTAAAAACAAAAGACGCGGACAGGTTTTTCTATGAAATATTTTCTAATTTACTTCGTCTCACCAACGACAAAATCGGTGTGTAGTTGCGCCTTTATTTTCCCGTGTGCACAAGTAAGACTTGGTTACTAAATAATGTAAGATATATGTATCACTTACTCGTACGTCCAGTATTATCTGACCCCTTTTAACCACTTCTTCTTTGTAAGAGGGCTCAGATAATTCAAAGCTCTGATGAAAACGCATGAATAAACCGGATCCTTCAAGCACGTACGATTACGTGATTTCATACGAAAACGAGTGCCAAGTGAGCGCAGACTAAAAGCTGTTTACAAACCTAAGTTTCCAACATTAGATGTCGACTTCTGCGCCTCATCAGCGAACTTGGGCAGGGTCTGCGCCCACTCCTTGCTCGCGGCCAGGTCGGCGCCTAGTTGGGACATGATGTCCAGAGTAGCCTTCACAGTGCTGTTCACCTGGTCGGCTCGAACCACCTCGTCGGCCAGCGAGAATGGTGGCGGCTTTGGTAGGGAACTGGAAACGTTACAATAATTAGAATAATATTGTAATAAGATAATGACATTTCAAAATAAACTTAATTTGCAGCTATTAGGGCGTTACATACATGCTCGGGTCAGCATGATTCGGTGCAGCCGAGCGGCAACACTGAATATAATTTTATCGATATGCGTTCGAGAAATAGTCTCACGGTTTAGCTCGTATTGTGGTTAGCCAATCCGAACATGATTCAGCGATTGCCGACCGAAGTTTGCCGATCTACCATGATTTGGGTGGCAACTGCCGCGGTTCGGCTTTTAAATCAACACTGCGTAACCGAATGTGCCGCCCCAAGCAAATGTGTATAGCACCCTCGTCAACTCGTTACTTACAATTGTATAGCATTATTATCGTCATCAGCCGATCCCATCGTGTTCCGCGCGTGCACTAGTTTCTGTTCCGCCCTCGTCAAGTTGGGGCTTAGAGCTTGTTCGACGGTGTTCTGCGCTTTCGCGGCGCCATCGAGGAGACTCCTGGATCTGTCGCGAGCTGGCACCACACGGTTGTTGAGTTCGATTGTCTGGAAGGACGAGTTGTTGGTGATTCCAGTGTTTTGTTAATACAAGGTGTGTTACCCCCACATGTTTACACTTATTCTTCTGGATTCCGTTTTAGGAATAATGTTGCGAGACCAACGCCAATTATCTTTACGCTATAAATTAAGTCTTCTGGTCGTATGTATTTTAATGGCTAATCCACATGAAGCTAAGGGCTTTTATGGACACGCGCGGAATCCGCGCGATCGCAAATCGTGCGGTATGTCAACCAAAGCTACTTTCACAGTTAATTTACCTTATGATTGGGACTGCTTATTTGTTTTTGACAGAAACCTACTTTGGCAGTTCCCTGTAAATAGTTTAATTGAAATAAATGTTATGAGTTTGAAAATGGATGGCCACCTACTCACAGACCTAACTTAGCAAGCGTTGCTTTATCTTCAAGATCGACCCCGTGCGGCTGTTATTATCTATCTCATATGCCCCGTTTTCGCTTACCTTCTGGGTGATATTCCTAACGCCTTCCTCTGCATCATCAGCGGCTTTCTTGGCGTCGCCTATCTCCTGTACTATAGAGGAGTACGCGGAGGCCGCGGTGTACGCGTGCTGGGTACGTGAGTTGTTGTTCTCTCTCTCCGCCAATTCGCGTAAATTGTCCGCCTAGGGGAATGACACAGTTATCAATGGATATTGAAGGATCAGGCTGGGCCAAGGAGCACAAACTCCACATAAGTTTGTATCGATATAACATGACGATTAAAAATGAAACTCATTATTAAAGTTACTACCAGTTTACTTGAAATTGACAGAACATGACGCAAAAACAGTTTGGTCTCTTTAACTCACCCTATTCCTCAAGATAGTAGTATGATGATTAGCCACATCGGTCAAATTCCTTAATTCAGGCATCTTTTGTTCCAGATCGACCAGTCTATCCACCATGTCCTGGTTAGCTGTGCGGATGTTATCCAGAGCTTTCGTCGAGTTGTTCACGATCGCGCCGGCGACTAAGTTGAAGTATGTGCCGTTCCCGATGTCATACCCAGCGTCTATCAGGTCTGTCATCGCAGCCGCGTTCAGTTTGGTGACTGACGTCACTTTGTTGCCAAATTTGGAATGTCTGGAAGAGAAATTACATTTTTGTTAACATCCTTATAACAAGTCCTAATTTTTTTAAAACTTTAATTAAACATATTCTGACTCCTAAACAGGATCTCCTAGTTTGGGAGTCAGGGTTTACTCTATCTGTATGATCTTTATGTTATGTCAATGTTGAAGGTTTTTGTATACATAAAGATTTTTATTATTATACTTAGCAGTGTTAAGTCATCTTTGAGAAAAGAAAGTTAAGTCGAGAAAAGAGCACATGGAAGGAATTGGGGGAGGCCTTTGCCCAGCAGTAGGACAGTACAGGCAACTAAAAAAAAAGTCTTCTTTGTTCTTTGATGAAGATGGTGTCATGTGCACATACAGACGGACACATATCTATGGCAGCGTGGCAGTGCGTCCTAAGTACAGTCTTTTCGCAAGTAATTTACCTGTGCCAGCAGTAGCCGAATATCAACGCTATTACGAAAGTTCTGTGATGTTATTTATTCTAGGCCTCTGTGTAAGTTTAGTGTGAGAACCAATTGTTTCCGTACCTGTTCTTAGCATTGAGTTGCTCGGCACTGTCTGCTGTATGCTGTGCTAGATCTGTGTATTGCAGCATCTCGTCTAACTTGGCCTTCAGGTCGCGAGTGTCGTTTACTAGTACGTGGAATTTCTGGAAGAAAAAGAAGGGTTTAGTCCGACTTTTATAGCTAGATGTGCCCTCACCGTACTGAGGTCAGGGGGAAATGTGGTTACATTTAGAAGAGTAAGGTTGCACATCCCATATGAAACGGTAAATACAGTGTTTAGAGAGCGATGTTATACTATTCGAAAGACCATCAAAGCCGCTCGTTTCGCTCATGTTATCGGCACTTATATTATAAATACCAACTTTACACTAGCACAAATTAAGTTGATTTGAGAATGATCAGTACTCACGTTAAAGATCTAAAAACTCAAGCGAAAACTGCGAAAATTTTTATGGTAGGTGTTAAAGTTATTAATTCAAAAACATATTTTTCATATGCTTGGAAACTAAATAGCGAAGGCTGGACGTGTACGCGAAAAACTGGTATTTACCTTAGCCTGTTCGTTGACTGGTTGCACGAACACGTTCATGCGCTCGATCTGCTTGGTCGCGTTCGCGAAGGCGGCGTCGGCTAGCTGCTTCTTAGGTGCCAGGTCCTTGGCTGTGCAAATGAATTGTATTTGAATTAACTGATTGAAGGAAAAATTGGTGGGCCTATCTAATGGAGAAGTCAACGCTATCCATGGAGATCTTGCAATACTAAGATTAAATTAAGCTTTAAAAAACGAAAAAAGTCTTTTATTAAAATGAAAAGAAGAAAATTAGGTTTATCTAATAACATTGGACGCATATACAAAATTTAATATCACGGTACTAAAGATTTTCTTTTTCAACAAGTTGCGCAAATTAAAATGTTGAATATAAGACGCCAAACATCTTAAATCCACCATTTTAATTTCATTGAAACAAAACCTATCTAAAACCATCACACAACCTAGACGCGATTTCTCATGAATAAAAAACAGATTGCTTCAGTCGTTTCGATCCATCGAGGCCATAAAGAATTTCAAAAACAAAGGTACGAATGAAAAACATAACCCCGTTTGATGTCGCGCAGTCGGCCAAAAAGAGAGATTAGGTACATATACATACCAGCAATATCTCCCCTAATCTGCCTAGCCTCCGCCAGCGCGCTGTCGACCTTGGGCTGCTGACTGAGTTCCAAGCCCGTGGCCAGTTCGGCCACATGCTTCACGATGGCTTTGGCCTTCTCGCTGCTGTCCCGCACTGAGGCTAGCGTCTTGTCGGCGTCAGCGGCTATGTCTGCTGCCCTGGTGATCTGCTTGTCTGAGTCCGTGGCTGCGAACTCCGCCTGGGAACAAAGATGGTATTACAGAAGTTCAAGGATCTTCTGGCGCTTGAACGACGCCGTCAGGAGGGCGCTCTTGGTATGGAGAAACAGGATGGCGATGATTTCCACAAAAAGTGCCTTTTGGTCTCGTACAGAGCTTCTTTGTTTTTGAATTCATATGCTCCCAATTAAGAGGGTCCATTTTGAAAGTTGGCAACGTCGCAAGTATTGATTATGTATTGTTATTACTTATATCGTGACAAGGAATTTTAGGAGCAAAAAGGTAACTTGAAAACCTCCCAAATGCCTTTTTTTGCACATAAAACTGTTACAGCACCTTATCCAGTGTATTCAATACAATTCATTCATTTTATTTCAGATAAATTACTTTATAATCATCCTTACATGTTTAAAAAAAAACAATAACAACTAATAGTCACACAAGAATGGAAACATTGGATCAGGACCGCATTTCTCGTACATGGAGTTTTGTCCAATTATTGTAATTCAAAATCAATATTTTAGTGCAATACAGAGCGATACTCCATATTATTTTTAGTAGTACTCATTAGCGACATACTTGACAGCATTTCCGAAGTTGCCAAATTTCAAAATACTTTTTCAGTTCTGACTTACCGATCTAAGTAGATTCTTGGCGCTGTTCTCCAGCGTCTTGACAGCGGTGGTAACGTCACCGACGTCCACGTTCCTGAGTTCAACAACCTTTGGCTGCAGCAGCTTCGTCTGATTGGCGATGTAGTTCAGGCGCTGCGTTGTGAAGAACGAGTCGGCTTTATCCTGTAATAGTGGGGAAGTTATTAAATGAGAATAATTTATTTGGGGAGTCGTTGGGAGCCCGATCTATTATTGTTCCTGACATGCAAATCGCAACAGTTCAATCAGCGCGTGTAGTGTTGTGTGGTTGTTGCCACAAAAAAAAACTAAGAATTGATCACATTGTTACCAAAACAGTAAGTATAGATGGTGATCAGAAATAAATATCTACCTCAAAAAGTAATTTACTTGATGAGATGGATACTTACGATATTGACAATGTTTTGGAGTTCAGTTGGACCAACTTAAATTATGTAGGGCCACGATTTGTCACAATTAATTTGTGGAAAATATTGATTAAGTAGGCTGAATGTAATCGTACCTTAAAGTCTTTGGTCTCGTTAGACAGTAGCGCACTCATATCCTCGATGGTGAGAAGCAGTGCATCTGTGCAGGAGTCGCACTCCAGGCAGCCCTCGCTTGGTATCAGGACCCACCTGGTGAGCATCAACATCGAATTTTAATATTTATTTTGTATGTAGAACATTCATTATAAAATTATAGGTCTTAATGTTGGTAAAATTTGGACTCGTTCCCAAATTTTTGGTCAGAAAGACACAGAAAAAAATACAAACAAGTATAGGAGAGACCAATAAGATGAAAAAAGTTTTGTTAAGAAGACAGGTCCTAGTACTTTATTCATTGAAGATAGGTCAATTTTAAGGGCGGTTTCAGATTAGCGTATTTTCGACGCATGTAAGCTAGTTCTTAGAAGCGCGTGGTGTACGCGCACCTTTAGCCACACGCCCAACTCGTTCGAGGGTTAACGCGCGTACAAGCGCGAGCTGCGGGAGACGGCTAGCCACGCGCCCGCGTACTGGCGTAATGCGACATGAGCATATACGCGCAAAAAAAGGATATTCTGAAACCGCTCTATGTATGTATAGAATGCAAAAATGGCCTATTTAAAAATAAGAAATCGCGGGTCACATTACCCATTTTGAAGGAAAGCAACAGATGTGCTTAACGCGCCATCTTGCAAAGTATTCATACCGTGTAAGAAGACGTGGTTAGCCGTAAGATCAACATCATATTCTTCTCCATGTCTCATATTACTTGGGGTCGGAGCATTACGTCTAATCATTCATTCTTCCCCGTCCGGTAAAATGTAAGATACAATAGAAAAACAAATGTTACCTCTCTGGGCAGCGGTCGCACTTCTCTCCGACAACACCAGGCAGACACTCGCATTGGCCGGTCGCGTTGCAGGTGAAGCCGAGCGAGTAGCCCGTGTTGCAGTTACAGTCTGTAGTAATTACAATATGATAGATAGGTTTCTTATAAGGTTTGCGTACCTGTGCGTTCATCTTTAGGATTTATCTTTCCTCCTGAATAAATTGGGATAAAGACAGGAGGATACTGATGACTGTCACTGATTAGGTCGCAGTCCTAGCACATTCCTAAGCTCTGCTCAACTGGCGCGTCTACATTCATTAGGTAAAAGAAGAAAAGTTGTGTTGGTCTCAAAGAAAGAGAGAAATGATTTCGTGGTTGGATGCAAGATTTACGATAAGTTAGAGACCACACATATCGACTCAGAATCGCCTACAACACATTTTGGTGAAGCATCGATACGCAGTCTAAAGAGAGGCGAATGAGTTCTTTTTTTACTTTTGTTGTAAGGACTAAAGCTTTTTTTGACCGCCACGAGCCGATTCCGCGTCGATAACGCGTGGTTACCTCAAAACAAGCAAAGTTAGTGCTGGCTTATTTTATAACTGCTACTAGGTTACTTACGGTCGCACCCCTCCTTGGTGTAGTTCCAGTATCCAGCCGCGCACTGATCGCAATGTTTGCCGGTCACGCCTTTGGAGCAACTACAAAAACATGCAATATATTAATAAAATATACACTATTTGATTTTTAAGGTTAGTGTTTGTTGCAACCGAGAATTTGAAAACGCGACAAATATAGCTTTAGAGGGATCTTTCGGTGTGTCGCCATATTAGGATAGAACGCCGTTGTTTTTCTACACACTTGTCACACCGATTTGACATTCCACTACTGCACATATCTATACTCCGTTTTAAACAATATTATAATACTATAGGACACTTAATATCACATCCTGGTGTTTGCACATTTCAGGAACTGATGGATGCTACTGAAGACGTTAAATTCGTCGCAAAATTCTGGCCCGATTCAATTTAGATCTCCATCGACACTCTAAGAAGCAGAACTTCATAATTTTCCAGCTCTCATACCAAATTTATTTGGGGTCGGCACAGCACATCTTTATCTTCCAAACTTCTTCACTAGTCCTCATAAAAGTACCTCTTTTCTAGCAATATCGTCTTTCACAAAGTCTTTTCTGCGTTTATTGGGTCGTCCCCACTCTTATAGCCACATTCATACCTAAAACTTGCCTCGCGATATTTTACTAATTTCTAAAACAATAGAAATGTACTTAGTACTTACTTGCACTGTCCAGTATGATGGTCACACTGCGCCGACTCCGCAGCGATGCCGCAGTCGCAAGGCGTGCATCCCTGTCCGCTGTCGAGGCCGTAGTGGTTGGGCGCACACTGGTCGCAACGGTTGCCGATGACGCCGGGGCGACACACGCACGTGCCCGTGGCAGGGTCGCAGCGCTCCATGCCGAACTCGTCGCAGCTGCAGGCTAAGGGGCAGTAGGGGGAGGGGTCCTTGCTTAACGTTTACGAATGTTTCTTAGGACAAACTATTTTACAAATCAAAATCAACGCCATCAGCATATCTTATCATTATAGTTATTCCGCAATAATCATTGCTACGCAATATTAACTGACAGCTCTTGAACACCGTTTGAGTGAGCAGATCGCGTTCAGTTGTATTTATGAAATGTGCTCTAGTCTGTTTTTCGTTCTGTTAAGACAGAGTTAAGCCTTGGTAAATTATGGGCCTGCGCTTCACACATGACACCACCTAAAGCACAAGCGTAGAATATGAATCCATATCATCCGTTCCAATACAAAACTGATGTTTGTGGATAGGGCAGGCAGCTTACAGAGAACCGGAGGGACCTGGATACCGTAGATGAGTTTGTATACCTTGGCTCAATAAAACCGATATAAATGATAAAGAGTTGTCAATCTTAAGTGGCAGTTGGCGGGGCAATGACTCGCAGACAGATGTCTGACGGGACCGTAATGTTCGCAGACAGACCGATGTCTTGGAACCCCTTCAGCAGTCAGATGAAAAAATTAATGGTACTTTTAAAATCATACCGGTGCAGTTCTTGGAGAAGATGGCGTCGCCGAAGAAGCCGGGCGCGCACAGGTTGCAGGCGGCGCCGGCCGTGTTGTTGACGCACTTGAGGCAGTTGCCCGTGATGCTGTCGCAGGAGCCCGGGTCGTTCGGATTGATGTTGCCGGAGCAGTTGCAGGGCTTGCAGTAGTCACCTAGGAATATCATCAGATACTTCAGTGCTGTAAACTAGTAAGCCCACGTTCGTATGGACACTGGATTATCAACTTGTTAACCCGAACATTGAGAATCAAACAGAGCGCTTCCCTAAAGCATTAAAAAGTGCTGCAGCTCAATATTGCTACTTGATAATCTCGTACGCGGTAAAATAAAAACCATAACGTAAAAGGACCTCGAGCGAACGAGCTTAAATTAAAATAAGATCATCATCATCATCTGGCGAGGTTTTTTAATCACTGATTCTAAAATCTCATTTAACTTACCGATTTGTTCCGGCACGCCATAGTAGCCAGCCGCACAGAACTCGCACCGCGCGCCGCCGTACCCAGGCTTGCACTGACACGAGATTAAAGAGCCGTTCTCACTCAGGTCGCAGCCGATGGCAAAGCTGTAAAGTTAATGTATTTATCAACCAATTTCAAAAGAATAAGATGTCATGCAGCTGGCGAGTTTTATTTCATGTATGTAACATTGATGAATTCGTGATTATTGGGTCGATTTATGTGATTCTTTTTTAATTTAGCAGAGGACGCGATGGTCCAGCTGCTTCGTAAGTATTTGACAGCAGTTCATTGTAACCAATAAACAACGAAACGAATAGAACAAGATGACTACTTACTTGTTGGACACGTAAGGCATGGGGCAGGCGCAGATGAGACAGTCGCGCATGGTGCCGACGGACGCGTCGCCGTGGTAACCAGGGATGCACTGCTCGCAGTGGTCGCCCATCGTGTTATCTGTGCACTCCTGATGAAAGTTAGAAATGAGATTGTTATTTGCACGAATCACATTTCTTTCACACATATGGTCAAGAATTTATTTCTCAATCGCTGTGACACACAAAAGTCTGGATTTTATACTGTGCCTAAGAAAACGGTGCGAATACGACGGTACGAATCTGTAATCCGCTTGACTATTTATGTGTACAATACATGAATAGTCAAGCGGATTACAGATTCGGCAATTAAGTCGCCCGCGAAATTATGTACTTCAGTACTTGGTAGCTAACACATAGCCTTAGCCCATAATGTAAAGCATACACTTTACGGTTCGCCATAGATCTCTGTCCAGGTAAGCAACTAGCAGGCCGACATGTGGTGTGGCCCAGGCACGCCTGCACAAGTAGTATGGCCACCATAACGAGGAGTATGGAAGTGTGAACTCACCAAACAAACTCCGGTATTGACATCGCACTCCCTGGAGTGCCCGTTGCACTGGCACGGCACACAGAAGCCGGAGCTCAGCCGGTAGTATCCCTCCGCGCATTGCTCGCAAGACAGGCCGCGGTACGCCTTGGGACATTGGCACTCTTCGACCGACGATGCACGTTTAGAGTATTCGTCGTATTCTTCTACGCCGACGTCTAAGGTCACTGCTATAAGGCTGGAGGGGATTAAGCAAGTTTTATGAGATGTATCTAGGATCATTATTGAGGTTTATCATTGAGGAGCTCGTGGCTAAGTATCGTATCACCCAGTACTTACTGGGCTGTGGAGAAAACAGGCTAGGCAGATGATGAACCCAGATCATTATCTGCCTAGCCTTTTTCCAACTATGTTAGGGTCGGCTTTAAGTCTAAGTTCTAACCGGATGCAACTAAATAACAGTATTTTACATAGAGCGACTGCCTAAACTTTCTTCCACGCTTACCTAGTTTCAATCGACTGGTCCCAGTAAGTAGCTCTGATGTATATGCTGGTGACATTGACCAGGGTGTTCATGAACTGTTCCCTGGACACGGGCGTGCCGTCAGTGTTACTGAACTCGTCTTCCGACAGACTGACAGCGTGCACCCATGATGTCAAAGATGGCGGCTGTTCTACGCTGTTGTGAACTAAGTACCTGAGGAAATGAGAGGTATAATTAGTGATGTTATTCTCTAAGTTCTGATATTATATACAAAAACTCATGCCTTTTTCCCCAAGGGGAGGAGTCAGAAAATACAGAACGCCCCCTGATACTCGTTTGGCCTCGTCCAGGTCCAGGTCAAGGTCATACACGCACGCCGTTTGCGAGCGTAGTACGCAAGGCGACGGCCAATCAAGCGATACAAAACCAGTTTATGCAGATCTCTCATTGTATAGGAAATCTATACAAAGCGAGGCCAAGTAATACTGGACAGGTACAGCTTCATGTGCCACCGTGCGTACACGCAACCGACTGAACTTTTTGAAGAACAATACCATAAGAAGTAGGTACAAACCCGTCGGAGCCTCCAATGATGACGTCAGCAGCTGCGATGGCTCCTCCGTCGGGGCCGGCCTTGTAGAATATCGTGTACGTCAGGTTACCGCCGTATGAAGTCAGACGTTTGCCTGGAGGTTCATATAAGAACAGTAGAGTTCAGGTACGAACATAAAGATTATGATAAAAACCACTAAGATGGCGAGGTTTATGAGAGAATTTATGATTAGAGAGGGTAGGCTCTCCCTTATTACTGGGGGGAGCGTTAACCTGTAATGTAACAGTTTTAGATTCGAGTATAGCATCTATAAGTGAGGAGAACCGAGCATTACAGTGCGCAACCTGTAACGATAATGCTATCATTATCGTTTATTGGAATTTTACATTACAAGCAAATGCGAATGAACCTTCACCGTAAGCGTATTTGTAACGCAACGCTCAAAATCGAATCTTGGATTGTTACATTAAATCGAATGCTCGGTTGAGGGAGCACCTTAAGACTGTGATGATTTTCTGCAGCACTTAATGCTTTAAAAAAAACATCAAAGTTCAGTCAATGGGGATGACAACTGTGAAACTAATGACGCTAGCATAGCTGATCGAGCATCGTCATTGGTCGAAAATCTGGTAATGTCATTTTATATTTCAAAATGGCTTGTCCTCATTGGTCAGATTGAGACCTAGCTGTGGTTACGCCATCTACAATTACCTTTTAACGGTCTTCCTCATTCAGAGCGTTTATTTCATCATGTATAGACTCTTTAAGTAACAAGGAGTTAGTCAGTCATAAAGTTTTACCTAGCTGCTGTCCAAAGCGCGAGGTTTTGAGGAGAGCAGAAGAAAGCAATCAAGAGCAAGAATCGCTAAATCAACACTTTTCTTTATTGATCAGCCTTAAAGCACTGCTGAACACAATCAACTGCTAGAAATAGGCTAGAAGTATACCTTCAACACTCCTATACTGTTCTTAGGTCAAGGGAAAGATTACTTACCAAGATAATAATCAGGTGCACCGAAGTACACGACCTTCTGCCCGCTGTCATCGCCGACCAGGTCGACGATGATCGTGGAAGCGTTCACCATCACCGGGTCGAGCGTGCGCGGGAATATGTTCAACGTTCTGTTGGCATCCACGTTGACTAGATACCAGTCGCTCATGCCGTCGATCTGGTGGTGAAAGAGTAGGGAGAATGTTTGTGTAACCTATATTTTTTCGGAAAGTATATACCAGTATTTTCGCCTTCAATGCATTTAGAATCGCTTACTCCGTCCTCGGATACCACGTTATAATCCCAGCTGTAATTCGTGAATCTTTGATAGCGCTGAGGTAGATAAGAACCCAAAAGTCAGACAGTCTGACTTAGCATAACCAGCCCATCATGTATCTACTGCTGGGGGTCTGGGACACAGAGCTAGGCTTCCTCTCTATGTGAGGGAGCGGACCGTTATCCATCACGTCACTAATCCGATGGTGGTTGTCACATATATTTGAATTTTTGGTTCCACGTCAAACCGCATGAGCAGTGGTCATGAAATTAATTACCACTTTCTTCTGGGCCACCGCTGCTCACTCGTGGAAGCTCTTTACAAACATTTTGGTCAGATATTTTAAAAGAAAAGTGTACTTACGCCTGCCCATGAAAGGTAGGAGCTGACACATCTGGTGGTCTTTCCGAAGCAGTAGCACTTGGTGCAACCGTCTGGGTTCGTAGACTGCAGGTTGAAGAACTCTTCCACGCAAGTGTCGCAAGCCTTGACAGCAAATAAGTCACATAAATATCACGAATAAGAAAGAAAGGGAGAAAAATACGTGTTTTGGTAGAAGAAAATAACTATCTGTTGACGCGTTACGTCGCGATTACAAAGAGCAGGGATTGGTTCTTCTTCACGTAGGTACTATTATATAGGGTGACTGGTAATTAGTGACCGATACTTAACACGTGTTTGTACTCATGATAACAAACAACTTTCCCAAAGAAACATTTTTTTTAAACGGTTAACAGCTGATAGGTCACAAGCGCGACCGTGAGAATTTCATACGGCTTTTGTCTTATTGTGATAAAAGTCTTTGTATAAAAAAATTTTCTTTGGGAAAGTTGTTTTTTATCATGACTACAATCACGTGTTTAAGTATCGGTCACTAATTACCAGTCACCCAATATACTCTGGCTGTACAAACCTGTCCTGTGACATATCTCTTGCAGTAGCATTGCGCGGTACTCTGGTCGCACACGTCGTCAGTAGTGCCGTCTCGCTCGCACGTGCAGGGTACGCACTCGGGGAACGCGTAGTGTCCGGGCACGCAGTGGTCACAAGTACGGCCTATTACGTTCTCGCGACAACTACAAAGGAAAGAATATGGTTTAAAGTTAGCCCAAAAACACCCCGTTTCCAAAACGAGGTTCTAATTTCAATTTCAATAGCAAACCGCAATGCTGTGTAAATACGTACTTTATTTTAATCAACGCTTACTGGCCATTACATTGTTTCAACCTATTTATGTTTTCTCAAGATAGAGAGGTTTCGAAGGAAAAAATGGAAAGCCCTTTTCAATACAAAAAACCACAATATTTTATCCATTAGTAAATTTGTAATTCATTTGAGAAATGAATATGTTTAACCGTTATAAGGGTAGAAGAATAATAATGGTGATTATGTCCTAAACACTCACGCGCAGTTTCCGTTGTCAGCTTCGCACTGCAGCCGGTTATCGACAACTCCGAGCGGGTTGCAGTTGCAGTCATCGCAGCCGCGTTGCACGTCAAAGTTGAACGTGTACGGCTTGCAGCGATCACAGTTCTCTCCTTCTACGTTCTTCGGGCAGATGCACATTCCTAGGCGATCCAAGTTATTTTATTACATACCAATTGAAGGCACGAGTATACAGGCTATAAGTAAAGTATAATAATATGGCCAACTGACCGATCAGATGATGAGATCAGCCAATCGTCAAGGACAGACCGATGTTTTAAATATATGTATAACTTTAAATCCATTACGTCGAGGAATATTTAAAGACTGTTAATAGAACCATCGTGGTTTTAAATTAAATTAAATTTACAAAACATAGTGAGAGAAGAATGATCGTTGCTTCTTGAGAAGATGGTGTAAAATTAGAAAAATTATATAATTCACTGAATGTGAATATTTTTGCCTGTCCAGTGCCCTACACAATAACGTTTGTTTGACTTAGAGATCAGGGCCTGCAGTCTCGACATTCGTAACGACGCTATCGCAAACTAGCGATCGCTAAATAATCACGAAAAAATCGCCAATAAACTAGCCTACGATGCTACGGGTCACTTTGCGGACTGTCAAAAATGGTCGCAAAATATATTCGTAAACATTACGAAAATCGTAAAGTTTGCGTCAAAGTTCGGTAAAATACCAATGACAGTCGCTAACTTTGAGTGGTCTCTACACTACCCGACAGTATTATGAATTTGCGACTGAATTCGGTTTTTTAGCGATCGCTATCTGATGTCGAGACAGGCCCAGGATAGTAAATTTCACTCACCATTATCATCACAAATAGCAGTAGACGGACAGTGACACGGCCTGCAGTTAGGGAACCCGTAGTACCCAGTACGGCAAGCAGTACAGGAACGTCCTATAACGTTGGGTTTGCAGGGACACTGGCCTCCGAAGGTGTTACACTCTAGCTCGGTTGAGCCCATGAAGTCGCATACGCAGGCCAAAGCGCCGCTGTTGTATTCCGCGGTGATCGAGAACATGGCGTCGCGGCAGAATCCTGTGGAAATGGTAAGATATTAGAAGCTAGAAGAGTAGAAGAAGACCAAAGAAACGATGGATGGACTGCGTGTAAGATGATATGGCTAGGAAGAGGATGACTAACAGAGAAGTATGAAAGAAAAAGACGTGCTCCGCTAACCGCTAAATTGAGATGTAGACATTGAGAGGAAGGGATTTTTTAAGAAGGTTCGGTGAAGGTCAGGTGTGTAGTACTAGCAACTGGAGTGCATGAATGTCCAGAGGGCCAGAGGGCCATAATAGACAGAGATATTACAAATTCGTAAAGTGGTTTACTATGGTACTCCGTCGCGCATTCAGTGCGGCCAGAGCTATAATGTTAACTGCTGGAAACAGGCTCTTCTCTGTGAGACGGACCTAGGACTTAAATAAAGATCTAAGACTGACCTGTCTCATTCGATCGTATGTGAAAATGGTTGTTAGCGCACTTCTCGATGAACTCCCTCGTGTAGTCGATGACGTTGGCCTCGGTGAGAGCCGAGTCCACGAAGTCGGGTGCCGCGATGACCAGCACGTAGTCTATCCACAGGCCCTTGCTGTTGTTGCCCTGAAATGTTGAAGTTAAGGTTAATAGCTGTTATAACATTTGAGAAATCTACTCATAGCTGGTTCTAGAAGCATGGGAATGTTGCACAAAGGTTCTTTTTGTAACGAAAATGGGCAGCACCAAGGAAAGATACTTGGAAATACTACCCGTAAGTTTGTTAAATAGGGAATATGTTTGTACACAATTTTAGGAAAACCCATCGGGCACATGGCGTGTCTCTAAAAGAGTTGAACATACTGGAGGAGGCACCCTGGTGCATGCTGTTTGTTGAAGGCATTGTTCAAGTCGGTGAAGATGGACCTGAGATCCAAAGTAGATTGGAGGAATGGCAACAGCCAACATTCTCCAACGTGGAGAACGTGGCTTGAAAACCTGTTAGAAATAAAAAAGTTTTCGGCGACGGGTGGCTGGTGCTGTTAACTAGCTTGAGCAGCGGGACAGTGCTGCACTGGCATGTGTCTACTTACCAGGAAGGTGATAGTGAAGTTGTCGGCGACGGGAAAACGTCTGGAGCCGTCAGCTAGTTTGAGCAGCGAGCGGCAGCCAGTGCTGGAGGGGCAGTGCTGCACCTGCATGGTGGTATCGAACTGTTGCGCGTCTGTCTTTATTACTGCGTTGAGGGTGCTTTCTGTGAGGTAAATGAGGTTTAGTTAGTTTATTGTTTTGTGTATCTTTTAAATGTAGTTGAATATTAATATATACTAAAACCTTTAATCTTTTTAAATTAAAAAGTAAATGTAACTCTGCATGTTTCTTCATCTTGGTTAATAGTTGAAAATTAATCAGGTGTAGGTTTTAAAGGGTTAGTGTATTTTTGTGTTCATTCGAGTCTTAAAACATTTACAAAGATAGTTATATATATTCATTAATATCCTACCTGGATGAACGGGCTGGTAGTAATGCACTATGAACATATAGTCTCCGGGAGCCGGCGGCGTGATCTTGGACTCGATCCTCAGCGGCTCCACACCATCGGTCAGGTACACTACCAAGGTCGTGTTTTCAAGGGTTGGAGGTCGAATGTCCCGGTCGCCACCGATTCCGGATTCTACTTCCACCTGGCAAGTTAACCGTTAAAGATGTTAAAGAGTCATTAAAGTTGCAATAGGCTTGTGTCCACTACAAATTAATTGGACGAAGTGTAGTTTCTAATTAGACATTCAGTCACGTGACTGTAAACACCAATCAGAAAGCATTATGTTACGCCCTGGCAAAACTTTGACGGCACGGTTGGCACAGTGGCTGAGCGATTGGCTGCTGCGCTGCGTGTCGCGGGTTCGATCCCCGCACGGAATAAATATTTGTATGATCTACAAGTAGTTGTTCCGGGTCTGGCTGTTTATGTATGTGAGTTTTAAATGTTTGCAAACGCATCGACGATACAGGAGAAATTCCTAGTGTGGGGCAACGTATTTAAAAAAAACCCATGCAAGATTCCCAACTTAGTAGATTTCCCCTCAAACTTGCGCGCACTTTCATTTGCACACGATGACAGTACAAAACGGCGCTACTATATGCGCCGTGTCTGTCAACTTAATAACTCCCATAGTGATCCATACAACCCTGATGGCCGTGCTTACATAATTAAATCAACCGCCACAAAAGCGTGTGTAAACAAGCTACATCTGATTATATTAGTTACCTTCTTAGAATCCACAGCCGCGCTGAAGACAGCCGGTGAACACTTGCCGTTGCGTCTCAAGCAGGAAGGCCGCGGGGTGATGTAGTCCAGGTGCCACTCTGACTCCGGGATAGCTACTATTGACCTGATACCTACTAACGTGTCGCGGTCGCCCTGTGACAGAAACAATAGGTTAAGTCACTAAAAAACAAGAAACAAATAGATGTGTTGATGTGGAATTAGTTCTGCCACTTTATTTATCTCGCTAAAACACTGGGAGGTTTTGTTGTCTCTTATGTAATTTACATGTTCTAAAAGAGCTGTTTCAAAGTCCTATCCCATTCTTATATTAAAATCAATTAATTTTGTTAAAAGGATTTCTTTATCGATATATAATTATAGCGCACCATGATGCCGCGTTAATTCGCAATAGCAAGAGAAACAAAAGAAAGCTATTTTTAAAAACAAAACCATCTATGTATCTGACCAGTAACAACGTAAGTATACAACCTCTTTATGCAATCTTGTTAGATTGTTCACTCACTTGTTTCAGAGCACTTCGTTATAAACACAGTACTACACGGATCTTTTGTCGCTTCAGTGACGATTTATGTATTGATAAACCAAATAGCGTGTTTAGTTCTGAATAGTTCCGAATTTGGTTAGGCGCAGATTGATGCTTGATCGGCTATATTACCTCTATTCTTTATATTAATTAGTGTTGTAGTTTTAATAACAAGAAAATAAACTTACCATCAAATAAATGATATTATTCGCATCGTGTATATTAAACACTTGTATCTTCGACAGATCATCCACAACCGCTTGCCGGCACGCCGCCGTGTACGGGCAATTGTTAAGGTTCACAATGGCATCCGTCTCCGGTTGATCGCCGGACTGGAACCTCACGGTAACCGGGCCTCGTTTCACGAAGGAATAGCTGGAGTTGTATGCCTCAATCTCGTTGGAGCTTTCGACAGTTCTGTTGATTGGTGTGACGTATTCTATGATGAGGATGTAGGATCCCGGAGGGTCGATCTTCATGTTGTACTGAATCTCGTCGTCCGTCAAGATGGGGATGGAGTCCGCTGATGCTTGTAGCTCGTTTAGTTGCTGTAGAAACGAGCGAAATACAAAAGTTAGAAACAAAAGTCTAAATTCTTTTTTTGTACATAAAACGCAGACTCAGAGCATTTATTACAATCAATTAAACGATTTAGAGGTTTCGGTCCGTTAGACAAAAAGTTGAAGCTAGTCGCCTCGAATACACTCAAAGTTTGAGACTACTTGTATGAATTATACTTATACTTGAACCTGTCCGAGGCCACCACCAACGCCGTCGAGGTGGCAGAGTTTTGGATAAAACAAATTTAATTAAAGGGGAACTCATCGACACGACGAAGAAGAAGAACTTTAAAAAACTCTAAAAAATCTTTGTCACCAAGATCAAGAGCTAATTTGAACACGTGCGTATTCTATTGTTATTAAAGATTTCTAAGAGTCATTATTTTTGTACAATTTTAAGTTATCATCCCATAGAGGCATCGATTATTGATCGAAACATAGAGGTCTATTGTTTCAAAACAACAATGAGTGCCGCGCAAGGACCAGGTGGTAGAGTCATTGTAGTATTTGTATGAGCTACTCATTACTAATTATTTTGGTTTTGTTTCGCGTTAACCGTTATTTTAGCTAACAAAAAAATACATAATAGTTTATTGCCACAATTAGCATAATCAGTACATTTCAACATGTTTGGAGCCTCCTTTTAAGCAAAATAGTGCCAGTATTAGGAGACTCGGCGCTTCCATATAATTGCCGTATACTTGTACTACGAGTAACTGTGTGTTACCAAAAAATAGTGCTTGCTTGCTCTTTCCTTGTATATTATTTCATTTTCCTTCTTTGATGTAGGTGGTCTCAAACTTTTGGCCGGCAGTGTAAGTCATCTACATGGGTTCATGAAACGTCAGAAGCTATGTGCAGTGTTGAAATTGATCATTAAGCATGCAGAAGAACCACCAAGAAACAAGATGGGGTCGATGGGGTCCTGAGACTCCTGAGCTAGGAACCCTACAGTAGCCCACCAGAAACATCATCCATCTGGTCGGAGAATTCTTACTTCAATGGAAGATATTAAGGTACTTTCAACCCTTTCTTCATACCTCTACAATATTATGTAATTAAGTAATATTGAAAGTCAAAGGGACTCACCTCCACGTCAGTAATATACCCGCTAACAGATGTGCTAAGGCCGCTGACATCGGCCGTGGGTCTACCAAACAGGCTGGGGTACGCGAAGTGTCGGCAAAGCTTCTTATCGCCGATCACGCACGGCTTGTCCACCAACTTGGTCAGAACTGTCGCCTCGTAGTACGCTTCCGGGATGAGTACGAAGTAGTCCTGGGAAATAGGCATGTACATAATGGCATGTATGTTATGGGTCTACTCTTGACCTCAATTTTGTACTGAGGACAGAGATGGGGTCAACAATGGAACGAGCTAACCCAAAAGAAGGTTATTAACTCGCGAATTCCCGCAGGCAGGAAGTTCCACTCCTTGGCTGTGCGCATAATAAAAGATGTAGCAAAGCGATTCCACGAAAAAAAAGCGTGTTTTTTTTTTTTTGGTAGTTGCTGATAACCTGTCAACCAGTCTTACCAAGGGGTATCGTATTACCCAGTAGTAACTGGGTTGTGGAGGTCAGATAGGCAGTCGCTCCATGTAGAATACTGGTATTCAGCTGCATCCGGTTAGACTGGAAGCCGACCCCAATATAGTTGGGAAAGGCTAGGCAGATGATGTTGTTAACCTAGTAATTCCTAGACATAACAACTCTAAAAGAAGTCGGTTAAAACATTTTATTTTAGACCTGAAAACTAATTCAATTAACACTTTCGCTGCCCAACACTCCGCGTAGTATGGAGTTTGGACTCATATGCTGGGTTCTGGGCAGCGAAAGTGTTAAACGTCTAATATAAAGTACGGTAAGGTACAAAGTAACTCACAATCATGACTTCCTTATTGGTCTTGATGGTGACCATCCAGTTGCCGGGGTTCATGACGAAGGGTGACGGCGCGACGCCTTTCTCCCCTGCTACTGTCACTAGCTGAGGCTGACTCGTCGGCCGGAGAGCCACGTTGAACCTAGAAGATTAGATATTATGAACCTTGTCTGTCTGTTAACCTAAGATCGCTCCTATATAAATAACTAATATTATAAAGAGGTAAAATTTGTTTGTAAGTTTGTATGTAGGGGGTAATCTTCGGAACTAATGATCCGATTCGGAAAATTCTTTCACTAACGGGAGGCTACATTATCCCCGAGTGTTATGGCTACATTTAAAACGTTCCCAAGGTAATTTCAGAACATACCTAACGGGGGCGAAGCCGCGAGCAAAATCTTGTAAATAATATACAGATAAATACCCAGTGCTTTAGGCAGAGGTGTACCGTTTATGCATTTGACAAAATTCAAATGCGATATTATTGCGAAATGAATATTGCGACTTTGAGATAAGACATAAGAATGTTACAAAGGGATACTGCTGAGCATGAGGTCTTCCTCGATTCCTTCGATTCACAGATCGTATTATCCAGTAATAACTGGGTTGTGGAGGTCAGGTAGGCAGTCGCTCCATGTAAAATAATGCGGCTGCATCCGGTTAGACTGTAAACCGATCCCAATATAGTTGGGAAAAGGCTAGGCAGATGGGGTACCATCGATACAAAAGAAGGAGAACCAGAACTTACTTCTGCTGTATATCGACGACGGAGTCCGGTGTGATGACGATGCTGGCGATGACCGGGTCTAGCAGAGGGTTCGCGTACTTTAGCACCATACGGTATAGAGACGACTTCGGTATCAATACTCTGTTTGTCACCTCGTTCTAGAAGAGAAATAATGAATGTAAGTGTGAGTGCATCCGTTGATAAGATATTTTTAACATGTATAGTTTTTTGTCGTTTGAAATAAGGTTCGATTTGTGATTAATTCTAATTTAAAGAAGAAGCAATTACATGATCCATTAGTTTACTTTTCCTATCAAATTATAACGTGACTGATTTTGATAAAAACAATATTTTTGTCAATTGTAGCCTATGCAGTCTGAAATACAGGTGCTATTCAAACTATCATTATTCCGTTGCGAAAAAGAGACGGCCCTATACAACCTGTATAGCTCCGTCCTTATTTCTCACCGGAAAAATAACGGCAAAAAACCTCACAACGTGACCTTTGTGTAAAAAAAAACACAATTCAACACTCACCTGCAGCATAGAAAACACGACATATCCCTTCCAAGAGTATCCAGGGAACACCTCATCAGAGTTCCTGTACCTCACGGGACCAGACTGGGTGTAGCCTTCTTCAATCTCGTATTGGAATTGGTGCAGGGTAGGGAAGTAGTGCGCGCGGATAGGACGGTCGCAGCGCCGGCCCTCGACGCGAGAGTGACAGCGGCACTGTCCTGTGCCCTTGTCGCAGTTGTTGTCAATTGAGCCACCGATGTCGCAGTCGCATTCTGGATAGATAAGACGTTGACATAACAACACGTCTGTTATCCCGGCAGGGTTAGGTATAAGTGTACCTCATGGTACACCTTTTATTTTTGAATTGTGAATTATATCTTTTACTCTGGACGCTCTTAACTTGCACGTCTTTCTACATTTTTCTTACATAAAGGGTGTAAAAAGACCCTTAACGAAGTCGAAAGGTACTTGTTCTCCCCGTCATTGCGATCATTTCTTTGTTCTAGACCATACCTGGGAACCTTCTAATTACGGAGATATTGGGGGTCAAAGTTCCAACTTTTTCACAAGTTTTTTTTTAATACATGTTTCTAATGTAAGATTTTTACTTTAAACACCTTCACGACCCCCGTACTATTCAATCCATCCATCAGCACAATGTTTTGAGTGCGTTACATTGAGTTTTACTGTAAAACATGATTTTTCACCCCAAAAAAAAAGTCGTTTCCCAGCAATAATTTTAGCATAAAGTTACTTAGTTTGATGAATGCTTGGTTGACGGCTTCGTGAAGGGTCCGTTTACACCCCGTATATGTATAATCTCAACATGCATGATGTAACCAAGATTTTGTAACAATATTTTGATTTAAAAGAGTGTCCATGGAGTTTCTTGCCCATTCTTCTACAGAGAGATCTACGCTTGGGAATGGGCAACTACAGTACTTTCACAAGTTACTATGCCTTGTGACTGTGACTGTAACTTCGCTTTTTTTTACATTCAAAACTGCATGTAATGGTCTAATTAATTGAAATAAATATTTTGAGTTTGACACCTACATTTCGCCAGTTTTAACCAACTCCTATATAATAATATTAAGGCCATTTCGACTTTAAAAGGTGGCTAAGTCAGACTGGATGCATAAGGCACAGGCTAGTGATGTGGCGTGGTTTAAAAGAGGCTTATGTCCACGAGTGGACTGCGATTGGCTGAATAAATTGTACTAAATGTTAAAAGGATAACTATGAAGTTTTTATTCAGCAGTCGTGCTTGCGACCACTATAGAGAAGTCGTTAATATAAATAGTAGCCCAATAGCCAATACTCACCAGTACATCCAAAAACATTGTTACTATCGAGCTTATAGAACCCGTCCTGGCACTGGCTGCACTGTCGGTCTCCCACGTTCATCTTACACGTACACTGTCCGGAGCGAGTGTTACAGGCGCCCAGACCTCCCAGAGTACCCGCCAGGAGACAGTCGCAATCTGTTGGATGGCAATTTGTGATAAAGAAAGAGAATAAATAAAGCAAGAGATCCTTTTGCCCACTTCTTTGTAAGAGGGGTCAGATAATACAGTGCACTGATTGAACGATATTTCACGGTTAAGTTGGAATCACACGAAGGCTTACCACTGTTCATAAAGTCGTCTGATCCAAAACATCTTCCTGCCCTTGTCCTATGTTACTGTATAATATCGTGTGAACCCAATATTATACAGTATTATAAATTGTAAACCCAATATTATACAGTAAATTATCGGTTTAATCATTTAGCCAGTTTCATTTGCAAGATACAACTAAAGAGAAAATAGAATTCATTTAATTTACATAACAAGTGGAGTTGAATAGTACACACATATTACGCAGACTAATGTTATAGAGGTTATTGATAGGACACAAATTTAGTTCTCTCATTTATCTGGATTCGCCTACAAAAGAAAACAGTATTTACCTTGACATCCAAATGGATTGTACTCCTGCAGGTTCCAGAACAAAGGCTTGCAGTCGTTACAGATGCGTCCCTGGACTCGGTCCTTACACTGACAGAGTTCACCAGCCGGTACCGAACCGCAACCTGTGCGGAAAGAGACAGAGTATGGTCAACTTTGAGTCAAACTTATTTATGAAAACGTATACACGGTGTATGTGACACCGTGTATTCGTACGTGGCACAAACATTTACCAAGCCGGATCCTTGGTACTTAAAGGTTATACCTAAATATTATACATGGTTGGATTTTGTTTTACTTGGGCATGACCATAAAGTGTCATCAATTAGTCTGCCTGACAATTCGAAGTACTTCGGTGTTTATATCCGGATTATTTCGAATTATGCTCGGCTCCTAAGGGTCAAAACGCGGTGTTTAGCTAGTTACCTTCCTCAAAAAATGGGCTATCACATGTAAAAAAAACTTTTGCATTTGTCACACTTGGTGCCGTCGAAATTGGCTTTGCACTTTAAACACCTAGATAAAAGAACGAATATTCTTTGACAGATGTCTCTTACCAGCAAAACTAGCGATGACTCCTCTAGGGTCGCAGTTACACTCCTCGCAGGCCGGGTAGTTGTAGTACTGTTCCTTGCACTTGTCACACTTGGCGCCGTCGAAGTTCGGCTTGCAGTGGCACTGGCCGCTGTCGTCGCACGTCGAGCCGATTGAGCCGGAGACGTCGCAGTAGCAAGCTGTTGGTGTTGAAAGAGCAAAATATATGAAAAGTGTGGCAGAGGTGGACCCATTAGAGGTGACGTTTGTTTGACGTTTAAGGGCATCCACCCACATTTCGCTCTGATTTTAGACTCTAATGACGTACACGGCCGTGAGTACCGTCGCTTAAGTCGCGTCGCGGAATATTATTTCATTTTTTTTTTCGGCAGTCACCGTGCCGTATCACACGGATGCTTGAGCATGTACTTCCGGTTACATGTACGGGGAGTGCTATCTCTAATAATATATTTTTTCATTATTCCATTACACTTTTGTTTAGCAGTGCACAGAAAACGCCTTTGGTGTAGTTTTCATCTGTATAGGGCCAATACAATCGAGTTCAAATGGCTGTGTGAAATCCGAAAAGATGGACATCACGACACAGTGGATCACTTGGAAACGATGCAGCTGATGAACTCGCCAGAAGGGGTTCCAACACGAAAGCCTTCGGACCCGAACCCATTGTACCCATTCCTTTCAATCAGTTAAGGAGTTGGTTAAAGGATCACATTCAAACACAAGCGGAGAAATGGTGGACCTCGACACCATGTAGGCAATACAAGCAAGCTATGGAACCCTTAAAATAATTTCACTATTTGGCAAAGTATTTGGTATACCCTACATACAGGATGTATCCTGTATTCAAAGTAAAAACTTAGACACACTTACACAAACACTCCGGGTACTTATAATAGCCTGGCGAGCACTGGTCGCACTGTTTGCCTCCGAAGTTGGTGAGGCAGTTGCACTTGCCGTCAGCTGAGCAGCTGGTTGAGGTGGACCCGGTGGAGTCGCAGTTGCAGGGGACGCAGAGACGCTCCCGGCCACGGACTTCCATGTAGAATCTGCAGAATAAGATCACTTATGTATCCGAATCTTTCTGACGTAACAAAAAATGCTGCACTACAGTGAAAGAGACTTTTGGAAGCTCACTACATGTTTCGGTAAAGCCGTGTGGCAGAATCGGATACAATGTATACATACGTATGTGGGAATGACAGTATTGAGTAAGTGAGAGCGAGAATGTGTGAGAGATCTTTCTCTAGAAGGAAGTAGTAAGATGGCGAGGTGTATGATTTAAAGTAAAGACTACATAAAATTGAAATAAAATAGTTCAAGTTATTGAAATTGGTTTGATTTTCCACACGTATACGTATACAGGGTGGAAAGGACATCGATGTACTTGGCTTTACTCAAACTCGTACATGCTGAAAACAATTTACGGGTTGGCACGAGATGAAAGCTTGATATGTAGATTATTACTTTGGGACGGCTTTACAGTTCACCCCTAAGAAAGAGTCTGCTGTATAAACGAAGGCAATAATTAATGAATGTATGTAACTACTTACCCATTCAAGCATTGATCACAGCGAGCTCCTCCAAAGCCGGTCTTGCAGATACACGCGCCAGAGACGTCATCACAGATGCTGGGCTCCGTCCCACTCACGTCACAGTTGCAGTCTGAGAAACATATCATAAGTCTATAACTAAGATACTATTAATTTTATTTAATTACAAGCCTCACCAAGCCGTGATCAGAGGGGTCAAATGTCAGGCTTCATTGTAATGTCTTATTAAACTACTTACATCACATCTGTGAAGTTTTGCTAGCTTATTATTTTAATTTCAGCCAGTGTAGTCACCAGTTGACATTGATTTGCCATTTATTATCTTCTTTTGTCCCACTGGAAGGCAAAAGCCTCCCTTCTAACGATTCATTTCTCTCTCGCAATCTTATAGGAAAACATCGTGAGGAAACCAGCATGCCTGAGAGATATTTCTTGACGGCATGTAAAGCCAAGTCAGAGGCCCATGGGCGGCCTAAAAACTCTGTCACCAGGTTACGAACTAACCACACGATAAAGAAAGAAGAATCTTATAGAAACGAGTTAACTCGTCATACATGTGATACTACGCCGTTGATTAACCATTTGCACAAATAAATGGCCAAACTACTTAGTAGTGTTACTAGAGGTTCTTGGTATCCCAGAAACAGTAAAAGGAACAGGGGAAAACAACACAGGCGATGGGAAGACGAACTGGAGAAAAGATCCTCGTGATTGAGTTCAATGGAAGCACCTAGAAGAAGCCTTTGCCAAAGGCACACTGAATTGAGAGAATTACTAAACTAACTCACAATAGCAGTAACCAATATAAAATAACAGGCTGATAAGTATGTAAGTAACTAGAGGTGCTTTAAGAAATACTTACGTTTGCATGTAGGATAGTTGTAGTAGCCAGCTTCGCACTGGTTGCATGTTCGGCCGCTATACTTGCTCTTACACGTACAGTTGCCACTGACCTTGTCGCACACTGGTGATACAGAACCCACGGAGTTGCACTCACAATCTGCGGGAAAGAGATAGCATTCATTGTGAAAAGTGAAGTTTTTGTTTAACGATAAGAGCCATACAGAAACATCATCATTACGACAAAACCTCCATTTAAAGCGTGCTACTCAGATGTTCGAGTCGACCTGATTTGGCACAGCCAGGCAGCAAGGCATAAATTTAATTTAGCCGCCCTACCTATGCAGAATCAAATTGACTCAAACTAAAAGTTGTAAGGTAGACTGGTAAAAATAACTATAGCATTAAGTCTGCCTTTGTGCAGTAATTTTTACTTGAGCTTTAAGCTTTAATAAGCAAGCATGAGCCATTTCACCTGTAAGTTAAAAACTGTATGTCATGCAAACGTTTTGCTGTAGTATGTATGTAGTTTGCACCAGCAAGTTGCTTTGTGTAGCCAGGCAATTAACTTACCATCACAAAATCGAAGGCCCTTAGTTAAGCCCTCTTGCCACTGAAAGGCAACTGTGAAACTCCTATGAAGTGCAATATTGGGACAGGAAAAAGTCTAAAACCCCATTTATGTACATTGGTCAAGTGTTTAGTGAAGTAAATAAGTACAGTTGTGTAAACCAATCGGACTTTCGTGAGTCAACATCAGGGCCGGATTTATAGGTGTGGAGGCCCTGGGGCAACCTAGAAGTGGAGGCACCGAATTTTTTTTTGGGAAGACGATAAAAAATGTATAAACAAGGTGTAACATAATAACCGCACAACCCTCTTCGAATAAATTAGGTTCTCTTTTTTGTCCATTCATTCAGAAATGAGAAAAGGAGTAATTGTGTCAACTAATATTGAATTGAGTAAGCATATGATAATTGTACTATTCCGCCTGGGATAGGTTGGTTTCTCTATAAATGTCCGAGATTTCGGGGGTGTTTGAACACTCTTTGATGGATTCATGGACACAAAGGATGTAATTTTTTCTTAACCAAGTTGTGGAGGCCCCTTCCTTGTGGAGGCCAGGGGCAAATGCCCCTGTTGCCCTGCCCTAAATCCGGCACTGGTCAACATGGTGTAAGACTAATCTATAGCTCATGCTTATGTTTGGTACTTACTTTTACATTGTGGTGAATAATATCCATCTGCACAAATCTCACAGGATTTTCCAGCATAGTTGTATTTGCAGGGGCACTGTTGATATAAGATATTATGTTATTATGTTACATCTTGTTTCTTCATTAATACTGAAAAAGGAATATTTACCATGTTTACTATTTGCTTGCTGTTTGTTAACACCCACCCACAATAACTTCAGTTTATCCGTGATCATGATGCAACAGCGGCATAATATTGGGAACTCAAAGTAAACAGTGAACATGGTAAAGATCCCGTTTTAGTGTTAATGATAATGTTAGTGACCATGTGAGTTTAAAAACTTATATCTTTTCTGGATTAGATAATTATTTCATTAGAACTGGGAACATTACCTAGATTTGCTAGAGTGAAAGAGCATTACCTTTCCTCTCAATCATGATTTATTATATATTTTTATTAGTTTATATATCTTAATATTATGTATTTATTTAAGTATATATTAATATTAACTTATATGTGTAGTTATATATAATATTTTAGGTTAAGTTAGGTAAGGCACATAAACTCATTATTCTCTTCCTTTTCTCACACACTATTGTCTACATTTCTTTTTCATTTCTCCTTTTGCAGGTCTGCTGGCAGAAATTTTGTATGAAATAAGTAGTACCTATGTACTCATGTATTATAATGTTATTTTCCTGTGTTGTCTACTGTGTGTACATAAATAGTAAAATAAATAAATAAACATTAAGTTAAAATTTTTATATCAAAATCTGAAATTCTAAGTGAAATCACAAAGCAAATATACCGGGAAAGGCAATCATGGATTTTCTCCTCCCTTATGTCATCCTTCATCACAAAGCTACAAATCATACTTTTTATTTAATTTCCATTAATCAAACAGAAATGTTCACATATGAAATAACAGAGAGTGTGTGGTGAGAATTGCTCATCATAGTCACGCACCTTTGCCTTGCGAAAGAAGGACTAATATCAGCTAGCAAAACTCACCAGACCATCAACAGGCGTGCACTGCTGTCCATCAGTTCCATTCAGGTTACAGGTGCAAGGCTTGCAGTTAGGGTAGTCGAAGTAGCCGTAGGCGCAAGAGTCGCAGTTGGGCGGGTTGAACTCGACCCGACACTCGCAGCGGCCTGACTCCTCCTCGCAGTTACCAGTAGAATAGTGTAAGTCACAGTTGCAGGCTAAATAGAGAAAGCATAATTTGTTTAGCTTCAATAGCTGTAATTTGCATGCCGTATGGCTTAATATAATACTATGGTGCAGTAGTGAAGGGTCAATGTTGTAAGAGGTAAGCTGGAGTATGTCTCTTTAATGTGATTATTTTATTTGTTTATAGAATACTGGCTGTGTCATTTTGCAAAGGGAAGCCGGTAGGGGTCGAGTTGTATTGACCCTTCGCCATTGCTATGGTGTCTACATATATTTCACCCATGTAAATCATTGTTTACCCTTATTTAAAAATGATTATTTGTGTTTTATTGTATTGCAAATCGGGCTGATATCCATAACTCCACGTCCAAGGCACGGGTTTTGTTTAGAGAAGCGTTAGAATTATTATTAGATTCGATATTCCACCCAACTTTATAGATAAACAGCTAACAGGTGATAAACATGAATGCAGTCACGTACTTAGATTATATGATAAACTTAAGGGTTTTAGGAAGATGGTATCATAGAGAATTCGTTTTAAATATAACATTTTAATGCATTTAGGCGTATAATTGTGAATTTAGATCGCTTGTTTGTTTGTTTACAATATTTGACTTTGATTGACTTGACTGACAGTGACATTTAGGTTAGCAAAAAAAAGGGAAGCTACGTACACAATCGTAGCCAATCGATATACCACGGAATCGATTTCTATAAAATATTATATTCAAATTATCCATTACTGGATTAGACTAGTAGTTTCTAGACATAATGACTTCACAGAGATCCAACTTCCTTAATTGAGCTCATAAATAACATGAGTATAATGTATTTTAAAGATAAAGGTATATTTATATTGAAAAACATGAGTGGGTATGTTATACACTATACACTATACAAGTCTTAGGTATATATAAAAGAAAAAAGCTACATGACTTGAGACTATTCAATAACAAGATGTTCTCTGATATTATTTTAATCGATTAAATTAAATAAGCGATTAAGTACGATTATATTCAACTGTAACGCTAAAGCATTGGGTTCAAGGTTGATTGGGAAAAATTGTTAGTTTCGGGTAGCCCGATATGCTGGCATCTGTACAACCGTGAACAACTCGTCTTATGAGGAAACAAGTCAAACTGCAGGCATTAACTACATAGTTAAAATGTCATACAATAAATTTAGATATACTTACGCTGGCACACATAAGTTTCATTCCAGCTCCTTCCGTAGGGCCTGTAGAAGGTCGGCACGCACTTGTTACAGTTGATGCCCTGAGTGTTGTGCTGGCAGTTCTTGCAGACGCCTCCGCCCTCGTACCTGCCGTAGATGTCAATGGAAAGCCTCTGCCTATCAACTTCGGGGTCGAACTCGCATTCCGTTGAGTGATTGTGACAATTGCAAGCTGCAAGAGGCAAGAAAAAGTAAGTTTTGCAAGTGGGAGAGTAGTAGATACAGTATTAATTATAATAAGGTTTAGGGGCTATGATTTATTTAAATTTCAGGAGATAGCGCGTCTGTCGCGATTTAAGGGATTCGGCTACACCTAGTAGGTTTATAAAATAAAAGAATGTTCAGTGGAAGACAGACTGCAGTTGTGGTTCCTTCATACTTTCGTTGTCACAAAGTTGGGTATTTTTATGTATTTTAGAAGTCAACCATGTCAAAAAGCGTTGGTCCTCATTATTGTGTTGATACGAGTATAATATAATGTATCCAACTTTAGACTTCGTCTAATGAAGATCAAAGGCTCCTGTTAGACCAGCACCTATATCAAGTAGTTCAGCTTTCATATCAACTTACGTTCACAGATAAACCTGTCCCACTGCTGCGAGATCCTCCACTTCTTCTGCTCAAACCCTGGGCAACAATCGGCGCACTGAGGCCCGCAGGTGTTGTGTTGGCACACACACTCCAGAATGTTGGTGTTGGTAGCCGGGTCAGCTGGTTCGCACGTGTCAGCGTGACCGTTGCACATGCAGCGACCACCGATACTGATGTCTTTGATACTGTAGAAGTACTGGTGGGAGAAATTGTGAACTTAGAATGATGGAAAGCTGCATTGAAATTGGGCATAAATCCGTTATATCTAATAAAAATTACTGCTAAGAAAGCCCAGTCAGTGCCATGGATTACCATTGACTCCTCTTCTCTATGTAAATGTCAGGTAATTTAGGGCACTAGCTTGGTACTTAGTTTAAATGCGTCGTGAACAGCATTAAGTATCTACGATGAACATGACAGACGCTACTGCTTCTAATGCAAGTACGGCTACTAGTGAGCAGTGTCACCAAAACCAATCAAACCAAAAAAGTTGTTGAATAGTAGGTCGTAGTTTCAAACTTATCTAACTTCTACAGAGGTTTGCATTTGGGACAAAAATACACAAGTAAAGTGGAAGACCGATGCCACACGGTGCGTTGAAAAGACATGCGGCGATGGAAGGCGTGCGCATCGGCCAAGGGACGAAGCGGAAAGGGGTGTTGCGATGAGACGATGGAACGACAACGCAGCGCAGCGCAGCGTCTCAGTGTGGATTACAGTCTTCAGTCGACATGGATATGAACAACCGAAACAAACGTCTAGTTTGCCCCTCTAGCAGTGGTACACTTTCCGTCGTCTCAGCGGAGGTCCGATAGTGCAGCGTATCACCCTCCCCCCGCTTCGTCTCTCGTCCGTCGATCCGTTGAAACGTCGCGTGCGACGGCGCAACGCATAATGTGGCATGTCACAAAGTCATAGCCATCAGGGTAAGCTGCGTTGCGCTGCGACATATTAGCGCACGTGTGGCAGTCACTGCGTCGAAATGACTTCGTTGCGTGACGCAAAGCCCGTGTGGCATCGTTCTAAACTTACCTTATAATCCTGAATCAGAAGCACGTATCGAACGTTAAAGTCCTGATTGTTTTGCTATAAATACATTACACGCTCACTGGTTTTAAAAATGAGGCAGACGCCGAGTATTGTGTTGCTCAAGTTCTGTTCATTGACATTTGCACGTTTCGAAAAACAAGTTATTCTCAGACCTAATTCATAAGCCCGATCGCAACGTATGTCGAAACAGGAGATCCAGTTAAAAGTTAGTTGCCTGGGGCTTTACCAGCATCAAGTTATGGGATCTCTCTCATGACAATTAGGGAGTGACCACCAGATCTAGTCAATAACTTGTGCGATTTAAAACACACGCTGCCGGGCCTTAACTGTTGAAGGTATACTTCCAGTTTAAGTACCCAAGAACTGTGGATGTAGCTTTGATAAACCCTCAGGTTTTTTCTTGTAACAAAATCCAAATTAAACTCACACGTCTGGTCACAGTGGGATCCTGTCTGGCAACGGACATGAGATGTCCCAGCAAGTTCTTGGTTCTAAGCAGACGGAGCCGCACATTAGTGGCTCTGGTCCACTCCTGGAGTACTGAAGAATTGAAGTACGTGTTCGCAGACGGACGGTAGTTCAGCAGGGAAATTGGGATCTGGAAACAAAGACAAAATTATAACCTAGAATAAAATTAGTAAGACGTCACGCATTACACCACAGCCAGGACTGGTCGCAATTTTGGCTGCAGCATCTCGGACCAAGAAGAAAGTTTGGCAAGAGCTAGTCACTAAGAACTAATTGTTTGTTTAACAGAGTTCTCGACGACGCGGTTTCTTTTGTTTTTTACTGACACCAGATGACGTGGACGAGACTAACAATATTTGTACGTTTCTTGAGCGTGATATCCGTCGGTAGTTTGTCGTTTCCCCGTTGGATGGGAGACCTCCAGCTGTGATCATGACCTCTTATAGCATTGTTTTAATCTTACTTAAGTTTGGGCAAGAAATAGAGCTAGAACTCCCGTAGTTCCATCTCTGTCCCACATTAAAGTGAAATAAAGTAATACTGCTGTAAGTTCCGTAATTCCAGTGTTATTATTAAGTGACGTCAGATATGCAGTTGACGGAACAAAACAGCATACTCTTTATAACTCCTAGCTTATGATGTCATCAGAATAATTTGTCTGCGACATGTTAAAACAATCAATCCAACTGACCTCACCGCCCTCTAATGGCACAATCTTGGAGTATTCGGTGCTGCAGATAACTGAGTCATCCTTGGTGATGGGCTGCAGACTCTCCTTGCCGAAGTAACGCTCGCAGTCCCTGGAGAAAGGAGGAAATGTTAGCTGGAACTTTGTAATGGATACTAGTTGCAAGCGAGCTGCTCTGGTGCAACTAGGGAGGTACCTAAAAAGGCAATCACCTGATGTAGGTACCACTAATAAGTTCACCAAAATTCCTGCTGGCTCTTCCGAGTTGAGCCACAACGACGGGCGGTTAAATAATTTTAAAAAGTATTTTATGGTTTAATGTTCAAATCGCGATCGTGTTTCTGGGTTTGATTCTACGGACATCACATCATTCTGAGCCCTCCTACATAGAATTTTTTTCATCGTGTCGGTAAGTACCGGGTAAAACGGGGTGAATAGGAATGCAGGGGTGAATAGAGACAAAACTTTGAAAGCAATTTTAACGTTGAATTAATATGTTATATTCCCAACAAGGTCTCTAAATAATTAAGTAAAATTAAGTTAATAAAAAAGAGTACTTATGGTAACATATCATATCAATTTAACGATAAAATCCGTTTCAAAGTTGTCTCTATTCACTCCTGCGTTCCTATTGCCCCGTTTGACGGTATTGCAATTTGTAGGAAACATCTGTTTTTTTTTTTAAATAACCAATGAAAAATTGCTAAGAATGATGTACTGGATACGTGGTAACCGTTTTCACGTCGGTATCCCTTCCACCCCGCATATCACTCATCATTCACACCACCCATTCATAGTTTATTTGGTCTTCCCCCACTCTTATAATAGCTCTAATAGCAAAAGTTTTCGCACGAAATTTTCGATCTTGATACTTACTGAGGCGAATCGGAGAAGTACTGCCAAGGCTTGAAGGTCTTTCCGTAATCCGTCGACTTCTCCAGCATCCAGAGACCAGGTCGGGGCGAGTTACCCATCTTCACGAACACGTACGCCACATGGAATTCCTGAAGCAAACAATAAAAGCGTGGGTTATGTAAACTCTATAAAAATCTTTATATCTAATTAATTTTATTTCCATTTTTACACGAATATTAACTTTATTGTAGTGTTTATTCAGAACCACTAGACTTAAATATCATGATTTTTTTTGAAGTTGTAGCGGTAACTAAACCTTGTTCAAATTTGTGAGTAAGGTACTCAAAGAAATAGTTTTTCCAAAAACACATATTTTTTATATCTTGGAATACCACATAGATCGAAAATGCAGTAAGTATTATATAGGCAGGTAAATTTCTCAATAGTTAGGTAGGTATTCTTGGCTTAAAATTATTATGACCTAACGGACGCACCGGTCAGTTATACCTATGTTTTAATGGCGACGGGAAATATGTATAATATTTACGAGGAGATTCGCCGTTAATTCTTAATCTATAATTTAATAAACACAAATAATGAAAATGATAGGAAGCTTATGAATGTCGATTTTGAGGGTCTTCTGAGGGCACACCTTGAGGTCTCCTCGACACAGAACTTGTGAGTCAAGGAACATTTGAGTACGTAAATAAGAATATGGGTAGAAATTGCACACGCAGTATTATAAACAGATTTTATCGATAGTTCGATGGGTATTCCTATTCTAGGCTTAAATAACTATTAACGAACGCACCGGTCAGTATGTTCTAATCGCGGCGGGAAATAATATGAGGGGATTTCCCGGAACTTGTAGCTGTTTAACAAGTAGCTTGTATATAAAATAGGTAAGTACTTATCTAGAAATAAACTAATGTTTGTCGAGGACTGTGATTTTAGCTTCAGATTTGTATGCACCAAGTGCTAGGTTGTGTGTATAATCGGTTAAGACGTCATCCTCGTCTGCCTAGCCTTTACCACCTATGTTGAGGTCGGCTTCCAGTCTAACTGGATGCAGCTGGATACTAGTATAGTAAATGGATGCCTATCCAACCTCCACAACCACGTTGCTAGGTGCGATACCCCTTGGTAAGGCTGCGTTTCAACCAGAGATGAGCGAGGATGCGTCTGAAACTAACATAATATCGCTTCTTTTTCACAGCTTGAGCTATTCTAGCTATGTGATTAGTTAGTTCCACACAAATCCCTCGCTACGCACCCTCGCTCATCTCTGGTGTAAACGCAGCCTTAGGCTAACTGTCAAAAAACAGGGTCCCAAAATAAAAAATAATGCCATTGTCCTCGACAGCAGCGCGATATTTTAACCGCTCATCATCCTAATATACGACACCGCACACATGTAATATTAATGAACAAAATAACAGTTTATCATAAAAAACAGATCATGTAAAAACTATAACATTTTACGAGTTGCCTGATCTATTTGTGACATACACACATAATCGTGTTATGAACTAATAACCTCGCCCTTTGGGCACATAACGTTTTTTTTATCTCGTCACTATCGTAACCCACGCAGCCATACATCCTCTTTGAATCACGCGGTCGAAGACTGATACTGTTCTAATACCTATTAGTTTAATGAAATGTGCCGCTCATATCATTTGGGGTAGAAACTGTGAGGTGTGTTTAAACACAAAGGACCTCTCGCACTACGCAGCCTCAACCAGGATATGTCGTGTGACCGGCTGCTATCTTGAACAAAACTGGTCAGACGCCCGATTTCGCGGACGAACTTTCTTACTGGTCGAAGATTCTGCGGTCAAATATCGTGGTCGTGGCCGTGTAGTGCTCGAGGGCCCCTAAGTAGTCAATCGGAGTTCGACATGCTTTCTCTAAAGACGGAGGGTCTAAGAAGCCTCATCGTCGTAGTTACGCACAAAGGTTAGGAATTGTTTTCATATCCCATTCCACTCCTTAACCTGCCTAAGTAAAGTAAGGTTTGAAGTGGAATCCACTTTGACCTCATCATCAGCATCTGCCTAAGCTTTTCCCAATATTAGTATTTTACATGAATAGACTGCCTATCTTACCTACACAACCCAGTACTAGTTAATATGATTTATGGGCTTCGACGTCATAGGAACGAGAATATGGTAGCATGTATCATAAAAATAAACTTAAAAATAAACATGAGCGCAAGGAAGCAAACCGCACAAAGCAAGATAAAAAATATATTTTTCTTGTATTAAAATTAGTGGGAGAAAACTAAGGGCGGCGAACCTAGGGCTGAGTCGTCGCCCGATCAGCCAGGCCACAAGAGGTGGCTCGCAGTGGTTCCTATGCGTCTTCGTGGAGAACGTGTACCCGACACATGGTAGTAGTAGAAACAGTGGGTTTTCAGTCCGTTAGTCCGACAAAACCCTCCGCTCGCTACAGACTGATAAGGATAAGGATTTTCAAATAAAAATCAATAAAAAGAAGGAGTACGCTCAATTAAATTACGTTCCACAACGTTACAATCGCTACATTTGTCATACCAATCGATGATTTCCGTAATTTTTAATTAGCAAGACAATTTAAATTCACGAAGAATTAGGCAGAGCTTAAGGTACCTCTGGTAACTTTTCGTCAAGCTCAATGTGAAGGGGCAAGCTAATAATCAGACTGCTGACCATTATTGATAGAAACTCTCGAACAGAAAATTCGCTCAAAAACACTTTGCCTGACCAGGGGATCGAACCCAGAACTCCATTTTCTCGAGCTTAGACGGACGAGGTACCGGAGGTACTGATGAACACAGACATTGTTGATAAAAAAGATCGCATTGCACACTCAAATTACAAAATTTACTTTTTGCCACTAGACACATTTAATTGCAATACTACAGTGGGACAGCAGTGGCTCCAAAGATGTTATTCGCTTAGCAATAGGTAACAGAGAGTCGCATCGCAAGATAATCATATTTCGCAGTGTCATCATTCGGAGAGTGCATTGCGTGCAAACACAAACATTGTAATAGATAGTCAAATGTAAACTGTGCATAAAATAGGCGCCTTATTAATATGACTCCTACACAAGAAAGACGTAATTTATCTTACTAATATTATAAAGAGGAAAGATTTGTATTTTTGTTTGTGTGTATGTTTGTAATGAATAAACTCAAAAATTACTGTGCCGAATTCAAAAAAAATTTCACCATTAAAAAGCTACATTATCCCTGAGTAACATAGGCTATGTTTTATCCCAAAATGTTTAAAAAAAATAATGTCCACCCGTGCAAAGCCGGGACGGGCCGCTAGTTTACAATAAGTTGACTTAAAACTAAGCTACATTTTTAGTTCCTCCAATAACATAATACTTGCCAAGTCCTACTTGAAACCAAAGGTTGTGTTAGTCAGGATTTTAAGTTTGATAGGTTTTTATTAAATTTAAGCTCGTGGCTAAATAATAACAGCAGCTCGGATCGATCTTTAGGTTAAGCCATGCTTGTCTAGGTTTGTGTGTGGATGGGTAACCAGTTTCCTCGCCTCGGAATGTACGTTAAGCCGTTGGTCCCGGCTGTCTTTTGCAGATCTTTGACAGTCGTTACAGGAAGTCAGTGGCACAAAAAGTTTGACAACCAGTCTTACCAAGTATTACCTAGTAGACCGGTACTAACTGGGTTGTGGAGGTCAGATAGGCAGTCTTTCCATGTAAAATACTGGTATTCAGCTGCATCCGGTTAGACTGGAAGCCGACCCTGACATAGTTGGGAAAAGGCTAGGCAGATGGTGAGGTTTTTATTAAATTTAAAACTAAATCTTTGACAATTGCGGCGGATCTACGGGCATCCTAATCTAGGACCGACTAGCATTACAAGAGTGACTGAAGAATTTTGTAACAGGACATGCTCATCATAGTACCGAGCCACAAGATATCTATAGTCTGAAATGCTCAGTTTACAGTAGCTTTATTACGATTGTGATGTGACTTTAATATCTTAACTTTATTCCACGTTCAGGGTATCGAGCTTAAATCTTAAGTTCTAAGTATAGCCATGCCTGCTGACGCGGAAGGGAGACCAACACGACATAAAATCCGAGACTGGTCCAAATTCAAAGGGATTTGTTGCACCAAACATTCGGTTTCACTCGTAAATGTGTTCTATAATTATTTTATGTCCCAGCATCGCATGGAACCGGGGTCGATGCCCTCGCAAACGTTACGTTATTCCTGGAGTGTCCTGCATAGTCCCCATTGGACATATGGCTCGAAAGATTCTACGGAATTAGAAACAAAACGAGATTTGCTTGGAAATACTTAGCGGTGCCGTTATATGCAGTCACTTAATGACTATTATGACTGCATCAGTGAGCGGAGTTCGCGCGGCTCATGGCTGAACTTTGGGCTAAGCGCTAAGAAGAAGACAAACCATACGAGAACTTTTGGTGTCAATTCAGTCGCATTGAAGTACTGTTACTTGCTGTGTATGGCAACTAAGTTTTGAACCGTTATAATGTTGATAAGTTTAGATTATTTTAAAGCAAATGATAGGTGGTTGACTCGATTGCGATCAATCGACGTTGATCTGTCGACACACACGTCAACACTGTCTAGGGATGTTTTCACACTTTGTTTTAACTTTAAAAGTACTGACCATTTTAGGGGCGTTTTGGCCTCGTACAGGATCTATAATTAGTGTTTTTTTTTTGTTTTTGTTGCAACACTGTACACTACGGAACGGTGGATTTCATATCTATTTTTTATATTTTTATAT
The DNA here is from genome assembly GCA_905220335.1 of Noctua pronuba. Taxonomy (NCBI): domain Eukaryota; kingdom Metazoa; phylum Arthropoda; class Insecta; order Lepidoptera; family Noctuidae; genus Noctua; species Noctua pronuba. The sequence goes on along the minus strand of LR999891.1, from coordinate 4,041,513 downwards.
GTTCTTTATATTTTCCCTATACAAAAGGCAGGACGTTAACGATGTGCATGCATATTTCAGGCAGGCTACATTTCCAAAACTCAGCCATATATTGAGTATGAATGTTTACAGCTATAAGAGTAGAAGAAACCCAATTAACGATGGATAGACTGGGTGAAATAAAACCAGAAAGGGGGTGACTACTTTGAATGAAAATAGAATTATATTCTCGTCCTTTATACTACCGGGTATATTTAATTTGAGATGAATTGATGATGCAATCAGTAATCAAAGAATCTCTTTGAATTATTGTGGAATTCAGTTTTTACAAATTCTAAGGAATAACTCGTTGGATGATATATACATTTAATAAGATAAGGAACATTATAAAACATTAAGACAAGGATGACTAAATAATATCATCGAATAAGTCTGGAATATATGAATGGGCACAAACATTACCGACTCGTCTGTATGCTCTTAAACGTTATGAATAAACGATTAACACATTGAACATTAATAGTTTTCGGCTTTTTGGGGAATGACGTATCTACAGAATATAATATAGATATACAAAATGTACACGATTCAGAGATGGTGACGAGATCGAATTACATCATAAACGTTGCAGACAAAAGATTGCTGTCTAGCTTATCGAACAGTTGTTATCAATTTTAGCTTCAACCTAGGTACTTCACTAACAATCCCTCTGATTCACTTTATGTTGAGATAAGAATACATCGCGTTTCCTTAAATTATTCAACTCGCACTTATGAAATGTGCCTATAACCATCACAGATTGGAATAAGGAATTCACCTTACACTTAAATGAAAGTTATGGAAAAGTGTAGATGGATTTTAATGGCCATTCGTTATGTCTATTCGGACAAAGTTTTTCGCTTTTATTTCCTAATATATAAAAGGAGAACTGACTGACTGACATATCAACGTACAGCCGAAACTACTGGGGCTAGGAATGTGAAATTTTATACACGGCTTCCTATTATAATGTAGGGGAGCACTAAGCAGGGGTTTTTGGAAATTTAACCTTTAAGGGGGTGAAAAGGGGGAATTTTGTTTGTATGGAAAGTACGTAACCCACGCGGACGAAGTCGCGGGCAAAGTGCTAGTTTCCTAATAATTAAGGACGAGATATTATCACTGACTGCGGTAGGCTGAAAATCTTAGAGACACTATATTTAAATTCGTTTAGTGATAAATGTAATTACTGCTAGGTGGTTCAAGCGGGCACAGAGTGCATACAGTTAGTCGTATTCTGATATAATAAGCCACAATTTCTTATTAATTTAGTAAAATACGTCAAACTAATCCTACATTTTAAGACGCACTTGCACCACAAAATTGATTCCATCAATCGTTTGTTTAAGACAGAGACAGAGTTTAGCGCTGAACGCGTTTAGTCATTTGTGGTGCAAGTCGGCCTAAGTGTGGTATCATTACTATTCAGTAAAATCAGCCTCGTATAGATGAGGCTAAGAGTACAATTACTTCGGAAAGTGACAGAAAAACCTTTGGCAGAATAAAATCAAGCTTACCTTCGCACCGTGCTCTGTAATGCAGTCTTCAAAAATCGTTTGCAGTGTGTACGATACCTTTTAGGACCTCCCAAGACTTATCCTAAGCTCTATAACAAGTCAGTACATGTATGCATCTTTCCCTCTCATCTATAAAACCAATGACATTGGCCTTTTGTACTTGTAAACACTAACTGTAAAGCCATTGTCTACGTGGAATCGTGACATAAGAAGTCCTGCTTGGAATCTGACTTGGGGCAATGTTAGTTACCGGAATATCGACCGTCTCCTTTGTGGAGTAGGCGCTCTTGATAGACGTGAGTTTGATTCCTAGGTCGGCAAGGTGTGTTTAGGTTTTTTTTTTCAAGAAAATTTGCAGTGAAGCTCGTTTGAAGCCAGTTTGTGTCTGGTTAATGGTTGAAAGCGTGTAGGTTTTTATTAAGTAAATACACACAGTTATCACATTAATGACAAGATCTGTGTTCTCGTAGATATCCTATAAGTACTTGAAGCCAGGAAGAACTATTTGTCAAATTTTTACTGACATACCGCAAGATGTTCCACCTAAAACCTTTGTATCTACAAAGGTACCTACTCTTACTTGCGTCACTTCTAAAGTTATACGGTAGAAGTAGGGTTGCCAACCGTACTCTAAAATAGAGTATTGTACTCTATATCATGTAGGCGTACTCTATAATTTATAACACTAATAGAGTATGCTAAAATACTCTTTTTTACACAATGTTTACTTTGTTGACTGGTACTATACTAATGCCAGTCATGTAATATTATGCAAAGCCATTATCATAACCAAAAAAGTCGACTATTTACCGTTAATATGTTGGTAACCCCAATTCTCCAAGTTACATTCGGACGTTTCTGAACGCAGCCACTAATGTAAATTAATAGCTATATAGTCTCTATTCCCGCCACTTCAGCATTTACTGAGAGAGTCTTTTTGGTCATGAATGTGAAGTGTCGGGAAGAGAGAAACAAAGCTTGAAACATGAGCTCTTGATCTGAGTTCGAATGTTTGGAGTCATAAAATTCTTTTAAAAACCAGGAAAAATTGTTATGTGCTGCAAAAAGTACAAAAAATATAAAATAAATGATACTCTTTTTTGGAAGTCCGTACTCTTTATTTACCTCCTTTGAAATCAGATATACTCTATTCCTATTCCTACTAATAAAAGTTGGCAACCCTAGGTAGAAGGGACACCGACGCCATAGGTACATTTTGGCCGTGTAGGTTGCAGTTTTGTCGGAAACAGCCGTTTTTATTTAATAACCGGCGAAGAATTTTTATGAGGGTTCAGAATGATGTACTGGATACTTAGTAACCGTTTTAGCGTCAGTGTCCTTTCCACCATGTATAAATAAATCATCTTTCTTCCTTACCTGTCCAAGGTCGATGGTGAGATTGACCTCGTTGTACTTCATGCCCCTGGAGAGCGGTGGGCTCTGCCACCAGGTCTCCGAGCTGTCCACCGCGTACTCCGGAGGATGCTTCTTGGCTTCGTTCGTGGCATCGCAGATGTCACACACCTGAGGATGAGAGACAGCAGATTAGGAGAATTGAACATTATGTACAAGGTGTGAAGACTGATACAGCGTGTATCAGAGAAATCAGTAATATTTAAAGAGTAGCTCTAGCCCACGACCGTCGTCCGCATGAAATTATTATAAAAAATATTACTTGCTTTTTAATCAGATTTTAGGTATAGGTACCTATTTTAAGTCATAAAACATATTGTAGAATGCAATAATTATGATTCAGTGTTGAGCTGTAACTTGATTAATCAAATTACCTTTTATTAAGTCCTACTATTTTATGTAATAGAGTTTATCAGTGTAGGTACACACGCTCTATTATACAAAACACAATCCTAGCCGTCAAAAGATTGTCTAATGCAGTACTTAACTAAGCTGAAAACTTAAAGAAGACAGCAAGTAAACTTACTAAGAGCGGATTTACCCAATAAACTGATCGCGATTAGCACTTCAAATCAGCGTTCCAGAGCTATCATTATTAACAATCCATAACAATTATGTATGTCACTGACAGTTTTTGTTAACAGTTTACATAGATGTTTTAATCGCTTATATAACTATTCAAAAATCAATGTAAAAGACATCTTGTGAGGATGACAACAAAGCATATTATTATCATCGAACTAAAGTCTACAATTTCATTCCTATTGCTTGACATTCTCTTTCATACATTTGTATTCAACACCATTCACAAAATCTCTAATTCCATAAACTGACAAAAACTCGTGGCTACAGAAACCATTGTGTTTATAAAAACAAAGGAGTTTAGTTCTACAGGATGCGCGAGAGCATTTGGCCGCCACATGTCCGCAAAAATGCCACGAGAGCCGCCGAAGTTTGCCGAATTTCGCCGAACTCGCTTAGGACTTGGATCTTTGTAATTTGTTTGAAATGATAGCCTTTAAATATTGTGTTACAATCTTACAATGTAACCAGATGTTTGTAACAAGTCGTGGCAGGATAATAAACAAACTGTTTGGTGTATACCAGTAGCGAAGGGTCAATTTTTGTGAGAGGTAACCTGGAGTACAAATCTTTAATGTGATTATATTATTTGTCTATATTATACTGACTGTGCCATTTTTCAAAGGGAAGCCGGTAGGAATCGAGTTTTATGGAACCTTCGCCACTGGTATACAGGGTGTAAAAAGACCCTTAACGAAGCCGAAAGTCACTTGTTCTCCTAGTCATTGTGATCATTTTTTTGTTCTGGACCATACCTGGGAACCTTCTAGTTACGGAGATATTGGGGGTCAAAGTTCCAATTTTTTCACAAGTTTTTTTTTAAATACTACTTTTTAAGGTTCTAACTTTACTCCAATTACCTCCATGGTCCGTTTACTATTCAAAGCATCCATCAGCAATAAGTTTTGAGCGCATTATATTGAGTTTTACCGTAAAATGTGATTTTTGACCCCAAAAACAAATTTCGTTTCCCAGCAAAATTTTTTGCGTAAAGTTACTTAGTTTGATGTACAGAATGCTTGGTTGACGGCTTGGTGAAGGGTCTGTTTACACCCCGTATACTTAATACTTTTGTGTACCTATCAACACTGGACAGAATTGTATCTTACTCCTTAAGGAGATAACAAGACAATATTCACATGTCATTTAAAAACCTTTTGATAAAATCATGATGATTAGGAATTTTGTAGATTTTCAAGACAAAAACAAGACCACATTCATTATTTTGGATGTATCCATTATTCTTATTCTTTAAGCTAAATCTATTCTTATAATTCAGCAGCTGTGATAGCCTAGTGGTGTGACCGTCGGACTGCCAAGTCATAGGTCTCGAGTTCGAACCCAAGACAAGCACCTCTGATTTTTCGGATTCATATCGCATTGTATGATTATCACTTGCTTCGGTGAAGGAAAACATTGTGAGGAAACCAAACTATTATGCCTGAGAGATATTTCTCGACGGCATGTAAAGCCAAGTCAGAGGCCTAAGGGCGGCAAAAAGATTCTGACACCAGGTTACGGAAAAGAAAGATTCTTCATCCGGTTATCCTAATAACCCACATGGGTTGCTTTCTTCTTTTTCCCTGTTATTAACCGGTTTCTTAGTACCACATAATCATCTTTCACGCCAACCATTCATCGTTTCTTAAATCTTCCCTATCTCCAATACCAATTGACATTCATATCAAAAGTCCTCACAATGAAGTCAAGATAATATGGTTTGAAATATCTCAACCATGAATTCTAATTTTATGAACTGAAAATGATTCTTAACCAGAGTTCAAATGAATAAATGTACAATAACCCAGTCAAAAATAAACAGTCACTTACGAGATAGAGGGTTCAAAGTTTACTTGATAAACCAGATATTTTAAATACTTACTTACGAACATTTCTTATCGTTGCCTATCTTGTTAATGTTATTACGCATTCATTGAACTATTTAATTTCTATCTGATGTAGAATATTTAGGATTGAATTGAAATGTGTCGTGCCTACCCCCTTGAGAAAACGGCGTGAGTTTATGCATGTAAGTGAAACGCATAATGTAAACCCATGTTTTTTTAGCTATAGACCCACCGCTTTAATGAGTCCTCCGCCTTGCCCTATCAAAGGCACATTAAGCGCCCACAAAGCCTTAACAATATCCCAAAGGTTATTTACTTTAAAATAACCATAATCCACGTAGGTGTTGCGATCCTAATTGGACCAATACGTGATCAACCTTCAGAATATTTCATTTAAATTGATACCTTCGCGAGGACTCATTAAAGCGGTCGGTCTATAGTTAAAGCTAGGATTTAAATACTCCTCGTTGCGATCACGAAGTCTCTAACTTAGAGCAGATTTTACCAGTGATGGAACTGTGCCTTTACCATGAGTTTGTAAAAAACTGTCCTCGATATCGAAAACTATCGGATATACTTCTCGTGTCGTAAAGCAGTCGATGAATATGAAAGAGACAGGGCGATAGTATTCGATAACGAATAATACATTTCAAACTCATGGTAAGCCCACTGAACGTGAACATTACATCTAAACTGCGTTCAAAAGCTCTTATTGACAAGTTATGAAAGGATTTATGGACTTAACAAGTAAACCATTTCACAACATGCAACCTAGATTACATAAGTTTAAGAGCTTAAAGCACCACCGGAGCATCGAACCCGTTATCAGACGGACGCTGGGGCAGCGGAACGGAGATAGCTTATCACTCTCTTATCAGCCGGTAGCCGATTGTTCTACACTGTATTCGGTTCATTATAAACTTACTTAGGTACTTCATAATGTAATTGTTTAGGCAGGCTGACTGATGTTCCAATTAATCCCGGTATGTTTATACCTATGGGATTTAAATAAGACTAGCTGTTGCCCGCGACTCCGTTCTCGTGGCAATTTTGAAGAGTAAGTGTAATAAAAAAGTACGTAAAGACGCAATTCCTAAATGAATCCCTAAATAATGCAATAATATTCAGCGTTTCAGACATTCATTAAAGTTAACAATATCACATCATATTATCTTAACAATTACTTCAGTTTATCCGTGATCATGATGGTTGCAACAGCGCCGAAATATCGGGAAATCAAAATAAATAGTAAACATAAATATCCCGTTTTTAATATTTCATTTTAAGTGTCGCTTGTGCAGTTCCGAGAGTCCATTCCATTCCGACAATCCAGCAGCCAACAGTGTGCTTTTGTTTAGACATAATATTACTGTGACGTGCCGCCCAGTGGCAGTGCAAAAAGGGCATTATTGACAAAATCAAATCACTGACAAACTAGGCACGCTCTATTTGTCCCACGCGTAGAGATATCATGGTACGGGACTGGACGGTACACTGGGACTGGCTACTGGAAGGGACGATTAGGTTATGTAAGATATATTCGAAGTTTACAACGGATGCTTTATAACTAACAACTGACTGTGCAATTATATTCTCTTCCTGACAATAAATATCGTCTCTCCTTTAAAAGACAGGGGCGGACTAAGGAACCTATCATCAACCATTGACAACAGAATCGATATCAACACTACTAACAAAACATTGGTAAGTTTAGTAGGGGTAAAAGCTTTCTCGAATCATCCTCTCATTCACACTTCAATATATCTATTGTACAAAAGAATATGCCAATATTAAGTAAAGAAAACGAACAAAACCGAATAATATTGCTAAGTATAAACACAAAACTTATCCTAACCCCACAAAATAAGTCCCGAAGGACCAAAAAAACTGGACGCACACAAAATCCATTCACAGACGAAAAATATAAACAATCTCACCTGTCCTTGGATCACATGCTCATCATGATCTGCGTTCGCGCCAACCAATTTACAGTACAGCTCTGGTCCTTCATCGCCGCAGGTAGCGGTGGCCGTAATCTTCTTTTTCGAAGCTAAGTTAAAATACCTCGGGGTCAAAACTTCAGTGTGGACGAGGGCCGTGTATACTAGTATTAGGAACGTTAAAAATGCGTGTGCGCCCGCCATGTTGCGCGGACGGCGGCCCGTCGCCGAATGCGGAGTGCGCGCGCAAGGGTAGCGTCGGTTTTTTTTTTTCTGTGGACCAATTAGCTATTGTAATAGGGATCTGTTTTGTCCGGCCGTTTCGTTGCTGGCTGATACAGGATGGGATGTTAGATTGAGTAGAAACTGTTTAGTTGTGTCTTCTTCTCGTGTGTATATTTTGTCCGACCTGGATAGATCTGTTGTGTGCCTCATTTAAGTTTTGGAAGGTGCAGGTAGTTGTGCTGCCTCTTCTCTCCTGCTCCCCGTGTACAGGTTACTAAAAATCTGTGATATATTTATTTTTTAGTAGAGATGATTTTGTTACAATTTAAAGGTGTTACTTAAATACACAAAGTAACAAGCAGTAGTGGACTACTTTTTGTTACTTTGTGTATTTAAGCAACACCTTTGACAGTAAAGATGGATCTTTACTGTCCCCCATCTTACTGCTTGGACTCCGGTCTGTTCGACAACTATAGAAGTCCTTTGTTTGCAGTGTACTAGAGTAGCTTGCCTGTAGGATAACTAGTACCTTTAGTGCAAGCCTCTGTTAATATAAACACGCATACAGTGGCGTGCAAATAAATTTTAAAGGGCTCAAACTCAAAGACCACTCAGAGGTTTCGTTGTTCTCCCGTCGTGTCCAATATTACCAATTACTTTAATCTTCTTTTCTTTCTATTCCTGTTTTGATTATAAACTGATATGTGCAGTGAAATACCAAAAATAAATCTTATCTTATTTTACTACTATTACAAAAATGCGAAAGTGTAGGAGGAACGCTGAATGCATGGATGTTTGTTACTCTTTCACGCAAAAACAACTGAACGGATCTGGATGAAGTTTGGCCTACAGATAGGCCTATATTAACGCATATAATAAGCAAGAAGAGCAAGTGCTTCATAGTAAGTTCGTTTATAAAGATTAATCTATTAATTCCACGACAGTAATACTGAAACTGTATTTTGGGCAATACGTACGAGCTAAAACTAAACCTGAAAAAAAAATGTTGGTATAAATAAGTAACAATACTTAATTATGTTTTTATATAATTTATTACTCCATCAAGTAAAACCATAAGAGCGCACAATCTTTGTCCCTTTGTATAAAAATTATTCAAAAATCCTCAGAACTCTATACTTATAGCACGATTCTGTTTCGGTGAAAAATACATGGATAGTAAACACGCCGACACATTGACCCATACATTCCTAATATAACATGGCCTTGCTGTGTATAAATTTCTCATACAATGAGATATCCGTATAAACCCGACCACTTGTGTCACCTGCACAGCTCTTAATATTTCTATTCAATTGAGGTTTATTAATTTTGATCACTTTTATGTTATCAACACTCTACTGATCTAGGTTAATTCAAGTCGCATAACATAACATAACATCCCGCCTGTTCATCATTAAAATCGCATACAATTTTTTTGTGAAATAATCGGTCTAAGCTGCGGCTGTCCCTATCGCACTCTACGGGGGAAGGCCTGACGCAGTGCGACAGCAATAGTTTCAAATTACTCGCAGACCATGCATTTGAGTCAGAACCTTTTTCAGCCCACGAGTATACCAAACGTGTACAATCATGGATAAAATTCTGCCACATGCCACATTTTTTTAGCCACATGTAAGCATAATTGGTGCACTTAATGCCATAGGTAATCAAAATCTTTCCTATCAGGAAGCCTCTGGCCATTTAGATCAAGACTCGCCAAAGAGTTTGTATGCAATATAGGTACATGAAAGGACACTTAAGGATATTAAGATTGGAGAATTAGTATGCAAGGTGTTCCCGCGGTTGCAGTATTTACCAACACATACGCAAACATGATATCTAGCGAACAAAGAAATACTTTTACTGAAAGGGGTCAAAGTGGCATAAGGGCTAGAAACGCAACCGTCCCTTATTTGATGAATTGATCTTTCAAGCGTCATAAATCTATTGGAAGCGAGGCTTTTGCCTTTTAGCGGTGGCATCGTCCGGCAACCCCTCTCGTTGTACGTCGCACGACCGACGTCGAGATACCGTTTGAAGCATCCACCTGGAAAAACCGCAAAATCAAATACAGAATAAAAAATAAGCCTATATTCATAGATTTTCCCAAATCAAAAATTGGAGGACGTAAAGAACGCTACTGAAGCCGCGACCAGTACCTACTACTCGCCAAAATAAACCTGACACCTAGACCAATGTATCATCAATTCCAGAAAAGGAAGGAGGTCCTAAAATGGTTAAAGATTTCTTAAGAAGATTTCTAAAAAAATAATTCTTATATTATATGATTAATTAAGTTAAAGCTCTTTGAGACGTACCACAAAGGGCTTTAATTTAGTATAAAGGGTGTAAAAAGACCCTTTATACTTAACGAAGCCGAAAGGGACTTGTTCTCCCCGTCATTGCGATCATTTTTTTGTTCTAGCTAGACCATACCTGGGAACCTTCTAGTTATGGAGATATTGGAGGTCAAAGTTCCAATTTTTTCACAAGTTTTTTTTAAAATACTACTTTTTAAGGTTTCAACTTTACTTTAATTACCTCTATGACCCGTTTACTATTCAAAGCATCCATCAGCACCAAGTTTTGAGTGCGTTACATTGAGTTTTACCGTAAAACGTGTTTTTTCCCCCCAAAAAAAAAGTCGTTTCCCAGCAATAATTTTTGCGTAGAGTGATTTAGTTTGATGTACATAATACTTGGTTGACGGCTTCGTGAAGGGTCCGTTTACACCCTGTATATACATGTGGGAAATCAAACACTTAACTTAACTTTAAGCAATATAATTTAAAAATATAGTCTTTACAATCGTCTTTACTTCCTTTTCGTCTTAACGTCCAAATCACACTACGTCACATTACTCAAATAGTACCTACTCTTTCTCTCTCATACATTCTCGCTCTCACTTACTCAACTGTCATTCCCACATACATACGTATATTTATGGAGGGGAGTTTCACATTGGACGATTAATGCGTTTTAGTACTATAAGGTTGTACTAAAACGCATTAATCGTCATTATCAGCCTATAACGCTCATACTGCTGGAATATTCTGTGACAAGGAGTATACCGTCACCGACCACGCAGGTTCAGTGGGGGTTGGGAATGTCACATATCTTCGTGTTTATTATTAGTTAATTAAATTATAAGAATCATAAAAGGTGCTTGTAAGTGCAAAAATTTACCTTTAAATACAACACTCGGACTGGGGTCGAAGGCGTCTGTTCTGTTTCCTCCACATGACACTTTATGTCTTAATCTATAATGCCAATATAAGGGCGAATCAGATTCGAAGATGTGGTAACATGTGGGTTTAAAGGGGATCTCTGCATCATTCAACCCGCACTGGTAGCACCTGGGGGCTTCCATTGTTTCTGTTGTTGTTGTACTTTCCGTGGTCGTCTCTAGAACTTCTTCTGTCTCTTTACTTTCCTGTTTTGTTGCAGCCGTACTTGTGGTTACGTCATAATCAGGTATTTGCATCTCATCTTCTTCTTCCGGATTAAAAGAAGTATCGTCACTAGGCTCAAAGGGCATTGCACTCAAAGTTGTTGATAACTCCGTAACGGCATCTTTTTTTCCGGTATCGTTTTGATCATCAGAAGTTGCAATTTCTGTAGATAATCTGAAGTTAAGGAGGGGGAAGTAGGTGGCAAAAGTTTTTTTTATTTTTCTTGGGGTTGTTGTTCTTTCCGTACTCGGCAGAACGAGTACAACTTTCGGCCAAGCGGCTTCATCCTTCTCGAAATTATGCCAATAAGTTTTTTTGGCTGAAACCTTCGTGTGTTGATTTTCTTCTTGCGGTCTGCTCTGTCGACGAATCCAGGCTCCTGTGCTGTGTACTGTAGAAGCTGATGGAGCTTGATTTGACGAAGCTTTTCTTCTTAAAGTTGGTCTCCATAATGTTCTAGATACTGTAATAATTTATTATTTGATTGTTGATTTGATCAAATATCATTTTCCTGCCCTTATCTTAATTTATTTGATCAAAAATATGCATATAAGTAAATTATTATAGCTGTCTCAAAACGGAGAAATTTTGAAAATAAGCCTGTCTATCTACGTATCACATCCAGTGTGGCAGATGAGAGGTGATGAGAGGTGGCGTGGCAGTGTGGGGTAGCCTATCCTGTTATCCTGTTCCCACGACAGGCATACTATGACTTACCTTTAAATGGCTCATAGTTGTAAACATTCTTTGGCAGCACGCTCGATTTAGTTGTTGTGGTCGTTAAAATATGTTCCACTGGGTTTTTGATACGCGACAACAACGAGCATTTAGTATATCTAAATTCAGTATGTAAATATAAAAATATTAAAAAAGTATATAAAAAAGAATTCGTAAACATTCTAGAAAAACATTAGCAAAAATAAGTGTTAAATCGTCGAATATAAAATAGAAGCTTACGTTGTTGACAGCAAAGAGTAGTATACTAGTATTATATAGTAGTCTATGGAGTAAAATATTTCCAGTATTATATAATATGATGCTCTGTGGAATACTTATACAACTCGCACAAAAATTGGATTGCTAATATTGAATGATGGCGACATCTATTATTCTGTACCTACCAACAAAACTACGCACTACTGGGTCTCTACCTATACATATTATAATCTATTTTTTTTAATACTTTAAACATTTTTTGTAAATAATTGAATTAAAGCTACTAATAGAAAAATTAAAACTTAATATTTACAAAAAAGGGACTAATTTATATAAAGTTATCTAACTAAATAAACAATAGGGCACTTTAGCGTCCAAGTACTCCTCCAAATCGCTGTCATCCGGAAACGAGCCCAGAAGACTGGCAGCATTGCCACGTTGAATGGCAATGCCAACGTTGCTGCTAATAATTATCATAAAACTGGAACATTAATTTTTATTTTTAAATTGTTTTAGCGTTTTAGCGTTTTGTTTTAGGCATCGATACTTGCCATCTACTTCGGTTTGTTAAGACTTTTTAGCTGCATAACTTTTGGTACAGAATTCAAGATGTCGACACGTCCTCACGATAATTGCTTATAGCCCATGGTTGACAGCTTCTAACAACAGAAGCTTCTATAATAGAATAAGGAGGTTATTTGTTGAGTTTTTGGTAAAAAATTCGTTCACTATGGCTTTGTGCGAAGGCGCATTATCGTGGTGCAAAATCCAAGAATTTTCTTTGCACAAATCTGACCTTTTTCGTCGAATTTGCTCTCTTAAACGCCGCATAATGCTCAAATAATATTGTTTATTTACTGTTACTGTTCACCGCGACTGTCAAAGATAACGGTCAACATAACTTTTACTTTGATCGACTTTGGCATAGTTTTTTTCAGTTTCAGTTCAGTTGGAAGGCGCCACTCCGAAGCTAGTTGACTAGTTTGCATGTCAAACTCGTAAACCCACGTCTCGTCATCAGTAACAATGCGTTTCATGAATATTGAGTCAGAATTGACTCGTTCTAGCATGTCCTCAGTGACTTCTATGTGACTGAGATCTGGATCGCAACCTATCGTATCGCAATGCTATCGTATTATATGACTTTGATCTGATCCTCCAAATATCGAAACGTATCGTATGGATGGATTGGTACAAATGCAAGTATCGTATTGTACTTACCTATCTCTCTAAGAGTCTAGACTGAGTTCGCTACAAATGTTGCGTCCAAAGAGTAGAATACCTATACCAAATGGAAGATGCGGCGTTCGACTGCATCCCTTTGCTGACAGCATGTTAAAAAGTAGCATAGCCCACAACCGTACAGTCTATCAACCTATGTGACTCAAATCTATATGCTAAAACTGGGGCAGAAAAAATAAATTGCCTACGACCAAGCTAATGAGAGAGAGAGGTATTGGTATTTTAGATTAGCCCTTTTAAAATTGTCATACGACGACACCGAATCCTTGATACATTATCTGCACAACAGCCAAAATATAATATTTTCCGCACGCAAAATACAAGCTTTGAAGTGGAGTTGCGGAAACTAGCCCGTTATACAATACAATACAACAGCCACACACGCACAATCATACATACACACACGCCATAACATGAGCCCAATTTTATTACTTTGTGTTCAGAGCACATAACAGAAGCTCTCTAACGTGTTCATTTTAAACCATGTTAATGTTTATTATTATATTTTTATGTCCTTATTTCTATCTAACTCTTGTGAAATTCCCGAGCCACAAGATACAAGCCATACTTAGTTTGTGGCTCACCGATTCTATGACACTACTGTTTTATTTCTAATGATTAATAAACTGATTTTGATTTTTTTGATTTTACTATTTGGAGCCAATTGTAGTCATTGAGGTTGTTATAATAAGTATTCTATTCCTTTTGGCATAAGTCTATTTCTCTTTAATTCTACCATAGACTACTATATCTATTGAACTCTACTGAATTCTACTCTTTGGTCATTGGCCAACAGTAACGTATAATTTTATAGTCTTTTATATTTTTGTTACTTTGATAAAGTCATTAACATTATTTATAATGAGAAATACTTTTTATCATTTTCCAATTTTCATATGTATATTGATGCGCTCTCAATCAACCATCATTGGTTTTCATTCGAAAAGCCCTTACACTTACCTGGAAACGACTGATGTGATTGTACTTCCAGAAGATTATGAAGCAGATATATTGGAAACAAGATCAATTACAGATAGCAGTCCAGGATTGACAAAAGACTACTTTAGTTTCGATACAGAGATAGACACATTACCTTATGAAACTGCATCTGAAGAGATAGAAGATGAGATAGAAAATGAAACCCAATTATTAACCGAAGAAAGTGATATTATTAGCTTTAAGGAATTAGCAAGACCAAGGCAGCAATATGAGTTTTTCGCCACAAGTACAATGGAGCGATACGATGCTCCCAAGGAGTCATTGTCCACGGAAGAATTTGTGAACGAACAGTTGCCATTGTTAGCTCCACATGAACTCACTAGCAGCAATACAGAGCACTTAACCACGCTAGACCTAGACTATTCTTCCAGTTCCAGCAGTATGAAGGCCTGGAAAACTTATTTTCCAATGAAGTCAAAAAATGAGTATGTACATAAAATTATATACTTTCCAACTACAACCCCAAATATAAATAAATTGGAAGAGTTAAAAAGACTTAATTCCACAGATAAAGCATACCACAAAAATGAACCCTCTCCAAAAATGTTGTTTTATAAGAAATCCTATGCTATAAATAATAAATTTAAGAAACCTAATTCTCTTGTAAAAAAAACAGAGAGTAGAAACCTAAATATTTCAGAAAAAGTAAATTATAAGAAACCGGATTTACGATCCGCTACAAAAATGTCACATGATGACGCCGCTTTTCCTACAAAATATCCAACGTTTACAGAACTCCCGTTTTATAAGAAACCTTATTCTATAGTAATGGATGAGTTTAGAATACCTCATTTCTTAAACTTTACATACACAGAACCCGTGACTAAAGCGTTAGTTTATGAAAAAACTAATACTTTAGCAAATAACCTTCCTGGGAAACCTTATTACAAAGAAATGGATGAGCTGAGAAGACGTTATTCCTCAGAGAAAGACAACAAAGAATCTGCTACAGAAATGATACAACATAGAACTTATCCTGCTATAAATACTTTTTACAGGAAACTTAATGTAAAAGAAATAAATGAGCTAAAAAGACGTTATTTATCAGAAAAAGGTAATAAGGAATCTGCTACAGAAATGTCACATCAGAGAACTTATCCTACAGAAAATACAGTTTATGACAAATCTTATTCGTCGGACATCGACGAGCCTAGAAAACATTATCCCATAGAAAAAGTAAACAAGGAATCGGCTATAGAAGATTTACAACAGGGAACGTATCCTACAGAAAATACACTTTATTGGAAATTATTTTCTAAAGAAATGGATGAGATTACAAGGCGTTATTCTGTAGATCAGGCTAAACTGGCTACAGAAACGGATCATGAAACTTACCCTACAGAAAATGCACTTTATAAGAAATCCTATTCTTCAAGCATCGACGAGTTTAGAAGACGATATCCCATCGAAAAAGTCAACAAGGAATCAGCTACCGAAACGTTACATTATCGTGCTTATCCTACAGAAAACAACCTTTATAGTAAACTTAATTCTTTAGAGATGGTTGAGTTGAGAAATAATTATTCCACATTAAAAGCTAACCAAGAATTTGCCACAGAAACGGATCATAAAACTTATCCTGCAGAAAATACACTTTATTGGAAATTATATTCTAAACAAATGGATCAACTCCAAAGACTTTATTCCACAGAGAAAACCAACAAAGAATCTGATACTGACATTATGCATCCTAGAACTAATCTTACAAAAAAAATACTTTATTGGAAACTATATTCTTCACAAATGGATGAACTCAGACGACAATCCTCAGAAAAAGCTCTTAAACAAACTGCTACAGAAACTTTACAACATAGAAATTATCCTACAGAAGAAAGACATTATGAGAAATCTTACCCTATGGATATGCATGAGTTCAGAAACCGTTCTGCCGCAAAAAAAGACAACAAAAAGTCTTCTACAGAACTTAAATATTACAGAAGTTATCCTACATCAAATTCTCAGTATGACAATCCCTATTCTGTTGATATTGATGACTTCGTGAAACAAATGAAAATGTCTGATTACGAAGGACAATACACGTCAAAAAACATATCAAATGATGCACAAAATTTATATCCAATACAAAGTTTTGTTTTAAGAAAATTGAAAAAGCGAATACCCAATAATAGAGGAAAGTCACCAAATATGAAATAGTATCCTAATATGGAATACCTTCATTTCTCTAAGACTATAAGTATGAAACGCAACACTCGACCATCTTCTGTTCCATTCGGTCTACTAACTATCGCACTCACACCATCGAGTCAGTTGCGCGAACACTTCACTTGTGGCAGGCGTGTTTTGTTTTGTTGTCGTGCGGAAAATTTTAAAGGTAAGTAATAAATGAGTATTACCAGCTGATATGTTTGTATACATAAGTGTTATACTATTTAGTATATCGGTATTATGTTTATTTCACCATTTTGTGATCTTTTAATTTCAAAATATTGTGACTTAAAAAAATATTTAGAAGAGTTTGAACTAGTATAAAAATCCAAATATGGACAGTCGTCGGTGTCTAATTATGGAATATTCCATAATTAGATATAATATTTCATATGATAGATACTTGCTTGCTAAAAAATATATGTAATGTTTGTTTTTAGAATGTCCGGTTCACAATCAACCAAACGAAAAACCTGGAATGAAGAAAAAATGGCACAAGCTATAAAATTCGTCCGGGAAAAGAAAATGGGGTATTTGAAAGCGGCACAGCATTTTCAAGTGCCTAGGACAACTTTATTTCGTCTCTGCCAAAAAGATGAACAGTCTCCAGAAGTGGCAGCAGCTACTACATTAGGACGAAAAACTATCTTGGGCTCCGAACTTGAACATCAGCTAGTAGAATACATACTAATAATGGAGAGTAAGTTTCACGGTTTAACAAGAACTGATCTTCGCCGTATGGCGTTCATGCTAGCAAAGCGAAACAATTTGCAGAATCCCTTCGGTGAATCAGGTATGGCTGGAAAAAAGTGGTTAAAGTTATTTTTAAATCGTCATAAAGATAAACTTTCGATAAGAAGACCAACCGGTACATCATTTGCCAGAGCATTTGGATTTGATAAAGAAAAAGTGGAAGCCTTTTTCAACCTCCTTGAAGAGCTTTACGCTAAGAATAACTATCCACCAAATCGTATTTACAACGTGGATGAATCAGGCCTCACAATAGTACAAAGTAAGATACCACAAATCATCGGCCACAAAGGTAAACGCCAGGTAGCTGCACTGACTTCAGCAGAAAGAGGATCTCTGATGACAATAGTTGTTTGCATGAATGCTACTGGTCATTTTGTGCCACCGTTCATTATTTTTCCCAGAAAAAATATGAGTGCTCAGCTAATGAGAGGCTGTCCTCCAGGATCAGTCGGAGTTGCACACCCATCAGGGTGGATACAAATGAACATCTTTACAGACTGGTTCAAGCACTTTATTCAACACACCAACCCGACTCCTGAATCGAGGGTTTTACTGATACTAGACGGACACTATAGTCATACTCACAATATCGATATAATAGATATTGCTAGGGAAAATAACGTGGACATAGTTTCGTTACCTCCTCATACGACTCATAAATTGCAGCCATTAGATAAAACTTTCATGGGGCCTTTAAAAACATACTATAGTGAGGAAATACGCATGTGGATTAGAGACAACAACAGACCTCTAAGTCCATATGATATTGTGGAGCTGTTTGGCAAATCCTATTTGAAAGTACAAACAGGCGAAATCGCAGCCAACGGGTTCAAAGTTACTGGATTGTGGCCTTTAAATAAAAATGTCTTCAGTGATGTGGACTTTATTGCTGCGCAACAAAATGCTTTAATAGACGGTTGTACAACCAATATCCCTCCGCTGGAATCAAGATCTGAAACTGGTCAAGTTCTGGTAGAAATACCTGCACCACAAACAACTGCTAATTTACAACCTGAACCTGTACCTTCGACTTCTGGGCTTAATCGCAGCAGTTTGGGTCTGGTGTCTCCGTATGCCATAAGTCCAGTGCCAGAGAAACGAAGAAAAGTATCTAGCAGAGGAAGAAAAGCTGCTGTAGCAGCAGTCATAACATCTTCTCCCTACAAAACTGATTTAGAAAATAAAAATATGAAGAGACAAGAAAAAGAAAATAAACTAGTCAAGACAAAGAATAAGAAGAAAACTGCGAAGAGAAACAAACAAACGAAGAAAAATAAGGATGATAGTGAAGAAGAAGACTCTGAGGAACTAGACGTTATCCAGTTTGATGAAGGTAGTGAACATGATGAGTTGATGGACCAAGTACCTCCTGACTCTGCTGATGCAGAATGTATGTTCTGTTCAAGACTTTTTTCCATGGATAAAAGTGGAGAAAGCTGGATTAAATGCTTGATGTGTGGGCTCTGGGCACATTATGATTGTGCTGGTCCAGAGTTTGATACTTGGATCTGTGACTTTTGCAAGTAATTATGTAACTTCTTTCATTTATCACAATATGTTATATTTATTTAATTGATCTCAAAGATATTAATGTCCATTTTTGTTATTGTTATGTTGATTTATGCTTATATTCCATATATGGGTACCTATTCCATATTTGGTTACTCATTTGTGATTTTGTTTTTTATGTTAGATTTTAATTTGATAACTAATATATTTGATTAAAGGCTGTTAATTACTACATATAAATGTATGACTGATTAGTAAAAACATTAAACTGTTTTAATTTATATGAAGTTTTTTTTTTATATCCCAAAAACAAAATAGTATTCCATATTTGGTGACTTTCCTCTACATGCTATCAATGTGGATTGGATCTTGAGGACAAGTTTGATGTGTCCGACTTTTATACAAACGATTGTTATTTCGCTTTTGATGACCCGAATACGCCAGGAGGCATAAACCGGAAGAAGTTTAGGACGGAATGTATAGGTGATTCGTATATAGGTGGCTGTTTTAAGAGGTACTTGGATATAGCTCAAAATTACAACGAGAGAGGATGTAGGCACATGCCTCCTACAGTCGGGCTTAGCTTTGCCTCCAGAAGGTTTGCAAAGCTTGAATTAGTACTTCATTCAGAGAAAGATGGGTGCACGGCGAGTCCAGTAGCTTCTCGCTTGCCCTTCAACAGGGCTATATCACTGTTTGCTAGGTTCCATGTCTGTGTTTGTAGCACTAAACTATGCAATCAGTCATCAATGAAATCAGGAACACCTACTGTTTTCTTTTGTATTTTTTTTGTACATATTTATATAAGTAATAAACATTTATTTACTTAATCTTGAAAAAATAATTTCTTGCCATAGTTAGCTGCTCACTTACTCGTTTGATCTATTCATTACTTTACACAAATAGTAAGAAGGTGGTTTATTTAAAAGTTGTGGTGATCCGACTCGCACTTAGCCAGTTTTTGTTGGACTCACCAGTTCGACTCTCGGCAAGCTACTTTGGATTGCCATACGTAGCCAGGATAATGACGCTAGAAAAACTAAATCAGGACCATAAAGAGCCTGCAAGAAGAGCCCGTTCAGCTCCCTTGCGATCATCGGTAGCAAGTACTACAAGTTTGCACCAGTTCTCTTTTGCCATAGACAGCGGGTTGAATCCCTTGTCTCCTCCTCCTCCATGAATACCTCCTCGCAGCACACCCACTGCACACCTCGCGGTTGTGGAGGGTTTTCGCGTTTAAAAAGCCTCGACACTCTCATTTCCGCGCGATATATAGTCTCATCTATCCCGTACTTTATAAATCTGTCT
Source organism: Noctua pronuba (assembly GCA_905220335.1). Classification (NCBI taxonomy): domain Eukaryota; kingdom Metazoa; phylum Arthropoda; class Insecta; order Lepidoptera; family Noctuidae; genus Noctua; species Noctua pronuba. The sequence continues at coordinate 4,021,606 of LR999891.1, read as the reverse complement.
CTTGTTTACCGTCTATCTAGGTGACCATAAATGAAAAACCAATTAAACTACAAAGTTGAACATTTATTTGAATTATTACTACGTGACATAATAATGTTTACAATGAGTATTGATATTTGTGACCTTCCTCTTGCGCCTTCTCTTGGGACGGTTTATTTTCAGTTATACTCTCCACACTGCTCTGTCGACGCAGAGACTTGAGATCTGGAGTTTTCCTTGGTTTTCCTTCGCTCTTTACTCTCTGTACATTTTTATCGTCATTGTCTTTGTGAGATACTACTTCTTCGTCACTTTCCGTAGTACTTATAGTTATAACAGGTATAACAGAACCAACCGAATCGGATTGTTTTGACTGCGTACTAGATTGTGAAGTTTGCTTCTCATGAATTTTTTTACCATTACTTTTTTCCTTAGACAGTTCCTTTACAATTTTGGGTTTTGTTGCTTCTTTTGCATCCTGTATTTGTTTCTCAATCACAGCTTTTTTTTCAGTGCGGTCATCCATTTTTTCAAGTTTAACTTTTAAACCTTTATTGAATATTTCATTAATTTTAAGTTTTTTCCCTCCATCCGTCTTGAATTCAACGCTATTTCTTATTTTCTTGTCAGGTTTATTTATAAAAATATCTTTTATTTTTAAAACTTCCCTTGGAAGAGTTTCGTGGAAGTCTGTATCAGTTTCATCGTCTACGTTATTTGGTGAAGGCGATGGTAATTCTGAAACGGCTTCTACGTCACTTTTTTTGTCGAGCGCCATACCAACAATTTTGGCAAAAATACCACCTGTAAACAAAATAATTATCATGAATTTAGGTATATTCAGAGAGAACACCATGGACTCTAAGTTCTAATAACAAAATCATTTCGCTCATCCCACGATTCCAAAAATGATAAATGCCGATCGTTAGAAATGATAACTATGATCAAGCTTTTAAGTGATCATTTGAGAATCCTGTGCAAGGATCGCTTTGCTTCATCTACAGCGCCTCCGTGTTAAAATCACTGGAGCGTCAAAAGATCCATGTAGCACTGTCAAAATACTTAAAAGTTTACCTTTTTTCTTAGTCATCTTTATCGGTTCATTCATTTCCTCCGTCAACGTTTTGCGGTCATCTGAATCAATAGATTTGCTCATTGGCAATGACGGCAGTGCCTTCTTCCATCTTGCGAAAGGCGTGTTGTCCATAGCTGAAGATCCAGCTCTTCTCCTTGTGTCAGCCAGTTGGAACATCTTCCTCCGCTCTTCAGTTCTTTCACGACGCAATTGGATCTAAAAAGAAAAGTAGAAATTAGAATCAAATGAGAGATAAAGGTTTTGGTCCTGAATAAAAGTCAGTCTAGATAGAACTAAGGCGAGTTTTGGTCAAGTAAGAACATACTTGATTGTTAATTACAGGTCTACCGTTTAAGTTGCCGTTTTGATGCTCGTCAGTTGGCACATGACTGAGCTCTCGCGACGTGACACGTCACCGTCTCAGTAAAACAGTAGGCCTGTAGAGTATTCATATTACGATTACCATGGTAGAAGTCTTTACCTCGTTTTTTGTTAGAGTGACAATTTATTTATAGATCAGTAATATTTTCTTTATAGATAAGACATTCAATCGTCAGATTTTTGTAGCTTACTCCAACTACAGACTTACTTACCTTTAGATCATTATTCGCTTCCCGTAAGGAATTTGTCAGCGACGTCAAATAATATATTATAAGTATCAGCAGCACCAACAAAGGTATAACGATAGCAGGCGACGCTATATATTCCAATGCAAAACTCAAGCTCTTCGGCAGTATCTTGTAGATATTGATAGTTAAAATATAGTATATCTTATCGTATTCGGAGAAAGGTCCACAATGCCATGATGGTTTAACCCACACTATTGTATACCCTACTGGTAGGACGCAGAGGAATAGCATAGTTAGTAATAGGGCTAGATAAAAGTTATTGCTTTTTGAGACTCTGAAGACGACTTCGTGGGGGACGTTGCAGGTCATGACTGCCCACGACCGTAAGTACATCATAATCATTAGTTTGGCGACGTTCAGGACAACGAGGCCTGGTGAGAAGAACATTCCCATCCAGACCATGCCTTGGTTGTTGATCAGGTGAAGGATATTCTCTGCTATCTTAAAGTCTCCGTACTCTGGGAACTTCTTCTCCAGGTCCCAGCACCAGCAGCGGTTCATGTATCGTACGAACAGTGCGCGGAAGAAATCCATGAACAGTGTGCCGAGGAGGACAAAAACCTGGAATAAGAAATATAGAAGATTCACTACCTCTTCTTGTGAGAGTTAAGAAAAGCACGAAACAGCTGTAGCGATAATTAGTTGATTTTGGTTAATAATATTATAAGTTTCCTCGGTGCCTCAGAAAGCACACTAAGCAGGGCCCGGCTGTCATTTGAAGATCTTTGACAGGCGTTACAGCTAGACAGTGACCTGGAAATCTGACAACCAGCCTTACCAAGGGGTATCGTATTACCCAGAAATAACTGGTTAGTGGAGGTTAGATAGACAGTCGCTCCATGTAAAATATTTTTATTCGGCTGCATCCGGTTAGACTGGAAGCCGACCCCAACATATTTAGGAAAAGGCTAGGCAGATGATGATGGTTAATTATATTATGTCACTAGCTGTGCCCTGCGACCTTCGTCAACGTGAAATAATTATAAAAAGATTACTTCCCTATTTGAACAAGATTTTGTTAACAATTTCAAGGGTTTTATTTTTTTGCACGGAACTCTAATCCTTTTTCTAAAGTAAAAGTAGCCCAAGTTATTTCATATTTCATCGATTATCTGCCACAAAAAGTCCCGTCAAAATCGGGCCAGTCGTTTCGGAGATTAGCCGGAACAAAATAATTAAAAAAAATAGTTTTTTTTTAAATTTAAGTACCACATTATACTTTCTTATGCATTCAGTAAAAAGCTGTTATTTTGAAATTACATGAAGAGACTTCGATTTTATTTGTTTGTATAGATGGGTTCCGCCTACTTCCAAATGCGCTAGTTTTTTGCTTTTCAGTCAGGTTTGTTAGTTTTACAATAACTTTTTACGTTTTTAATACTTTTTTCTAATAGAAAGAAAGAAAAATCATCTTAATTTTATTTTCATAGCTTACCAAATCCATCATAGTCAATTTGACCAATTCCTGCCCAAACATGGTCTCCCAGCACAACTTCAGCAATTTCTTCTTGGTAGGCACTGACAAATTATACATCTTCCTCATATTCTCATCGACATACACCAAGTCTATGGATGTGTTAGTGCCATTCTTCGAATCAACGACTGCGCCTATACTTGCTGAACATTGCATCGCATAACATACTCTTTTCACTATTGTACAGTTTGACATGAAGAAGACTTGTTTCACATTCTTCCCGTTACAATTTACTGTACAATTGAAGGTAAAGTCAGGACAAATATCGATATTTGCAATAGTTTTAGGATTTAAAGTAGTTGCCATAGTAGATTCTTTTGATTTTTCTGAAGCTATATCATATTTATTAGCTTTGTTATTGGCTTTAGTTACATGTTGTGATGTTGTATACGGACTGGCTGTCTCTATTGGATTGTAGTCAGTTGTGTACTTTAGAGTATTATCAGTTAAATCTAAGTCAGTACTCGTATCTATTGTATACGTAGTAGTCTCAGTCATTTCATCCCTTGACGTATCTGTTATGTCTTGAGATGTCAGGTCTAAAATATTAGTCGTTGTTTCAAAAATGTTAAAATATGTAGTTGCAAATTCAGAGAATGATGCCATATCTGTAAGTGTCGTTTCACTATCTGTAGTTGTGTCTGTATTACCGCTGGAATCATCAACAGTTAATGGCGTTTCTGAATTTTCCGTGACTGTTGATGTCCCAGAGCCTGTGCTATCTTCAGTAGTAGTAAAATCTGATGGCTTGTAATCAGTCACTGTATTTGAGTAGTCCACATCTGTATAATCGAACCTGGTTTCTGTATTCGTGCCAGTGGTAGATTCAGCAGTATCATAAAATGAGTATTCGTTATCGTCTGTTTCTGAAGTAGTATCATTTTCTTTTTCATTTTTTATGTTAACTGATTGTTCTTTTAGTATACTTCGTAGTCTTTGTAGTTCTTTTATACCCATCGCAACACTATCCAACGTAGTGGTTTCTTTTCTTTCGAAATTATCCATGTTGTTTGATGCTATAAACGGTTCTTGGCGTGGACGTCTAAATAGTAATTTAGGGGTGATTTTTTTCGGAAATGGTGCTGATCTTGTTTTCATAACGATAACGTCCGCCAGGCTCCTAGGTAAAGTCATTTGTGTTTCACAGGGTCCACAAGAGATTTCTTTTTCGGCACAAAAGTCAGGTATAGTCGTAGTAAAAGATTCACTTAGATTTAGAGTTTCATTTGGTATTATTGTCGCATTCAAAGTCAGTGTTGGTTTTAGTAAATCCAGATCATCGCTCATTCTCTCAATTTTGCTAAATAAAGCGAAGATAAGAGAGTATAGATTGAGCAGATTCAGTAACATGATCCTACAACAATCAATCGAAAGATTAAGATATCTGTTGCCAAAATAAAAGGTAAATTTTGTAAAAGTATAAATACCTTGCTAATTGCAATCTTAGCTGCTTTCTCGGGTGATAGTGTTCCAAAAATCCAAGCAGTTCAAAAAATACGGGGAATGTGATGGAGATAACCGTGACAACTATAGTCGTCTCGTTCTCTCGCCACCAACTTCTTGTCTTCAAGTCATCGTCAGAGCGAGACACAACTGTCACCACGGCGTAGGCTGACACGGCCAGCAGTATGATCACACAAATGTTGACAAGCGCACGAAGGGATATAATGCGCCAACTGAAAGGAAGAACAATATGGCGGGATGCCACGTGGGGACAGAGAAAATGCAGTTTAAAAATCTATTGGAAATTGAAATATTATACAACAATTTAATTAATAAATCCGGTGTTTTGATTCCTGCTGGTCTGAAAATATACTACGCGATCTTTAACCCAGAATTTGTCCCAGGTCATATTCTGGGCATAGTGTGGCTTTTATCAAATTCCGTTTATCCGTTGAGAGTTAGTTTAGTAACATTAGTATGGATGTAATACAACCAAAAGTGATAGGAAAATATTATAACTGGAAGAACTCACTTCCTCAAATCCTTTTTCTTCTCAGCCTCCTCAAGTAATGCTTCTTTGAATCCTAAAATTACTGAAGCAATCCGGTTGTGAGCCGTTTCCGTATTGCCAATCATGAAGTCCCAACCGGTGAAGAGTTTCCATGAAAATATGCATTCGTCTTCTTTTTCAGACAACTTCGACATTCTGGAGTTTTCTGCCATTCTGTGAATAGGTTTTCTTTTTAAAGTAATGTTTTAAACCTGATAGTTAAAAAAGAAATGTTTATATTTTAGGGATTGTGGTGGAACATTTATGTTAATGCACATCTTCCGATCTTAAACCACAAATGTATCTTCAGTATCATCATCATAGTTAATTCATTCAAAAGCGAGTTGTTTGTTTGAGATGATTCTCTATCATTGTATTAATTTATGCAACTGTCACTGACCGGACCGTTCTGTTAGACCTACATCTATTGCAAGTTTTTTGACTGAAAAATTAGTCAATAGCTAGGCTCTTCCTCGTCGTCAATGAGACAGTGTATCTTAAACGTAAAAAATCCAAAATAACTAACTTTCTCAGTATGGCGACGAAGCTATAAATATACACGGCGAGCCCTGTGAGGAAGTATGCCAGTGGCATGCGGTACTGAGCTCTCTCAACATTACTGTAGTACCCGTAGAAGATAGGGGAGCATTTCAGAATCCCCTCAAACTCCCATAGAGTCAGTAGATTCGAGGCGTTTTGTTTTTCTTCGTCCATGATGATCTTTCTTTCGCCGTCTTGCTGCGGGTTAGCTGTCAGATACTGAAATAGATGGTAATTTTTAATTTGGTTGTGGACACAATCGGTTCGGTGAAAACGACGGCTGTTGTTAGAGGTGGCATTGTCAATACTGCTCATTCATACAAAGCGACTATTTAATTACTCTTCAACACAAATGACGTATAGAAACGAAGGTTTTGAAGATATCTCTGGCAGTAGTTGTGCGCTCAGAGCACTACACATGAAACACTCTTGATTGATCCTTTCGATCTTGCTTTGATCCTTGCTTGTGTTAGAATAGAACATTTGATCAAATTGCGACAAGGTATTTGAATGACATTGTGATGAAGTATTAGAATTATTAATAGTTTGGCCGTGACGATATTAAAACTAAAGTGGCTAACCTCAGGTACAATAACAAAAACGAGCAGTATGAAGCCGATAACCAGATTGACCCAGAACAGCCAGCGGAGGAAGGTGAAGTAGGAGGCAACCACGGAGCCGAAGTGGGACTCGATCTCCTTGATACGAAGTTCCCACGGGATCAGTAGGTTCGAGGTGTTTGCTGCTTCGCGCTTCATTTGTTGCCAGTACTGGAGAAATAATGAGAGAGCAGGTGTATTTAAAAACTTAACAAATACGAGTAGGGTTTGCTAAGTTAACTTAAATAACTTGATACTTAGTTAAATGGAAACAAGCACTAAACACAGATAGTCGGCAGCTGCGCATTTCATGATGGGCAAGAGATTATAAGTCATTTATTTTTTAAAAGGTTAGAATACATCCGGCTGTATTCCTAGATTGTAATATATTTTTTCTTTTGGTATAATTAGTAGTAGTAGTAGTAGTTAGTCGGTATTATTAAAATGTTTTTATTTACCATAAAAACATTTTTGCCAAAAATAACCGACTTCAAAAAAAAAACTAAAAAACTTTCGGAAGTCGGTGGCAAAAAAAACTATGAAACGTACAGAAGTCCGACCGACCTGCGAAAGCTTTTTGTGATTTTTTTAGGAAGTCGGTTATTCCTTTGCAAAAAAAAATTAGTTAAGGTCTCCAGTGATGTAAAAAGTTTATAATTAGTTATTAATAAAAATGTATTATCTTTCAGAGCAACTCATTTCTTCTTTATTTTATCCAGTTCTTTATAAATAAATTATATATATGTACCTACACTATAGCTATCAAGAGGAACGAAGTAGCTATTGATATTATTATTCACCAGATGGGGGGTAATAAATATAGTATGTTTAATAAAGATCAGGATAACGTAACTACTTACGGTATTCAACAAGATGTTGAATCTAGCGTAGATATCCCTGGTGCTCTTGGACTGCGCTAGTCTCTCTTGAAGTTGACCCTCGTGACGTTTGATATACGCCTTAGCCTGTCATGAGGAGAAGTGGAGGGTAAAGAATATTAATCAAAAAGACTAAATGGTGGTGTTTATTCCTTTGCCAAGGTCGTTGTTCCCCAATTGACATAACAATACGAGTGTTCGGACGATGGCGTCGAATTTGAAAGCGACCGACATGGTTTAGATCTGCAGTATGAGAAAGAGCAGTCGCGAAACGAAAAAGGACCATTTTTCCCATTGAATTGTGTAGCTTTTTTTTTCTTCCATTCAGCTATCACATCAGTAACCATTCTATCTCTTTCTAACCATGTCCATCGTTCATGTAATCCATCACCACAACCACAACTGAAAATAAACATACTAAAACGAACGTCAACGTAAACCAAATAGGGTTGATTGTTTTATATTACCTGGTGGAGCTCGTAGGTAAATAACAGTAGCCGCCAGTAGCGAAGTGTAAATTTTTTAAGAGGTAAGCCGGAGTACAAATCTTTAATGTGATGTAATTATTTGTCTATGGAATACTGATTGTGCCAGTTTCCAAAGGGAAGCCGGTAGGAATCGAGTTGTATGAAACCTTTGCCACTGGTAGCCGCTCTGGTCGATCTATAGATTAAGCCGCGCTTGCCTAGCTTAGATGGGACCACCTATTACATAAAGAGTTTCCTCTGTGCCTTGGAAAGCACGTTAAGCTGTCATTTGTAAATCTTAGACAATCGTTACAGTTGGTCAGGGGTCCGAAAGTCTGATAACCAGTCATACCAAGGCGGATGGAGATGGAGGTCAGATAGGCCGTCGCTCCATGTAAAATACTGGCTGCATCCGGTTAGACTGGAAGCTGACACCAACATAGTTGGGAAAAGGCTAGGCAAAATAATATTGTATTATTACCTGATGAACGATCTTGAGTTTCCTCCTCATCCCAAGGGGCTGCTGCTTAACGGAGCCCAGCACCTCCTTGTGCAGATGAATGTTCTCGAAGATCTGCTCCTGCGTCACCACCGCCGCCAACTGAGCGTCTTCCATTGAAATTGCCGTGCTGTTTAATAAAGTTAAGTCATCAATATGTTAACCTTCTGTCCTGCTCTCCGTGATCCTAAACACAGCCACGTTTGGTGCCGTGTTTCCGAAGTGACGGGGTTTTGGGCCAACATAATTTGAGGTACTGTCGTCCCAGAGACACGAAGAGGACGATGGTTGTGTGATTTATCTAGTAAATCATAACTTGCTAAACTTTAATGGGGATCGGCTAGGTATTCACCACAGTCCAAATAAAACTGAAAAGAAACAAAATTCACCCTCTAAAGTTAGCGCCTAATCTGGTGTCAGAGTTTTTCTGCCGCCCATGGGCCTTTGACTTGGCTTTACATGCCGTCGAGAAATGTCTGTCAGACATGCTGGTATCCTCACAATGTTTTCCTTTACCGAAGCAAGTGATAATTATACAATACGCACATGAATCTGTATAATCAGATGTGCGTGTTTTGAGGTCGAACTCGACACCTACGAAGTGGCAGTCCGACGGTCACACCACTAGGCTACCAACGCTTTAAATTGTAAAATGTTTTTAATATAACGCCGTTTTTGGCTAAAGTCCCCAACAAACGCACCAAACACATACAGCTTCTCGCCGTGCTTGCTATAGAGTTCTATTGATGTGGTCTCTTTGAAACTCCCATTGTAGCTTCAACATCACAACGGTGCAGTTGCTGAGCGACTGACTGCTGTGCTGCGTGTCGCGGGTTCAATCCCCGCACGGAACAAATATGTGTAGATTATGTGTATCTGAGTTTAAATGTTTTAAACGGTGGCAGCCCAATGTGACCATCTGCGGAGCGTTAGATAGAGCTACATACAAACCGTGACGCTGCGCTTTTTATAGCTGCGATTGAGCTCGCCTGCAGCCGCCTTCGGAAGAGCAACTTAACTCGGTATTCTTCATTACAGAGCGAAGCAGAATAGTCAAATACTTACTCCCCAGAGCTAGTAGTAAAGACAGAAGACCTTCGCCTCGGCCGGTTCTCGTCAGCGAGAAAGGGCGAGGACGGACGCCTTGCACGACCCTTACGCGACCGTCTGACGCTGGCCCTGCGCTGTCGCAGCACCGCGCTCAAACTCGCCGAATAGTCCTCATCTTCCGAGCCATCTGGGAAAAAAAATAACATGGGGGCTGTATTTTCTCGACCTCTCGAGCTCTCTATGTCCGCCAAGAGACGGAGAGCAAGCGAGGTGACACCGAGGCTAGCAGAGCGCTACTATATGCACTCTCGCACGCGCCTGACTCGAAGTGTTTCTGCGAGAGTGTACAGCTTCAAGGTGAATGCAGTAGGTGCTAGTGGTATCGGCCGCGACTTTCGAGGGGCTTGCATGATGGATTACGGCTCTTATCTCTGCCACAGAGAGGAAGCCTGTGAACATTACTATATCGCTAGGCTAGACTTATCATGGAAGACGAAGGCACCAGAGAAGCCCGCGAAGCACATTTTTTTTTCAACACATGTTTAAAAACGTAGGCATTATTATTACTACTCACAGACTAGAATAGACCTTGTTATTGCTACCGCATTAATGTATTCGTCAAATTATAATGTTAACATGTGTTGATAAGCGAGTCAATAAAATAAATATTATTTGTTTACAAGTCGTGGCTGTGTCATGTCCTGTCAAATCTATAGAAATGACAGCTTTCAAAACAGACCAGAGCCCATGATGATTTGATGATTTCCCATCCGTAAAAAAAAAAGCCCATGAAATTATTAAGTAGGTACTTTATCTGTTGTGCCACAGCGTTGGCCACAGCCAATTTGATTCCACTCAAAGGTCTTAAATCGGGATCTGTCGAGATTTTATAATATACCTACCATAAAAAAGTAGAGAAAGAGTAGAGTAGTAGTAAAATTGTTGTAGTAAAGCACACATACTTATACTTCATTTCAGATTAAGTACGTGCTAAGTAACGTATACAGGACATCAACGCTTAGCATTCAAAGATATAACACGATTATCACGTATTCAGTACATCATTCTGAATTCCCTGAAACAGATGTTTTTTCACCAGTAATTAAAAAAAGCCAGCTGAGTCCTACAAAAGTGCAACACATTTTGAATTGTGTTATACACGGTCTAAATGTACGGAACAACAGATTTAAAAAAAATACCGATGAAAGTTTCTATGTGAGTAAATTCGGAATGATGTACTGAATATGTGGTAACCGTTTGTGCGTCAATGTTCCTTCCAAGTTCCACCTTGCATAGATATGCTGAGATCCCTAATTTCGTCTGTTCAATAAAGGATCAAATCAATGTTTCACACAGCAATCTGTCGGAGAATGCGCAAACCGTAGGTTTAAGGAAAAACGGACAGGACTGGCGATCTAAACCGGTTGAAATTCATACCAATTCTCTCCAGCCAACCTTAGTATTATAATTATCACTAATAAAATACCCTTTTTGAATCGGGATATCAGCAACAAGTAAAAAAGATCACGGTGAAATGAACGGTCTACCGTGGTGGAATTCACTTTATTTCATTATTTTTACTCGATGTTGGGATGATATTGTATGAGGTATGGACCACTTGGCTGGTGATTATTACCATTATTTACCTTGATCCAATAAATTTAGTATCCGTACCGCACGTTTTTATTTATAAGCTTTTATTTAACTTGCCCTGTTAGTTAGTGTGTATTGGTCAAATCTTGCAACTGAATTTCAAACCAGTTCCCCCCAACCCAATGAGCTGAAATTTTACATGTACACACCTTTCATTCTGGTGACAATACATTTTTTTTCTTTCACTTTATCGCTATCAGCTGTTATAATCAATATTCTATACAATGTTTGTTAGTCTGCGTCGTTAAAGGTAAGCTTAAGCTAAATGAGCAAAAACAAAAAATGAACAGACAAGAGATTTTTTTATCATTGCCCAAAACTTCATGTGTAGTCGTCGCCCCATAGCCTAAATATACGTATTTCGCAGTGCAAAAACATATTCTAGTTGTTATCACAAATAAAATCAAGTGAATTAAAACTATATAGGGTGACTGGTAATTAGTGACCGATACTTAAACACGTGATTGTAATCATGATAAAAAACAACTTTCCCAAAGATTTTTTTTAAATACTCATTCGCTTTTATCACAATAACACAACAGCCGTCATTCTGACTCATTACTACCGTACCGTGCAACAGTGGGTAGGCAGAGCACCCGCGCGCAAGCCCGCTCCATAAGTTTTATTGTGATAAAAGTGAATGAGTATAAAAAAAATATGTTTCTTTGGGAAGATTGTTTGTTATCATGAGTACAATCACGTGTTTAAGTAACGGTCACTAATTACCAGTCACCCTATATATTCAGGAGTTTAATAATTTCATGAAAACCCCGGAGAAACAAAATATCGAAGCTAGGTACAGGTACAGACAAAAGTCGCTGATCATTTCGGAATTTTAACACTCATCTGAAACTTTGGACTGATGTTTGTTGAGTTATATATATTATATAGCTGATTGCACTGGTACATACACTGGTTTCAAATTCGCTTAGCATTCACTGATACAATTTCGCTGATAGTAGTTTATTTTTACGGTGACGTGATAATTATGATAGAACATAAAACGATGTTATTATTATGAACTGATCCCAGCATACAACGGACAGAATTACATTATAAACGTGCACGAAGCGTATTAAGGAGTATGTACGGTAAATTCATAGTTATTTTGCCTCCGACAGCGCCAACCCAACTTCAACCTTATTGTACCCAGGCTTGTCACTGTCCACTGGCAGCTACACAACAGAACTGTGAAACGACTATGAGGATAAAAGCAAATGGCGCTTGGTTGTTTCTAGTTTTCTGTGTATTCTTACCTCCAGCTGAAGGCGAGAATTTGACCTCATTGCTGACGGGCGTCTCCGAAGGCAGGTGGAACAGGTTGACCCCTGATGAAGACATGCTTCCAGGGTCCGCCCAGGTCACCGACAACCGGTCTACCGACGGTTGCGGAGACGATGGAGGCGGATCGCAGGAGAACTACGAAAAAAAAAGAAGAAAGTTTTTATGTACAGTCGTGTAAAAGTAATGTTCGCCAGGTTGACAATTGACATTCGTTATTTAATCATGTCGTGGCTAGTTCAAACAAGTAAGGACAGAATACATGGCGCATTCGCAACAGTTAGTTTGCTAAATAGATGATTGGCTAAGTAGATTATAGACTGGAATAGCACAGAGGCTACTTTTTTTGTCACAGATACACATCAAAATTTTAACGCGAACGAAGTTGCGGGTAACAGCTAATATTATAGATAAGCGGTGATGACCACTTTATATCTAAGGGACTCGACATAGTAACGTTATATAAGCGACAACGATGAGGAAAGGTCTGAAATGCATTGGATTGACTTATTCCCTGCTCATTGAGGTGGGGTTAAGCTACCGTAAAGCGTAGGCCACACCAGCATCTTGCGAGCGAGCCGGGCGAGCCTCTTTTCATACTTTGTTTCGGCCTCTTTTTACTGTAGTTCGCGGTGTGAACCAAAGTATAAAAAGTGGTGAAACGATGCCTCGCCCGGCTCGCTCGGTCACTCACTAGCTGGCGGTGTGGCCGGCGCTTAAAGATGGTGAAACTCGTCGTAGAAACGCAAAACACTTTGAAACCCAATGCTTAGATCATCTCGACACCGTCGGGTAGTTTTCCATTATACAACATGAAAACAACAAACGGAAAAATAAGTACGTACGCTGGTGTACGTAAAAACGTACACCGTCGCTGCAGCGTCACTGATATCTACAATTTATTACAAAATTATTCTATTAATAGAAAACAACTGACCACTTTGAGCTATTAGTAAATTACAAAAAGAAAGTAATTCACGTGATGTTGTTATTTTAATTTCGTTTTCATTACTTAACAAAACGGCAACAATTACTAACACTTAAATTCGTGTCAGATTTTAATTAAACATAGGTTTTAATTTTGCACTCTTTTACTTTACAGATGGTGTAATTAAAAATGTTTTTTTTTTGGTTTGTCACAAAGTATAAAAAATACTTATTTATATTGTTTGTGTACGTTTTAAAAATATTTTTCAGATAACTGATGTCTGTGATATCCGGTTAGTTATAGATGTACAGTCGTGAGCACCAATGTGCACACTTATCAGAATTAAAAATGATGACGTCCTAAAATATCGATTTTAATTTTAACGTAAAACTTTATAAGTTTTTGTTCCGAGAGCATATGATAATAATGAATACAGTAAGAGAAAATCACTTTAAAAAGTGGCTTCGTTCACACATTACTCAGTACCTACTCAGTTAAAAAACTTTAACGCATCGATACTTTTTTAGGCTCTTCCACAAAGAAAACTCAAAAAAAAAAAAAAAATTTTTAGTCACAATTATTATCCCAAAAATATAATTTAAAATGAAGAAAAGACAGATGAATATTTATGAAAAAAGAAAACGTTAAATTACCGTTCACAAATATTGGAAAAATAATATTCCAAGTTCGAACAGAGAGATGTATTATTTGGACCAATCGGAGAAAGGTACTGCGGCGGATTATCGGGAATCGACTGACGCAAGGCAAGCCGCACAAGAGACATGAAATCCTGCGATTTATGGAAAGTAGCTCACTAAGTCACTACCTACTTCACAAGTTGTACTTGTGTGTGTGGGTAGGTAGAGTGGCGCTACATCTGAATGGCGATTGTACACGCATCATCACGTATATCTAATATATAACATATCTTAACATCACGCCTGTAATCCTCGAAGGTTAGGCTCATTTCGCCATTTAGGTATGGTCAAGGAAAACATCGTAAGGAAACCTGGAATTATAATTAATATAAGTCTGAAATCGCCAACCCGTCTTGAGCAAGCGTGGTGATCAATGCTCGTGCCTTCTTTGTATGAGAAGAGGCCTTTGCCCAGCAGTGGGACAGTAACAGGCTGGTATTATTATAAGTCCCAAGAAATAGAGGCATAAATCCAGACTCCGTGGCATCTACTGAGGAATTCCTTGGAGAAAAGCAATATAAAACTTTCCCTGATCTAGGACCTAAACCCAGCACCCCATGTTTAGTAGTAGCGCCTGCGATCACTAAACTATCTACCATCACATTGTCTAGGACTAGGCACGAATATTGAACCTATGTTTTAAAGGTACTTAAAAGCTACTTCTTATGATAATTGAAGGGCTCGAGGCTAAATACAACAGCACGAGTCAACCTTCAAGGCTGAGCAGTGCTTGCTGAGGTCGGCCCGTAGATCGGTTACCGAGCAGTATATATCAAGACCTTTCCATGCACTTTAATCCGTTGGTCCCGGCTATCGTTCGAAGATCATCGACAGCCGTTACGGGTTGACAGAAGCCCGAAAGTCTGACTAACCAGTCTTTCTAAGGAATATCATGTTACCTGGATTATAGAGATAGGCAGTCACTACATGGATCGTACTGGAATTCGGCTGAATCGTGATAGACTGGAAGATGTTAACATAGATGGTCAAAATTCGACAGATGATGATTTATGTTAAGTTGCAGTAGATTTATTACATCCAGTGAGTGATCACTCACTCAAGCGAGTGTTCCTGGGTTCTACCACAAGCTGGGGCAAAGTATTATGCCATTAACAAAATCTCGTAGTGGCAATGTACAGATTTCACCCAGATGAATGGCCCTAGGTTTCTTAGATTTCTGCTCTTTCAAAAACACAGACTTGATGTAGCGAAAATGAAAAATCTTAACATTCTAGAATATAAAAACGAATACATTCTTACGACTAAAAGTAGAATTTCATCCCAGTGTGCGTGGAGCCGTTTGGCACTAAATTAATATAGACTGTGCTCTGTTATTGTAAGGTGTGGTGAAGCTACTTATGTACAGTCGCGGTCTGAACTGATATCTTAGAATAAAAATATGTTTTATCTACTTCTACAGGGTGTAAACAGACCCTTCACGAAGCCGTCAACCAAGCATTCTGTACATCAAACTAAGTAACTCTACGCAAAAATTATTGCTGGGAAACGACTTTTTTTTTTGGGGTGAAAAATCACGTTTTACGGTAAAACTCAATGTTACGCACTCAAAACTTAGTGGTGATGGATGCTTTGAATAGTAAACGGGTCATGGAGTTAATTAAAGTAAAGTTAAAACCCCGAAAAATGGTTTTAAAAAAAAACTTGTGAAAAAATTGGAACTTTGACCTTAAATATCTCCGTAACTAGAAGGTTCCCAGGTATGGTCCAGAACAAAAAAATGATCGCAATGACGGGGAGAACAAGTGCCTTTTGGCTTCGTTAAGGGTCTTTTTACACCCTTTATTTAGGCTTGTTTCTGTTTCCTGACTGATAATTGCAACTGCTTTCTCAGTATAAACAATTATTTCATCTACTTCTATTTTTGGTTAGGTTAGCTATGGTAGATAGAACTACGTACGAAGTTACGTACAACAGCTAAAACATTAAATTGTAAGCTTATGAGTTGTTACATGTCTTTGAAACGAAACGGTTATCTTTCTACGTACTTTAAGCCTTTGCTTTTTAATACATAAACAGATCGTTGAAAAAAAAACTTAAACTGGAGGTCATCGAAAACAGCTTCAATTTCCTAGCTCCCTTGGGCCTCCCTTAAAACAATTTGTTTACATTAATTATGCTAACCTAGGTTTATTTTGCTTACATTCAGTAGGGACTTCCAAGTTACCTTGATTACTAAACAAACAACAGGCCGGCGACATTGAACCGTGGGTAATTTAATTAAAATGTCATGCCGCATAATATTTGTAACAACGTTGTCGGCAACTGTCCTCGATGATAAAGTTGTGGCCATCACGCACAAGCCGCACTCCGACGCAAAGTGAACCAGAATTGCGAATTTAAAGACACTATTGATTATGCTTATGTTTCTTTTTGTAACTTAGCAGGACTAATATGTCCCATGGACACAGTTACAAAAAAATCTATATCCCTATAGACATTGTGTCCATTTTCATACAAGCTGTAAAGGACATGGACGCCCAAACTGTTATCATGAATTCAGGACATGATTCTAGACGTCCCAGCAAAGAAATATTTCTTCAAATATTACGAAGAAATCAGATGTTCCATACCAAATAATGTACTTTTGTTAGAAACAGCAGATTTTTCGATGTTTGTTAAGTATATCCTATATTCACTGTCGAACAACAAGACCGGAATAAGTGTTTCATAGTGCTTGCAGACTTTATTGTACGAGAGAGTAGGCCGGGGAGCGGGGAGCATCTAGCTTAATCAATGGTACATTTGAGATGGGTTGAGCCCAGTTGGTGGCCACTTTAAGAGAAGTTCAAAGCCATCAAAAACGATCAAAGAATGTTCGACTGATGATAGGGCTAGGTAGGGGTGACTACCGTGATGACGGCTATAAAGGTGTATGTAATATGCATGAAAGAAGAAAATATGCACCATATTCTAAAGATCAGGGAGAAACAACTAAAAGTATGAAAATTGACAGCTCTCTGAATATATGCAGCGGTAATCAATTGGCAAAAAATTTGGGAGCCTGTGGTTTCTGCATTCTTGTACATTATTTTAGGTTTGTTGTCGTATGACGACAAGTCATTAGAGGAATCCTATGTCTAGGAGTCTGTGGAAGTTCTAACAAAGTTTCATGAAATGAATGAATATGGAGCAGAATGCAAAATAGATTGTGTAAGGATTCATGAATGAAAAAGGAGTAAAGCATAGCGCGATGGTTGAAAGTGCAGAATGAAAATAAAACGTGTTTCGCCGAGACCAAGTAAAATGGGACAAGGGCAAGAAGTTGATGATGAAGGAAGATAAACCATGTGGAAAGTTTCGTGCCCTATAAAGGGATGAAGAGGGAGCTTCTATTCTTTATTATAGGAATAGGACACGTGTGCTGTACAATCTGAATCTTGAGGCCTTTGCATGTGTCGGACTAGGTATATATCTGGGACAGAAATAGAAAATTCAAACAAAGAATCGTTGATCACTCGAGTCTTTCAAAATTCCAGTGCGATAGATTCGAAGAAGACAAATCGTCACATTGAGAAGCATTTAAAAAAAAAATCTAAATTGGATCGAGAATCTTTTAAAATGGAATGCAAAGCATGGGCCACGCCCATTGGCCACAGTCGCCACAAATGGCCAATGACGTGACACGACGCAGTCCATCTTATAGTGCCAATGAGTGTCAGACCCACACTGATTAACTACGCAGGGCTGATACGGAGGAGATTGTTTTAAATATTAACAAGAGTATGAGAGCTCACAACCTTTTTGAGGAAATATCAAAACGGTTGCTTTGCTTCCTGTGACCTAAGGGCTGGCTTTTATCTTGGCTAGAGGCTAGGCATTGCCACACAACGGGGCAATGCTGCGACTCCTTGGCACATTACCGATTGACAGCTTTGACGAGGAGTTTCTTGATGCTAAATTCTTTATTGTTAGTTTAGGTAGTTTTATTTTTAATGTATGTACATAGTGAGTGAGATTTCATTTAAATAAATAAATTGTATTCGAGACGTTAACATTTCTACAGAAATGTGTCTGAACTATACACCCCTGCCTTTCGCTTAGGAGAGTTGTTAGTGATTTTATAGTTGTAATAATTATATTAGATTAATAAAATCATAGCGGGTTAGTTTGGGCTGGGCTTAACCCCTGACATGCGACAGTTTCATAAACTACTATATGGCACCATCCATTAATCCAGTTGTTAATAGGACACATAATTAGGCTGCCTAATTGGCTTAGCATATAGGGATATGAAGAACAGGGTGAGCAGGGTGTGTGAGTTATTTCACGGGTGACCACTGAAAACCTGCGCTGTGCTGTAGGCCCCCCATAGCACAGCATGAATGGAATGAACCTGCTTGTCGCAGTCACGACGTGCAAGCTGTTTTTTTTCTTTTTACTGGTACTTTGTAATGGTCTTGTAAAGATTGATTGGTCGCAGTGCGTACTTCATACTTTTCCGTACAACTCAGTCTATTATTACCTTTCTCACCTTAACAGCTGGACGGATTTTGATGAAAACACAGGTAGGCCATGACCTGAGTAAAGACAAAGGATACTTTTCAACCCGGCAGTACGATCCAGAGGAATATTTCTCGACGTTCACGCGAGTGATGCAGTGATTCCCTAAAAAACAAACCAGTAAGAGTGGCACCCCTGACTGTTCATTCCATTATCTTGCGCCCTCCCTATCGTTAAATATCACTCGGAATAATAATTAAGAAGTGATTTTTCACCAAAGATAGCGTTCGATCGATACTCTGCTAATTCGTGGAATCTTTTTGATACTTTTAGAGCTATTACAATAATTTATGTAATCGTATCAATTCATGTGCCACGCTCACGCACTGCTGACATATTTTAACTTTTATATGGATGGGTGCTAGACATGTGTATAAGTGGGCACTGTCGACCAGCAAAACGGAATTTTAGATGCATAAGCATATTTAAGCATACTCAGTTGGTCACGGAGAAAGAATCTGACCACCCCATTTCGTCCCGTGGGTGTCGTAAGAGGCGACTAAGGGAGCTAAAGACCCAGTGCAAATCATACAGAAATACTGAAATTCAGAATGTGTTGAAGGAAAAAAAGAGGAAATTCAAGGAATGGCAGAGTGTTGAAGTTGCGAATGTTAGTCTGAAAGCTGAAAGGAAGAGTGAGTATGATACTCTCAAGAAAAAAGCCAAGAAAGCTGTGGCCATTGCTAGAGCAAAGGCCCAAGACAAGCTTTATGACACACTGGATAGTACAGCAGGCCAAAAACAGCTATACCGGCTTGCTAGAGCTAGAGAGAGAAAGGCGAGGGATGTATGTCAGATTAAATGCGTAAAAGATGAAGCTGGAATGGTTCTTTCGAATGATGAGGAAATTAAGGATAGGTGGAAGGGGTACTTTGAAAAACTGATGAATGAGGAGAATGACTGGAACGGTGTGCTGGACAATAAACCAGTGAATGAGGGATTAGTGAGAAAGGTTAGTATGGATGAAGTGAGAATTGCAGTAAATGGAATGAAGAATGGTAAAGCATTAGGACCTGACGGTATACCAGTTGGAGTTTGGAAGTTATTACGGGTGGATGGATGGACGTGGTTAGCTTTATTTTTCAATAAGTTGTTGCTGGAAGAAGCCATACCTGACGAGTGGTGCAACAGTTCGCTGGTGCCCATCTTTAAAAATAAAGGTGATGTGCTGGAGTGCAATAACTATAGAGGAATAAAGCTAATGGCGCATAGTATGAAAGTTTGGGAGAAAGTTATTGAAAGACGACTGAGAGAAGAGAGTGAAATTTCACGAAATCAATTCGGTTTTATGCCTGGTCGGGGAACGACGGATGCTATTTTTGCCATCCGCCAGCTGTGCGAGAAATACAGGAGTGCGCACAAAAACTTGCACATGGTGTTCATCGACCTCGAAAAGGCATACGACCGGGTACCTCGTGAGGTTTTGTGGTGGGCCCTGAAAGAGAAAAGTATACCTGGGAAGTATGTGCAGTTGATCCGAGCGATGTACAGTCGATGTAGTACCCAAGTCCGGTCTACAGCGGGCACTACCGGCAGCTTCAATGTGGCTGTTGGCTTGCACCAAGGGTCGGCTCTAAGCCCTTACCTCTTCCTGGTGATAATGGACGCCCTTACGTCGGACATCCAGGAAGAGGCTCCCTGGTGTATGTTGTTTGCCGACGACATTGTGTTGGTTGCTGAGAGTGGCCTAGAGGTCCAGAGCAGATTGGAGGTGTGGTGGCAAAGACTGGAGAATGTTGGCTTGAAAGTCAGTAGGAACAAAACAGAATACTTATTCTGCGATTTCGGCGGTCTCTCCAGTCCTGTGCCCATAACGCTTGCCGAAACGCCCATACCGATCTGTTCCGATTTTCGGTACCTCGGGTCGCTTGTCCAAGGGGATGGCGAAGTAGACCGAGACGTAACGCACCGGATCAACTCAGGATGGATGAAATGGCGACAGGTCACTGGAACAACTTGTGACCCACGGATGCCCCTCAAGTTAAAGGGGAAAATTTACAAGTCCGTGATTAGACCTGTCGTACTGTATGGATCGGAATGCTGGGCTGTGAAGAAGATGGATGAAAAAAGATTGCATGTAGCGGAGATGAGAATGTTGAGGTGGATGTGTGGTGTGACAAGAATGGATAAGGTAAGGAACGAGTATATTAGAGGAAGTTTAAAAGTTGCGCCAGTTACAGAAAAGTTGCAAGGGAATCGACTGTCTTGGTATGGACATATGATGAGGAGGGACGAATCGCATGTGACTAAAAGAGTGATGAATATAAACGTTGATGGATGGAGAGGGAGAGGAAGACCAAAGAAACGATGGATGGATTGTGTGAGGAATGATATGAAAGATAAAGGAGTAAATGATAGCGTGACGGTTGACAGAGGAGAATGGAAGAAAAAAACGTGTTGCGCCGACCCCAAGTAACATGGGATAAGGGCAGGAAGATGATGATGATGATTTAAGCATAATCAGCCTATAATGTTCCTACTGTTGGGACACAACGCCTCCTCTCTATGAGAGGGAATGGGCTATAATCCACCACGCGGGCCCAGTGCGGGTTGGTAGATGTCACATGTCTTCGATTGTTTTATTCTAGGACAGGCCGGTTTCCTCACTGTGTTTTCCTTCACCGTTTTGAGAGCAGTGGTGATGAAATAAATTACACAAATTAATGCGCCTGCCTGGGTTCGAATCCACGACTTACTGTTCGTAAGTCCACCACTGGGCCACCGCTGCTCCTTCTAATTTTAGATGAACATTCGGGAAAATAACATACCGAGTTTCCTCCGTGCCTCGGAACGCACGCTAAACCGTTACAGACTACCCTAAAACAGTCGTTTTAGGTAGTCTGTGGCCAGAAAGTCTGACAACCAGCCTTACCAAGGGTACCGTATCACCCAGTACTAACTGGGTTGTCGAGGTCAGATAGATAGTCGGTCCATTTAAAATACTGGTATTCACCTACAATTCTGCATCCGACGATCTGTTAGACTAGAAGCCGACCCCAACAAGGATGGGAAAAGGCTTGGCAGGGAGTAGAATACAGGGTGTAAACGGACCCTTCACGAAGCCGTCAACCAAGCATTATCTACATCAAACTACGTAACTCTACGCAAAAAATATTGCTGGGAAACGACTTTTTTTTTGGGGTGAAAAATCACGTTTTACGGTGAAAACATGAGAAAAAGTTGGAACTTTGACACCCAATATCTCCGTAACTCGAAGGTTCCCAGGTATGGTCTAGAACAAAAAAAATATCGCAATGACGGGGAGAACAAGTGCCTTTCGGCTTTGTTAAGGCTCTTGTTACATCCTTTATGTTGTAGGTACTTAATCCATCTACAGTTACTAGAAACAAGTAAAGTTCATATATCGTTGTAATTAGTTCTTACAACTGGTTTATAAACGCATCAATTAAGCTAACGTTGTATGATACATACATGAATATGATTACGATGATTCAGTACTGGTTCACTAGATTATTTTAGATTAGAACTTCTATAGCGCTTATGCGCCGACCCCAAATAAATTCGGGGGCAGGAGAATATTGATGATAGCGTTTCAGCGTCGCTGTTATCGGCTTATTCCACTATTCCCCCCTGAGAGAATCCCCCTCAGGGGGGAAAACTGGACCCTAATGTAAAAAAAATCCAGAAAGTCCCCTTTTCATTTTGAGTTATTCCACTATTCCCCCCTGAGAGATTTTTTTCAGTTTTCCTTCAGGGGGAAAACTGAACCCTAATATAAAAAAAATCCTAAAATTCCCCTTTTCATTTTGGATTATTCCACTTTTCCCCCTTATTTTCATTTTAATTTCTAAGCTCTTTAAAAAAAATTAAAAATTGCGATTAGATACAATGTGATAAAAAAAAAAACAATGTAATATATTTTAATCAGACTTTTTTTTTACAGAATTTCTTTATAATAAAATGTGATGAAGAGTAAAAACAATCACAAATAAACAGCGATGAGGGAAATCGATTGATTTTTTGTAAAAATAATAACTAAAACTGTTTAAACAAAGTATCTACATAGAAAAACTAAATTATTTAGCATATCCCCCCTGAAAGTTTCCCTTAATAAAATCACTTAGGTACAAAAACAATTATCCAAGTTTCTTTTAACTTTTCTAGGAAATGTCAAATTGTTATGCTCCCGCTAAATACTTCCATTTGTGTCTGGTGAATAAAGTCATTCGTCTCGATACTTCCTTTCGATTTATTCTTCAAGTGAACGTTTTTCGACACTGTTGGCATGAACTTCATTAACTGATGCATCTTCAAACAGAACATTCAAAAGCTGTGATAGGTTGGCCTTTTTTTCGATGCAATTCCATTATTTTTGTTATGCCACGCTTCCAAGAGGTTGGTAGCAAGTTGGTAGTTTTGTGACGTTCGCAAAGACGCACCAGATTCTGATGAAGTTCTCATCGTTTAGCCATGGTTGTAATATCAAGAACGTACCGGGAAACGATCAATAATACACAAAATGTTATTTATTCATCCAAAGTTATTTTACCTCCTCCAAAGTATGCTCCTTCAGAAACGGTACACTTAGCCAACGAATAATCCAATTATCAAAACATTTTTAAACGCTTTTTCCGGAATTGAGTTCAGTTCTAGCCGTGAATTCTCCTTTATATCTTCTACGAATGAAATCGGATGCCTAGTTGACTTGTTTGCATGTCAAACTCGTAAACCTACGTCTCATCACCAGTAACAATGCGTTTCTTGAATGTTGGGTCGGAATTGACTCGATCTAGCATGTCCTCAGCGACTATTAAGCGATTGAGTTTTTGGAGAAAATTCAGGTCTTTTGGGACTAGCCGAGCAGCAACATGTTTTATACCCAAGTGATTATTTAAAATGGTACGGATCGTCTCGTGTCACACAGAAAGTTCAGCGGCGATCTCTCTCAAACTTGAGTGAGGATTTTCAGTCACTATTTGCTTTGCGCTTTTGAATGCTTTGTACCACTCATAAGCACATATTTTTGATAAAGTCGATTCACCGTAACCCTTCTGTAACATTTTCAGGGACCCCGAACACGAAATTCCATTGGCGATGCAAAATTTAAGACAAACTCTTTGTTCGATGTTTTTGTCCATTATGAAATTTGCAATACACACTAGATGTGATCTAACTAAAAACAGCACTGTATTTAATCTAAATAACAGATGAAACTCAAACTCCGCGCAAAAATGGACGGAATGTTTATTGGCGAAATTTTTTGCTGTTATCATCGTCTGAGTTCTGGAATAGTGGAATAAGCCCTGGCTGACGACGTCAGGGGGGATTTCTGGAAGTTTTTTTTTTTTAGTTCCAGTTTTCCCCCCTAGGGGGGATTATCAGGGGGGAATTCCAGACTTACTTTTATTTACATTCCAGTTTTCCCCCTCGGGGGCACTTTCAGGGGGATCTGTGGAATAAGTATTTTTTTCGATTCCAGTTTTCCCCCCTAAGGGGGATTTTCAGGGGGGAATTCTAGACTTCTTTTTTAGATTCCACTTTTCCCCCCTAAGGGGGATTTTCAGGGGGGATTTGTGGAATAAGCCGCTGTTATCGTATGTCATATTAGCAACGCGCCACAGAAGCGATGCAAACAACTGTATTGATCATCTTCTTAGCGTGTTGCCGCGATGGCAGTGTCGGCCCTATAGATGCAAAACGGGTTTTAAACGTTTTAAACCATTTGGTTTTAAACCGTCTTTTTGGTTTAAAACGATTTAAAACCACAATTAGCGGTTTAGTATGGTTTAAAATGTTTTTGTTTTGTTTTTATTGTGTGCACTTGTGGCATGTGCCAAATGAATGTATTTTCTTCTTCTTCTTTTTTCTTCTCTCTCCTCATACCCTACGTCACGATTTTGGTAGCAAATTGGAAAATAAAAATACGGCATTGCCGTAATATTTTAATAAACACGCATTTCATGATTATTTTCAGTCTGTCTAATCCTAAAAAGTTGTATAAGTATGATATATGAGTTCACATATTATATTAATAAAAATGCTAAATGATTTCAATTAGCCTTTTAAAATAATTTATAATCAATATACGGACCACGTGGTCGTGGCTTTAAACCGTTTTAAACCAATTTAAAACCGGTTTTAAACCGGTTTATTTACAACTATAGTCGGCCCAGAACTGACCGACGAATTTGTAAAGTCGGACAGGTATCATATAATT
This sequence comes from Noctua pronuba, assembly GCA_905220335.1. Taxonomy (NCBI): domain Eukaryota; kingdom Metazoa; phylum Arthropoda; class Insecta; order Lepidoptera; family Noctuidae; genus Noctua; species Noctua pronuba. Next base: position 3,997,164 of record LR999891.1, on the reverse strand, counting down.
TCAAAATTCAATGAAAGCAGTACCCTCCCGCCCCGTAAAATGAAGTAAAACACAAATACGGGAATCACAACACTATCTAAACACCGAACACCACCTTTCCCGACTGCGCGCGGTATTACATTTCGTTAATTGGCTTCGTTTAGAGGCCAGGGAGTGCCCTGATTGTCTGTAATTACACTTTGTGTACCTTTCCCCGTAATGGCGGCGGTGCTAAATGTATTCACAATTTTGGGATTGCAGGTTTGTCTTTGTATTTGGAAATTAAATGACCGAATCAGAAATCCCTTATTGAAAATTGTGTTGAATTTTACGTATACAACGTGTAACAGAAACGGTAAAAATTACTAGCTGTCACATACAAAATTTCTATACCTCTTCGACCCAAATGTATGGGACAGCAGATTTTTTTTTCGCATTTACGATATTGGACCCATGGAGGAAGTTGTTCAGTTTGATGGTCTACAGCATATCCTTTCATACGACTATATCCTTTCTGTTACACGTTGTATAAATGTAATGGGTGATTCATTCAGAAGTACTTTTTTGAATACAGATTTTTTGACAGAGGAAGCGTAAATCGTGTTAACTTGTCATGGTATTTTTGTTTAGTATAGTTTCACATATCATCATGGTCTTTCCATCCCGGCACAGCGTCATCAAATTATTCGGCTGTATTACAAAAATCAGCGTTCTACAAGGAAGGTGTTTCATGCACTTAGAGCAACTCATGGTCAACATAATCGGCTTACCGAACGCACGATTCGCTGTACCATCGAAAATTTTGAAAGCCTACTTGCCACACAACACGTGAACCCAATGGCTTTATTGCGAGAACAATTTCGTAAACAATTAATTTCGCCCTTCGGACCAGTGAATTTTCCGCCTAGATCCTGTGACATGACATCCCTAGACTTTTTTTGGTCCAAAGTCTATATAGATAGGCCGCGTACGAGCTAACTAGACCAACACAATGGGCCTATTAAAGTAACGACTGCTATTACGGAAGATATTGGAGATTCTTTTGAATTTCGAACAATAAGCCCAACATCATCAAAGACGACTCCCATCAACCCCTTGGACCACCAAGAGTGAGGTTTTCTAGCACTACAAAATGCCTGCTGGCCGACAGTACAAGGTTCCGTTCTCTATTTACACTCGCCGGAACGCTAGTTAAGTCTTAAGTGTAAATTAGTATAAAATATATACTTCTCATTGATTTGATTTCCATAAAACCGAAAAAAAAACTTTTGACGTGTTTAGAGTACATTTTAAAATGCTAACTAAAAGTAAAAAAAAATGAAGTTGTTGTGCAAAATTTAACATGATTTGTAGCTTTTTAAGTGGTTTTTTCAAAGCACATCACTTACGACATTTTTGAAAAATAAAAATTGCAGATGCAGGGTACATACCTGTGGAGTTAGCTCCGACTTTGTGGTGTCGATGACCACTCTCGGCCGCGGCTCCAGCTTTAAGATTCCACGTTCTCTACCCTGTACAGAAAAGAGGTTTCATTTAAAATTGAAATTGACTTTATTTGTTTACGCGTTTATTCTGCTTGGGTAAATGTTGTAGTGGTTTTTTTGGGAATGGGAAGACATTTAGAAATGTTTTGATCACAGTGCTGAATTGAATTGAACCGTTTAAACCTTCGATTGCAGTTTGAAGTGCACCAACAACGGACCTTTCTTGCAACCACACTAAAGAAAAACCGTTACATTTATTTCGATTCACCCTCGTGTCCTTATACACCCTGTTTTACACTGTTTTTCCTATTATTTAAAATACCAAATCCCTGCTTTAAATTACTTGAAAAGTTCAATTTTACTTTACGACATATCCTCAGTGCTTGGTACCTTTCACATGTATAGATTGTGTAGAAGTTGATAAATGAGAATAGATTTTCCCATTTCTTGTGTTTGTCCAAAACACAGAATACTCGGAATAACTTTTCTACAAAAGCTGCATAAAGCCACAACCGAATCATAAGTATAATAATACATTCACACAATTATCTGAATCAGATTGCGAATACCTTTTTCTCTTGTGATTCGGTTGTGTTAGCCTATGGATGATAATTGTGGGAATGTCCAGGTTAGTACAGCGCTGTGTTAGTATTTCTTATTGTAAATAAAATAAAATATTTGTTATTTGTGAATTTTCGTGTCTGAAAAGTTGTATAGTAATCGGTTATCGTGGTATGGACTAATGATGCTGAAACTAATGATGCTGAAAATGTAGTGAGGAGAATGTTGAGTATTAATGTAGATGGCTATAAGGGTAGAGGAAGACCAAAGAAGCGATAGATGAACTGTGTGAAAGATGATATGGCTAGAAAGGAGGTGACTGCTGATATAACGAGTAATAGAGAAGTAGGGAAGAAGAAGACATGCTGCGCTGACCTCAAATAAATTGGGATAAGGGCAGGAGAATGATGATGATGATTTGTGAATTTTCGTAATTTGTTTATAGTGTAGTACTCAAACCTCATTTACTCCAACAGAGTTTTTGATCCTTATAAGAAACAGGATCGATTTGCCACACACAAAAGTCTGTGTGAAAATTGCCCATTTTCTTGTTATCAGTGTCCATCATTTTGCGTGAATGCAGATCGAAAAGTCTCAAAAGTAACTTACAGTCTTCTAAGACCGTCATCTTGTTGCTACAACGATTAAGATTCCCCTTACCACACATCTTAAATGCACGCATATTACTCCGATTGAACTCAAGACTGGAGTCAAGACAAGGTGGACTACCATGACATCTTAAAGCATGAGTAATTCCAGTGTGGGAAAGAGATGGTGCTAGACGACTTGTATAGCTCTGTCTCTTTCCCAAACTTAGTAAACCCCAGGTCTTTGGTATTTTTGTTCTAAATTATTGCTATGACAGCGGGTGCCAGATTCCATATATTTATTGACAAAAAAAATAGTTAGGGTGAAACACGGTTGTTATTTGGAAAAAATATAATTATTAATAATATCACGCCTGTAATCCCTGAAGAGTGCAGCAGAATTGTACCTAATAGTACACCTCATTTGGCTAGTTATGTCCAATTTCACTGTTGCACGGTTGGCGCAGTGGCTGAGCGATTAGCTGCTGCGTTTCGTGTCACGGTTTCGATTCCCGCACGGAACAAGTATTTTTATGGCTTACTGGTTGTAGGTCCGGGTCTAGCTATTTCTGTAGGTACGTGAATTTAAATGTTTGTAAACGCACCCACAATACAGGAGAAAAGTGAAGGGCAAAGATTAAAAAAAATTGGCCACGAGCCTATTGCCATCAACCGATTTATTTTATGTTATTTTTCGTAATACAAATAAATACGCTCAGTTCTTAAGTAAACAAAAAATAACTTCAACAGATATATTGAAGTTTTCATATATCAGCTTAGTAGTAAGTTTCATTACAATTATTTCTCCGCGTCTCTGATAAAATTGTATGAAAATTGTAAACTGATAAAATTATTACGAAACTGATAAATTGTTTACTGCAAACAATATTAACATCTTGGCACATTGATAAGTACACACGGCGACTCATCTAGCTATACTTTTCCAGTATAATATGGCCTCGCTTTATATAGATTTCACGTACAATGAAAGATCCACATAAACTGGTATTGTATACCTTGATTGGTCGACGTGCGTAAATAGTTATTTTAAATTTACATTACGGTTGGTGTACAATTATGAATCCTAAGCAGAAAGCTCAAAACTCAACTTCGTTAATATTAAAAACAACGGCATAACACAAAAAATATCGCAAGTACACACAGCAAAATAGTAAACTCTTTAATCACAAAAGAGGACAACAAAAAAGTTTAACCGCCACGTTCTAAATATAAAATCGAAAAAAGTTTAACCGTCATATTATTCCCTATTTAAATAAAAAAAAAGTGTTGTAAGTACCTTGGCGTCCATTGTGGGCCGCGGTGCAGACAGCGGTGGCGATGGCTGTTACAACTGTGACGGCTCCTGGCCTGTGTTGAAGAGGATGCCTGCGAAAAGGGGTATAAGTCGAGTTTTCAAACTTTCTGCCGCATCCTGAATATACAAGAACAATACTCGTATTGGACCAAATAATACATGCGGTATATTTGTATATATTATGATTTGTATATCATAAACAAACTCCTTTGTACAATAAAGTTACTTACGGCTTTTCCAAAAACGACCTGGATTTCTTTCAAATGAACTTGTTGCTAGCCTATTTTTGTCTTAATGCTCCAAATGTTTGCTTAAAGAAATAATATCTAATCGAAAATATGAACATGATAACATAATATTTACTATTACATAGTATTCTCTTCTCACTAAATACTTGATTGCCACTGTTTTAAGGATTTTCATAACCCATTAACATTTTGCTTCCGCCTTTTTCCAATAACAGCTCTAATTTCATTATATCACTTTTTTACTGGTCTTCAAGTAGCACAAAGTTACATTCTATTAGCAATACATAAAGGTGATGGCAGAGTCAACCTTTGGAGGTCTGCCCCGCTTGGGCGGAGCTCCGCCGTGTCCTCGTAACGGCGATAGGCGGCGGCGACCTCTCGCGCCCGGCCCTGGTTCAGGCCATGGTCCGGAGCGAGAGGGAATGGGAAGCCGTCACCTCCTTCTGCGAAGCAGTCATGCTAGCGAAGGAGGTGGCGGGACGTGAGAGGGAGAGAATCTCACGTCCCAGCCGCCGCGGGCGACGCACCGGGCGTCGCGGGCCACGTGGTGGCTCCCGGCCACCGTAGGCGCGGGCCTGTGGACGGTGAGTAATGGGTTAGCTCGCGTTCGTGTTCCACGCGCGCCTCAAAGAGATGTCAGCAACCAGGAAGGGGCCCGCAAGGGCCGATGCCTGCCGGGGCTGCGGGACTGTTCGAAAGAGATACCGTGGCCCTGGAACACAAAGGGCAATGAAGGAACATGGATGGGTTTTAGTCAGTAAGAGTCTGACACTCCCTCCCACTCCACCCAGAGCGGGAGAAGTCATTTGATGAATTCCCATCCGTAAAAAAAAAAAAAAAGAGTCAACCTTAAAACTTACCAAATGCTTTTGAGCTAAGTACTATTTTCAACAAAATATTAGAATTACGTCACTTGCGTTCTGGAACATTATATTATAAGTAATTGGCTTTTGCAAGACATTTCGAGCGCATGGAAATTTTATACCTCCGGTTGGATGTGATTACAAAAATCCATTATTAGTGCACCGCCGTAACCTTTATACAGATCTTCCGATTCGTCATGTGTTTGAAGTAGTTTAAACGGAATGTCAGTCAATCAACACTTAAGCCACTCACAAAACCACTGTTTATAACATTCATATTCACAATTATTCATTCATACACCATATGTATTGCAACACCTTTTCAGCGACTTCGAAACACGCGTGCCGAAAGCCTCAATGTAAACAATATTGTGATGCCATTTCTGTCGTTAAAGTGATTAATGTCGAGTGAATGTGTGTCAACTATATTATATTACTTTCATTTGTAATGGGAAATGAAAAGACCGGTTAATCTTTAATAGGTTAACACAGACCCAGGTATGATTTATATCTGAAGAATGAAAAATAAACAAAATTTGTTTATTTAGTCATAACTTTAAAAAAAAATGCTAATATAGAAAATACTTGTTAATTGGTTAGTTACGAACAAATAATGCCTACTCCAAACAAAAACCAGAGATAGTTATAGTGAACTACATAAAACGCCGTAAAAATAGTTTTGTAGAAAAAAGGGTTATGTCACTTTACAGCTAGCTTCTCAGTAATTAGTGGAAAACTGCGCAAAGGTGGGCTGTTAAAAGGGGGGGAACAAACGGGTTGCTAAACATGGCTCATCCACTGCTATTAAATAAAACGTCCTTTGTATGAGCTTAATAAATTCTCTAGAGTCATTTACTGCGTCCGGTATAAAAATTGATTCTAGTTATTCGTTTAAATTCAAGATAATTTTGAAAAATTATTTCTTAGTACTGAATTCAACTCAAGGATTCTTTATTTTTCATCGTGCTTTAGCACTTTTTTGGTATCTTTGAATGACCTGCCTGCATAATATAAACATTTGAAAATACAATATGCTGTAATTAATTATCTATTTATGCATACAATCGATCCTTCAGAAACTTTAAACTAAAACTACCGAAGTCGGTAATTATTTATAGATTAGATTCGATTAGTTTTTATTGATTATTGAATAGTTGATCTTTAAAGTCTAAAAAATAAAATGGTTTCATAAAATGGTGTTTAACATAATCCAGCATCTAAAAAGTAAGTATACATGACGTTAGACAAATGTCGAAATAATCAAAATGTGTATGTATATAGGATTTTATAGGTATGTATATTGTCGACACAGCAGATCCCTACTTACATAATCTCTGTCAGCTGTCAAATCCTTATTCACTATTCATCTCCTTTTTGAAAAATAAACCTACAACGTAAAGTATCCTAAAGGATGGGGGACTATGGCTTGTCATATCACTTGCCATCGCTGTCACGGTACTCGTAAAGACATGGCTTTTGACATGTTATTCTTTGAGTCGCTCACTCACCCCCAATTCACCTCCTAGGGGTAAACAGAAAGATAAGGTCACGGTGTTATTAATTTTATTTTATAAAGCCTCTTTTTCTCATCGATATGTGTAATTTTTTCATTGATATCTAAAATACCCTTAAAGAAGTCGAAAGGCACTTGTTCTCCCAGTCATTGCGATATTTTTTTTAGATTGGACCATATCTGGGAACCCTCTAGTTACGGAGAGATTGGAGGTCAAAGTTCCAAATTTTTCATAAGTTTATTTTTGAATAGGTACTATATTTAAGGTAATAACTTTAATTCGACTCTAACTGCCATGACCCGCTTTCTATTCAGATCATTGAGTTTTACTGTAAAATGTGATTTTTGACCACAAAAAGAAAAGTCGTTTCCCAGAAATAATTTTTGCGTAGGGTTACTTAGTTTTGGATGTACTCGCGTCTGTACATAATGCTTGGTTGACGGCTTCGTAAAGGGTCCGTTTACACCCTGTATAATTCTATATCAAATGTTAAAAATAGGCTAGGTTTATAATTTTAGATGTAGGAGGTATTCCCTGAAACTACTCAACCAATTTCAAAAATTATTTCACCGATGGAAAGTGACACTATTGCAGAGTCCCATATAATGTGTTATTGACACAGGTGAAGTCTACGTTAGAAACTAGTAATAAATAAGACAATAGAAGTGCTTCAGCTAACTATGAACCTTTAGTATGATACGTACTTAATTCATTAAGAGGGAACAAGGCCTGCGAGGATATGTAATCGGCTCGGTTCCTAGCCGATTCAATTATTTTTGACATTAAAATTTTAGATTCCTATCAATTTCAAACTTTTAAAATTTGTCTGGTAGTCGTAAAAATGGGCATAATTTTCTGAACTTATTAGTTGCTGAAAAAAAGGAAATGACAGGGACTTGTCTACAGCAGACTTAGAATACAATTTTATATAAAAAAATTGCTCAAGACGCATTATTCAGGAAGAAAAAAGGGGAATACATCTATATGGAAAATCGCAGCCCCTGTTCCCTCTTAAAGACAATTTTCACTTGAATGGCCAAAAAAACGTGCTGTTGGAATTCCTACTCTAGGCTCAGCTCCGGCAGTTGAGATTTCAACAATGCAATAATAACTCAGGGTACTGGATTCAATTTTGTGTGAAGATGCTTACGTCAATAATTAATCAAGATTATACGGTATACCTTAGCAGTCAGCCTACATGTGCCTTTTGTTAAGACAAATATAGATTTTGAATAGGCAAGTATTTCCAAAGAGAAGCTTTTCATATACCTCATTAAAGGCGCCATCTATTCGGAATGGAGTGCATCAAACTGAAGGTTCTCTATGAGGGTGGGGTGACCTGGGGTGAGTTACAGTGACGAAACCTTTGGGGGAGATTAGGGGGTGTACTTAATAGTGTCCGAATAAATTGTGAGATGGCGCTTTTAAAAGTACAAAGAATTCATTCAGCACATTATTGCGAATGGGTTCAGGTCAGTTTTTAAGTAAAGAAAATTAACTGCAATATCCATGTCCTAATGACTTCCAGTAATTTGGTGAAAAGCCATACTTGTCTGAGACAGAAAAACTGGAAATTCTGAGCCTATGTCCAGCTGTGGGATGATGTAGACTGTAGTCATCATCATCCACAGCCCGACTGCATCCACTGCTGGGTACTTCTACCTATAGGCTTCTCTTCGCTTGTGCCAAGCTCCACGTTCTTATACTGAAAGTAACCAGCACTTAATTGCAATGTCAGGAACCCGACACTAATATTAATACTTTCATGAATCAGGAAAAACGAAAATTTTATCAGCCTAGGGTAATTAACCCTTTAATTCACAACGTCAGCTATACTTAACATTCACAATTCAAAAAATCCACGGAGAATATTATCGGTTTATTTAACGATTTTATACTTTTAGTAAGTGAAGGATATCCCTATGCATCCATAGCAAAATATAAGATATCATTATAATGTCAATTTTGATAGTATTGTGCAAAATGGCGTTTCGACCACGAGCTGCTCCCGCGCAAAAGGTAAGAAATATTTACTTTTTTAATCAAGGTTCCTATTTCATGTAAAAATAACCTATTATTTATGTTTTTATGATTGCATTCTATGACTTGTCAATAGCTTTGTTACAAATAATGCAAGTGAGTGTGCTCTATAACTTGTTGAAGTTGAATGTTAGCTATAGTTAACATTGCGAATATAACGGTGAGTTGAGAGTGTAAAAATATTATAAAAATAATAATATTATATGTATATTATTAAATATATTTAACAATATATATATAATATTATATTATTAAATATTATATTGATATTCAGAATTATGATTTACTCCGAACTGCTCTCGAAACAGCGAACGCCTAGTCGTACGAGTACATCCTTAGAAAATGTTCAACAGGCTAAATTTGAAAAAAATCAAAAGCCCGCTGGGCCCAGGCCTACTGACGCTATCCGCCGTGACAATATTGCTCATACATATGACTACACAACTGCTCCGGGTAGGTGTAAGTCTTGTAAGAAAGGGATGACCAATGTAATTTGTGTAAAATGTAATTTAAGATTATGCTAATGTAATGTAATTGTTTTAAACAATTCCATGATCAGTAAACGTTTTAATATTTTATCTGTAATTTCTTTAAACATTTGCTTGCATTTTAATAAATTTATATTATTATTAAACAGTATTAAGTTTTATTTTTAATTAACTGCACATTTCGCAATGTTAAAAATACATAACATGTATCTTTCAAACTTGAACATTGCCTATTTCGCAATGTTACGTATTTTTAACATACCATTCCTAAAAATCTGTTTATTGCAGATTTTTCTTTCTATTTTTTTTAGGTCTATAGTTTTATTATTAGTCAGAATTACTAAAAAAAAAAAAAAATTTTGATCATAACTTTTTCTGCGAACTAAAGGGGGAACAGTCACATGTGGTTACCCTAGCTAGGCTAATAAAATTTTCGTTTTTCTTAAATCATGTAAATATTTGTATTAGTTCCGGTTTCCCCTGATAGTACACCTTAGTATTCTTGAAATAAAGCTGCTCTTACTAAGCAGCTAAATCGTTTTCTCCATTTTAAATAATATTTTAGCCGATTTAGATTAAACGAATGCGAATTCTGTTTCCACTCTACCAAATCGTTTTTGTAGCAGAGATAGAGCAAGATAAATACTTTCGTTGGTCTATCCATCAACTGCCTAGCCTTTTCCCAGACTATGTTGGGGTTGGCTTCAAGTATAACCGGATGCAGCTAAGTACCAGCATTTTACATGAAGCGACTGCCTATCTGACCTCTACAACCCTTACTGGGTAATACGATACCCCTTGGTAAGACTGGATGTCAGACTTTCGGCTATGTTTGACTATCAATAGTAACTAAGTGTTAAGGATATGAATAACGTAATTCTCCTGAGGACCTTGATCAGGGCAATCGCTTTCAATACGTTGAGATGATCTTGATCTTCGGTAGCTAATGTCAATCTACAGTTATGACTTGTCTATCATCGTTTTCTTGTTCGGGTTTAATATTCACACATCACGACTGTAATCCCCGAATGTTTAGCCAGAGGACCTAATACTATTAGGTACATCCACATTTCTCCAGTTAGGTTGTAATACCTGGGCACAAATCCAGACTCCGTGGCTGCTACTGATAAATTCCTGATGAAAAAACTCAATAACACTTTGCCCGGCAACCCAGGACCTCGTGCCCATCAGTCGCGTTTGCGATCACACGACCAACGCGACGAGGCAAAGAACCCACTCCAAGACGTAGTTGTCGCCTTTAGTCCTGCTTACCTCACAGCCTCATAAAACAGAGATTAAACTCTAACAGTGTCAGAGAGAGTTCTTTGACCTCTTATCAGTGACGGTTTAAAAGCTTCCGTTAGTCTAAAATTAGGCGGTCAGGATTTATCTCAAGTGATAAGTGTGATGCGTGGTTACAGCTCAATGAAATTCTTTTGCGACGTGACTTGACGTGGCACTATCTGTGTTGACTACGTGTGTCACAAGTTTTTTCGTGTCATCATCATCTGCCTAGCCTTTTCCCAACTATATTGGGCTCGGCTTCCAGTCTAACTGGATGCAGCTGAATACCAATATTTTACATGAGGGACTGCCTATCTGACCTCCACAACCCAGTTAGTACTTGGTAATACGATAACCATTGGTAAGACTGGTTGTCAGCCTTTTTGGGCCACTGACTACCTAACGACTGTCAAAGTTTTTTCGTGTAACCTGCTGAAAATCTCCCACCTAGACATGAACTGCCAGGGCTGACCTGGAAATCTTGATATAGGGTCTAGACCCGGTTTGGCCGAAGCAAAAAAATAGGGGGGATTTATTAATGACTCGTCATATAAAGGGTGTAAAGAGACCCTTAACGAAGCCGAAAGGTACTTGTTCTCCCCGTCAAGGCGATCATTTTTTTGTTCTAGACCATACCTGGGAACCTTCTAGTTACGGAGATATTGGGGGTCAAAGTTCCAACTTTTTCACAAGTTTTTTTAAAATACTTATTTTTAAAGTCAGATTTTTACTTTAAACACCTCGACGACTCCCGTGCTATTCAATCCATCCATCAGCACAATGTTCTGAGTGCGTTAGATTGAGTTCTACCGTAAAACGTGATATCTGAACCCAAAAAAAAAATTGTTTCCCAGCTAATTTTTTTGCGTAAAGTTACTTAGTTTGATGTACAGAAGGCTTGGTTGACGGCTTAGTGAAGGGTCCGTTTACACCCTGTAGGTAATCGTTCACTAAAAAATCTTCTAGTATGCCAGAGGCAATTCAATTTCACAGTAACTTGTTGACTTTGGATTCAAAAAGGCGGTGTCTTCTAAAAATTAGTTAACTTGTAGTCGAATCTAGGTTTAAAGTATAAATAAATGAGCCATATGTAACTAATTTGTCTAACAACTTGGTCGCATATGGCTGACATCTGCTAGACGAAACTATACATATTGTATGTACATACTATGTATATATGTATGCTTTGTCGGAAGGTCATCTTCTCTTTATATTTACAACTACTTCGTGCACGTACAAAATATTATAAAAATATTATTTCTCTATTTCAATCGGATTTTTTCGACTTTTTTTGCTTGGAACCCTAATTCATTTTCTAAAATAAGTAGCCTAACGATACTCCTTATAATATTAGCTATCTGCCAGTAAAAATCCCGTCAAAATCGGTGCGGCCAAATAGACAGACAATTTTTTTTTAAAGAACCGTATATTCTTTTAAATACGTTCAGTTGTAAGATGTTATTTTGAAATTACAAACCTACACTTATATTTTATTTATATGTTATACCTTCAACCGATTATTGCTACAAGCGACTGTCGGATCGTCACTCCACTTACACCAAATATTTACAGGAACGTAGGAAGCTCGCCATGTAATGGATGGTCACTCATCCACGTACCGACGTTGGCAAGCGCTGCTTAACCTTAAGTATCGACCCATGCGGCTGTTATTATTTAGCCACGAGCTCTACGCGTTACACAAAGAACTCATCATCATTCTCTTGCCCTTGTCCCACAATTTATTTGGGGTCGGCGCAGCATGTCTTCTTCTTCCATACTTCTTCTCTATTACTCGTCATCTCTTCAGACACCTCATTTCGTGCCATAACATCCTTCACACAGTCCATCCATGGTTTCTTTGGTCTTCCTCTCTTATACCCATTCAAAGTCATACTCAAAACTTTCCTCAAGCCATTTTTCTCAGTCCTCCGCCATTATACAAAGAACTATTGCACTAAATTAAAATTAGCTTAGATTTAGCACTGCTTCATCAGTAAGTGAATTAACTAATTTGTTATTTTTATGATTTATACTCTATTACTACGACAAATCTTTGGCAACTGTTTTATAAAAACTTGTCTATTTTACGTCATCATTATTATCTTTAGTTCTATAGTACACGCTCCTACAGGTCACGGGAGGTCGGCTATCTGCTTAGAAAAAGATAAAATGCACAAAAATATGTGATACTGATATTAAATTTAGAGCTCTACTGGTATGATAAAAGAAACTACCTACCTACTGATCGCAATCGTGCTTCTGGGTAATTTTGTGTGTTGAATGAATCTCTCGTAGGTACAACGCATACTGCAATTACTGTACCAATGTAGGTTTATTTTGGAATAAAGAAAAGTACACATTGTGAAGGATACCAGGGTCCGCAGGGAATAGGGTATTTGCCTATGTTTGTTTCTTTACGTTCAGTAAACATAGGGGAATCTTAGTAAAGATTCTGAAGGGAAGAGAAGTGGCAATTTTCAAAGCATATTTCGACAACGACCCTTTCGTTTGCTTTTGTCAATCCAATAGGAGGAACATGTTTAAGGTTATCACCATAGATATGCCACTAGGTTAAGTGCCACTGATTTCGAGTTGATACTGACCGCAATCAAACCCAATAACACTTAGAAAAAGGTTAGTAAATATCCTACTGCCATGTTTTTTTTTGTTTCTGAAGTCCTCCTAGGCAAAGGCCTTCCCCACTCCTTCCACTTCTCTCGATGTTGCGCCTCTTCGCGCCAATTAACGAGAAACCTATCCAAGGCGTCCCGCCATCTTCTCCTCGGTCTGCCGCGACCCCGTCTAACTGTCTCAGCTTTGCGGCATTCTCCTACCCACAGACATCGAAGAAGTTGAAAGAACGCTTCAACTGTTAAAAAGTGGCTGCTCGCCTGGCTTGGATCTGATTAGTGCTGATGTACTAAAGAAAATATCCGTCCTAACCAACTTAATAAATCGCTGTTTTGTTTCGGGAGTATTTCCCCTCGCATTTAAAGCTGTGGTACATCTGATACATATGACGGAAGACAGAGGCAGCGTCAGCAATTATAGGCCAGTTGCGATCTTAACTGGGTTGTGGAGGTCAGATAGGCAGTCGCTCCATGTAAAATACTGGTATTCAGCTGCATCCGGTTAGACTGGAAGCCGACCCCAATATAGTTGGGAAAAGGCTAGGTAGATGCTGATGCGATTATAACAACACTATCAAAGATATTTAAACTAGAACTAAATTATATGGTAAAAAGAAATGTTTGACTATATTTGTCGACCTGGCAAAAGCCTTTGATACTGTTTCTGTACCTACTGTACTGACAAATAAAGAATAAGAACGATTTTGACTCTGCAGGTAGTAAGTAACTTTATTTCAGTCAAGTTAAAAAAATTAAGTCGTCGCATACTTATACGTAATTATTGTTGTATATGAAAAACGTCATCTGATATAAAAAATACATCCTCTTTAAATCCCTCAGTTACAAAGCGGAATTCCCAGAATATTTCTGTAGGTAAAACCCTGAAATAAAGCTCAATGTTCTTTATTTGGATGTCACGGCTGGCGCAGTGGCTGAGCTATTGGTTGCTGCGCTGCGTGTTTCGGGTTCGATATCGAATGCACAGAACCAATATTTGTATGATAGGTGTTCCGGTTCTGGCTGTCTGTGTATGTGAGTTTATATGATTACCACGTGTTTTTATGTTGTCCACGATACAGAAAAAATGCAAAAAATGGGTCAACGTTATTAAAAAATAAAAACTGATAGGTGTAAAGTTAGTTTAAGTTCCAGTATCTGCCAGTAAAAGTCCCCTCAAAATGGGTTAAGCTTTTTCGGAGAATAGCCGGAACAAAAAGACAGACACACACAAAAATTCAAAGAAATGTTTTTTGTTATCAGTACCGTATATATTTCCATATGCAACCAGCAAAAAGCTGTTATTTTGAAATTACAAACAGACACTACAATTTTATTTATTTGTATCAGCAGCATCAACAACAAAAATTAATGTTTCTTCTATTTACTTTTATAATTTATTTCAGCCAGCCTTTATCATCATTAATTTGAACTGAACATGATTTTTTGCGTACGCCAAACATTTGGCTCCAACTAAACATTAAGCCTTTGTGCGAGCGAGACGACGCTATTAGAAGGAAAGAGACAGCGACATGAATGACCTAATGCACTGGTACGCCAACCCGGCGAAGACTATTCATGTGTTTCAAATGAAATAGTCAGGCTAGGGAAACGGCATAGAATCAATTAATATTGATGGATGTGACACTTTGTCGAGCTTTCCGATTATTTTACCTATTTTAATTAAATGTGGTTTTTTGTTTCTTCACATTCTTTACTAAAGAAAGTTACGGACTGGGTACCTTTACCTTTTTTGCATTTTTGAAATTTCAAAGACCGCAAATATTTTACGTACAAACGTTCGTTTGTTTTACGGTCGCTAGCTAGCGCTCATCATTTTTCACAAGAACTTAAAACACGAGAAGGAACTTAACATGGTACCTAAATGTTAATTATTTATTAGGAATAACAAAGGTAGGTAGTAGGTACGCTATAGACAATAATCAGTGAGCCTAGACAAAGTATAAGAGATAACAGCGATAGAAAAGCCAATAAAATCTAGGCAAATCTATAGAGCTAACTTAGACTTAGCTCAGTCCTGCTTCATTCGAGGATGAACGATTTTTGCAGTAAGTTAATGTTCTTTTCATATAATAAGCTTGTTCACAGTCACTTGCATATGCACATTAACTTTATGCTATTTTTGGATGAAGCGCGACTGAGCTAGATTGACCTAAATAACTAAAAAGCTTATGTCTAATCCAGTTTAATGTCGTTACAAATCGGTTTGAAAGCAATTACCGCTTTCCTAGGCCATGATGATTTTGAAGACATTTGTTAAATGTTTAACCAGTCAGCAACCAACATTTTGAGCGAATAATATCGAAAGTAATAAAGGTTTTATAAGGGACATAATAATCTACGACACCAGAACGCTAGAAGCAATATCCCAGTGCGTCATGAGTCTTATTTATAGTTTAATAGGTAACATTATTAGATAAACAAAATCGATCAGGGGTATATCTTATTAATATAAATCAAACAAGTTAAATGTGTGGCTAATTAAGTTAGGTATAAGAAGATCGTAAAACAAGAAACTAATAAAACCAGCACTTTTTGAAATGTTACTGGAGCAACCTTCATGTCATAACGCCCAGAAGTACTTTAGCTACGGACATTGTCCTGTCTGTTTGTCTGGTTGCGTTGTATTTCTAAACTACTTAACTTAACCTCGGATTTGGGTGCGGTTTTACGAACATTTGAGACTATATTCCGGAAAGTTGACAGTATAATATTAAACTTGCACTTACTAAAGAAATCGTTTCAAGTGCTATAATAAGCAGAATAATACTATACAGAGATACACCCCTTAAGCAGACTGCAAAGCCGACCGATATAAACTCATACAGTGACAGTCATAAACTCATAATCCTGCCCTTCTATGTTACACTTATGGTATCAGTATGGTGCAGTCACTACACATAGAAACAAATAGAACTTTATTGTTTCAAGTTATTATTCTGTACGTGCTGTTTTAAGAATATATGGTGTTTTATTTAGATCAGATTATTGTGATCACAATCAAAATCATTTATAATAGTTTTTACTTTACACTTCAAAAAAAGCTTTAAACAGAAGGATCCTAAGTTCAAAAATGTAAACATTTTGAATTTTTTAACATCAGCCACGCAGACAACGACGCTTTTGCTGTTAATCAAAGTACCGTGGCTCAACTTGTATCCCTATTTTAGTTTTGCCGTAGTCGAATAAAAATTGGGAACACCATCAAGACTTTAGCACGGCTCGCCGATCGCTTCCCCGCTGACCGCACATGTTGGCATTCTAACAGAAAACAAAAGACGAACCTTTTCAGGTTTGTACACAAAAAACTGACGGTATGGGGCCACGTTCCCTACAACTGCTGGGGTCGCAAAGAATAGGCAGCGTGCAGACGTGGAACTCTTTTGTTAGGGGTTTAAGCTGCTGCAATACTGTGTGTTTGCATTGGCGTAACATTTGCGTAAATGTCATGTTGAAATCTCTTTCTTTCTTTCTCTAAGTTTAAATCTTTTATCTTGTTAGACACCCTGTTGTATGTGAATGTTTACCCAGCCAACGCACAGTAAGGCCTTATGCTGTTATTATTTGTAACAAACATACCATGTTGAACCAAACAACATGTTAAATTGTGATTATGAAAAACCACAAGAACTTAAGAAATGGCAAACATTCACACTCATTAAGTGACAATCACAATAACAGAGACAGGGCAAGATTCTTTGACTCTACTTCGATTTTTAGGTTTACCTAGCAAAGAAAAGTCAACGGATGATTTGTCAAATATGAAACTAAGTCTCATACGCATAATATTCATATTCATTACAAATATGAACAAGTGTGAGCAAGCCTTTCTTTAAACTTAAAGTTCACATCCAAAAGAGACGCTTACGTTTCTTGCTAAAGTTATAGTGCAGTATGTGACTGTTAACGTTACACTAACATTTCTAACATCCGAAGCCACAATCCATACTCACACAGTTACAAACATCCAAACTCATAATCGTGAACGTTCCAACTCACAGTGTTACACTCATCCAAACTCACAAAATGTAAACTCATAAATTTTCACATCTTATCCAGACTCACAAGCCCACAATCATCCGAACTTATCAGCACGAAAACCTAAACACACAAACTCTCACACATCATCCAAAGTCTCCATTCAACACACAACAACACACTCTCACAAATCCCAAGTTATAAACGCCCAAAGTTACAAACATCCTGCCTCGCAAACTGTCACACTCATTCAAACTCACCATTACAATCTCACACTTCCGAAGTCACAAACACCAAAACCCACAAAGTTACAAACATCCTTCCCCACAAACTGTCACACTCATTCAAACTCACCATTACAATCTCACACTTCCAAAGTCACAAACACCCAAAGTTACAAACATACTACCTCGCATACTGTCCGATCATTCAAACCCACGATTACAATCTCACACTTCCAAAGTCACAAACACCCAACCTCACAAAGTTACGAACATCTACCCCACAAAATGTCAAATTCGAAATTCCTAAAAAAAAGCCACATTTTCCTCACAGAGGCAAACGCATCTCCGTTCCGTAACCACTTAATCTTTGGTCGAGTGTTGTGAAACCGGCGCGCGTCACTCAGTGCTGGCTCGAAGCGCGCGGGCTCACGTCGCGTCGCGCAAAATGGCGGACGTTCTCTCAATATCTATCACATTTATATCTATAATACTAGCTGTAACCGCACAGGATTACTACCACACACCTCGGCTTGGTTCCAAACAACTAGCGTCGTGTTACAATAGTGAAGGAATACCTCAAGTAAGTCGAGCTTTTCGAATACACTTTTTTTGTCTTATTTGTTCGGCTTTCGAGCGTAACTGTATGTTTGGTTTTAGTGCTTTTAGAGTTTGTTGTGTTGATCAAAAGTTTTGTTTCTGAAGAGTCAAGAACTTAATATATGATAATATAGTTACCTTATAGTAGATAGATGATGAAGTATTTTGTGATCACATAGTAGAGCTTTTGTTCGAGCTTTTGGGTGACTCGGTCTAAACTTAGTAGTGACCGCTCAAAGAGAGACCCATTATAGAAACTTTTAATGTTGCTCGTAGTACAAGTAGTCCATCTTAAACTTTGTGTCAATAAAGGTTTATAAATGAAAGGAAAAGATGTTTATTTTAAGCTCGAACGGTCGTAAAAGATATCTTTCCTTATAGATCGAAGCGTTTGGCCATACAGTCGCATTAGAACCAATTATTTACAAAGTTAACCTAAGTCTAACGCCATGTTAAGCCTACTATGACGCTTTGTCTTACAGAGCATAGGCTGTGCTTCAGGAAACTGTATTGTGTGTCTTTTTTAGTTCCAAATGTTTCAATTTGCACCCAGCTTCGGTCAAATCATACTGAGATAGGCATTTGAAGGCAACGAAATCAAAAAATCGCAAGACCCTAAGATCATCTCACTCTAAAATATGAGTTCTGGCATGTCGTGATAACATCACTGATGATACCGATCCCCCAACATAACAACACAGCAGTCTGCTATCAATGTACTGTTGGAAGCTGCAGTGAGATAAGAAAACGATTACTCTTAAGAATATTGATAAAGGAAAGCTCTATCAGTCTATTCTCATCAGCGTTGTGACTGAATCAATTGTCTGTGAAAGCTCTTAGTTTCCAGTCATGACTTATCAAGAATATCATCTACTTCTTGCGGTACGCACGACTAATGTGAGAAAAACACACGCTGTAAGGGCCAAAACCAGTGGCAATCGCTTTCATAGCGAATCGTATTACTTTACTCCAACGACTTGGATTGACATACGCTTCTGACGGTAGCTTAAGCAGTCCCATACATTTTTGACCTTTCCATAATGGTTTTTGGTGATAGAATGTCACTTTGTCAAGGCTCTCTGGTGGTTAAAACATCTTGGAGCATGTTTCAGTCCAGTGCTAATCCTGTGATCCGGCTCGAAGGACAATAGAAAGTAGTATCACTTCTTGTAGAATATTCCCACTTCTTTCTACCTGTTACATAAAGAAACAAACATCATCACCTAAAACACTGGTTCCACAATACAGATCATCTCTTGAATTACAAACGAAATCCCAACGAAACCAAATATGAATGAACTATCATAAAAACATAAAAAAGATGTATAACCCTCAGTTGCTAGTTACTTTTTGGGGATCGAAGGTTATCGAGCGGACTCGAGTTCTGTAATGAGTTCGTTAGCTCTCAGCCTAATGTACCCTTATCAGTGTAAACGGAACATACTTATCGCATCCGTCATGCTTATTTTATTGTCTACATGTAAATTGTGTCATTATTATTGTAGCTTAACGCTGCCCTTTTGGGGTGTAAGTTGGGAGCAAAGTAATAGTCACACCACCTATTTGTATGACGCTGCCGAAACTTTTGAATGTCAAAATTCACTAGGAATTGATTCTAGTTCTCCATGCGCTAAGGAAGATTCGTAAGGAGAAGAATGAGAAAAAAACGTATAAAAATAATAGTTTTGGCTGAGAAACATTCACGAATGGGCTGAAATCAGAATGCTGCTTGCAAAGGACAAGGCGAAATATTCGGAGTTGATGGCCAACCTTCAGTAATTGGAGACGCACCAGAAGAAGAAAAACAAGATTTTAGAACAGAGCTATGGTCACACACATTATGAGATTTGGACTCGTAGATTTGTAATGATGGCAGAGAAAATATCATTTGTATAGCTTGGCTAACACTGAAGAATAGACAAACAAATGCACGGAGCATTTGTTCCCAAATGAATAATAACCACGTTGATCAAAAACATACCTTAGCATATATAGATTTAAGAATACAGTATAACAGATCTTTTACTACTGACGAATAAACTTAACTGACGTAAAGAACTTCTTACTACTTCAACAAACACCGTGAGCTTACAAGTCAAATATTTGTAAAGCTAACAGATAATAACAGGACGACGCCACCCTGTAGACCAATTTTGGCAAAACGTGAGAAAAAGCTTGTTGGCCATGCTGGGGAAAAAGATCCCGAACCCTTTTTTTTTATTAAGCGATGAAAAATGCCTAACGCATACCACACCGTCCAACGAGATGGTTTGGTTATGTGGCGCTTGCACCCACTAAAAAACACCGCCGTGAGCCTGCTGACGCCTTGGTGGATGAGCCACGAGAACTGTTATGCATGACTTTCGCGACCCATCCAGCCTAACCCGCCTCCGGTCACCAAACTCCTTTGGCGATGTCCGGGCTCACCTGAGATATCGCCACCACTCGTGAGGGCCGTGCAATGCTACGACGATAGACGCCCCGATCCATCGCCCGCTGGCACCTCCTAGGGCGGCATCAGGTCGCCATGGCACCTCCTCCGCCGCCCTGTCCTCCTGCGACGAATCGCGTCAGAGAGGGAGTCCTCCTCCCAGACCGTCATCTTGCAGAAGGACGTTACCACCTCCCATGCCCTCCTACTGTCGACCATGACCTTGGCCACGGCAAGGTTAGGTCAGCCCCGATTGTTGCTGCGAGAGCACGGTGCATGACATTGCTCGAGGGTGGGAAGCGCCGTGTCCTCGCTGCAGTCGCACTGGTGACACACGGGAGTCGCCTCCCGTCTGGCCACTTTTTGCAGGTATTTGCCAAAGTAGCCATGCCCTGACAATACCTGCACCAGACGGAAGGACAATGTCCCGTGTCGCCACCGTGTCCATTCTTCCAGGATCGGCTGGATCACCCCCACAGTCCAGTGACCTGCACTGGGCGTATCCAGCCTCACTCTCCAAATCCGTAGGGTTTGGGATGGCGTCTGCCACTCTCAGCCTGCAGGACTGCGCCACGTCGATAGACTTCGGCGAGCACCTGCGCCTCTGGATCCCACGGGGTGTGCCCGCGAGGGCGCACGCCGCTTCCACTGATACGGTGCGGTATCTACGTATGAACCTGACTGCCAAGACTCTCTGTGGCCCTCGCAGTGGAAAAAGATAAGAATCCTGACAGAAGCCGAATTAAACCCAAGCACAGACGTTAATCTTGTGTCTTGTGTCATCCTTACCTGGAACCTAGCTGATTATATGCTGAACAAACCAACATGATACTCAGCTTTATTCAACATTTTAGAAGCAAGCAGATCACCATCGTGTTCTGCCGCCATCGCAAAGCTTCAAGATAACCTCTAACAAATGGTTATTCTTGAACAAAACGCGGCTTTCTGTCCATCTATTGTTGGTAGACAAAAACAAAGGACATCTGTTTTGCATTGTATAGATTCTTACATGTCTAGGAATACCTCAGGCGCATTTATTGTGCTCGTGTTACTAATATAAGCTCGCCTTTGTTCTAAAGATATTCTTCGTTGACTGAATTGAATGGCTTTTATTGGTGAAAGACTAATAAAAGCTTTTTACTCGGCTACGGCGATTGGTTTTTGATGGCGATGAGACAGTAATAAAATGGACATGTCAAAGAATAATCTCTGAATATTATGACTAGTAGTAATACTTTGGGACTAGTTTTTGCACGCAGCTTTACCGGCGAGGAGAGCGGAAATTATCCCTTTGCATCTTTCTATTATCCCATTGAAATTTTCAGTCTAACCCAGATGATAAAAGTATTGCCATGTGGTTTCCATCCCAATCCGTTTAGCCGTTGAAAAGTAACAGACAGACAGACAAGAATACTTTCGTATTATTTTATAATATATATTGTTAGATATGAATAGTCTCTGCGTTATGATATTTTATTTATCTCTCACAGGATAAAGCATCCAAATAGACTATCAGCTGTAAAAAATAACACAAAGTAGACCAACTACATAATCAATTACAGGATTACAAGCGTGACGTATTCTCTATTATGTGTAGAAATGAAATGTACCTAATGAAATGATCAATGAAGCGATTTCACGTCTCATTAGCCTTTGGTATGGAAATGGAAGCACCGGTAATGTGCTCAGACAGATGGTAAATCAACAAACAAGTACTTATCAGTATGTAGTCTAGGCTGCTAGGGATGGCAAGCGCGACTGCTGAGCATGAGATCGAGGGTTCGATTCCCAGGTCTGGCAAAGTGGTATTAGGTTTTTACATCAAGAATTTCTCAGTAGCACAACAGAATCTGGATTTGTGCCCGATTGATGGCAATAGGCTCGCCCCTGTTACACGGGACTTAAACCTAACTGGCGAAATGTGTGTATTAGGTCCACCTCTGCCTAACCCTTCTGGGATTACAGGCATGATGTTATGTAATCTGGACTGCAAACCACTGCTTGCAAAGTACTACTGGTGCTGGAGCATGAAGTCTTGGACTAGATTTCCAGGTCGAACAGGTGTATTCCCGTTGACCCCACTGGATAGCCCCACCGGTGGGGTAAACCAGAGAACGGTTTCTGTATTTGTACCTTATCCTTTGAGTATCACAGCCGTTAAATTATGTTATGTATTGTGTGTCAGAATTGCAATTTTGTGGTACGAGTTCCAACACAACAGCTACAGATCTGCCTGAAAGATAACTTTTAGCCGAAAGGTGTCGTATATCGACGTTTCCGAAGACGGTTACGCTTACGCGACACCACGCAGCGAAACACGACGCCGTTGTTACATTTATAGTCATAGTTTTATTAGGTTTTTAGTACCTCCGTTCGCGTGAAATTAATATAAAAAATATTAAATTCTTTTTTAATCGGATTTTGTTAACAATTTCAAGGGTTTTAATTTTTTTGCACGCAACCCTAATTATTTTTCTAAAATAAAAATCGCTTAAGTTAGACCTTATATTAACGGCTAACTGCTGGTAAAAGTCCCGTCAAAATCGGGCCAGCTCTTGTGGAGATTAGCCGTTTGAATCGGATTTTGGTAACAATTTCAAGGGTTGTAATTTTTTTGCACGGAACCGTAATTATTTTTCTAAAATAAAAGTAGGCAAAGTTAGACCTTATAATATCTGCTAACTGCCAGTAATAGTCCCGTCAAAATCGGGCCAGCTCTTGCGGAGATTAGCCGGAACAAACAGACAGATTCTTGCCTACTTATTTTACAAAGCGAGATCCGGTTATATCCTGGGAAGCTTGTTAAACTGACATTATTGTAGTACCAATACTCCTTGATAATTATTTCTGCCAGTCAGTAGCTGGAGCCCTGTTAGCCCTATAAAGGTCAGATGCTATTCCCAGATAAAATAGAGCATGGGTTGGATTGTAAGCCAATCCAAATATAAATACCTAGCTTTTGCCCGCGGCTGCGCTCGCGTTATGATCGTAAATTATCCGACTGAAACATTTTAAGGCGAGGTTAACCCGAGCGCCGTATGCATTAATCGCATACCCCAGCCCCCGGACGGAGAGGCGATACGTAACAAATTACGCGACGCGGGAATCGCGCGCACTGTTCAAAGAGTTCACGAACTCGAGAAGCCCGCGTAGGTACTAAGTTGCGTTACAGAGTAGAGCAATGCAGTAAATCAACTTGAATTGATAAGTATACGTTTATTTTGTTTTATATTTCAGAAAGTACCTTTTGGTTATAGATAGATTAGGTACCTACGTATTGTATAAACTTGAACCTAATTACTAATAACTCAAAATAAGTAGGTATAAGTACTTATTTATATTTGTGAGTAACGTAAATTTAAAATCTGACTGACACTAAGATCATGAATACGGGTTCAAAACAACACGCCGCGCGCCATTCGGTTTTCCATAAGGGTGCGAAATATTCGTGTCCTGGTATAAAACATCAAGCAGTAGGTAGGCCTGCACACTAACTTTAGTTAGGAGAATATTGTGTTACAATTCTTTAATTAATTATAGAAATAATATCAATATTGTAATTCAAGAAGGGTTAGAGGTAGGTATAAGTCCCGTCACGTAAAAAGAACGCTAAGCGACAGTGGAGGGGATATGTTTGTGCACGTTATACAGCCGCGTCCTTAAGTACTAAGCTACTGTTTTATAATATAAGTATAACTGTTTCATTGTAGAATAGTAATAGGTACTTTACTAGCTACTTAGTACTTTGGAAAAGGCTGGAATAAAAAAAAATTAGAAAGATTATTTGGGCGGTCAGCGTTCTTTTTAACCGACTTCTAAAAGGAGGAGGTTATCAATTCGTTTGAATGTTTTTTTTTACGTGACGGGATTTTTTGTTTGTTTTTAAATCAAATGGATTTTCTAATAAAAGTAAACACTTTTCAAAATTCATCACAACATTTATTTCAAGTAGGCCTGTTTCAGGCACTTTTGAATTGTCAACCTTGATAACACCATTCCTGTTGAGATGGTACACTATGTGAGAACGCATATGCTGCTGAACTTAGCCGCCCCGCAAGAGTTGTTAACCGAACCGAAACCATTTTATCTACGAATTCTAGTTACTAGTTTTTTCTATTAAGCATTTATAAATAGAACTAAGACAAAATATAATAGTGACATCAAATTTTGGCATAATTTGTAAAAGAAAACTGTCCAGAAGTCTGAATATAACGTTTGTAGGAAAGTAATTATTGTGATCGAATCAGAGAAGTGTGACAATGCAGAAAATGTCTATATAAATGTTGCTGCAACCACTGGCATTATAGCTGCTGGTGTTGGATTTCCGCAATTTGAGGAGATACTTTCTGCTATGGACGTGCCGGTTTTTTCACAAAAAATTTATACACATCTACAAGATTTTGTATATGAAAATTGGGAGAAAACTGCAGCAGAATCCATGGAAAAGGCTGCCAAACGTGAGAAAGAAGCGGCCATTGCTGACGGTTGAATGAAAAAGGGATTAGCTCTCATAGACGTGTATGTTGATGGAGCTTGGGGATTAAGATCTTATGGTAATAATTATAGATCAATGTCAGGGACAGTAGTAATCATAGGAAAACAATTCGGAGAAGTGCTGTATATGGGAGTGAAAAACAAATACTGTCTGGTTTGTGCCAGAGCCCAAAAGACTCGCGCCTAAAGATCACGCATGTTATAAAAGTTATAACGGATCCTCTAATGCCATGGAAGCTGACATAATTACTGAAGGCTTTAACACTTTCGCTGCCCAGCACCCAGCATATGAGTCCAAAGTCCATACTACGCGGGGTGTTGGGCAGCGAAAATGTTAAATAATCAGTTGAAATGTATGGATTAATATATGCAAGAATGATTGGAGATGGAGACTCAGCTACTTATAATAAAGTGTTGGAAGCAAAACCCTATGACCACCTAAACTCGACGGTAGAAAAAATTGAATGCAGAAATCACATCCTACGAAACTTCTGTAATAAATTGCGAGCTATTGTAAAAGAGACAAAATATCCAGTAAAACATAGAAAAACACTTACAAATGGGAAAAGTTATTGTAAAATCAATAAAATTTCACAAAAATGCAGGAAATTCAAAAAACGTTGCTATACATTTGCTGCATAAAAATATCACTAATTCGGCGGCGCATGCTTACGGTGATCATCGACTTTGTTATGATTATAACTGCTCAAAAGAAAAAAATCTTAATAACAGTACAATGAGAGAAATTCAAAACTCTACTTTCTTCTTTCGGATCAATGCTATCATCGCTACTGTAGCAGATAAAGCACGAAGTCTCATTGAAGATGTATACACAAATGTGGTAGAACGGTTTAATAGCGTTATTGCCAAATTTGTAGGAGGAAAAAGAATACATTTTTCACTGAGACGGGGCTATCAAGGACGATGTTCAGCCGCTGTGGTTTCTTTTAACAGTGAATCTGCGGTTTCATCTGTCTAAAGAAAAATTCTTGGAAGCAGTCCTAGAGGAAAGGTGAAGGAAATTGAGAAGAAGAGGTCACTAAAAAGAAAATTGAACAGAGATCATCCCACAAAAAAAATAAGAAGATTTGAAGGTACTTCTGCACAGCACAACTATGGGCCTACAAGTTCAGCTCACGATATGAGTCCAGATCAATTAGAAAAAGCCAAGGAAGATTTCCTCAACAATTTAAAAGTCTTGACAAATGATAGGCAAAATATTGAAAGAAGCACTGTCCTACAAAGGGATTGCAGTGATTGGATAGAATTGAGGAAAAATATAATAACGGCATCAAATTTTGGCACAATTTGTAAAAGAAAACTGTACAGAATTACTGCACCAACAGTAAAAAAAAAAATATATAAAAAAATATTTCTCACATTTTGTCAGTGGGTAATGGCGTGGAAAATGAAAAACAGGGGCTTCAGCAACTGGAACGACAAGAAAATATGGTGATCGAGCCCTGTGCCCTTTATTGACGAAAAATACCCATTTATTGGGGCTACACCCGACGGTATAGTTGGAAAGGACACAATAGTTGAAATTAAATTTCCAATAACGGCATTTAAGGGGGTTGATTCTGCGCAAAAACGAGCTTGAACCTAAACGTTAACGAAAATTATAAATAATATTTGTACGAAATGGGCATACTGTCACATTTCTACACTATGGCCGCAGAATAAATAATAGTATAAGTACAGAAGATTCACTCCGCAAAATCATAAATTGGACTTTTGTCGTGACACAATAAAATGCAATTCAGGCCGTACAGATCTAGTTTCGCGAATGGTCTCTATCGTAAGTGTTCATTGCGCAGTAACAGTTTAAACTATAACTATAGTGGTCATTTTCTGTTTAGTTGACAATTAAATTTGAAAAATATTGTCTTGCTCGCTGATATTGTATCGATCAATATGCGGATGCAAGAACTTCTCCTTGATGTGCCCTTTTTTCATACGATCTAAGTACGGTGAGCGTAAATCGAACGATTTAAAGCTTTAGTTGTCCTTAGGGTCCTTAACGAACAAACAAATAATAAACAAAAAACACTCAAACAAAATAAAATCGTACCCTTCTAAATCAAAGAACAAAAATAGGAAAGACAAGGAAACTCGCTTCATATCGCGACACATGGGAGCAGTCAAAATAGTGCAGCTATATACAGGGTGTTTGGTAGATGGGTGCAAAGCCTGAAGGGGGTGATAACTTAGACCATTTAGAACTTATTAAGCTAAACTTGTCTTAGACGAAGTCTGTTCCTTGTATTTTTTTTGAAACTCTAAGGTTTTTAACAATAATATCCATTTTTTTTCAATTAATTGTTTATAGTGTCCAGTAAAAGCTGCTATGTTATTATTTTTTATTTATGTAATGTGTGATTACTCAAACAAAATAATTCCCAAGCATCTGTGTCATCAGAGAAACATTCTACACCATATTCAAGTTTAAGAAACATTTAAAAATCAAGGATATGTTTTGTTTACGGCATAATAAAAAAATAAGAAAAATAGCCTCAGTTGTTCAAACCTTTTTAAAAACATGCTTGGTTATTGCCCTTTCTTTTGAAGTACTATTTACGCAGATATCTCATCAACTCTTGGAATTAGGATGTACAAAGCAAATTGAGGTCGAATATTTAATTTTTAAACAGACCAAAATAATGCAACATTTTTGTTAAAATAATTTATTGTTCATGTTCAAAATGTTTACCGTAGTTTCTTATACAAGCGCGTGCCCGTTTTCTCACTTCTGTAGTCGTGATTTTAAATTTCATCTCCTGCTTCATGATTTAAAAAGCCGTTTGATTCTTTCTATTAATTCTTCTCTAGTTGAAATTTCAACGTGCGTGTAGACGAGCTCCTTGACCCGTCCCCAAACGAAAAAATCCACAGGAGTTAAATCGGGTGATTGAGGTGGCCAAGGTATGGGCCCGTCTCTGTCAATCCAGCTCTCTGGGAAACAGTTATTTAAATGTTCTCTCACGTTTAGGATCCAGTGTGCTGGACAACCATGTTGTTGAAAAATCATTGGTCTTCTCATTGCCAATATTGGTATTTCGGTCTCGTCCAGAAGCTCTGGGAGATAGTTTTGAAGGAATTCCAGGTAATTTTCTCCATTTAAATTATCTGGCAGGAAGTGGGGACCAATCAACGTTCGGCCGCCCTAAACGTGAGAGAACATTTAAATAATTGTTTCCCAGAGAGCTGGATTGGTAGAGACGGGCCCATCCCTTGGCCACCTCAATCACCCGATTTAACTCCTGTGGATTTTTTCGTTTGGGACGGGCCAAGGAGCTCGTCTACACGCACGTTGAAATTTCAACTAGAGAAGAATTAATAGAAAGCATCAAACGGCTTTTTAAGTCATGAAGCAGGAGATGAAATTTAAAATCACGACTACAGAAGTGAGAAGACGGGCACGCGCTTGTATAAGAAACTGCGGTCAACATTTTGAACATGAACAATAAATTATTTTAACAAAAATGTTGCATTATTTTGGTCTGTTTAAAAATTAAATATTCGACCTCAATTTGCTTTGTACATCCTAATTCCAAGAGTTGATGAGATATCTGCGTAAATAGTACCTCAAAAGAAAGGGCAATAACCAAGCATGTTTTTAAAAAGGTTTGAACAACTGAGGCTATTTTTCTTATTTTTTTATTATGCCGTAAACAAAACATATCCTTGATTTTTAAAAGTTTCTTAAATTTGAATATGGCGTAGAATGTTTCTCTGATGACACAGATGCTTGGGAATTATTTTGTTTGAGCAATCACACATTACATAAATAAAAAATAATAACATAGCAGCTTTTACTGGACACTATTAACAATTAATTGAAAAAAAATGGATATTATTGTTAAAAACCTTAGAGTTTCAAAAAAAAATACAAGGAACAGACTTCGTCTAAGACAAGTTTAGCTTAATAAGTTCTAAATGGTCTAAGTTATCACCCCCTTCAGGCTTTGCACCCATCTACCAAACACCCTGTATAGCATCAACGACTCATAGGACATTCACCCATAATGCCATACACCTTTCTTGCACTTCGTAAGGATTTCGCGTTCGTTGTTACATCAGGGTAACCTGAAAGTACTTAAACTTACAAGTGCGCGCTTATGTAAACGTGTGCGTTTACGTTAGATATCGTAAATAGTGCAAAAGTATTACGTTTTCTAAGTTAGTGCCACGTTTCGTCTTATTATTATTTATGATTTTTATGAAAGTCAAATTCAAAATCAACAAACTTTACAAAAAATACTAAGCTCTACTTAAAGTTGCAAAAAATATAATTGCTTTTACAGCAAATATGGCAAACTTCCATGTACACACTCATCCTCTTTTTAACTCATTTAAGCATACACTAGCCGGCCATACTTCCATACAAGCGTAGTGTGGCGATTACTTCACTGTTTGATGGTTTACGTACAAATTAAAAAATTATACCATCTTGTCTCATCATTATCTAGCCTTGTATGGAAACAAAAAAGTAAAAAAAAAAAAATTGAAATTTTTTTGTGCTAAATCCCATGCTTCTACACCCGGAAAGGAGATAGTTTTATGCCGCAATCAAGTTTATAACATACATCTTATATGCTTTATGTATTTTATAAAGTCAGCCAACAATCATTGTGCCATAACATTGAACCAATTTGCGGCAACATAGCATTATACACTGGGTACTTCGTTGTAGCTAAATATTGTAACAATAAAATGGGGACCCAAAATGTAGAGAACCCATTGTAGAAAATTCTTGTCGATGTATACATTGTTTTGGGAGTGACTGTACAATCATACATAAAAATATCACACTACATAGGTAGGTACCTAAACAGGTAGATATGTAAGTACTATATTTATTTAAATAACACAGCAACAGATCACATTACTCAAGAGTCATGCATGACTAAGTATTATTCCCGTTGCAGTCAGACTAGTAAATAGGACATTCTTAGAACTGCCCAGATGCAGCGTATTTATTTACGCAGTAGGTAGTTTAATTAGTGGTTTTCGGTCGTCGGCAGTCGGCACACACGATGGTTGGATACAGATAAAGAAAGACATTGTTGAATGAACGACCGGTTTGAACTTCATCTGCCTTGGCGGTCCCAGATAAATTTTATGAGGATATTAATGAATGAATACGTATGTAGTATACCGCGCAATATGCAATCAATCGGGAAGTTTGAATGCGTAAGTGATTATTCTATGCTTTTGGTAAAAAAAATTGGACGGCACGGGACGCCCGGCAGATGTGAAAGATCTATGTTAATTTTAGAATTCATAATTAATTAAAAAAACCTATAACGAAATATGGAGTAAAATAAAAAAAAATAGTAACGTTAATAAAATCAATTTATTTTTCTTATTATTTTAATTGTTATAATAAAATAGTCGTTATTTTGACTTTTATTACCAAGTTCCATAGATTATAATTCGAACGGGCAGCATTTAGAGATTTATTTAATTCGTAGAGCAAAAAGTTCATTAAGCACATCACAACTTCTGTCACCTTCGCCTTACTAACCGTCAATATCAGTTGAAATGCCTGGTGACCGACAGTGGGAAAGAGATGCAGCCATACAAGACGTCTAGCTCCACCTCTATCCAACTTTGGAATCAGATCAAAACAATATTCCTTTTAAGTAGACATGGTAACCCCCCGGTCGGCGTGGAGTGTTGACAGCAAAGAGTAAAATACTTATACCACAGTGTAGCCCAAAGAGTAGAATAATTATATCAAACGGGTGTAGCCTCTAGAAGTGGCCGATGAGGGCTCTCTGTGCTCTGAGAATTTTACCCTAATATGACACACTATACTACTATATGTACACTTTATTACTTTTTTTTTTCCTGTATTGTCAAACAGCTGCTCAAAAGCCTCCCACACAGAATAACACTTGCCCATGTGTGCGGAAATCTCTGGCCGATCTTCATAAATGCTAGCAGTTTATCACGCCAGAGCTTGCCCTGGCTGGAGGCTTTACACTCAAGGCACCCACAGCTAGGTTGTACTGCGAGACGCCATTTCGAAAAAAAAAAATCTCCAGAGCTATGTAGACACACTAGCGTTTTTTACTACTTTATTACTACTACTACATACCATTTATTGGCTCCTCGTTCACTCGTTGTTTTACTTGCGTAAATGACACAAATATTCGATAAAATGAACTACTGTAAAGGGCAAATTTTATCTTTATCATGTACTTGTTCCGATATAATGGTTTATTTTAATAAAGATAAACGTTTCTGTCTCATAATACGACCGAAATAGTAATTTTATTACTTAGTTAAATTAGCCTCGTCTTTGGACATTTGCACTGGGTGGCCTACCATTTGAATTTTATTCCAGAGTTGGAAAGAGATGGAGCTAGACGGCGTGTATAGCTGCATCTCTTTTCCACTCAAGTCTTTGAGACGTCATGCCACGCATGACTCATGGTAACCACCCTGCTCGCTATTCTATGCGAGGTTGGTAGAAGTCACATGTAGGTTCGCTCGCGATGACTTGAAGATTTATTCTTTCGATACAATTAAATTATGATCTTCACATGAAAAAGATTCAAAAGGCATTAAAAGAAATGGGTCAATTTCACCCATTTTTATGGATATCTCGCCCAAAAAATGTAGTACCAATGCCACAATTATTTTCATAAGAAGTTTAAGAAGATAGTTTCCCGCTAAATCGCTAATGGATTCGGATTTTCCCATATTTTCCCACTTATGAAGTGAGACTGCATGACCTGGTTTTGACATGTTCCTTCTGCAAACACACCCTTGCGTTCACCAATATTTTGATCGGATTATACAAGGTGTTAACCGATCCTTCACGAAGCCGTCAACCAAGCATTATGTACATCAAACTAAATAACTCTACGCAAAAATTATTCCTGGGAAACAACTTTTTTTTTTGGGGTGAAAAATCACCCCAAACACACGCATCCAAAACATTGTGCTAATGGATGCATTGAATAGTGTGGGGGTCGTGAAGTAAAGTTATGACATTAAAAACTTGTATTTAAAAAAACTTGCGAAAAAGTTGGAACTTTGACCCCCAATATCTCCGTAACTGAAAGATTCCGGTATGGTTAAAAATAAAATCACAATGACGAGGAGAACAAGTGCCTTTCGGCTTCGTAAAGGATCTTGTTACACCCTTTATGACTAGGGTAACCATTTCGAAATCGGAAAAGTCAGGAAAAAAACCTGGACGTATGAAAAAATTGATCTAGTTATTTACTTGTTAAATATCTTTTTTTGTAGGTATTGAGCTCTACTCTTTTGAAGTTTTGACAAATGACAAGATTGGCCAAAGTTTGGATTTAGGGTTTAAAGGCCGCGCAAGTCTGGAAAAATCCGAACTAATGGTAACCCTATACATGGCCCTCTCACCCTATAGCTATTTTAGCAAACGGCGCATTCGTAGAAGGGTGTATCCCCTCTCTGCGGGTTTGCTTGCCAAATTCGAAAACGAAAGGTGAGCACTGCGAATTGAATCAGAGTCCTCAGCAACGGCGGCTCGATCTGACGTCCCTCGTTGCTGAGTACTCAACCCAAAGACTTTATTACACACTAGCGGCCCGTCCCGGCTTCGCACGGGTGGATTTCTAGCAATAAATATCGCCTATGTTACTCAGGGTGAATGTAGCTTTCTAATGGTGAAAAAATTTTTAAAATCGGCACCGTCGTTTTTGAGTTTATTCATTACAAACATACACACACACACAAATAAAAATCTTTCCTCTTTATAATATTAGTGTAGATAGTGTAGATAAGCCTACATGGGCACTTATGAAATGTCAAAGGATAGAGTCGCGGTTCGGGTTGGTTGTTTCCTATGGAGAAGAACTTGTAAGAAATATCATGGTTTCATTTAAAAAAATATTTGTATTATATTTTTTACCCTATGGTGTTTTTTTAAACTACTGGTCTGATAAATACTATTTTTTTATCTGCATCCGGTTAGACTGGAAGCTGACCCTAACTTACTTGGCTAGGCAGAAGATAATGAAAACACAATTTTTTTGTTATTATTTCCTCTATTTGTTTTCCTAACATAAACAATTTAAATTTTTAAACATATTTTTAAAAACCAAAGCATATAAAAAATCATGATTTTTTGTTATTATGTTTAGTCTGAATATCTCAACAATAATTATAATTCTCTGTCTTCCTTTATCCACAGAGATGTATACCAGAGTTCGAGAACGCCGCGTTCATGGTGCAGATGGAAGCAACCAACACCTGCGGAGACAACGGCGTCAAGGTGTACTGCATCCAGACTTCAGCTGGCACTTCTACTAGGTGAGCTTTACATATTTATTTATTTAAGAACTCTAGGTTTACAGTTAAAACACAAAATAATAAAAATCGTAAGTGTAAGTGATCTCGCGCACTACGCCTAGACGTATGGCCCACCGCTATCTCGAGCAAAACTGATCGGTTCTGCGACTAAATTTTCTTCCTAGTTTCGACCAAAAGTCTCTTCTGCGGCTAAAAGTCGTGGTCGTGGCTGCAGAGTGCGCCAGGTCCCTGACACAAGTCAGGGACCTGGCGCCTGGCCAGTGTTTGAACAACACAGTACTGCCCACAACATCAGAGCAAAAACTAAAACATACCTCTGTGGGGACACAATGTAAGCACGAAAGGCAGGACGCTTGATAAGCAGAAATGCACGCGAGTGAGACGAATGAACGGCCGACCAGTAACTGCGCACTGGTCCGAACGGAAGGTTGTCTTTACGGGTTTTGGGGACATAAACATGGACATTTTTAACCTTTAGAAGAGGAATTGGATTTAGCGCACCCTCAACCTTCTACAACCAGACAGTGTCAGTACCCACTTAGGGGTTTAAAGGGAATAAAAGACATTGACATGACTCAAACATGACATGTTTGTCGCATGACGAACGAACTGTGGGCCCGTACAGCTCAGGATTGGTGCCCTGAAACAGTGACACGGGGTCGCGGCCGACCACGAAGGAGATGGCGGGACGAACTGGATGTCTTCCTTGAGAGTTGGAAAGAAGTAGCACAGAATCGTGACCTTTGGAAGGAATGGAGGGAGGCCTTTGCCCAGCAGTGGGACAATATGGTTTAGCTATAATATAATATAATAATAATACACCACACACGCAGCCCCTAAACCTCCTATCTTAATACTAGCAATATAGTACTAGTACTCAAATCTATTCTTCTTATCCATTAGTAGTATATTATCATTTGAGGGAGCGAAGTTAGATTTCTTTTATATTTATTAGTGAATGGCCTAACGCGGCAAAGTCGTGGGTTAATATTCGTGTATAGCGTGTAACACGTGCACAGCGTGCATGGCGGTGACAGCATTGAGCTATGTGAGCGCCTTATTCGAGCAAGCCACGCAGGTACTAATGACGTCATTTGATGCATAGCGTGTCCGTGGTTTGCAGTGGACTCAATCACATACATTTTCTTGCAAAGCGAAGCTTAACACACGTGCGTAGCCTATCTCGCGCCGCGGTGGGCGCCTTAATCCTACTTGTCGCTTATGAAACGTCAAAAGATAGGTGCACGGTTCGGGTTGGTCATTTCCTATGGCGAAAAACCTGCTAGAAGCTCCATGATTACTCTTTTAAAAATATCTGAGGTTAAAAAATGTCTTCATCTTTTTTTACTTCTCTCCTGCAGGTCATGCGACAGCTGCCAAGCGGGCCAGTTCTCGAGCTATTACCTGACTGATCTCCACTATGAGCAAGACAACCAGACCTGGTGGCAGTCGGAGACTATGAAGGAGGGGATCCAGTATCCTAACCAGGTCAACTTGACGCTGCACTTGGGTAAGATTCCCTTTTTGTTACGTTTTTATTTCAACAATTAGAGGACCTAGAACGAATAGCATTCTATCAGCATTACTGATGATGTAAAAGTCAAGAATGCGTTGAATTAAATACCGAGAAACTTTATAGAAAAACTAAAAATCTTTGTAAAGATACGAAAGTTCCACGAAACGCATTGAAAGCGGTTGTCACTTGTCTAGACGCTCAATTGACTGACCTATGTGGTCACCAGCACCTATGAACTTCTTCTACCACCAGAGGCATTTCAGCTACGTTGCTCACCTCATATAAAATGTGTAGATATAGTTAAAATGATTCATGATATGCCTTTAAATGCTTCGAACGGTAATACAGTAAATTCTACTTAACGGCAAAAATAGTTTGTTCAAAAAACTTTATTTCATACAAAATTTTAAATTTCAGGCAAGGCCTACGACATAACGTATGTGAGGATCGTGTTCTACTCGCCCAGACCTCAAAGTTTCGCCGTCTATAAGAAGACTGATGAGGAGAGGGTTTGGGAGCCATTCCAATACTTCAGGTAATTGATTTTAGACCATAATATTATTTTCTTACGGTTCAAAAGCTGTACTGTGCCATGGGTATATTGAAAAAAAAAAACAGTAATTTAGCAGTTCTTGACTACTCCTAGAATCTGAAAGTCAAAAGTTCCTAAACTCAAAGCATAATAATATCTTGGTTGATGTTATAGTCCTGAGCACTCACAGCTTGGGACGAGTCCTCCGCTGCCTCAAGCTGGAGGCCATCAGGATTGGGTTCCCTCTCACAAGTACACTGAGTGTTGCTGAGAGTCAGCAAACCCACTTTGTCACTCATTTGGGGCAAGAATATGCCTATTTGACTATCATAAGGAATGGATGGATTGATCTTACTTTTATACGCAAAAACCACACCAACGAAAATTTTACAGTAATATGTACAAATGTATACGTATGTAGAATCTTGTACATCAGAATATCACACCATCATTAAAAGATATCGAAGACGCAGAAACTAGTACCTATTGCATAAACGTGAAACTTATATATTTGTCCGTACTTTTATTCCCTCAGTGCCTCCTGTCGCGACACCTATGGCGTTCAAGAGCAGAGGGCCGCCGAGCTTGGTGCAGAGACCCGTGCTCTCTGCACGAGCGAGTACTCCGACATCTCTCCGTTGTCCGGAGGAAACGTACTGTTCTCCACGCTGGAAGGAAGACCCTCGGCTTTCACTTTCGACAACAGTCCTGAGTTGCAGGTAGAATAATATTATTTTTCGCTGGTATTCCAGTACTATGAGTAAAACGGCCGTAGCAATTGCTTGAGACGATTCATTGGGAAAGCTTATGTCCAACTGCAGAATTTTTGCTGTTGTTATTTTTACTGTTGTCCCTTCTCACCATTATAATAATTTCTTCAGAATTGGTGAAAATATTTTCTTTCTTTCTGTCATACAAGGTGTAAACGGAGGGTCCGTTTACACCTTGTAAGACAGATCACGAAGCCGTCAACCGAGCATTCTATAAATCAAACTAAGAAACTGTACTTACGCAAAAATCATTGCTGGCAAACTACTTTTTTTTTGGGGTGAAAAATCACGTTTTACGCTAGGAGTGCAGTCGTAATGTTAGTAACCTTTGGTATGTCAACGTGGATCGACGAACTAAACTAAAGTTATCTGAAAATAAAACGCTAGATGTCGCTTTGTCGTGGATCTGCGTTCCAGCAGTTTGATGGGATTGAGCTGATCCACATTCGCATACCGAAGGTTAAAATGCATATTAGGATTCTTAAGTACCTAAGACCTACGACACATTAGTCCAGGCCATTACAACTGTCCACCTACTTCCTCAAAGATTAATATGTTTCACTTGGCAACCAGGAATGGGTAACCGCCACCGACCTCCGTATCTCTCTGGACCGTCTGAACACCTTCGGAGACGAGATCTTCGGTGACGTCCAAGTGCTGCAGTCCTATTGGTACGCTATCGCTGACGTGGCTGTGGGAGCCAGGTGCAAGTGTAACGGCCACGCTTCTGTCTGCGAAACGCAGGAACTACCCGATGGCACTAGGACCAGAGCGTGCAGGTAATGGCATTCTTTTACTCTTCTTTTTCTTTTAAAGTATGATGCGAACTAAGGTGACTGCCTTGCCGGGGCTGCGGGACTGTTCGAAAGAGATACCGCGGGGCTGGAACACAAAGGGCAAAGAAGGAACATGGAATGGTTTTAGTTAGTACGACTCTGATGATTCCAGATCCGAAAAAACAAAAACAAAAGGGACTGTATATGTGGTGTACAGGACATTTACCATGTAATCAGCTCATGACCCACCTTCACAGATGGTTTTTTTTTGCCAGTGCTGAAGTCAATTTAAATGTACTGTTTTTAGATGTAGGTACTGATGTTAGAAGTGCACTGTAAAGAGCACTCGTATTAGACATCCTCTTTTAAAAATATCACTATCACAATGAGTTGCTGTAAGAGAACTCTATTCTGGGTTAAACTCGGCATTGTAGACAAGCTATAATAATTATTAATGCTATTTTTATGTTTTTCCATAAACATATTTATTTGTTAACTTTTTGGAAATTAAATTCTAAGTGCAGTACAGGTATAATGTGACGGCCTGATGATGATGATACAAAGCAAATGCTGGTTATGTGTCGGTAAAGTAGCTTGAGGTCATCTTTTTCAAAACATTGTTTCAGTCTCGTTTAATTATGTTAAGTAAATCATTTGTTTTATTTAATTAGGAGAGAACTTACATTTTCCTTGCTCATTGTTGAAATTATGATCATATGAAGATCGCAACACAAAATAGTAGTATGAATCTCTTATGTGTGTGTGAACTGAGGGATCACACTGATATTTCGCAAAATAGAAATCGGAGGATTTAGTACGAGTAGTAGACTTAAAACAATTGTAGAACAAATCTGGGATTTTCTAAACAAATATACTAAAAACTACAGCCCTTAAAGTGCGGTCCCTCAGTCCTGTTCAGTGTTCACGTACACGCACATGAGTCTTTCTAGAATTGTCTCTGCTTCTTTTATTTTGCTTATGGAAATCCTCATGCATGCTCTCCACCCTGGTGATGCGGAGGGGTCTGTCATCGATACCCATATCGATCAATACCGATACAAAGTATTCCAATGCAGGACAAAGGCCGCCCTTCCTTTACCCCTATCCATTGCTGTTATCAGCCAATCTTTTAGAAAACTTTTTCATTCGTCCTGCCCTTTTAACCCTGCGCTTAAACACTACATATTTTATACTAAAACGCTTATTGTTTTCCAGATGTGAGCACAACACAGCCGGCCGTGAGTGCGAAAGGTGTCTCGACTTCTACAACGACGCGCCTTGGGGCAGAGCATCCCCGACTAACGTACACGAGTGCAAGGGTTAGTGTCACTCACATTGCTTGCCATGCACTGCGAATTTGTTGTTCAATGCGAAAGTCTAAAGTTAGCATGTGATGTATAGATTCACTGATGTTCGATATTTTAGTCGTGATTATTTCATCAACACAACTTAAATGGTGAAGGAAAACACTGGGCGCGTCCTACGACAGAAAATTCTAAGATAGTTATCCACCGAAGCGCACAGCGCCCGCATAGTGGTTTTTAGACCCATTTCCTCGCACATATTAATTAAAGCTCGCCCAAGACACAGACATTTTTATCCTCGAGGAGCAGACTCCACTTTTCACTCCTACTGGCTGACTGCGAGGAAATAAAACCGATTCGATTTTATAAATATGTCGTCGCGTCGCGCACCAACAATAATGAGAATATTTTGGCGGATTGTGCTATGCGTATGTTTATAAGGCCAGCAAAGTACAGTTGGATGTTATTGTGGATCACAAAAATTATTCAAGACATATTGGCCTCAACTTGTATCAACTTATTATATTATTACTTAATATTAGCTGCGCCCACGGCTTCGCTCACGTGACCGCGTATTTTTTTGGCATTGTCAATGATTATGAAGAAAGCAAAATATATATGCAACTATCCTGGGTCCTAACGGTTAATAACATTAAAAAAAAAACTTTCAACTCTGAGTCAGCCGATGGAAAACAAAATTGAGAATAAAAACACGTCACTGAAAAATACTGTAGAATCACAAAAACATAGGACATATTGTATTTAGGGATATCAGTTTCATGGCATGTGATATTATATGATATTAAGTTCGGGTAAGTTATCATTCGGACAAATGATGATTAGGACAAAAAAAAAATATGGCACTTTAGATTATGGATAAAAAAGTTAGGGAACACAATAGAGTACTGAATACGTGGTAAGCGTTTATGCGTTCGTGTCTCTTACACCCTGTATTTGTGGAAACTTACTTTGCCAAATCTATCATTTATGACATACACCTGAATAACAGAAATAGAGGGTATAAAATCCTACATAAGTATCTGTGTAATAATGCCTTTTTATTCCTATGTATAATTATGTCGTTGATAACAAAATGCCCTGCGAATTTAAAATAAATTACCTAGTATGAAAACGTGATGATTGTGACGCATGGCCGGAAATAAAGACCAATGCGATAGTACCATCCTACACTTTTTATCCGCTTGTAACAGTCATGAAATATAAATATGTTTTCTCAGCATATTATGAAAAGCACGACGAAATACAAAGTATTATATTGTTTAAACACCTTGTATGGAAGTTGTCCGTTTAGGGCACAACCATAAAATAAAATAGTAATTTTTAAAAATGGCATTATTAATAGATTAATATGATAAGTATCGAAAAGAAGAAGAATAAAGTATACAATATCCTGGCGAAAAAGACAGTTGCTTTGCAAACAGTACACGATGATATCTAACTAGGAAGCTCTTAGTTCCTCATGATAAATACCACCACACCCTGAACCATCTCTTTTTACAGCTTGCAACTGCAACGGATTCTCGAACAAATGCGAGTTTGACAAGGACCTGTACGAGCGCACAGGCCACGGCGGTCGCTGCAAAGACTGTGCGGAGAACAGGGACGGCGCCAACTGTGAGCGGTGCAAGGAAAACTTCTTCCAGGGTTCCGGAGACATTTGCTTACCTTGCAACTGTAATCCTACTGGTAAGTTCAAACAATCCAACTTTCTGATCTCAAATAGCGTTTGAAATGACACGCGTGTTGAGACAGCGACTTCGGAGAGAACCTATGAAACCATCTGCTTAAAGCATTATAAGAGTCACCCATATGGAGGTAACACGGACCTAACAGACGTGCGTGTCGCTGACGCAAATCGCGTCACTCGAGGACGTGGACCCCCGAAACATTTGGGACGAATAATACTTTGATACAGTCAGGATTCTAATGCAGATACTACATATCTTATTGGTTTAGAATGTGCCATACGCTCCTAAGGGGTTCAAAGTATTAGCTTAACTGCCGTTGATCTCGTCGACTGCTGAGCGTCCTGGGTTCGATTACCGGGTCGGGCAAAAAGTGTAATTGCAATTTCTAAACAGAAATTTCTCAGCAGTAGCCCGGAGTTTGGAAGTTGGCGATGTGAAACTCCGTGCCTCAGAGAGCACGTTAAGCCGGTGGTCCTGCGCCTGCATGGTATCTCTCCGGTGATGTCGGATTGCCATAATGTTTCTGCACTTGTGAACTATAAAATCCCCCGCACCGATGGCTAATCTCCGTTCAGATTGGTCACCGTGACCGAAAATGATCAGACTGGCTATTATTATTATTAGCTTACAACTTCGGAAATATGAAACGCCTAGTCATGCTTTCAAAGTAAAACGCCTCTTTAACGCACCAATGATAAGGTTCAGTCAAATCGGTACAGACGCATTACGGATCGAAAGCGGACACTGACAGGTCCTTAGGTTACCTGTCAGATTCAGGTTTGGTCTGTTGTGGTATTGGTCCGTACCGGTTCAATCGATCCTTTATCGGGTTTTTAACTATCGTTCACAAATTAGAAACTGAATTACAATATATATTTTTTTTTATTGTCCAGGATCCCGCAGCCTCCAATGTAACTCCGAAGGCAAGTGTCAGTGCAAGCCAGGAGTGACGGGTGACAAGTGTGACGTCTGCGCACCGAACCACTACGAGTTCACGACCCAGGGCTGCAAGCCTTGCGGGTGTAACGAGTCGGGATCCTACACCAACACCCCACAGTGTGACCCACAGACTGGGGTGTGTTTGTGCAAGCAGAATGTGGAGGGACGGCGGTGTAGAGAGTTAGTGTTCATTGTTTTTATTTTCTTTAAAATTGGGATCGGGATGTGGGTGTTTAGGTCGGGTTCTGGGCCAACCAGATGCAGCTGAATAACATTTACATGAAACGATTATCCCAACTGGGGTTATTCTGATGTTCTCAATTTGACATGTCCCATTGGCCTTCAGAGCCGGTCTACGCGTAAGGACTGACATGCGGTCCTAACTTAAAGCAAATATAAAAATACGAGGCCAAAGGAACCAAGCAACAACTGAAATGATAAGTTATAGAGATGATAGAATTACTACAACAACTTAGAAAGATGACACTTTAACAATTCCAACACTTTCATCAACATCCAGTAACCCTCCTGTCATCTTCCAGATGCAAGCCAGGTTTCTTCAATCTAGATATCAGCAACGAGTTCGGCTGCACTCCCTGCTTCTGCTTCGGACACTCGTCACAGTGCAGCTCGGCCCCTAAGTACCAAGCCCATGAGACCAGCGCTCACTTCATCAGGGATGCTGAGAAATGGGCCGCTGAAGATGAACAGGAAAGAAATGCGAAACTACAGTTTAATGCTAATACACAAAATATAGGTGAGAATGGACTATTTTTTTTTTCTGGCTGGTAAACAAGCAGGTCTCACCAGAGGCATTATAGATGCGTTGCCTTTTCACAACAAAAGCTGGAATGTATGATATTCCTGTATCGGGCATATCCTTGACACCGTAACACAGTAATGCTATTTGGCGGAAACGATAGATATAGTGGAGTGGAG
This sequence comes from Noctua pronuba, assembly GCA_905220335.1. NCBI lineage: Eukaryota > Metazoa > Arthropoda > Insecta > Lepidoptera > Noctuidae > Noctua > Noctua pronuba. The sequence goes on along the minus strand of LR999891.1, from coordinate 3,955,640 downwards.
CCTTTCACGAGTTCTTTCTCAAAAAGTTCGGCTTCAACTTATTTTCAGTTTTGTCTCTAGGATGGGTCCTGAGGTGTTTTGGTAATGCAATTGTCCTTACATAGCAGTGATCACTTATCAGCAGATGTGCCGTATGCTTGTTTAGCACCTAACCTAAAAACACGAAAGAATCGTTTTTGTCAGATCTATAACTTGACAGTACGGTTGGCGCAGTGGCTGAGCGATTGGCTGCTGCGCTGCATGTCGAGGGTTCGATCCCCGCATGGAACAAATATTTGTATGATCTACAGGTAGTTGTTCCGGGTCTGGCTGTTTGTTTATGTGAGTTTTAAATGTTTGTAAACGCACCCACGATACCGGAGAAATTCCTAGTATAGGGCAACGTTTATATAAAAAAAAAACTAACCACTCATCTTTTCTGCAGCCGTCGCTTCTCAAGGAGCAGAAACATTGTACTTCATCGCATCAAGCCAGTTCCTTGGTGACCAACGACCTTCATACAACCATGACCTGAAATTTTCGCTACGACTCGGAGAAATTCGGGGTTACCCCTCGGCTCAGGACATTATACTGGAAGGACCTCGGGCTTCCGTGTCTATCAATATCTACGCACAGAATAATCCGGAACCTACTAATCAGGTATGTCTGTTTGTTTCAAGATGGTTGTTGCTGTTTGCGTTTTTTCTTGTGCCACTTAATTTTATAATTAAGTCCTGATAAATATGCGAATTGTGTTTTCAGAGCTCTAATCCAATTTAAGAATACTGTATTTAGAAGATATAATCGTTGCGATTGATTTGTTTTTGGAGATGCTTTTGCAAGCAGAAGACGATTGTAATTTTTTCCCTCATATGCAATTTAAACATGCTGTATATTTCATGTTTAAACTCGTCACGCCTGTTATCCCTGAAACTTTTAGCAGAAGTGTACGTGTACTTATTATACACCCACATATTGAAGCCCCATGTAATAGGGGGAGCGCCTATTGTCCTTTTTTCTGTTACAACGAATTGATTACTAGATTCTACCATATGTGGTCTATAGGTCCTATGGTGTTCGTGAATATGCTTGGCGATCATAGATAATCATCAATACTCTTTCAGTCTAACAAGAAGTAAACGCTTTGCGAATTCAGTCCCTTCCACCTCTCATCTCAAAAATTGTTGCAGGCACAAGAATACACCTTCAGACTCCACGAAGACCCTCGCTACGGCTGGTCTCCGACCTTATCAAACTTCGAATTCATGTCCCTTCTGCAAAACCTGACCGCTATCAAAATCAGGGGTACTTACAACAAGCCTGGTGAAGGTTATATGATGAACTTCAAGCTGGAAACTGCGAAGATTGGGCGAGAGAAAGGGTCTGCTCCTGCAAACTGGGTGGAGAAGTGTTCCTGTCCTAAGGCCTACGTTGGGGATTACTGTGAGGAGTGTGCGCCAGGGTTCAAGCATGAGCCCGCTAATGGAGGACCCTACTCGACTTGTATACCCTGTGACTGTAACGGACATGCGCATATTTGTGATACTGCTACTGGTGAGTGTCATAATTACATCATGAGCCTATGGTAGTACTATGAAAGGCACAGCTAGATTTTCTGGTGATTATTACGCATTTTGTAGTTTGATCAAACACTAAGTAGATCAGTTAATAGAGCATGGAAAGCCAATGCAACTGCTTTTGGGAAAAGCAAAATTCTGACGTAACCAGGATCCTTTTCCCAAAAACAATTTCAATCGATGTCCCAGTGAATTGAACAATATTAACGGATACACAGGGACTTAAACGTAACTAAAGAGATTTAAATTAAACATAAATGGATTATAAGATTAAGAAACACAAATTAAGCTTTGCTAAGATACTCCCTGGTCTTTTTCCTGACCTGTTGTCGCTCCCTGAAATGGCTTGTGAACTTCACGCTTAAAATAAAAAAAACCCCTGTCAACTTTTGTTTAACCTGTGACAAAGAGAAAAAAATGGTTACAGACCAGCGACGAGGATATTCTTATGTAAAGGGGAAATACGGTCCCGGGTGTCATTTGTAGATCTTTGGCAGTCGTTAGGTAGTCAGTGGCCCAAAAAGTCTGACAACCAGACTTACCAAGGGGTATCGTATTACCCAGTACTAACTGGATTGTGGAGGTCAGATAGGCAGTCGCTCCGTGTAAAATACTGGTATTCAGCTGCGGTTAGACTGGAAGCCGACCCTAATATAGTTGGGAAAAGGCTAGGCAGATGATGAGATGGTAGGAAAAAACTACAGGACGCCACTTGCTACGATCCATACATACTCCTTTTGGCTTGTCCACGTCTTCCTCTTTCCTTCATGCATCTAACTTCATTGTTATTTTCTTTTTTCCAGGTTTCTGTATCTGCAAGCACAACACAACGGGCAGCAACTGCGAGCTCTGCGCAAAGGGTTTCTACGGCAACGCGATCGCGGGCACCCCTGACGACTGCACACCTTGCCCGTGTCCCAAGGACAGTGGCTGTATCCAGCTCATGGATGGCAGCATCGTGTGTACTGACTGCCCTGAGGGATATGCTGGTAAGAAAATGTTAAAATTAAACCAGTGTGTATAGAAAAAGTAACATATCGGTGACAAAGACATTCAAATATTTACGAGCGATAGACGGGGCAAGACAAAGAAAATCGTATTCCAATACTTGTACTTATTAACAAAAACAGTCTGTCTATTTCCACACGGCCACTTGTCAGGCAGCATTCGTGTGTCAAAATCAAAATATTCGGGATCAAAATTTTTGTATGACTTTATTTCCAATGTCCGCTCTATAATTCTTTGAAGTCTCTTTGTTCAGCTCTAACGAAGTTTATTTTATTTTTTTAAAGATGAAGAGCTTTGAAACGCCTCGAAAGCGACTGTTAATTGTTTTGGCCCTCATGGTGATTACAAAATAGGGATAGATTTAGGCTCTCCCTAAATATTTTTTTAGGCCGATCAAACTAGTTGCTCAGTTCTGGGCTGACGCTATTTAGATTGCCATCGACACGCTAAGAAGAAGAAGAAGAAGGGATCATTTTGGGTTCAACAGGAAAAATCTTGAATGTTACGTAAAGGGCAATTAAAGGTTGCGCCAAATTATTACAAAAACCAAAATGCTGCCAGATGTTAATGTTGTCAATGTGCTCCACCTTTTTCCATTATAAATAGGTTTGTCATGTACACAATGTGATTAACGCCGTCTTATCGCTCGCTCTCTCTTACAGCAGCCTCGCAAACCCATAAAGACTCATTCGCTTCTCATTTGTTTTCTCACACCCTCTTTTATTTACAGGACCAAAATGCGAGGTCTGCGCCGACGGCTACTTCGGTGACCCGACCGGTCAGTTCGGGCCCCCGAAGCAGTGCGAGCTCTGCCAGTGCAACGGCAACGTGGACCCGAACGCTGTCGGCAACTGCAACCGGACCACCGGAGAATGTCTCAAGTGTATCTACAATACTGCTGGGGAACATTGTGACAAGTGTTTGAGCGGTAAGTCGGTAGAATGCTTATTCCGTAAAATGTTAAATTCACTGACAGTCAACGCACAGCCTAAGCCGAAAAATGATGGAACATGAAAATGTGCTCAAGAATTAGGTACCCTGCATTAAGAAGAGCAGTAGGACCCTAAAGAAGTATAAATGGATTATTTTTGCTGGTTGGAAATCCCATCCCGGCTTGTTTACCGATATAAAGTACGGAGCAAAAACAACACGGTAATATTTGAGCGCAGCCCTCATAAACCAAAGTCGATAAAATTTTATGACTTCCCGGTCCTAGTCAGTAGTGGCAGACCAACGTTTGGACCTGTATCCGACTACTTCTAATAAGCTCGTCTATTTTCGAATCACAATTCTCAGAGCATGAAGCGAGGAGGAAGCTACACCGGGGCTGCGGGCCTGTTCGAAAGAGATACCGCAGCCCTGGAACACAAAGGGCAAAGTCAAGTCAAGTCATTTGATGATTTCCCATCCGAAAAAAATAGGAGGAAGCTACACCGCAGTCTCACTTTTGTGAAAAAAGAGTTGTTAATAGTCGAAAATAGTGTCGCGCGTTGTTGCGTAGGTAAAAACACATAACATAAGCATAGTTCTAAAAAACCAGCTTTATCAAATCTTTCCAAATCCAGGGTACTTCGGAGATGCCCTCGACCCCAAGAAGAAGGGTGATTGCAAGCCGTGCCAGTGCCACGAAGCGGGCACAGTGGAGAGTGCCGAAGGACCTCCTCAGTGCGACGGCCTCACTGGGCACTGCAGCTGTCATCCCCATGTCATCGGCAGGAACTGTGACAAGTGCGAGGTAAGTTGAGTAAGAAGACGTGTTCGTTTTATTTTTCAGTACTTTACTGTGAATACTTACAAAGTCATGTCTCAAAATCTATGGATCTATACATTATCAATTTAAATGGTCTTTTTAACTTTTCACTAAGACACGCTTAAATGCGGCACGCTACATGCATAATTATATTATATTATCTAGCGGTTGCCTGCGACCTTCGTTCGCGTTAAATTATTATGAAAAAAACCCTTTCTGGTACTAATTCCAAGGGTTTAAATTGTTCTGCACGAAACCCTAATTTATTATTTTAAAAATCATCTCATAACAATGAAATATTTTGAACCCAGGATGGTTACTTCAACATCAACTCAGGGGTCGGCTGCGAGACCTGTGACTGTAACCTGGAGGGCTCCTACAACAACACCTGCGACCCGTACAACGGACAGTGTTACTGCAAGCCTGGTATAGACGGGTAAGTTCCTCTAGTGTTCTCCATCATCCTAAAGTTTACTTCAAACTCCAATATGATGCTGAGCTCATGCTCAGCGGTACTGCTTGGTCCTCGGTTCGTTTGTCAGGTTGGTTAAAGTGGTAATGGATATTTCTATCTGAAAGGAGAAAGATAAGCTCGGTATTAGAATTTGTGCATGGTTGTTGGCAATCGGCTTGCTCCTATTAAATGGGACTTAATCATAACTGGCGAAATGTGGGTACATCACTAACCCTTCAGGGAAACCAGACGTGATGATGTTTATGTTTAGAGAGTATCACTAGAAACTGAGCTATATTTTCGACTTATCATCTTTTTCCGTTACCAGGCACCCTGAGAATACTGTCAAAATACCTGATATAATTTACTACGTTTATTATTTGAGGGAGGTTTCCGCCCTAGAATGCGTGGACTTATCGGTTAGCCCATTGTCATTAAACCTTAGAAAGATCACTCTCGACGACAATTCTGTCTTGTGTGATTTTTTTTTGTCATAACTACATTGACCAATCTGCACCCCAACTGCGTAACAAACTTTCAATCAAATTCTGAAGTATTTTAAAGGAAATTCCTGATCTATTGCTACATAGGTTGGATTAATACGTCTGCTCAAAATTGCAAGTGCATTACGCAATTTAACCGCAGTTTTTCAAAAACATTTAACACCACAGTAAAACTATTGTTCTTCATCCTCCAGTAAACACTGCGACCGCTGCCGCGCCTACCACTACGGGTTCTCCGCGGACGGCTGCCGGGACTGCGACTGCGACGAATGGGGCTCCACGAACTACCAGTGCGATATGTCCGGCCAGTGCTCCTGCCAGGAGAACGTTGAAGGAAGGCGCTGCGACAGGTCAGGTTCATACAAGTTTAATATTATATACTGAACCGATTCATGAATTTATAACTATCTAGAATCTCGGAACATACATGGGGTATTTTTCGATAGTCTTTGGAAAGATAAATCTATTTTTTATGACGTCACGTTAAAAAATGAAATGAAAAATGAATAGTGGCTTTGGTTTCCAAGTGACCATTTAACAAAAAGTAGAAGGCCTAGACAAAATTACATTCTGAAAGTAGCTACAGAAAAACTTCTGTTAAGTAATCCCGTTGCTAAACTTCGTAGAAAAACGTAATTCAACAGCGATTTTAACTATCTACGCCCCTCTAAACTAAGGGCGCTTTCTGATAAGCGTACTTTTGGCGCGTGTAAGCTCGTCTTTTGGAAGCACGCGTAGGCGCGTATTGCGCCTTTGTCAAACGCACAACCCGTACGAGCGTTGATAAACTCACACTCGCGGGCCGCGAGAGAAGCTCGTAAGCCGATGCGAGCTTATGTGCGCAAATATATACGCTAGTTAGAAACCGCTCTAATCCCCGTTCAACTTGCAAAAGGTTGAATAGTCCCAATTCTTAATAGTGTCCTCCTTTGCTAAATGAGATGCCTTAATGACATAATTAATATTCCCGTGGCATTCCAGGTGTATGGAGAACAAGAAACGTCGTGCAGATGGTCAGGGTTGCGAGGACTGTCCTGCTTGCTACAACCTCGTGCTGGATGCTGTCAACCAACACAGAAGGGAGCTCAGGGAACTTGATGACGTAAGTATAAACAGTTTCTTCTCTCATATCGGCATGAACTGCATAACATTTTTTTTTATAGAGTTGTATTATCCCACTCCTGGACTTAGGTTTTCCTCCACAACTTTTCTCTCTTCCCCATATGTTCTTCGGAAAATTTTCCATAAATATTTCAAATATCCACACCGAAGTTACTTATTTGAACATTGATCCACACGTTTGCAAGTATGCCCACTAGGCAACAACGGATTACGAAAGCCGTAAAAGTTATAGAAACTTACGCATACGTAAACTGCGATACATAAAAAGTATTCGATATGGATGCACGTCATTGTCAAGGGAGGAAACTCTGGTGTGATGACTATTAATGGAATGCCTTTGTATTGATAAGAATATTAGGTAGCTGGTCAGCAAGGCGGTAACGAAACTGCTCTGGGTGCACTGAACATTTATCATCCACAGCTCGAGTTCACCCACTGATGGGTATAGCTATAACACTGGATATAAATCTTTTTATTTGTACCAACCTACACGTTCCTATGCAAGTTACATACAGCAGTCCAATCGACATTCACTTGACTTAACGAACCTGCTACTTACTCTCACTAAATAATACTTTTGCTTTGTGCAGATTCTAGCTAAAATCTCGAAGTCTCCTACGGTAGTCGACAACGCAGACTTTGACAATGAGCTGCAGCAAGTGAGGGGTGAGATCGAGCGTCTAGCACAGGACGCCCAGGCTGAGCTGGGCAATGGACCCGGGGCCAGCCTCACGGACAACCTGGCTGAACTGGCTGATAGACTCGCTGATGTCAGGTAAGAAACCACAGAGTACTAGGTAACCAGTCAGAATAAACGAGAAATTGCTTGTGATTTGGTAGTCAAGATAGCACAGAAGAAGAAGATGAAAAAGATGTCTGCGGCCAAAGTGCACCTGCCACGTCCAAACTCAGGCATATTTTGTAAAGGCGAACCTGAAATCGTTAAGACTATTAAGTAGTTGAAACTTCCATTAGCACTAAAGAACATACCTACTTAAACAAACATTAATAATAACGCTGTATATTTACAGAAATATGCTGTTCAAGATTGAAGATGAAAGCTACGATGGCAACGAAGCAGTGGAAAAGAGTAAGGGCAACGTGTCCAAAGCAGAGGACACTATAGAAGCCGCACAGAAGGAAATCAATGTAAGACCATCTTAATCATAACATCTTCCTTTCCTTTTCCCATATTACTTGGGGTCGGTGCAAAACGTTTTATTCTTCGTATAGGTCATATGGCATTTACTCCTTTCTTCTCTTCTTTTACATCATTCCTCACACAATCCATCTATCTTTTCTTTGGCATTCATCTCCATACATCCATCTCAATCTTCTCATCTCCGCTTTATGCAATATTTTTTCATCCATTTTTCTCACAGTCCAGCATTCATATGCATACAGTGAGACTATCTTAATAACATAAGAATATCTGACGAAATAAATTAATGGACATGAAGCTACTACTTTAACGTTCATGTCCATTTATTTATATTCCTGATAAAGTAACTCAATTTCTAGTAACAGTAAATTCTATGACGACCTACCGATTGAGTGTCTGTTACTGCGGCCAAGTTACATTAAACAAGTATGCAGAAAATGTTATAATGCACAAATACTTTTATAATCAGTCTGACACGACCCGGGAAAGGAATACTCATCCCTGCCTTTTCCTATCTCAGTGAAGTTTTAATTTTTTATTTTACATAAAACCATATTCAGTCTCTCCTATCCATTAAATTCAAACAACATAGCAAACATCTTTCACGCTAATTACATTACTATCTTTACCTTCCCAGAGTGCGTTGGAATACATGGACGGTGAGGGAGCAGCAGCTCTAACCAAGGCTCGCAACAGATCAGACCAATTCGGCAAGCAATCCGTCGATATGTCAGCCCTAGCCAAGGAGTCCAGACTGCTGGCAGAAAAACTGGAGAACGAGGCCAAGAACATTCGAGAAATTGCCGACAAAGCATTTAATACTTCGCTTACAGCAAATAAGATTGCTAAGGATGGAATTACTAAACAGGCTAACATAAGGTAACTTTTTTATCTGTGTTAAGGCGTTTGTTTTTAATTTGTAAATCAGTGACAGTGATTACGGGTATTCACAAGCCCGTAAGTGGTCATTTACGAAGACGCGGCGCGTCGGGCGGCGCGTTGTGCGGCGCGGCCCGCTTTCAATTCAAACATATGGCGATGTATGAGAGCGTTTACGGAGAAGCGTTTTTACACGCGTTTGCTTGAAGTGCAGCGTTGCCCGCCGCGGCGAACGCGGCGGCGAACGCGGCGGCGGACGCGGCGGTGAACGCGGCGGCGAACGCGGCGGCGGACGCGGCGGTGAACGCGGCGGCGAACGCGGCGGCGGACGCGGCGGTGAACGCGGCGGCGAACGCGGCGGCGGACGCGGCGGCGAACGCGCAAACGCTCAAATACGAACATATGGCAGATGACACCGCCGCATCGCCCGCCGCGTCGCCCGCCGCGTCGCCCGCCGCGTCGCCCGCCGCGTTCGCCGCGGCGGCGCACGCCCCGCGTCTCCGTAAACAACATCGGACATTGCCATATGTTTGTGTTTGGGCGTGTGATAACGCGGGCCGCTGCACGCGCCGCCTCTCCGTAAACGGAAAAAACGCGCACCGCGCCGCGCGACGCCCCGCGCAACGCGCCGCCCAACGCGCCGCGTCTCCGTAAATGGGCACTTAGTCTGACAACAGCCTTATCAAGGTGTATCGTATTAGTATTACTCAGTAATTGGGTTGTGGAGGCAGTTGCTTCACGTAAAATATTGGTAATCGGATGCATCCAGAGACTAGAAGCCGCGGATCATAACATAGTTGGGAAAAGGCCACGTATTTAAAAATACTGGCAGGGCTGCATTCTAAGCTATTCTAATATGTTTAACTTTGAATAACATGGTAATTAAGGTGGAAACGCCAGGGTAGCCCGCGAAATGCAAAATTTCTTACGTTTTTATAATTTGCTGGTTAGTGTCAGGCTGTATGCTGAACCAAACATGATTTGCGGCCGTAATATGCATGTATTTATAGGATCATAATAATTAAAATCATGAATCCAATCCTCAAAGATCATTTAATCCCATTGAATGACGAAGAAAAATTAACTAAGATAAATTTAATTTCACGGGCTACTTTTGGGCTTCTTCCTTAAGTTGTTAGTTGAGCATTGCCATCCAACTTGTCAATGCTGCCAGCCTTCAGCGCACATCTCCTGTTAAATTTTTGGATGCCCTGTTATTCGTTTCCCCTTTTCATACTTGTATATATTTTTGTCTATTTTTAGTTTGTAAATAGTTTAACTGTTCATAAATTAAACACCCGCCTTTTTAGTAACGAGGTCCAAATCCTGACAAACGAGCTGAACGCAGCTTCTGGAAAGCTGAACAGCATGACAGAACTGGCTGACCAGGCACTGAAGAGGGCCAAGGAGGTGTACGACGAAGCCCTCGGACTGTATGCTGAAGTGAACACCACGCTGCTGCCTGATATCAAGCTGAACAAACTCAAAGATACTGCGAGGGAAATGAATAAAACGGTAAGGGCTTTCTTTGTCAATACTCCGTAACAATGATGTGTCGACCGCGTTCAATTATAATGGATTTACCTAAAGGCCTCTAGAACCTGACGATACCTAGTTTATTTCTCGTTCGATTTGTATAGAGACACTTCTTTACACCTCATCAGCCTTCAGCAGTTCACTGCAGGCCTCTCTACTTGTATGCCATTGAACTCTACTCTCGGCTACTTTCATTTGGCTGCTACCGGCCTCCTACCCTGAGAGCTTCCCACCTTACGCCATTGGAAGTCTCCACTCAAGAACTTCTTTACACTTATCCTAACTTTCCAGATTGACGAAAAATCCTTCGAGTTGGATCAGTTAATGGCTGACAACGAGAACACTTTGGACCAGCTAGAGAGCGCCATCAAACAGGGCCGCGGTCTCCTAGACCAGGGTCACGACAGACAGGACGAGTTGAATGACCTCCTGGCAAGGTTGGACGAACTACAAGAACAGGCCAGGAACGATGTGGACCTCACCAATCAGACGCTGAAGGACGCTAACGTGATATATAAGACCCTAAAAGGTATGGTTGCAAAGCAGTAAACAAAAGAGGTTAGAAAGCCGTCAGAGTAGGTCATCATACCCCAAAATGTGCCTTTTTACCCAGTCTGCCGAATTCTTAATGAGCTGTGGTCCGAAATAGCTGGTGTGTGGCTGTGGAGACCTAAAGATCCATAGTAAACTATTGCAGTATGATGTCATAATAATTCTCTCTATCCGCAGAATTCAGCGACCAAGTGACAGAATCCCGCCAGTTAGCCGACCAGGCAGCACTGGACGTGCCGGCAGTACAGCAGAAGATAGCCGCGGCGGAAGACAGCATCAACAGCATCACTGAGCAGCTGTACACCGCCAGTGACAAGGCTAAAGAGGCTAGGGATTTGGCGCAGCAGGCACAGAAGGAGTACGCTGACAAGGCTTCGGAGGTATGTAGGCAATGATCAACTTCTGGGCGATTCTCACACGAGGTGTTAAAGCCGATCTTACGTCGCATTGCCTTGTATGTAATCCATTGATGCCTAACACATGAGGTCGTGGGAGAATCGCCGGTTTAATGATAACAGTTGCACGGTGCGTTCGAAGGTAAATCTAAGCTTGTCCAGGTCGGTCCGTGGAAGAGTCATTACAGGTTAAGCCATTGGACCCGGCTGCCATTTGTAGATCTTCGATAGTCATTACTGGTAGTCAGTGGCCCGAAACTCTGGACAACCAGTCTTACCAAGGGGACGTCTTACCCAGTAACTGGCATATAGAGGTCAGACAGGCTGTCACTCCATTTAAAAAACTCGTAATCAGCTGCTTCCAGTTAGACTGAAAGCCGACACCAAGATAGTTGTCGTGTGAAAAGGGTACCTTAAAGTGTACTTTAAGGATGTGTACTAAGAAAAGGTTTTGTAAAACTTGACTTCAAACACAGATTAATGTGACTTAAAATCCTTGTTCATACCTTGTTCGTACCAGGTTTGTTTATACCAGGTGTCATAAAGAGGAAAGACGCAAGTCCATGCAATTTAGACTTCGCGTACATTCACACAATAACCTACTCTCAAAAGCTAGATCTGGGTGAAATAAATTTTTAAATTTTAATTCTCCAAAATACGTTAAAAGAGCAGTGGTGGCACCGTTTATATTTTGTCCCTATCTCAATAACCCAATTAGTTAAATATACTGCTAACGGTATACTAAAAAAAAACTACAGGTTCCACTGACTAGGTCTCAAAATTTGAGTAAGTAATATGCAATTATTTTCAGGCGGCGTTTGAAGTCAGGAAGAAGTCATCGACATCTAGAGCTGATGCCTCCAAGTTGCGGTTTGAAGCAGAAAAACTGTCCAGTAAGTATTAAACAAATGTTGTAAATTGATAGGTACTTTATAGAGTCTTTTCTGTCTTTTCTATTCCACCGTAATACAGTCTATACTAGTACGGGGAACAGAGCGAATCAGTTCTGTGTTTACAGCCATAATAAGTAGGTACCGACACCTGACAAAAAAAAGTGTAACTACATCTACTGCTTATTTGTTACTTACTGAACTGTGCAAGGTTGTTATTTTGATTTGGCAAATAAAGAAGTTTTTTTTCTTTTTTTTTCTATAAAAGCGGCTGAAATTTAATAAAAAATATAAAGAAAATAAAAACCCTCTAAAAGACAAAAAAAATAATATCTAAATAATGTCCCTTAACGTTTAACTTATGTAGAATATTAAAATCTAAGGGTCGGTGCGTCGGAGGACCGGTAAGCTTAAAAAAACATAAAATCTTAAAGTTTTTTGTGTCGGGGTTTTTTGTGTATTGCACACAGTGTACAGTTTACATCCCATAATTGATTACGTTAAATTATACAGAGGAAACTTGTTTCAACAGCTCGTGTACAAGAAACAGCCACACAGATCGGAAACTTGGAGAAGGAGGCAGCCGACAACATGCAGCTTACCAGAGATGCCAAAATGAAGGTACACAGTCACCACATTAACATCATAAATGCAAAAGAAACTCGTCTGTTAGGACCGAATAAGGGTGATGTTTGTCACGCGACTAGACCATAGCCTGCGAAATTGGATTATTCCGAACCTGACCCGAATTCCTAACCCGGTCGCGGGTTAGGTTAGGAATATGAAAAAAAAAAAACATTTGTTCCGAACGTAAACCTCTTCCTAACCTGACCCGATGTATCATTCCTATCATAACCCGAATTGCGATATGGTAGGTTTCTCTCTCCTCTTTCTCAGAATAAAAAGTACCTTTATGTTAAATCAGAGTTTAATATTTACAATACGTTATCCGTATGATTCGGACTTAAACATTGTAAAAAAAAATATTTAAATGAAAAAAAGGAGTGAACATTCCATTAACAGAGATTTGTGGATTTTGTATTGTTGTTTGTTGTTGTTAGTCAAGTTAAAAAAAAAAAAAAAAAAAATGTAGTCCGAATCATATGGATTTTTACAATACGTTATCCATATGATTCGGACTACATTTTTTTTTTTTTTTTTTAACTTGACTAATCGATTTTTAACGTCCGAATCATACAGATTCTTCGAAGATGCACAGGGCAAAAAAAAAGGTTTTTTTCAAAAATTCTATCTACTAATGTGAGTCTTAAATAAAGCAATTCATTCAATGCTTTAAATGATAGTGGAAACCGCATCAAAATCCATCCCGCAATTTTGACAGACACAAAAAGCTACGTTGTTTTATATGATGCAAGACAAGACAGAATAATAGCACATCTAACGATACAGAGATCGGTAGAAGATAACAGAAGAGTCAGAACAGAAGATAACCTATAGAAACACAATTTTTATTTAAATCTATCTCCATCAGGTTGGTCAAGCGAACACCGACGCTCGTGAGGCTGAAAAGCAGGTGTCCAAAGGCCTGGAAGATTTGAAGGTCATTATGGACGAACTACAGAACCTACCCACACTGGATGACAAGGCCCTCGACCGATTACGTGAGTATACTACAAATAAATGTTCAAATATTGTTTTTCCGTTGGAGTGAGAATTTGCGTGTTCAGTGTGACCGGTCTTCACGCGCCAAGCAAGTAGACACGGCCCTAATTGAGACGTGTCAGAAAATATCTGGTTGTAAAAACAAGGAGCTCCAAGTGCCCGTACGAAGAGATGTAGTAAGCAAATATCCGATATCCCGTACGAACTGGGTTGAGAGCTCAGATAGGTGCTTCATGTAAAGTACTGGTATTCGGCTGCATCAGGTTAGACTGGAAGCCGACCCCAACATAATTGGGAAAAGGCTAGAGACTCATGCTTTCTAATTATAATCATTTCAGAGGAGAGCTTAGACAAGGCGGAAGCCGACCTCATAGCGGTCGACTTGGACGGCAAGATCAAGAGCTTGACTGAGGCTAAGAACAATCATCAAAGGTGCGTAACTAAATAGCTCAGAAAGTACAACCACATGGCTCAGGGATTGTTACCAAAGCATGCTTGAAACGAGGTCCCAACACTGGTGTACCTACTGTGTGGATACTGTAAGCCCCTTTGGGTCCACTTTATTTGCACTTAAACTGTACGAAAATTCAAGTCACAACCATCATTATTGTGTGCTGCTGGAGAGCACACCACTTCTTGTTCCCTGCACCCACTAACACGAGGAAGTGGTGCAGAGCGGGCGTTTTGCTATCTTATGTGTCTAATGTTGACTTCCAAAATCTGTTTGATTTAAATACCTATTTCTAATTTGTTCTTTTCCTACAGGTGGATGAAACAATACGAAGATGAACACGACCACCTTCGTTTGGAGGTAGATAACGTTAAGGAAATCCTCGACCAGCTGCCCGAGGGTTGCTTCAAGAGAATAGTCCTCGAGCCCACTGAGGGTCCTAGTAGAGCAGCTAACTTGAGGTAGATAGCTGGAGTACGACAAGAAGAGAAGACAAGAAAATTAATTTGGTGTCCCATAGTTGGTTTTGTGGTATAATAGAATGGTTTGAATTGGTGCTGAGTTGTGTTAAGCCATTTTTCAAGCAAATTGCCTGTTTTGCCATGTCGGCTACAAATAAGTGAATGTTATATTTAAAAACAATTAAAGTAATATTTTGATGAATAATTAGTTTGTTTGCAACTCTTGAATATTTAAATTAAATTAAATTTCTTGAATGGTTCAAATTTTACCTATTTTATTTAAAATAGGTAAAATTTTAACCATTTTATATTTTGATGGTGATGATTAATTACTTAGGTGAACAGGAATCATCAATTTATATTATAATGCATTGATCAAAATACTGTTTTGAAATAAACTTGGAAACAACGAAAATTATAAACATAAAATCTTGACTTAAAATCTTGTCTGTACCTAAAAGTGCCTTAAGTTACTATAGTTTTAACTTTAAATAAATACTATCTGAGGAATTCGTTGTTTTTAAAAAAAAACTACTATAATTTTTTTTCGCTGTAGAAAACAACGCATTCAATAGGAAAATTCACTAACTCCCAATTTCGTATTCGTCTGTGAATAAAAAAAAACATGATTTTACATTTTTTGTACTTACAGACTGCATTTACTATCTGCATTTTCGTACTTAGAATTTTATTTTAAATAACTTGAAATATTAACATAAAAAGAGGCTTTTCTACGTTTAAAAATTGTGCCATAATTTGAATGGTACCTTTGTAAATATAACCTAAACATAAGTACTGTTTTCGTAAGTGCCTTAGTCTTTTGAATTCGGTTTTAGAAAAATATTCCTTTTTGAAGTTCGCCAAAGAATTGACGATATTATGTGTGTTATTTAGAATTTTTTACTATAATTTTTATATGTTTCTTTACTGGAGGATAATTTTGTGAGTAATATAATTTGTATTGTAGCATTTATAGTATTTATTTGTAATAAAACATGGACAAAATACCGCCATAAAACCTTTTTTTTTGTTTTTCCTGAAAATGCCTACTCATACCTCAACACTACTCAAAAGTAAGTATTCTACTCTTTGCTCGTATGTCTTTAGGACGAGGAAGGACATACTCGTAAGTAGGTATCTACTATTTTCTAGTTCAAAAAAGTATTAGGTATAAAATACTTTTTACC
The DNA here is from genome assembly GCA_905220335.1 of Noctua pronuba. Taxonomy (NCBI): domain Eukaryota; kingdom Metazoa; phylum Arthropoda; class Insecta; order Lepidoptera; family Noctuidae; genus Noctua; species Noctua pronuba. Next base: position 3,940,111 of record LR999891.1, on the reverse strand, counting down.
AAAAAAAATTCAACAGACTTAAAAATACTCGAAAAAGTGGAACGTAAAGCTTCGGAAGTCGATGACTGGTCAGATTCACTTTTTTCCCCACCAACAATATTATTTACAAAAAAAAAACAATTTTTCCATTTTTAAGTGTAATGTCATGCACAAACTTAAACTTAGTAGAAGAACACCAAAGACATGGTGGATGTACTGTGTTAATGGATGATATGGTAAGAAAGGAGGTGTCTGATGAGTTGACTAGTAATGTAGTATGCTAGAAGAAGACATGCTGCGCCGACCCCAAATGAATTAGGATAAGAGAATGATGATTGCATGCCCAAACTTGCCAAGTCTTCATTTTACATTGTTGACAATGCATGTCATGGTTTCGCCAGTTATGTTTCCGTTTTAATTTATTGGAACAAAACAAAATAGGGAAAAAAACCGACTTCCAAAAAAACACAAAAAGAAATTGTAAAATATCTTGACTTCCGGAAGTCATGAATTAATTTTTACATTGTAACTAGAAGTTATTAAGAGATCATCTCGCATCAACATAGCTCAATAAGAAAAAATACGGATTAACACGTTCATTGCCAAGCCAAAATGCTGAACTTACCAAAATGGCCAAAATAAAAAAATCGTTGAATGTCTTCCCTAGTGGCCTAAACCAAATACGAGAACCCAATCTGCTGCCGCTGCGGCCGCTATTTTATGGCTCGTACATTTGTCAGGCACCATCACGCGACGGTGCGTGAACGGCCATAGCATAAAAGAGCCACTTCACGCGAGATGTGGCAATTAACGTGAGAAAAAAAACCAAATTAGTTAACCGATTTTGATAAAATGTCTATGGCACCAACCAGGAAGTATATTCTTTCATATAAAAGAATAATTTTTCAAATCGGTTTAGAAATGACGGAGTTATGAGGTAACAAACATAAAAAAATACAACCTAATTGAGAACCTCCTCCTTTTTGAAGAAAGTCGGTTAAAAATGGAACATAAACATAACTGGCGAAACGTGGGTCCCTGCTGTTCACATCTGGTAGCCCTTCATAGCCTACAAGCGAGATGTTATGTTATGGAATTGTGTGAACAATACATATCCAAGCGATTGCAGCAATCATGACAGATATGCTGTCCATAATATTGAAGAGTTCCACTGTCTATCTCCGAAGGTCAGCATCACAGATCTAAATGGTACGAAGAAGACTTTTCGAAACAATTTTGGGTTTATTGTACAATCATCAAATTGAGGCTAATCTTGACCTTTTCAATCGGAACATCATGCAGTTGTTGGTGTTCAACAGTGTTGTGGCCAGATAGTTTCTGTGTAGTCTTCGTTTGTATGTCTCACAGGAATTTTGTATGTTCGTTTCTTTCATGTTCCGTATGAACCATGGCTCAAATACTTCAATACTTAACTACTGGCTTCAATACTTTATTTTGTTATCTGGCTGAGTTTTAGTGAAAAAAAAGGACCAACAAAAAGCATATTATAACGATTTCAACATTATTGAAGGAGGATGGGCATTTTGCCCCACCTAAAGGTAGATCTCTTCAACAATACCCTTGTTCGAAACGTCTTCAAGAATATCGTTGAAAATACAAAAACAAAAAATGAAAATTAGTTGTCGACAGAAAGTTTAGACTTTATTAGTGTTTGGTGGAGCAGTTAGCTTATAATAATCTGTTTTTTCTTTTGTTTCGAGAGTACTAGCCCAATATTAGCGCCCCAATCGCATTTTAGTCGTTCCTTGCTAGCAGCAATCAGCCTGAATTCGACAATGAACTCTCCAAGGCACACACTATAGGTGCCAGAGTAAAAACGCAAGTTTAAAGCTTTATAGCCTTCGTGCTCTGCAGAAAATCATAAGGTTTGTGTTGTCTCGACGCCTGCTACGCAATGGACATCAACCACTTTGTATGGCGTTTGGGGTTGAACATGAACATAAAAATATTGCACTATTTTTGATTTTATTGAGTGGCTTACAGTACATAGAAAACATATATATATAGGAAGTTTTGTATCAAATTGTTTAATATAATAATAAAAAATAAAACTTCAACACTTTAAAGTAAATCAATTTATTTGTAAAATTATTCATTTTCATACGTTAATAAAACGTGGTCTAAAAACTGGGCCGGTGGAGTTACATTTTCATACCTGGCCCAGCTTAAATACCATATAACAGACATGATGTGAGCGCAGCAACCTACAGTCCTTCGGCCGACTATGCAATTGCAGCAATAATGCTTAATAGCTTGTATGCCTTGATTATGATCTTCATATAATATATATACAAAATATATTTTACGGCCTATATGTCGGCTTAGTATTTTCCCTCCCAATAATGTGCAATTCTCGACCGAAGGAAATCCTTGTAAAAGGTCACTGGCTCTATCGATGCACACTTCAATAGTATAGGAACCATAATTTCTTATGTGCTCCCCATAATAAGACTTTGCCTGTTTAATCTGATATGTTCCACATGCTAATAACACAAGTTCATCAAATGTTAATCTAGGAAATTCAACAATTTCAATATTAGCGATCCATTGCAGTATAACTCGCTGCACTTCCACAAGATTAATAATGTGTCATCTCCTGTGAGTGATTTCAACACCACAATTTATACGATGCATAGATTCACTAGGCAAAATCGGGAAGTCCATATTCATGCGCGGGTCGTCATATAAAACGGGTTCATTATCCGAAGAAATGCCAGGGTAAACGTTTAAAGCGGGTTCTGAGAGTGAGTTCTGGGGTCCAAAAGTGAGCCGGGGTCGTTAGGTAAAAAATCATCAGAATCCATTTTGAAAAGCGTAAGTCGTCAAAAATATCCAAAGTCGAAATAATATTCACAATAGTATACGAACAAGAGCACGAACACAGAGCGAATGACATTAATGTAATTAGTCTCTATCTCTTTTCCAGTCAATTCATAAATAACCAAAGAGGTTTACGTATTGACAGTACCTACGTCTTATCAATTTAGGTTTTTGAGTCCGGTTGGCGCGTTGTCACTGGCGACTTTAATGCCCTTTATGATGCAGATACACTTGAATACTGACGGACACTTGAACTCCAGCAAGTCCTACAAGGTCTGGTGGATGACGTCGGAAGGGTATTTTTCCTACTTGGGTTCGCTTATGCAGTAGGAATCAGGACCGATGGAAAGAATGAAACGAGACCTTTGCACCGTAGTCAGACAGTCCAGGCAAAATTTATAATCAAGAAACTCATCGATCAACTCAGCGGTGCACGTGCTGGACTGAGCTGTGCCATAACATGATTAGTGTTATTGGTAGTTTTATATCGATGGTACGTCTTTTCTCTTAAGCCCAGTAGGTAGGTGGCCACGTTAATCAGGTGATGGAGTATCCAAGTGTCCCTACATTTCGACAAACCAGCAAGTAGACCATGGTCTGGTTGCGAGCACCGCATTGATACTTCGGTGTCGGAAGGATCTTTAATCACCCATTCTGCCAAATTTTTGTGTTTTTGCAGTGGCCAAATCATCATCTGCCTAGACTTAACCCAACTATGGTAGGCTTACAGTCTTACTGGATGCAGCTGAACACCCGTATAATACATAAAGAGACTGCATATCTGCCTTCTACAACCAGTTATAACAATCAAGTAATACCATTAGTCTCATCTCCAAAACAAAACACAGTCGAACTTTCAACCAGAATCAAAAAGACGTACTTACCTACGTACACAAGATAAAAGCTTAAGTATCGGGCTCATCCAAGGCTGCACCACGCGGGAAATCATGTTCCACCGGCTGGGAGCATATAGTGCGCGCGGCCCTAAACGGAACGCGCGCGTGTGGCGTGTGAGCCGCGTGTGGCTGTGTGTGTGCTAGGGTAGGCATGAGTCGGGGTGATCGGGCTTGTTATTTGGGAGTATGGTATTTTATTAGGTACGATAGATAGTTTGCGGCGGTGTGACAGGGCGTTCTGATACAGTTTGGCAGAGGCCTAAGTCTAGCAGTAAACTACGATAATCTGAATTGTTTAATGCGACAGCTTGGTAGACTAAAAAATGATGTTACTGAAACGCACTAGAAATTCATAATTTGAATTAATTATAAGTGAAACTATGTAGTGGAGTCTGTTTCTTTTGTCGATAGCTAAAACTCATGATTAGAATTTAGAACATTAGGCGCAATTAAGTGACTATCGCTTTTCAGGTGCTTCGTATTTAGGTTTTTAACGACTTGCAACAGGACTGAAATAAATGCTTTTCGGTAGCTTATGTCAGTGTCATACATTTGCCTTTGGATCATAGTTATCATTCATTAAATAAATGAAAATAGTCCTGACCATATTCGGTCTCGGCGGAGATTAGCCATCGGCGCGGGACATAGACATAACATACTTAATGCAGAGGCGCACTCTCTGTTCCTTTACTCTCATATTCCGATGATACGGCAATCCGACCGGAGAAGGAAGCGCTTAAAAAGTATAGAATAGAGAAGAAACCGTACGAACTAAGTAAATATGAAGCTTGTAAACAGTCCTAAATTCTCCGTGAAGACGCGCCCCCTACTCGGCGGGTATGCAAACGCTATCTCCCACGAGCAGTACAATTTATGTCGGGCATTCCCTTGAATTTTCTTTTGTTTTTTTTCTCAAAAGTAACGCTACTCCTTGGCTGTGGCCCCTAGGGTGCCAGTTATGTAGAAATGATTGAAATAATATTCACGTTTGGGTACAGAAGTAACCTTAGTGTACAGACTTTAGATTTTGAAGGGAAGGTTTTTCTTGTAGTTATGACTGAAGGTTCTTTAAAGCTTCTTATTTGATCATCATTTGTTAGAGAGTTTAGGACATAACCAGGTTCTCCTATACCTGAAATGGGTCATGTTAATCTACTACCACTCGGTACAACTAAGGTTAAGAGATATTGAATGCTGAAAAAGAATTTCAATTAGGTATTCTTATCAGGTAACAGAATGTAGGAAAATAATTATTCAAATTGCAAGCTAAACAGTTCAAAAAAATATGAGTGTAATAGTCAAAGAGACGTTGCACAATAAATTACTACCGCAAAGCTGTAGTGTTAAAAAATCGAGCTGCTAACAGGCGGTGTCGCCGCAAGCCGCGAGGAAAACAAGCCGACAACAAAACAAATTTGCAACAACGAAATTAGCGAATATCTCACTGTCTAGGGGCGGCGAGTTTCCGAAACACCGTAACTAAACTAAAACTAAATAAGTGGCCGAAAAATGTTGTGACAACCACCGTTTTTCACGGACCTCCCATCCCGCAAGTACGAACCGTCAAAGCCCCGCATATTACGCAAACCAAAGAGGGGTCAGGAGATCAATTTATAATGGTCGTTACAAGTGGAAAAACAAGGTGGTTAATCCGAAAACTTTCCTTAATTACGTTCGTACGAAACTAATTCCCTGAACGAATTAAGTGCGAGCTGAATTTGGGTGAAATCCTGGATCAGATTATGAATGTAGGTCCCGGGCGGCAGAGAACGCGCCCGAACTTTTTGTTTTAAAAACTGCACAAAGGGGACGTTTGCTAAAAACTACATGAAGATGAAACGTTGGGGAATGAAAACGGAGGAAATTAGCGAGCGGTCTGTTTGGTGGACATGCTGTGAAAACTTCGTTGTTAAAGGAATCAATATCAGAACAATAATAGGTTCGTACAGAATGCAACTTGAGTCTTTGGTGGCTGAAGAAGCCAGAAGAGAAGCACCTTAACAGCTTCATCACCACGTAAAAAAAAAAAACTCATGAAAAACCATAATCATCATTGAAACCAAGTTCCACAACTCAATCAATTAATATTTAATACTTTTAAAAAGATCCAACCAACTGAACGAAATAAAGTTTCAAACTCGATTCAAAAAAATTGGCAAAAATTAATTGCAAAAAGATGGTGATTAAAAAACAGCCCGGAGTAATGAAACGGCGCGTAAATTTTCCAATTATGGCGGGAACCAACTTCGGCGGTCGTTATTCGGGAGGTTTCGAAAAAAAAAAAATTAATTAGTCCTTTGCGCCCTGTCCCTCCGACTTCTAAGTAACTTAATGTCGTAAAAAGAAATTAGAATTTTTTCTTCGGCGACTTCAGAAATAAAAATTCGTTGTCCCCATGTGGACTTATTTTCACTTGCGTTCTAATTGGAGTTTCGGATCAAAAGACGGAGATCATATAGGATGCGCATTTTATGACGAAAATACCGAGGGTAGTATGAAATTTAAAATCTCCACGAATGCGTCTATCATGTTTGCTGAACTTGTTGCCATCTCTGAAGCCTTATCATATATCGAATCTCTAGACCAAGGCAAATATGTCATTTATACAGATTCAAAGAGTTCAATTCAACACCTGGCTCGATGCTGCTCAACTTTTCGAGGTAGACCGATAGCATATACAATAATTAAATCACTTATAAAACTAATAGCCCAGAATAAACAAGTAATCATTCAATGGATCCCGTCGCACATAGGCATAGACGGCAATGATAAGGCCGATCATCTTGCAAAACAGGCATGTTCGGACGGCGCAGATTTTGATGCAATACCACATTACATGGACTTTATACCAGTTTTGAAAAATATATGTTTACAAAACTGGAAAGAGTATTTTGATCTTCGTTCCAGGGAAAAAGGAATTTGGTATAGAACAATCCAATCACAGCCCTCATATTCTCCTTGGATTGATAACTGTCCTGTTGGCAGAGTGGATTTAACTATATTATTAAGACTTCGATCGGGACATATGCCTCTTAATAAATTCGGCCTCTTAATGAAAAAATTATCATCCCCTGCTTGCGATGTATGTAATGAGGAGGAAGACACATACCACATTTTGATGAGATGTGTCCGAAATCAATTGTTAAGATCTCAAATTGGTATACACAATATAAATTTATCTAACCCTTTATCAGATAAAATAATTCCCATAATAAATATGGTTAAGTCCGCTTTGAAGGACAGGCCCAGAACATAGTTCCGATTGATGATGTCAACTATAAACTAACTTTATTTTTTTGTATACATACAGAGTGTCATATTCGCATTAGCGAAAAAACTCTTTAAATAAAGATTTAAAAAAAAAAAAAAAATAATTGGAGTTTACAGACGCGGGGAACTTTTTAATCTGTGGTTGTTACTTTTTTTTTAATAAACAGAGGTAACAATTTTTTTATTGGCGGGGCACGCGATAGCTTGAGGGATTGTTTGCGCCCCATCCCCTATTAAAAACTAGTTTGTTTAATTTGTGCGTAATGTCAAAGATAAATAAAAAAAATGGTCAAGTGCGAGACTGGAAATCAAACGCCGAGGGCTTTTACAATTTCTGTGGTCTTTTAGAACTACAAATTAAAAAATATTTTTAAAAGTCACTTTTGTAAAAGAACTGTAATCAATTTCGATCAGAAACGTTTTGCATGTCGTTTACAGCAAATTACAAGCTGTACTGTAACATTAAAGTACACGTCACATTAAATATTCTTTCAGGTTTATGAAGCAATGCCGTTTTTCCTTCCATATTGAAGAAACTATTTCTGTACTCATAATGAGGGATGACAGGCAAATGACAGACATCGTAGTGAGCTCCTACTTAACAACTGCTTTAAAATTGTGGTGGTGTGGCTGAGGCTGAAGTTTGCTTTTTTTGGGGAGTGATTGAACGAAATCTTGAAATGAAACAAAAGGTTGGATTAACATAATATGCTTCTGAGAAACACATAACGCCAATCTGGTTAAATTCGTCTTCTAATTCGTAATATAGCAACTCAGATTATGTCGTGGTGCATTCTTGGTACTTTTATTTTTACCCTGAGTTCAATTCCTCGTTTTCTAAATATCTTAACGCAAGTTTAGTGTAGACCATAGTGAATGCGAGTCTCTGACACTTCAACATTTTCTTCGCTATAAGAGCTTCCATGGATGCCGAGACAAAAGAAGCTTCTGTGTTGAAGGTCATGAGTGAAGTCAATTACTAATAGCGTACCTAATCATTAACAGCCCACATCCCCAATGCTGGGCTACAGGCCATGTCCCTGTTAGAAGTCGTGGGCCATGAGCCTCTCGGACCCAGTGTTGTTTAGTGGACGTCACATGTCTCCGAATCTTTGGTTCTGAGACATACCCATTTCCCCACGATGTTATCCTTGTGAAGATTTATAAAACTATGGTTAATCCTGCTGTCTTGTATGAATCAAAATGCATTTGACAAGAAGATGAGTATGATGAGTATGATAAGAATGCTAAAAGGGGTGTAACGCGAATAGATAAAATAAGGAATGAGTACATAAGAGGAAGTGGCGCCGGAGGCTGAAAAGTAGAAAAAGAAAAATGTATTGTTACAATTTTGAGTACGAATGTGGATGGATATATGATTAGAGGAAGACCAAAGAAACGAAGGATGGACTATGTAAAGAATGATATGGCAAGAAAGGAGGTGTCTGATGAGATGAAGCGTAATAGAGAAGCATGGAAGAAGAAGACATGCTGCGCCGACCCCAAATTAATTGGGATAAGGGCAAGAAAATGATGACGATGTTATCTTAACAGTAAAATTGAGGTTTGTTCCGCTCCAGCCGCCACCAGCTTTGGTAAAAATCACAGGCCAGCCTACTGAAGTATTCACATGAAAAAAACGTAATGACCCCGCCTGATCAAACTTTTACGCGCATAAGGATGTGGTTAATTGTTGCTTAATTATATCGATAGTATAATTTCTAATGTAGGGAAATGCAGTAGTAGTTTTCGGAGTCTGAATTTGTGCCCAGTTGTTGACAATTAGTTTGCCCTTGTTACACGAGACTAGAATATAACTGTCAAAATGTGGGCGTAGTTTAAGTACACCACGTTTTTTCCTACGGAGATTACATTCGAGATGTTATGTTAAAAGCTAGATGCGTAGACATGTATCTAAATTCTGTAGCGATATTATCATCCTTAAAATTAAATTCAAATAAAAGTGGTAAATTAACTTCTGAACTCTAACACTACTTTTAAAATTCACATTTATAGCACAAAGTTTTGTCTGTTTTACTGAACAATATCTACAATAGGCGTCCTAAAGGACGGACAAATAAATTTACTTTAACACTATTAATAATTTATTTATCGATAGTCGGTGCAAATATCGACATTGGCCAGCCCTAAAAACGTCGGCGAAGCTTGAAACCGAGTGCACCTCCGTGCAAGTCGGATTGAGACCTTGTGAATAGAGGCGTAACTGAGCAATGCTGCATCGCTTCAGATATTTTACTATCAAAAAATCCTGATTCAGTATATATTCTGTACGATTCATCCTGAAGAACTAAGTAGTTTGAAGATTTATTAGATCATGATAACATCAATTGACTCTCTATTTATTGCGGCTTTTGCTGTCAGGTTTATTTTTGTTATCCTTTGTTTCCAAATAATTCTTGAAACGTTGATTCACGCAAAATTACTTCGATATAGATGCAACTGTAGAGGAAATCCGGTAATATTTTTAAAGTTGTTCATCAAAAAGTTTATAAGTACTTAAAACCAGCTTGAGAGGGCACACACGCTTCTAATTTGTAAGCTTCTAATTTGTTGTAAGCATCAGCCACTATCTACCTAGCCTTTTCCCAACTATGTTGGGATCGGCTCCCATTCTTACCGGATGCAGATAAATACCAGTATTTTACATGGAGCGACTTCCTTACTTTTGTTGTAACCTCCACAACCCAGAAACTGAATAATACACTTACTGGATAAAATCTCAGTAAGACTGGTTGTCAGATTTTTGGCCCACTGACTACCTGAAACGATTCTTCTTCAAATGACAGCCGGGTCTAACGGCTTAAAATACTCTCCGAGGCACGGAGGAAACTTGGTATGTAATTGATGGTCAACTTTCCGCATACCGACCTTGACAAACTCGTTTTAACCTTGAAGATCAATATCCACAAGCTTTTACTTGTATCCTATTGGGTTATAATGGTTGGTAGGTTGATATTTTGCGGTAACCACCTCATTCGTCTGCGCCGCCATTGTACGACGACCGTTCTCTCGGCACATTGTCTTGTGACTCGGCTGCCTTGTTTATACTGCTACCTACTGTATTAGTCGCTCTTATTTGTTCTCATATCAACCCACCAAGGCTTAGAACTACGTATGAGTTTGATGTCTTGAAGGTTTTTCAATTCAAAATTGAGATAAGCTTTGAATCGCTTTAAAAAAAACCCGGCCAAGTTCGAATAGGACTCTGGTATTTTGTTATTAAACTAAATATTTACGGTTTTCAGATTTATGCCTTTACATGTGCCTTAAGACATTGCTTCTTGCAAAATTTCATGATTCTAGGTCAACGGGAAGTACTGGTTTTGATTCCCTTTTGAAATCGCAAAATATGCGACATAAACGGTCAAATGTTTTGATTGCGTTGAATTACAAGTTAGATTTTTCACTGTAAGAGGTAGTAGACCTGAGTATTTGATATTAATTTCAGCTTGATACTTCCACGCGTTCCTGAGAAAAAGTGTCTTGACAGAGGGACAAACAACAAAGTGATCCTATAATGGTTTTGTTCTTGCCGCCTGAGGTACGGAACCATAAAAATTATGAAACAAAAATAGCTGCTACACTCAGATAGTTTTTTCTGAAATTATAATACGGCAGCTGCACGTCCTCGCAGTTGTCACCCAAAAACGAAGCAAAGACCACGTACGTAATAAGAGCTCCAGTGCCTGTTAATCGTAACGCAGAAGAGCCTACGAGTCTACGTACTAAAGTAATTGAGTATATGTCTAATTCACTCCAGGCAGTCGGTTCCGATAATTTGTAGACTGATATCAACATTCGTATCTGGGATGTATAGCACTTAGAAGCTAGAAAGTTAATATAGACAATATATCAATTCGTATGATAAGAAGGAAGACTCAATTCAAATCAATCTCCAAAATTCACCGTTTTGTCATAAACTCTAATTGTTTGAAAATAAACAAATAAACACCTTAATTTAATTCATCTTAGGTCCTAAACACAAATGAATTACAGCTTCCAAAACGTGTCGAATTTCTACACCGATTTTAAACAGGATTGACTTACGATTTTCGATGGCTTATGTCAAGCCAATACATGTTTTACATTTTCACCATCTTTAACGATGTTAGAATGTCAATATATCTCCTCCTATGCTTCATAAAGGAGGAGCTCGTGGCTAAATAATAACAGCCGCTCGGGTCGATCTTTAGGTAGGGTCTCCGAAAGTCTGACAACCAGTCTTACCAAGGGGTATCGTATTACCCGGCACTAACTGGGTTGTGGACGTCAGAAAGGCAGTCGCTCCATGTAAAATACTGGTATTCAGCTGCAAAGGCAGAGCAACCTCTTCACACCAACCACACTTATACATCGTGACGAAAGAAGGGAGACCTCGAACAAAATCGAAGTCTTGTAATATGGTGGTTGTTTTCGGTCGAACTTGTCAATTACCTCTGCATCCATACTAATATTATAAATGCGAAAGTAACTATTTGTTTGTTTGTTTGATACCTTTCCACGACTAAACAGCTGATCGGATCGTTATGAAATTTGGAGAGGAGGTAGATTATATCCTGGGGAAGGACATAGGCTATTTTTTTCCACACTCATGCTCATTAAAATTACCACGCGAACGAAGTCGCGGGAAACAGCTAGTTTTACTATAAGGCGACATTTCACTGTGACATTTCTTCTGATAGCCTATACTATCTTAAAAGTCTTTGCTGTGCACTCTTCCAATCTTCTTTCTAAGCAACTATCTAACTCAAAATCCTCTCGTTGCTCTAAACTAGATAATATTACAGTGAAATTCCTTTGGCCATTCGCAACAGTACGTACACTCAACAATAACGAGTGATTTAGTGACACCCTCCAAGAATTTAGAGTTCCCCAGGCGAGGTGGACACCCCAAGCGGTTTTGAATTGATTTATTTATAGCGTAGTGAGTACGGGTTCCGTACCTGGTACACTACTTAGCTTTCTAAATTGAATTGATAGGGTGCCGTTGTTTTAGCCAATTTTCAAGATGGTGGTGAATGCTGGTATTGTGTTTTGGGTAAGAATTTGGCTTGGAAGGTCTATCAAATTATTTCGAGTTTAAAATAAAAATTGGAATTTCGTTTCAAAACGATTCAAACTAAATTGCGTTGGTGCGTTATCAAACATATAATGAATGTACTGTATACATGTCCCGGCGCATTAGTACCAATACCTGATCAATATTACAATAAAGTATACTCGGTAGTTATACTCCAAGTCTCTCCTGAACTCAAACCCACATCTTGTTATATTTACAAAAGTATTTAAGATCAGAATGTTTGAATCTTTGTGAGAAGAATTAATGCATGTTTAAATAGTGTAATTGGCTTCGGCCGTTCTATTTAAATAAATAAATAAAATTGTGGCTATCATTTTGTTTATAAGGTCCTAGGTTGGATTCTTAGGTCGGGCAAAGTATTATTGAATTTTTTCCGGAAACGGAGATATCATAGTAACATCGGGATACCAAGATGTGCATACCCTATTACATGGGAATTAAACTCTAAAACTGGTGAAACGGGTATGTGGTGGGAATGGGGGTACAGGCATGACAATAAGTAATTTGATTTTTCCTTTATCTGCCTTAACTTACAGAAATCGTTAAATCAAAAAACAGTGAGCAATCCTTTTACTCTTGCGTCCAGGCAACGTTGCTTGGACGTCTTTGGCCTTTTATAAATCACTTAGGTAGCCTTTCAAAATGCATACCGAAGCCATTATTGGTCGGTCCGTCTGTCAGTTGATTGGCACTGCACACATTACAGATTTCGCACGATTCTTAGAACTGTAGCTTTTAGCCGAGTGCAATTAGCCAAAAAATATACTCAAGAGGTGGAACGAAGTTTGTAGAGGTCGGATTTTCATGGGACATTTTTATATTTAGTTCCTGGAGGGGTGGAGAAGAAAGTAAAAAAAAAAATCCTAAAGTTTTTTTTGTTTATAAATAACTCGATATTAGACGAATTTATATTACGGCGTTATAGTATGACCTGCGTGCGTCCATCAATGCATCAGTGCGCCAATTTGGTCTGTTTATTTGTTCATTGTTGTCGATGTAATAGTTAATGCCTATTTCAAGTATTTTTAATTTCTTATTTTCTTGAATTTTTTATAAAATATGTACCGGATTTTGAGATAAAGACTTTTTTGTGATGGTAACTGGAATCTGATTCATAAACGAAAAAAAAAGTTGCAGTTTCGGTATTTTTTTTAACTTTCTTCTCCACTCCCAGTAAAAAAGTCCCATGAAAATCCGACCACAATAAACTTGGTTCCACCTTTTTGTCTAATTGCACTCGACTATTTGGAAACTAAAATGGTTTCCGTTAACCGTGGCTTAGCTGACTTGTGTGCTGCGGCTTTATGTTGGAGGGCTAGGCAGTGGCGCTAGTTGGTGACTTCAAGTTCTTCAAGAAAACTTCGTCGGTAGCATGTCGGTGGTACGATATGTGCAACATTATTAACGCGCTCTCGCACCGAAGCCTTCGCCTTAATATAACAATCCAAGCTTCGATTTTCATCATTACGTTATGAAATAGACGCTCCCGGTGTATGAGAATTTGCTTGTAATGCCATATTCCAACATTCGGTTTTGTACAAACGTACTGAAACTATTGATTGTTACAAAATTGTATCGTTACAGGTTGCGAGATCTGTAATGCTCGGTTTTCCGCACTTACTCGAATCTGAACTTTTACATTACACCTTACCTTTTACAGTTGAGGAAGCTCCTTTACACTGCAGCTTGACTGTTGTGCGGCAGCTGAGCGCGTACGCAAGTCGCTGTCGCCTCGTGTCGCTGACATGTGCGGCTTTGGTGTGTAAAGCCCATTAGGAAAGCTGTTTCCGAACAGTGTGGCTTTGAAAGTAACAGCCACTGTCAATTTTAAGCATGTAGTTAGTACTGAATAAACATTTAAAGTTTTGTTTTCAGGTGAGTTTAAATGTTTATAAACGCACTATTCCTAGTGTGGGGCAAAGTTAAAAAAAAACCTTTCTTCTTTATTTATGATCTTATTTAGGTATCGTCACGATCTATGATAAGGAATCATCACATCATTCATCGAAATGGTATAAAAGTCGTGGTGACACAAGTTGGTGCACTGATTTTCACCGTCGTCGCCGTCGGTGGTAAAAAAAACCTTACAAAAGTGGACACGGTAATAATGTATGGAGAATACACAGACATTTCTTTTTTACCGACATACAATATTTCTTCTGCTTTACCCGTTCTATTGACTTAATTTCAACCCACTACGATAAACTGGAAAAAACCGAATTAATTGACGTTTATTTCGATTAAGTACGTTATTGAGCGTGGATTTTGATGTTACAAAATGAACTTTACAAAATCACAAGCCTGATACGTACATACCACCACACTTCAAATACTATCACAGGAACGCACTAAATCAAACCACGTCGACTTCTGCCCACCACTCAAATATTCATAGCGCAATAAAGTGGTAGGTACATTGGCGGATTACCCTGTTTGTGTGGAGGCAAACAGTGGAAACCATTGCTTGAATTATTATTACGGATAGATGACACATTGTTGGGTAGTTTAGGCAGGGTAGAGATGGGTCTGCTTGGTGGATGGCGAACGTGAAATGTATCTGGTTAGGATTAAGATTTAGCATAGTCAGCATATACGGGAGGAGCTCGTGGCTAAATAATAACAGCGGGTCGATCTTTAGGTTAAGCCGTGCTTGCCTAGGTTGGTCTGTGGATGGGTGACCACCTATTACATGCCGAGTATTCTCCGTGCCTCGGAAAGCACGTTAAGCCGTTGGTTCCGTGTGTCATTTGTAGATCTTTGACAGTCGTTATAAAAAAAACTTGTGACAAGAATGAATAAAGTCAAAATTGCGGTATTTTCGAATCCACGACCTACGCTTGCGAGTCACCGTGTCTTACTTGAAAGCTAAATTGGGGCTTGAAGTTCATTCATAAGACATGAAAATGATAAGGCGAATTGATGTTGACTGTCCGTTATGAATATGTCGCATAAAGCTTGGAATCTCTAAACAATAGCTATAAAGGTCAATTTACAATAAGTACCTGCAACGAGTATATAACATGTCTGTGCCATTACCGCCCATACATAATGGTGTATTCACACATGCAAATCGTCTACTAACATGTAGGTGAAAAACACTCACACAGTACATGAAAAACAAAGAAAGAACATTCATCTTGAACCAATACTCATCCGCTGCTGAGTATACAGAACAAACAAAGACAATTTGGATCTAGTTATGTCATCGTGAGCCAACGTACAACTCTCAATAATTCAGTTTAATATCCGCAAACTAATTCCACATTCGAACAGTATACTTCGATCCAACTTGACTCAAATCGCAGACGTTTGCAACACAGCCGCCAAATTAAAATGGAACTGGGCAGGCCACATCTGCCGCATGTCGCATCAAAATTGGGCCAAAGTGGCAACATATTGGGTTCCGAACAACAGAACCCGACGACGCGGTAGGCCCAGAAGGAGATGGCGTGACGAGCTGGACTCTTGTCAAAAAATTTGGGCTCAAATATCCAAAGATAGAGATAAATGGACAGAGGGAGGCCTTTGCCCTGCAGTGAAACACATCAGGCTCATAATAATGTGCTATATTAGGGTTTAGCCCCATATACATCCAAAACGTATGCTTGGAACAGATTCAGAATTTTTCAGCATTAACTACTCACCCAAAATCATTTCAATCCTATACTTCGGAAAATGAGAAGAATTGGTGTTGGTTGGTATATTGTGGCAGAATGACTGTGCTTAAGAACAAACCTCATTGATCATCAGAACATACAATTGACCTATCAAGCATTACTAGGTACGAACAAAAGCGGTATTTGAGCTACAACTACCTACATATAGAGCCTACCTTGTATGTAGGAACAACCCACAAAGGTCTGGTCTCCGCAGCCCGAGCAGCAACAATAGATGCAGCCTGTTTGCCCATGACACAGTCTGAAGAAAACCAGTAAACGAATTAGGCAATTTTTATGAAATACTTGCTTTCGTTTGCGTATTTGCTCCCTTTATGTACGGAAGTGAACCCTCATAAACATTGTAAATATAACCTATGACAATTGGGGATAATGTCGCTTGACATAAGATAAAGAATTTTCGGAATCGGATCAGTAGTTCCGGAGATTACCATCAACATACAAACAAATACCTCTTTGTAATATTAGTATAGAAAATGTTTGGCAAGCGTGTCAGCTTCGAGTAACAAGTATCCTGTTATGTAAACGCTTTGCATGAGCGTATGAGCTTCCGACCATTTATTTTTTATTTTGTTAGCCGTGAAACGTACCACTCCTGGGCAAACGCCTCCCCCATTCCTTCTACTTCCCTCGGTGATATGCATCTCCTCGCCAGTTTATATTGAAATACTGTAAGTTAATACAAATAAGTCCACTGTGCCCATGATCAGCCCCTAATATCGAATGTATCGTGATTCCTGATCCATTGTTAGACAAACATTATTTGGTTAATCTGCAGATGTTTACTCTACCGTCTAATTGGATGAGCCACTGTTTGGCAAGCTCTGTTGTGGGGGATTGAATGCCTAAGGCTAATCATTAAGGGTAATACTGTTGATTGAAGAAATGTGTAGTTAATATTGTAATTGAATGTGGGGCTGGAGAAGTTGGGTGGGATTGCATGATCGATGGGTGATGGTCGCTTTAAGATTTCTTGTCGGTTACCACAAGATACTTTTGATACAATAGTTCTTTATTCATTCTACATACACATTTTTGACATTTTTAAATATTTCTATAGAAACCATTAAAAAAACATTTGAAAATTTAAAAATAGTGGTCCGCCGGTGTCTGGACCAGGGTCCAAGCTACCGGTGGTTAGGGCTCCAGAGACAGGAACCTCCTCACAATGCGAGCCGTATCGAGGAGTACTGCCTTCTGAATCAGGCCCTTGATCCAACAGCCTAAGGACAGTCTCCAAAGATGGTCGTCGAGGCTCTTGGCCATAAGGCCATTGGCCATCACCACGATCGGCACAGTGATAGCCGAGTTCAAATTCCACATGTCGACAACCTCGTGTGCCAAGTCGAGATATTTTATACAATAGTTTATTGTTAACAACATAATACATGCAGATGTACTGTATAGTCAGATGAAGCACATAAAGTAAAATAACAGGCCTACCGTATTACTGACACCGGCCTGAGGTAGCTTGCGCGGTGCAGGAGATTGACTATGATGAGTATATTCATGACGCAAGTAACTTAGGTACGTAGTGGTCCTTTAGTTTATTCAAAAATCGGAATATATCTTTTAGACTATAGAACTATTAGTCATCATCATCATCCACAGCCCGACTTCACCCACTACTGGGTATAGGCCTCTCTTTGTTTGTGCCAAGCTCCACGGTCTTGTGCCAGCCTCATCCAGGATATTCCCGCCATGGCCACAATGTCGTCTGCCCATCTCGCCGCCGGACGACCAACACTTCTCTTTCCATTTCTTGGACGCCACTCCGTCACAGCTTTACTCCACCAACTTTTAGTACTTACTTTTATTGTTAACACTTTGCAACTTGTTAATTACCGCTCGTATCGATGACTACGCGCGGACACAATGATCACTTCGGCTCGAATGTGAATGCGTCTATTGCTATTCTGTATTCAGTGTTGGGCTCTTGGCTGAAGAGATTTGAAATTACCTTATAATATAAACAATCCATGGAAGAATGAAAAAGTTTCACTCGCTCAACGACAGTCATTCGAAATAAAAAGACGAAAACGATTGTCAAGCATTCTGCACCAGCCAATCACAACAAAACTAAATAAAAATAACCTTATTAATTTCTTTTTACAATGTTATGTACAGTAATACAATAAGCATTGTTCGTGTTTATTGACTATGTGGAAAAGTACTCCTGCTGGGTATATAAGCCTTATAGAGTTATATTTGTCTCTACTGAGAGCTGTGTTGAGCCGGTCTCCTCTCGCTGTTCGCACGATATCGTCTTGCCATCTTGATGTCGGTCTGCCTCTCCTTCTCGTACCTTGTGGGTCAGAGTATGTTATATCTCTTATATATCTTTCTCGTATTAAGCTACTACTAAAAAAAAAAAATATACGTAACGATACACGGGACTGCACTAACAAAATTGTAATCTGTTTGCAAGTGCCAAGAAGACACTGATGATATTCTAAAGTCCAGTCCTTTGACAGTTACTGTCTCTCTGATATAAACCTTATGACTACATCAATAAAAGTCACTGTACTGCAAAATCAGAGGTAATATAACACAGTTTTCACACCGAAGCAAGTTATAATTATACAAAACGCACATGAATCCGAAAAATCAGAGATGCGCGTCTTGGGTTCGAATTCGAAACCTATGACTTGTATAAAGCATTCAATAAATAAATAACCAAGAAAAGACAGTATTTCTGATAGTATCCTTAAATCTCTTGTTTACAACCAAAGAAAAGAAACACGAAGAAGCCTAAACGTTTAATTAAAGCAATTAATTCCCCAGTAATGAGATTTTAAACCAGCATCGATGCAAGACTACAAAAACCACATCAAATTAGGTCCCCAATGCAGTCAATAAATAAATACAAACAAATGCTGAGCGATATTTAAACTAGTTGAACACGGAATTGGGTAGAGAATTAAGAGCAGCAAACATGTTCGCTAGCTAAATGCTCGAGGCACTTTTACCATACAATTTTAATGTAATCTGGGCACCGTACAGTTTTGTATTATAAGTAAGTATACAGCTTTATAAGCTTGCGTGCCAATTGATTTGATGTTTGTATTTCATTTGCGTTTTTGTTGATTTTTTTGGTGTATGTATTTTACCATAGACTGGCTTTTGCTCCACCAGGTTCACCAGCGTAGAGACCGGAAATGATCACATTGAATAATAATATCGCGGTAAAAAGTATTTGTCTTTTTACCTCGATATTATAATTTCATTATCTGCCTACCCTTTTCTATTAAATCTGTATATGTATACGGGGTGTAAACAGACCCTTCACGAAGCTGTCAACCAAGCATTCTGTACATCAAACTAAGTAACCTTACGCAAAAATTTTTGCTGGGAAACGATTTTTTTTTTGGGTTGAAAAATCACATTTTACGGTAAAACTCAAAGTAACGCACTCAAAACATTGTCCTGATGGATGGATTGAATAGTGCGGGGGTCGTGGAGGTGTTTAAAGTAAAGTTACAACATTAAAACCTTGTATTAAAAAAAAAAACTTGTGAAAAAGTTGGAACTTTGACCCCCAATATCTCCGTAACTAGAAGGTTCCCAGGTATGGTCTAGAACAAAAAAATGATCGCCATGATGGGGAAAATAAGTGCCTTTCGGCTTCGTTAAGGGTCTTTTTACACCCTTTATATAAACTGTGGCAGTGCCGACAATGCTCGTAGTCTTCAAATCAAGTTATTGTTATGTCATAGTTATTTTACCGCTGATTATTACCAAAGAGACTCTTATCCTCGTTGTCATACGTCTTATGGTTAATGTGAAAGTACTGTACATGATCATTTCGCAATTTCGCAACCTAGAAAAAGTACAGACCCCGTGGCTGTTACTGAGAAATTCACAATGAGATAACATTTTACCTGAGCTTGGAATCGAACACCGGACCTCATGCTCCAAAGTTGCACTTGGACCAACAAGGCATAGGATTTAAAGACAAAATCCGCAAACTGAAATTCCTGATTAAAAACTCAATAACACTTTGCCCTGGGTTTCGAACCCAGGACATAATAGGATGGACCTCATACACAGCAGAAGCGCTTACGGCCAGGAGACCGATGAGGCAGTTAGGGCTTGCAGCAACATTATAATGGTAACTTATTTTAAACTAAGTACGGGTTACTTGTGCTTACAAACAAGAATCCGTTGGCACGATCACTATAACTACAGATGGTTATATAATTTCGGTGCCGCCCGACAGTAAAATGAATCGCTCAAGATGCCCGGATGATGCTAGTACAACGTAAACGATTGCGGCGTAGACTAGCCCATATAGTGGACCGATGACATCGTTAGCCCGTATGCGGGTGTTCGAATGACTTTACTCGAATTGAGGCACCCAATGCACATAATTATATTAAACTGGTCATCGGAATAGAATACGTGCTAATGACTACGAGTAGTTTGAATGAAGTCTAGTACTTGCGTCCACCGAAGTGAAAGGAAAATTGCCGACCGAGATTGTCCGAAGACGGGCATACTCGACCTCCTTCATTTACACTTGGAGGATCGCCCGGATTCCATAGGCAATCTAATTCGGGCGAACGACCAATCGTAATTGCGTCATGAGATAGATTAGGGAGAGAATCATACAGTATTTCTAGGCAACTGGGCTTACTGGGCTTTGTGCTTTTGGCCTGGCTCTGTTCCGTCTCCTGCTTGATGTGGAGGGAAGCGGGAATTTTGTTTTTCTTACTCCTCCGCTATTCTTCTCTGTATCTTTTCGTTGCGAGGTCAAACACAGTTAAATTGTTTTTCCGGCACTTCTTCATTGCCTTGGCGATTTAAAAAAAAAACTCTCTTCACAAAGCTGACTTAAAGTTAATGTGTACGAAAAATGTCTCAGCTGTATTCCACCTTTGTGAGAGACTGGTGCCTGATGCATGTTTATGGGAGAAAATTTCTGGTGATCTTCACTGTTTATTCTGGCTTTCAAGAGATTCAGGTAGTTGGAAATATTGTGTAATATTGTGGGTCTCCTGTAAAAAAAGGTGTTTTTTCAGCTGGGGCAAAAATGGGGAAATGATCTTAGGAACCATTAACTCTTTGTTCATGCAAATAATTTCGCCATAATTAGTTTTTGGTCAACTCGGTCAAGGTAAAGTAGGCACCAAAAAATACTGAAAAAAAAAGTATTTGTGCGATACTATAAAATATCGTCACATATCGTCACATTGTATATTCTGGAATAAATCGCTGTTACACATAGACAATACAAAACAGTACAAATCAGCACTTTTGTCAATCTATCCGTAACAATAACGTCTTCTTTTAAAATGAAGAACCTACCCAGTCCTGGGCTCCAAATTCTGGACTATTCAAGCTCACGTTTCCCAAAGTCTAGTGAAGCACGTCGGGTTACGTGCTATGCGCTATTCCCGGGAGGCAGGTGACGTATGGCGCGGGGCGGCCCTAACTCAGTGACGTGCTCACGGCAGCATGCCCAGTTTGCCCACTATAACCCACTATGCCCAGCTAAGCCGTACATAGAATTAACTGCACGTTCTTACAGCTCATAGCACAGTTTCAATGAACATTGAGAAGAGGGCTTGCAAGAAAATGGCTGTAATAAATTCAAGATTTTCATATGACACAACGCTTGTATTTCCCGGGCTGAAGCTATTTTCCTCAAACGCGCCCAAAACGAAAGCATCTACTCAGAAATGATAATCAGAAGACAGCACCGAAATCTTAGAAGTAGCACTTGAACCACTAGTGACAAGATCGACGAGGCTTCATAACTTAAATTATCTCATAATTACGAGAAACTAAATTCCAATCAAGATCGCACAAATTTTTTGAGCATATTTCCAAATTATATTGAGCTCTAGACCAGACCACATCATGCTGCTGAATAGAATTCGTTCTGCACAACTTATGAGCCTGAGGTTTGACAGGAGGTAGCCAGGATTATCCATCAGCAACTTGATCTAAAATACAGCCTTGTGGAATCGGAAGTACCGTATTATAGGCGTGCGCCAGAACCAGTTCTCGAAAATGGCAATATCACACTGTACTGGGATCAATCCATCATCACTGACAGGACTATTGTAGCCAATAAGCCTGGTAATTATAGTGGTGGCGGATCGATTAGATCGGCGCGCAATGATTGTTGATATATAACGGTCCCTCAAGACGAAACCCTCGAAAAGCCCGAGAAAGATAAGCAAATCAAGTATTTTGACTTGGTCCGCGAGGTTGTCGACATGTGGCGTACGAACTCATTGATCATTGTGCCGATAGTCTTTTCAGCCAATGGCTTAATTGCCCAGAGCCTCGCCATTACATGAGGAGGCTCTCATTAGGCAGCTAGGTCAAGGGCTTGATTCAGAAAGCGGTACCTACTCCTGGATACGGCTCGTTTTGTTAGGAGGTTTCTTTCTTTGGAGCCTTACCCACCGGTATCTAGAGCCTTGCTCCCGATACCGGTGGGCTACTATTTTTTCTATTTTTAAATGTTTTTATAATAATGATTTATAAAGAAATATATAAAAAGTTAGAACTCTGAATAAATAATAAAATAAACTAATCACAAACTAAAATATACCTCCAAAAAAATCTCATCAACGCTGTCAACCTGAACCTGGTTGACCTTAATATAGCACTCTCAGAACTTGTGAGACAGGTCTGCAAATACACATGTTACAACGTCTTCACGGTCTGGGCCGGCCGGACTTGTTAGATCGATCTATTTTGAGCCGAGCGAGAAAGCTCTAATTTTTATTGCCTAAGGTGCTACACAAAAATATCAGCTAAAAATACAATTTCATAATCATAACATCGCACTTGTAATCACCCAAGGGCTAGGCAGAGGTGTACCTTATAGTACAGCACATTTCACCAGTCATTGATGAGTCCTTTGTAATAGGGGCGAGCCAATTGCTGTCACGCGGGCATAAATCCAGTCTCCGTGGCTGCTACTGAGAAATACCTGATGGAGAAACCCAATGACACTTTGCCCGACCTGGGAATCGAACCTAGGACTTCAAGATCAGCAGTAGCGCTTGCGATCACTAGACCAACGAGGCAGTTTATATTAGCTGGTAGTAAATATTATCAAAATTACAATATAATTCAGTTTTTAGCATTTTTTCTTACGAGAGTCGTGTGTCCTTTTTATAAGAATCAACCGAAATTCATTTGTAATTATTAAAATAATTAGTTCAGTGTCGGATATTCTAGGTGTCATAAAAAATAATTACAGTCGGCTTGTACAAACAAAGGAAATATTATGTTGTAATGTAAAGCATTTTGAACGCAGACGTAGAGCTACGAAACTACGCCGTAGCGAGTGCTACGGAAAGCGTAGCACGGTCTACGTTGTTGTTTAAGATGACCATGGGCAATTTGCGAGGAAATCTGGGCGTATGACCAACACAATTTAAATACTATGTATCTCAAATAGTAGCTTATAACGAGGACTTCAGTTCATACTAAAACAGCAAGTAACTAAATCGCCGGAGAACAGAAATAGAGCCACGAGAATTATGTTGCCTTCTACTGTATTTTACCCAAGATTGGACCGAATATTCAAACTAATAATAAACCTGTTTACAGGTGTTACCCATCTGCTACATAATTCAGTCCGGGTTCCTCTCTCCGGAGCCCTGACCACCAGCAGCCAGGAAATTTGTTCTTGATGCTGATGGGCACAATTTAAAAAAATGTAAAATAACAGTAGAAAAAAGTCGTCTAGGACTTGGTCGGCCTAGTTTCGATTAATTACTGAGAGCTTAGCTTTAGTAAAAAATAAAATATTTTAATATTTTTCACATGATCTGCTTTAAAAACAAATGACTCAAATCTTCGTTATAAACACAGAAAATTCCAACATTTTTAATTAACATTGCTCTGGTCTCCGGTGACTTTGGTACTTGCCGCAATACTTACTTACTAACTTGTTATGAGCTATGATTTGAGATATATTTTAATTCGGTTGGGCTTATGTACACCCGTTTGCACCAGGACACTTTTATTTTAATTCGATTCTCATCATCTCTTTTATTTATTTGTGTGAGAGTCCTTGGCCACGCATTTAAAAATGATAGGCTGTTAAAAAAAAGAAATCATTCATTTATCAGCCAGGATTCGTGACTTACAGGTCATTAAGGTTTGAAGCATAAAGCATTGATTTTCACTGTTGCAAATGTAAAATAATCGAAATTAATATAATTAATTTAGTAAGTGACCAGAATGCGTATCACATATAATAAAATCTTAAAAGTCCAAATCGATGTTCCGACTTGGCGCAAAAACTACTGCATAGATCCTGTTCAAATGTTGCACAAATATTCCTTACAGATTTCTTCAAATGTTAGGCTATATTATTTCACATAAAGCTTGAAAGAAATGAAAAATATGATTAAAATCTTCTCTCCATTTCAATTCCTACATCTCTGTCGCATCTAATTTCGCCGGCCACGTAGTAAAGACACGGGTAATCGCTCGCAGACAGTTGATTAGTTCAAAGCGCTTCTGGCGCTCGGCTCGCTCCGAGAGCTCAACCCGTGGGTATGAAGTCACTGCGTAGGTACCAAGGTTGCCGATGCTGAATGTTAATTTTATTAGTTTTTTTTTATATTTTAAAAAGGTATAGACTAATAACATTTTAGTAAAAATAATATACAAATAGGTTGCTAATTACAAACACTAAATATTCCCACTTCTGGAACGCGGCCCCACTGCGGGTTGGTAGATGTCACATGTCTTCGAAAAATGCATGAAATGTTGATATAAAACCAAATTTAGGATTTTATGAACGAACATCTAGACTTTTTCGAACTATATTGGGGTCGGCTTCCAGTCTAACCGGATGTAGCTGAATACTAGTATTTTACAAGGAACGACTGCCTATCTGACCTCCGCAACCTAGTTAGTACTGGGTAATACGATACCCTTTGGTAAGACTGGTTGTCAGACTTTCGGGCCACTGACCTGTAACGACTGACAAAGATCTATCGGGACCAACAGCTTAACGTGCTTTACGAGGTACAGAGTAAACTCGGTATGTAATGGGTGGTCACCCATCCACGGACCAACCTAGGCAAGCGCGGCTTTTTGTTGATTTTCCGAAAAAAAACAAAAACTCAAGTAAATGGCAAATGTTTCTTTTCATTTACTTGCAGAAGATTCTGACAGCTTTAGCAACACTGATGACAGACAGACATAGAGACGTACAATACAGTATACTGAAGATCACAAACGAGTTTAATAAACTTTCTTAGAATATTATAATCCAATTTTCTCGGAGAAAAATCTCTTTGTTTGTAGACATGATCGTGACAGACAGGTATGTCTGACAGTAAAAGACAGTTTTTATTATACATCAAGTACAAAAGTGTACAATTTATTTCGGGATTTTCCTTTAAATTCGCCTTTTACTGCAATAAGTGAGCCGTCACACGTATGGGTAGTGTCTAGTGGTCGCAGGCGTGACAGCTGAGCATGACGTCCTGGGTTCGATTCCCAGGTCGGGAAAAGTTATAATAGTTGGTTTTTCCATCAGGAATTTCTTACTAGAAGCCACGGAGTCAGGAAGGCCTTGCACCTTATTACATGAGACTGGAAAAATAGGGGTGCACCATATGGTACACCTCTGACTAACAACACGAAATTTTAATCAGGACAGTAGGAGAAAAACACTTTTAAAAGTTGTTAAGTGTTTACATATTGGTGCTCGTGACTGTACTGAGTAAAATGATACCCCTTGGTAAGACTAGTTCTCAGACTTTCGGGCCACTGACTACTTGAAACGACTGTATAAATGAAAGATGTACAATGACAGCCGGGACCTACGGCTTGAAATGCTTTCCGAGGCACGGAGAAAACTCAGTAGGTTTGTAATCGGTGGTCACCCATCTACTTACCAACCTAGCAAGCACGGCTTAACCTAAATATCGACCCGGGCGGCTGTTATTATTTACACTCTCGTAGTGATTTTACTGGACAGTGATATACCTTATTTAGAATGTTGGATTAGTTTGGAGTACTAACTAAGGGGTGTTCATAAGAGATTGTGGCTGACTCATAACAGCAGAATTCTGATCCTATTTCTCAGTAGTGAATTGGCAATACATTCCATTCTATTTCCGTACTTGTCTTTCAAAAGTGCCTTTTAATGGCCTTATTGCAATAAATGGTTGGACTTTGCCAATGACACTTTGAGACAAAAGAAGTAGATGAGTAAGCAATGTGCAATTGGCTCTTAGAAGTACCTATTTTATGATTTTGATTGCGTTGTGCCGTCTGTTGTACGTACTTATATTTGAATGAGTTTGTTTTACAGGTAGCTGCTAGTCCATCCTTTTACATCACTCTGTTTTGTATGCTAGAAGCTTTAAAGTTAATTACGAATCAGTCATTTTCAGCCAGACTACCTCGATGGTCTAGTGGTCGTGATGGACTGCTGAGCATGAGGTCCTGGGTTCGATTCCCAGGTCGGGCAAAGTGTTATTGAGTTTTCCAATCAGAAATTTCTCAGTGGCAGGCACGGAGTCTGAATTTGTGTCCGGTTGATGGCCATAGGCTCGCCCCAAATTATATGGGACTTAGACATAACTGGTGAAATGTGGGGATCGGCTATTTGGGTCTATGTTGAGTGTAATAAATAAAAGTTGCTTAGACGTAAAATTCAGATATTTATCGGAAAGAAAATTATAAAATTACACTGTCACTTACAATTCTCAACTACACTTTGACGGACAAAGCTATTTCTACTTTTCTTATTCTAATTACGACCTTATTGTTTATTTCCTTTTTCTGTACAACGTGCCAGAGTTTATTCCACTCAGGTTAAGGTATCTACAGTACTATTAGGTACATATCTGCCTAGCCCTTCTGGGATTACAGGCGTGATGTTATGTTATGCAATTTTCAACTGGCTACTAAGCATTTTTGAAAAAAAATTAAAAAATTTTCATTTACACGACTGTCGCAGTTAAATAAAGTAAAAAGCTGAGTTAATGTGTTCCCCATTGTTTGTCGTTTTATTTTAGTATATCCGTGTAAATGTCTATTTACATTAATATACATTTATAAATATTTATAGTATTTGATATATCCTTGTAGTTTATATTGGTATTACTTAAAATTATTTTCAGAGATATGCTACCACTGCTTGTCTCTGCATCACCCAAAGGTTGACTGGTAGAAAATGCCCATGGCATTAAGTCCGCCTCTGTAGTTTGTGCTTGAAATGTTAACACGTTGAACGCCAGTGCTTTTTCTTCGTTTTTCCATTTGGGCCATGGGGGGCAATTATTTGTCATATTTTTCAATGTCATAGTTTTTACTAAAAACCAAATACTATAATAAATCTATTTGTCTGCAGGGCCGTGGGGGTCACGTCAAATACATATTAGCTTCATATCTGTGCCCGCCGGCCCAATAGAGACGCCTAAAATTGCCTCTGGCTCGCGGTCATATGTTGTCCCCCACGGCGTTTAACGTGTTAAATAAATAAAGCTCTGACACTCTTAAAATGGTCGTATCAGCCTAATTGAGCTATTTATTGGCTTGTTCTATTACAGATTGTCCTTTCAGTGTTCTACCAGGGGCTGCGGGACTGTTCGAAAGAGATACCGCGGCCCTGGAACACAAGGGCAAAGAAGGAACATGGATGGATTTTAGTCAGTACGGTCTTACACTCCCTTACACTCCGCCAAGAGCGAGAGGGGTCATTTGATGATTTCCCACCCGAAAAAAAAGAAAAAAAATAGTGTTCTACCAAGATGTTAACTTTGCTATTACTGACACTATCTTATCTCCGGAAAACGGTTTTCTCGTTTTTCCAATAAATAAATGCACCTTAGGGCTTTTCGGTTAAACATTTCTTGTAAACTTACCTCTGATAGATGTATTTTGTTCAAACAAATACGAGACACAATCACGATCTTGACTCTCCCAAGTTTTCCGTTTTCTAGTTTGTGAATATTTATCTTTCTGTTACCTGGGAATCAAACCCAAGGAGTGACGGTCGCATTACCTGACAGAAAACGGTGATTCATCATCATCATCCACAGCCCGACTTCACCCACTGCTGGGTATAGGCCTCTCTTTGCTTGTGCCAAGCTCCACGCTCTTGTGCCAGCCTCATTCAGGATATTCCCGCAATGGCAACGAGGTCGATAAAAGGTGAATAACGGCGTATAATTATATTGGTAGTAGTACTCATAGAGGGTGTATAATAAAACAACAAATATTACTAATATTTCTATTTTCAATTTATTGTTTATTGGTTTTCGAAATAAGATTGTCTTCTTTTTATTATTAATAATAATAATTAATTAAGAATTAATAACTGCAAGAGAAACTTTTTCTAATGTCTACTTAAAATTATTACTGACTTAGTTACCAGAACTAATAGTAATAATAGTTACGTTCGGTCTATTATTAATTATTCTCATTTTATTTACAAATTAAAATAATTAATAAATGTTTTTTTGTACATAGCTTACGTCACAATTTAGTAAGGTTTGTTTTTTATGAGATTTCATTTAATTCTTTATTTACAAGTAAGATGTCACTCTATTGCGAGTATATAATCGACAAGAGTAATTTTTTCCTTCTATATCAATTACAGAGTTTAAAAAATCCACTTTTCCTATTCTAGAGTAAAAAATATTTTAACAAAAGAAATGCGTAATTACTTCTAATTTTAACGCTGTAATATCACGAATCTTAGTCCATATTAGGTTGAGTGGTGACGTAAGGTATCGTACATTTCTTCAGAATCCCAATAAGTACTAAATTTCAACAAAAAAAGGTACATCATTTTTCTTAATAATTATACTTAAAATTGGTAAATTGTACATAGGAATAAAACATTATTTAACATCAATAAATTATAAAAAATACAAAATCTTTATAAAATAACACAATAAAATATATTTAAATATAAATAAAGCTATGACGAGATCGGTTATAAAGAATAACGTGTTCGCGGTTTGTGGTAGATCCCATAAATTCCTAGCAGTTATTTTTGTAATTACCGAGGTCTAAATTGCACGTTTCATTACCTAAGTCTTTTTATTAAATCTATATTTACAAAATATCTTTTAAAAATATTATTTATAATTCGCAAAATTTTTATGTTTTTTTTCGGGTTTTCTATTACTTAAGCTGTGGTGCATAACACCATTTTGGATTCATGCAGTGAACAACCAAAAGTAGTCACAAATAAGGTTTTTATTAATTTCATTATCGTCAATACTTTGGCCGCATTTCAATTTAGAATTTATTGACGTTTCAAGTTAAGATTTTGGCATCGAGTGATTTTGTAACATCGCCTTCCCTATTCATATAATTATATAGTTCGTTACAAAAGTGACAGACAAACCAAACGTTCAATAAGTACCTAGTGCATGAATCCAACTGCGTTGTACTAATTCCTTTCGTTTAGTAACTATGTGTATCAAACTAACGCCTACTTGTTAATTGAAAGGTGAGTTATTTACAAATGAATTGTTAATACTATTTTGGCTAAATGTCACTAATAACCTCTTAAACTAGAAATTGTGCCATTTCGTGAAAATGTTTATAATAATTCAAAATGAACCTAACATAAAACAAATTATCGTAATATAGTACAAAATCCTACCGAATATTATCTACAACTTAGGCTTGAAACTATAATTTCTTACAATTATTTTGTACAGTATCAATATAATGAGAACAAATCGCCTAACGAATTTATCATTAAATATTTAAACATTAGACTGCGCACAGACCGCCGGCAGGTAACACTTGCGAGAACCTCGACCACTTCTAAATAATGAGCAAAGTCAGGAAAATTAATTCGTAATTCTACAATTAAAAGGATGGCTCAGTCTCGCATGTTACCGTCCGGGCCGCGCACTCGGTACGTGCACGGTTGTGTACGACCGGACGCCGGACGTCCGGCTGTCTGGTGCGACTCCTGCGACTCGCAGCAATGAAGTTACTAACATTAAAACACAGAATATTGATTATTTGCAAGGCACATTCTCTTAAAAATCCTGAATTTCAATTTTCTATTCATGTACATACTCGATGCTCCGAAAACATTGAGAAGACGGCGCGCACGAACTTAATGATTGAAGCGACATCTACTCACTGTAATGATATGTATATAATCGATTATTATATACCCTGTGTCTCGAAAAATATATAAGAATCCGTGGAACGTGTATCGATAAACTAAAGAACGGTATAATATCTACACTAAAGACTAGGTTGCTTGACTCGAAGGGAGTTTAAGAATGAGATCGGAATGAGATCCTTATTGCTGTGTGAGGGGTTGTGAGGGCGTGCCGGGGCGTGGCGCCCGGAGCGGCGGTGCTCAGTAACCGTACCCGGGACCCGGGTACAGCAGAGCCGCGCCGCCGCCCGCCGGTCAGTGCTGCGCCGCAAATTTCATCCGCTTCTGTTTCTGTCGCTGGTTGCAGAACCACACTCTCACCACGTTTTTCTTTAAGTCCAACTTCTCCGCGATCGCCGTTATCTTCTCCCCGGACGGCCGCGGTTGCACCGCGAAGTATGCCTCCAGACTTCTCTTCTCTGGCGCTGCGATGGAAGTTCTCTTACGTTTCTTTTCACCAGCTGGAAGCACGCTCGGTGCATCGGGGTCCCGTCTCTTGTTCTTCGCCTGCGCCTCGGCCTCCTCGAGCCACGCCTGCAGGATCGGCTTGAGCGCAATCATGTTATTGTGACTTAGTGTGAGGCTCTCAAAGCGGCAGATGGTGCTCTGTGAGAGGGCTCCTACGCCTGGAAGTTTAAGGTTTGCGAGTGCTTTGCCGACGTCTGCTTGTGTGACGCCTAGTTTGATTCTTCGTTGTTTGAATCTTTCGGCGAAGGCCTCTAGTTCGCGGGGGTCTGTGTCGGTGTCGGGGTGGAGAGCTGCCGAGGGGTGGCCGAGGTGAGCGGGCGGCGCGTGCGACAGCCCACCGCCGTGGTGGTGGTGGTTCATGACGTGGTTCATGCCGTAGCCGTGCAGCTGGTGGTGAGGCGGCGCCGCCTCGCCCATCGGCGCCAGCGTGGTCATCGACGAGGAAGTCAGCGGGTCGAGCATGTCCAGCCCTTCCATGCCGTGGTGGCCCATCTGCGGACAGAAACACTCGTTAGTTCCCTGAAAATATTTTAATGAGGGGCGTCGTCGCCATTATACTCGTCCGCCGTATTAACTTCTGCATTCATGTTAAATCGTACGTTTTATTGTAAATAAAAGGAGGGTGCTCGTCGCAACAATGGTGCTTGGGACGATATGGAAACATAAACAATCATTGTGCAGATTTGCACTCATTCTTTATGAGAGCAAACACTTGTTTGTTATAGATGGGGGCGAGTGTTGTGACGTTGATTGGGAGCGAGTGTTCAGCCAATATGCTTAAGTTGTTGACCGGCATTGTTGCCGAAATGAATGTTTGTCGTGTAGTCGCCGCATATGCGCTCGCTATAAATATTACGATGCATCCCCTGTTGTTGGACGTTTTGATTTTTTATGATGAAATTTCTTTTGTTAGTCAGCTAATCAAAAGTTATTGTATACGGTTCTATGAAAAATGCGAGGTTAGGATTTATTAATAATAGGCGTGTAATATGAAAGATAGTTTCCTCAAACATAATTCTAATAATGCCTTAACCTTACAATGTGTGAATGTATGGTTTGATCCAGCTTTATATGCGAGTTTTGGACCCCATGGGTGGGCCGTGCGAAGCAGAAACGAATCGCTAGAGTAGAATAAGTATCAAGAATATTACAAAACCCTATTAATTGGCGAATACTCAATGAAAACTAAATTTTTGAAAGAAAACCTAATTCCACGACGCATAAAATTAAAAGTGACAGAAACGGACAACTTTGAAATGAGCTACTTTTTATACCCTGGCCGTAAAGGTAAAAGGTCCACAATCAATAACCCTGCTCCTCCAAGGACACGTCAGACGGAAAGGCAAAAAATAAAAAGTGCACTATCTATTACCCACGGTCCGGGGTTCATGTCTGCCTGAGTCCCCAGGGGGCACTAACTCACAATTAGGAATCCGCACGTTATTGCAATGTTGCTGCACGAAATATATATTTTTACGGTCTTTGGGTTCAGTACCTATAGTTTATTTAGTTGCTTGATTTTCAGTCGAGGACTTAAGCAAAGTGAAATTCATTCAGAATTGCAGAGTACGGAAATTTCAAAAACTTATAACAGTGCATAAGCTTCCGTAAATATCAATGTTGTTGAATGTCGTCGTCGACACACGAAACGCCTGTTGTGTCCAGTCGCATTCACTGACAGATAAGTGCCTCGAGAGGTAAGCATAGTTGTTGTTCCTTGTTGCCAACATAACTTGAAGCCTTGAGGGTGAGTGATCAGTATCACTGCTTCTTATAGACATCCGCAATTAAAAAGGCATCGCAAGTCAATTTGACGTCACAGAAATTAAGCTACAATGCAAATTGAAAGAAAGAAAAAAAATACATACCTACATATAAAGGGTGTAACAAGACCCTTAACAAACCCGAAAGTCACTTGTTCTCCCCGTCATTGCGATAATTTTTTGTTCTAGACCAAACCTGGGAACCTTCTAGTTACGGAGATATTGGGGGTCAAGGTTCCAATGTTTTCACAACTATTTTTTTCAAATACATATTTTAATATAGGGTTTTTACTTTAAACACCTCCACGACCCCCTTACTATTCAATAGATCTATCAGCACAATGCTTTGAGTGCGTTACATTGAGTCCTACCGTGAAACATGAACACGCAGAAAGTACTGCATGGATTTGAACGCAGTTTTCATCATTCTACTGCTAGATGCTTAACTGATAATATAGGCTATATTAGATATATTTTTGGATAGGTAGCGCTGTGCGAGGCAAGAACGGGTCGCTAGTACCATAATAACTGTATTACATGCATCTAATGCCACGTCAATTTATAGACAAAACAAGTTCTAACTACATAGTCGCAAAAAAAATGATTTTGATCAATTTTTTTGCAACTATGTAGTTAGAACAAGCGGTTGGTCGACTCTGCACGTGACCAGAGGGCGGGCCTATTTTAGGTAGTACTTTTCGTAGAAGTTTACTTCGTATATCACTGGAGTGACCGAACCCGACCCAATACGAAAAGTTTGAACTGATGTAAGCTAAGCACCCGTAAGTCTTATTCATTTGTTTTCTTATGATGATGAATCGGTACTTCTTGTATGAAAAATAAATTTGGTGACATTTGGTGAGTCGGAACAGTGACGAGTCGGGCATAACTCATCATAACTTCTAAACTATGTTGGGCAGCTTTCAGTCAAACCATAATGCAGCAGCTGAATATCTGCTGAATTTACATAGTGCGACTGTGATCTGACCTCCACAGTCCATAAAGGGTGTAACAGTACCCATAAAGAAGCCGTAAGGCATTTGTTCTCCCCGTCATCGTCATTTTTTTGTTCTGGACCATACCTGGGAACCTTCTAGTTACGGAGATAATGGGGGTCAAAGTTACAACTTTTTGTGATGTATGATTTTTACTTTAAACACCTCCACGACCACCGTACTATTCAATCCATCTATCAGCACAAAGTTTTGACTGCGTTACATTGAGTCCTACCGTAAAACATGATTTTTCACCACCCAAAAAAAAGTTGTTTCCCGGCAATAGTTTTTGAGTAAAGTTACTTAGTTTTACGTACATAATGCTTGGTTGACGGCTTCGTGAAGGGTCCGTTTACACCGTGTATAACTGGATGATACCACCCACACCCCTTGGTGAGACTGACTATCAGACTTCGAACGTCTAGCTACTCATACCGACTGACAAAGCTCTTTGTAATTAAGTAGGTACTGAAATCGCCAAGCGGTTGGTCGACTCTTCACGTGACCAGAGGCGGGCCTATTTTTTGGCCAAAGAATCAGCATTGCCATCCAACGTGGCAATGCTGCCAGCCTTCTGGGCACTTTTCCTGGTGACAGCGATGTGGACGAATTTTTTGACGCCCTGTAAGGCTTTTGATACTTCATCATCTGCCTAGCCTTTTCCCAACTATGTTAGGGTCGGCTTCCATTCTAACCGGATGCAGCTGAATACCAGTATTTTACATGGCGCGACTGCCTATCAGACCTCCACAACCCAGTTAGTACTACTGTATTAGGTAATACGATACGCCTTGGTAAGACTGGTTGACGGACTTTTTGGGCCACTGACTACTTGTAACCACTGTAAAGATCTACAAATGACAGCCGGGACCAACGGCTTAACGTGCTTTCCGAGGCACGGAGGAAACTCGGAATGTAATGGGTGGTCACCCATCCACAGACCAACCTATGCAAGCACAGCTTAACCTTAAGATCGATCCGAGCGGCTGTTATTATTTAGCCACGAGCTCCTTTGATACTTGAACCCTTTTGATAGTTGTACATATTTTTATTACTACTAAAGATTTGTAGTTTGTAAATAATGTAAATATTCCCGGAACTAAAATACATCTACTGTTCATAACCCTTCATTTAAATTCATAATAATTCCAGAATGGTAATTAAGTCTTAACCACATTAGACGCACAGGTGCAACATACTCGTTCGAATATTATTCGAGCGCTCTGCTCCCCTAATATTAGATACACGCGTGTAACAGGGGACATACGTATGTCATTTGTGTAGTGATGGGACACGGGCAATTTCATAAATATCGATAAAATTTAGGAGTGAATAAAATTAATTAAAAATTTGTTATAAATATCAACTCTTCGGTCTTATTCATCTTCGTTGTTATGATTGGAGATGTGCCTAATCCTAATTGTAAAAAAATATAAAAATCTGAGTTTTATTATGTTTTGAATTAAAGACATTGGATGAATATTGAGTCACTGAACACGTTTCACTACAAAAACTTGAACTTCTATACGTAAACCACGATATTCTTGGACTGACCTATTGAGGCAATAACGGTGGTACCACTTTGAGGAATCCCATCAAAAAGTTATGATTTTTCAAGTAGGTTATGATGACTCCGAAAGGGCAGCGAAATATTCGTGACCGGGCGAGTAGCATGTATCAAAAAATCTATGAATGTGGAAGAAACACTGCGGCCGTAAAAAATGCGGCGTGTGACTGGTGTGTTCCATGTCGTGCTATTGTTTCCAATTCGATCGCGTTTCTCATAATCATTTTATATTTGGCCCAGTGCCCGATTTTTGTGGCTTACTTAAAACATCTTGTTTTGTTTTATAGCGTCAGTACTTACACGCTGGATTTGTTTCGCAGATCGAATTTTAAAGTTCACGTCTTAAATATATATTTTAAATGGAACAGCAAACCTAATTGTCAACAAATCACAGCTATGTATCGCAATCCAAAGGATTTTGAAGGAATCCATTGATTTATAACATCACGCCTGTAACCTTATATGTAGTTCACCCACATTTCTCCAGTTATGTTATAACTCCCTTGTAATAGTTGCGAGCCTTTTGCCATCAACCGGGCACAAATCCGGACTCCGTGGCTGCTTCTGAAAAATTCAATACCTGAGGGAAAAACTAAATAACACTTTGCCTGACCTGGGAAAATCGTTTTAATGATCAAAATGAGTTATATTGGATATGCGAGTATGTTACGTAATTACCCCAAAGGTTCTGATTTTATCACATAGTTAACAAATATGTGTCTCATAGTATTTGGACCATGGAAATGACCACTCCAGACATTTGTTTACATTTATAATCTAACATATTGATTGCATTATTTAGCCCGAAACTCGTATCGCGAGATAGCATAAGCGTTCCTTAACCAACCTCTTATCTAACACTGTACTCAGGAATCAGGTCATCCCTAGAAATAATAGCTAGAAAATAAGGTGGCATTCTTCACTTATCTCAGATTGATTGAAAAATGATAGATAGATAGGTGTAAGAACAAGGACGATGCTTCGTTTTATTCGAAAATAGAACGTTAATTTTAGCATGACAAAGTAACTTTTGAGAAAAGACGGACTTACATTTTAATCTTTTCTTGGCCGATAGTTGTATTTTTTTACATGCATTTGTGCCTTGTGATGTCATAATAAGATAATATTACGGCACATCCTACATATTCTGTCCTAAAATCGTCATTTATGAAGTTGAATCAAGTAGAAAAAAACCTAAATTGTTGGTTGTTGTTGTTTTGCTTGCATTGCATAACTTTGTAATTAAGAAAAAAAAAATATAAATTTATAATTATAAAAGATGGTAAGGTTTATATCGACAAATAATAATCGTATTACTTTAATTTATTGATAGTTATCCCCTCCCTATGCAATACAATTGCAAGTGGATATTAAATAAATTATATTCCTTTAATAGTGATTTGTGTCGCTACATTATGATTTGGACAAGTGGCCAAATTTGTCCGAGGGGGTGGCCACGAAACACGTGTGTATGGGAGAGGGAGCGATAGCGATATGCAGCTCGTATGTGTAAGGTTTAAATCAATTCCATATTTTGAAAGGTTTTGTAAACCTGTCCATCCATCATCATTCTTCTGCCGCTATCCCAATTTATTTGGGGTATGTCTTCTTTTTCTATACTTTTCTAAAACTAGCCATCTTTCTTTTAACTTATTGTACAAGAAAAACTTATTTAAAGGACAAATTACGTGCCTGATGAGATTTTATACACACTTTCTTCTTTAATACATGTAGGGGAGGAATATTAAAATAATCTTCCTCGGTGCTCACTTTCGATATAAGGAACTTTAGCTGTGCATGTCAGTATTTGAATGAACTATTCAAAATATATTCATTGCAATATTAACTTAGTTTTAACAAATTCAAGTAAAGTTTTCCATTGTCAAACTAACTTCATGGCCACACAGTATTCCCTATCCCATTGGTTGAAACACAGTCTTGATAACTCTTTAAATCAAAGAAATAAAGTTGATAATCCCTTGGCCACCGTCAAACATCATTCAGTCACTTTTATTGTTATAGAGGCAAGGTTCAATTTTGCTCGACATCGGTACTTGATTACTATTGAATTGTGTTTTGACTGCTTCCCGGTTGGGATTACGCGTTGTTATGGTACATGTTCCTTTCCGGAAATGGGTGGGCAGAGGTCTAAGCGTCCTATCCGAAATGCATCAACAGATGTAAATGATAGTGGAATAGATTTGACGATTTTAACGTATTGTACCTAACATTTGGGCAAGTTTTTCAATAAAACCTTTTGAAAGAGATTTAAGAGGGACAGGGCCTGCGAGGAATTTGAAAAATAGGTATTCGAAGAAACTATTGCCGTCGCGTTGCGTGAAGCCTGCCCCCGTAAAGTGCGATAGGGACAGCTTCAGCTCAGACCGATTATATCACGTTTAACGTTTCCCTTTTTTCGCCCTGGAAAACTGAACCGATTCAATTGTTTTTGACATAAAATTTTTAAGAAAGAGTATGTCTAGGTCCCTATCAATTGCTTTTATGTTAAAAACGATTTTGTCTGGTAGTCCTCTAATCAGGGCCATACAAATGGGGCATTTTTTGCCATTTTTGGACGGTCATATTTTCTTTACTTGATTTTATGAAAAAAAAATGGCATTATTCCGGAAGAAAAAAGGAGAATACATTTTGTATGGAGAATCGAAGCCCGTGTTCCCCCTTAATTTTAGTACATGTAATTGATTGGCTTTAATTGACCGAAGGAGATGACACAGAGAGGACCGGAGGAATATAGGGAGATCCTTCCACGACACGAAGTGGGATAAAATCTAAACTTAAAGGTTTATTCTTCGTGCTACCTAATGTGTCACAAAGTGAAACAGTCACTGGTGTTGTTCCCAACAGTGAATGAAACGACTTCACCAGGAACATGCCCAGAAGACTGGCAGCGTTGTCATGCTGAATAGCTAATTCTTAGGCCAAAGAAAGAGCTAGCCCTCTGGTCACGCGAAGAGTCGATCAGTCAGCGGATTAATAATTCCTGTCGTCAAGAACTGGGGCAGCGACGCTGACTCCAAGGCTGATTGAAAGTGGGACGCCAAACGACCGTGCGATCTTTGAAACCACTTGATCCAGAAGTTGTGCAGTCCATCAGGTCCTGGAGATTTCTAGTTAGGCAACGGAGAGACTTCAAGAGCTACGACTTGGTTTTAATGATGATTGCCCTCATTTCTGGTATTGGATCACAACTTCCTGGGTCCAATCTGCCCTCAATGTGACTGACAGGCAGCGACCAGATGCTGCGCTAGAACGAACACATGGCGTCATCATCTGGCAGACGTGTATCAGTCACACCTTGGTCCAGTCGTTCCCATAGAACCACCTTTGATTAGTTTTAGAATGTGTGATTAGGGGTGTATCGCTCCACTCGCCGCTTGTGCCGACTGTATACTATCTAGTAAAATATATATTAAAAGATAGATAATTTTATTACAAACACGGTGATATTAGTTGTCGCACTCTTCATAGTGTTGACTTAATTTCATCAGACAAACTATCTGTTTATGTATTAAGATTGCTAAAAAATATTTTTCATTATCCTTCTTAGCGTGTCGATGGCGATCTAAATTGTGTCAGCCCAGAACTGAGCCACTAGTTTGGCGCTTTTAGTAGCGTCGATCAGTTCCTGTAGTGAACAAACAACAGGACACACTGGACATGATATTAAGAGCCCCATCGTTTGTAGAACAGCACCACATTTACACTCCAGGGCAGAGTCATTGATAAATCTCCACCTGAGCAGGTTTTCCTTGCTGCGACCAACCTGGGTCCGGAGTCTATTTAAAGACATCCAGGTCAGCCATGGCAACTCATGTACAGGTGGGAGATTGCATAGCAGGTGGAACGGATGGGTTAGGTATGGATGCACTACCTCGCCACAGCTTACCAGTCCAATCGATTTTCATTTGATAAGCAGAAGAGTGAAAGGTCTATCTTAGGCGGGATCTTTGACTACAATTAAATAAAATTAAAATGATTATTATTCCTTGAGATCTTACTTCCAGTGTAATAGAATTCTGTATCTTAACTTATGTTATTTTCAAAAGGTAACACATAGACAATGTGAGTGTACTATTAGGTTCACCTCTGCCTAACCCTTCGGGGTTGACAGGTGTGATGTTGCGTTAGATAGACAGATGGATTACTTTCACATTTAAAATATTAGTATGAATTCATAGTGGCTATAAATAAGCCAGCGACAATAACCCAACGTGGTAAAGTCAGGATTGGTTAGAAAAAGGTCGTGAGTTGAACTTCGCGAGTTGCAATCATCATGCGTCTAAGCCATTTCTCAAGTATGTTGGGGTAGCTTCCAGACTAACAGGACGCAGCCTAAATAGCATACCAAAGTTTTACGTAAAAAGACTGGCTGTTCACTGCGATCCACGACGTAACTTTACAATAAAATTGAATTTTATAATAACTAGCTTTTGCCTGCGGCTTCGTTCGCGTTAATTTAGAATTTGACAATCAATTCGGGTTGTACTCTACTTGTAATAATATAATTCAATCATGATTCGAAAGACACGTGGCGCCTTCTATTATCATAAAAACGTTATTGTTGTTATCCTCGGGAACAGTACTTTTTTTCGGGATGGTACCCTATGTCCGTTTCTGTACACCTGACAACGTATAATATGCAAAATTTCAGGATGATCGGTTCAGTGGTTTAGGCGTTAAAAGGTAACAAACAACTTACTTACTTTCGCATTTATAATATTAGTAGAGATAGCGTTGATTCCTTCATAAAAATCATAGACTATTCAACAAAAAAATAGCCATTGCACAAAAAAAAAACAATAACACCCAAGCTCACTCCTGCTTACCCCCAAGCAATAAACCCTTCACATTACACGGTCGATTTTTAAACAAAAGTACAAAAAATACTGTCATGAAGGTCCCCTGTGACCGAAGCGACAATTGTGCACTAAAATACTGAAGTAACCCTTGTGTTGTTTACCCTTTGTACAAGTTGTTTAAGTTCCAACGTTTGTGGCACGAATAGGGTTATCTTCACGCTCATATCTTACTAGGGTGGGCTGTGTTGCAGCCGTGTGGCAGCTAGTTTTAAATAAAAATGTAGAAAGTTAGCTAGATTATTTTGTAGTTGCAGGCAAATGTTGGAAGATCCAATAACTTTATTTTTATTAGGAGTCACGTGTGGAATAAAGAATATTTTTTTGAAAAACTAGTCTAAGAAAAATTAAGGATAAATTAATATTTATATTTTTCCTACAAGAATCCCGTCTTATTTTGAAGTAATCCTTTCAATAAAATGTATAATATCCTTATTAATATTATAAATACGAAAGTAAGTTTGTTTGTTTGTTACCTTTTCACGCCTAAACCACGGAACCGATCATTCTGAAATTTTGGATATACGTTGTCAGGTGTACCGAAACGGACACATAGGGTACCTTTCATCCCGAAAAAAAGTACTGTTCCCAAGAAAAACAACAATAACGTTTTATGATAATAGATGGCGGTAAAATAGTAAAAATTACGTTACTCAAACTTCTCTTTAACCCTTATTTAAGTCTATTCAAAAACTAGTTTTTCACTTGCATACTTTGTACTGATACCTAGGGGTGTAAACAAGGGTACCATACCTCCCAGTATACCAACAAGATTGGGTACTCTAGATAAAAGAAACTAAAATCTCTTTGCTCAAATGGCGACTATTGTTCTACGGGTGTCTTTATTAATCTATGTTCTAAATTCAGAGGAGGAGCTCGTGAGTAAATAATAACAGCCGCTCGGGCCAATCTTTAGGTTAAGCCGTGCTTTCCTACATTGGTCTGCGGATGGGTGACCACACATTATATATCTTATCGTCCTCGACTCGGTATCGTATTACCCAGTACTAACTGGGTTGAGGAGGTCAGATAGGCAGTAGCTCCATGTAAAATATTGGTATTCAGCTGCATCCGGTTAGACTGGAAGCCGACCCCAATATAGTTGGGAAAAGGATAGGCAGATGATGGCTACCTAAAATCCACTTAACTGTTACTGGGTAATACGATACGTTAAGACTGCCTGTCAGACTTTCGGGCCACTGGTAACGACTGTCCACCGCTGACAACCGGACCGATACCCTTTGGTAACTTTTAGAAGCCAGTACAGTCGTAGAGTAAACAAAATACAACTTACTTGTCTTAATTGCTGTAAGTGCAGATGAAACAAAAGTGGGCGCCAATCGATAAAGAAGTATGGTGGCGGGAACCCTAGCCAAGACATCTTTCATTCACGTACCGAGGGAAACTGTGAGCAGTCGCGCTCATTAGGTTATTCAAATATTTGTTTCCCACAGCCAATTGTCGATATCTTCAGGGCCAGGGCATCACTCACTCGAAAACAACACCTAGATGCACCTTGCATTAGGTCCAATTTCGAAGGCACACCTTCAGAAGTATGAAAAAGTTTCTGTCGGTTAATTTTTAAATTGTTTATGAGGCAGTGCAGGTACGGACTACAAAATCGAGAAATAAAATGTTTGGTTTTACGCTTAAAAGTTTTGTTTCGTCTCCAATGTTTCCTTGATGGAAATTAACGACAATGCAACCTTGAGTCTTTGTCCTGTACATCACACCTTAAAGCTTTTAATTATTAAAGGAAGTAGAAACACGGCGTATATTCCCTATGTAGTTTTTTTTTTTTGCAAAGGAACACCTATTTTAAATATTTTTTAATATAAACTTGTATACATTGTATTGTAACCATAATTATACAGGGTGGAATGGACACCGACGCGAAAACGGTTACCACGTACTCAGTACATCATTCTGAACCTACATCGAAATTAGCTGTTCCATATATTTTGACCGTTAATGTATTGCACTTTTGTTCAGATTTCTCACAATCAGCAGTTTATGGTAAAGAGGCATACAATTTCCAAAAAACTTTAAAAGTTCCATATCTCAAAAATAACCCAGGTTGGACCTCAAGATATCGGAGTTAAAATTGTTGCAAATTAGGTTTAGTATCACCTATTTCAAGTAATGCACCCAATTACCAATCACCCTGTATTGTTGTGATTTACCGATTGCAATGCTCAAATGTTTACCTACAAACAAAAGAGCCCACATATCCCTAAAACCTTGCTACTAATACTACTTCTGCTACTGTTACCCTATTGCTGGGAAAACCCTCCTCCAGTTCCAGAATTTTA
This sequence comes from Noctua pronuba, assembly GCA_905220335.1. Lineage (NCBI taxonomy): Eukaryota > Metazoa > Arthropoda > Insecta > Lepidoptera > Noctuidae > Noctua > Noctua pronuba. Next base: position 3,898,231 of record LR999891.1, on the reverse strand, counting down.
GATCCTGGGCTGATGCAGACTACTGGTCATTATTTTCTAGGGGTCTATTTCGTCACTATCATCCACAGCCCGAATTCAACCACTGCTGGGCATAGGCCTTTATTTTCTTAAGCCAATCTTCACGTTCCTTTGCCATACTATATTATAATTGGTGCCAATAAAAACCAGGAAGAATTAAATAAAAAGTGTACACAAATATAAATACTAATGGGATTTACAATCGGTTCAAAGGTCGTCAGACCTTACATACTTTCGGGAACCCTTGTACATGCTTTTAGACCCAGCGGTTTAGGATGTGCTTAGCCTGCTAGTGCATCAAGAAATTTACGATTTTTATTAAGTCTTCATCTGCCTAGGGTTTCCCCATTTATGTTTGCTTTCCGGCGTCCGGCTTTCAGTCTTACCGGATGCAGCTGAATACCAGTAGGTATTTGATAAGGAGCGACTACATATCTTACCCCACACAACCCAGTACTGGATAATACGGTAACCCTTGGCAAGACTGGTTGTCAGACTTTCGGGCCACTAACTACATGTTACGACTGTCAAAGATGTTCAAATGACAGCCGGGACCAACGGCTTAATGCGCTTTCCGAGGCACGGAGAAAACTCAGTATGAAATGATGTTCACCCATCCTCAGACCGACATTTGCAAGCGCGGCTTAACCTTGAAGATCGACCCGGGCTGTTATGATAAATGTATTCATTTTGAAAATAGGTTTTTACAAACACTTTTCCACGTCATCTTTTTTAAAAACTATACGAGGCCGGTGTTTTGTACCTGATTACTCTGAGAAGAAACAGTCGAGACAAACTCAGAAGCCATAGTCTTTTTTAAAATCCAGACATGATCTTGGTCAACTCACAAGAGGACTGTGCAGATAAGTGTCTGAGATGGTCTTAGGAAGAAAGAACTACAAGATATGAGTGGACCTGTCCAGCCAGTGCGAGCATTTGGCAGTTATTATTTAGCCATGACTTTCTAGAGAGTATATACATCAAATAAGTCCTTGTAATAACTTTTCTCCTCTCAAATTATGCAAAATAATCTCCCCCTCCCCCCCCCCGATTTTAAACTAACATCCATAAAATACATCATCAGAACTACTCGCTACCATTTTACAAGCTCCCAACTGCCCCAAACAACTACATTTACAGATTACAGACATGTAGGGAACCCCAAACTGCTACCGTTTGGGTTCCGTGGGCAATAAAGAACGCATTACGTGGATACAACCCTCTTTTGGAGGGGAACGAGAAAAATTGCAAATACATTCCTTGTGCGTTAGTTTATCATGTTAACTCTATTATTTATAAATTTTGTTCTTGTATTTTCGTGTTTTGATATGTGAGTGAAATGTTTAATTAGATATTCTGTGACCGATAACGACTATCGGAAAGTTGTTTTTCAAACAAATATTACAAACTTATTTCTAAAGACGCTCCACGGGTTCTAGTCTATCACTGTGTAGCTAAAAAATATTTTTCATTGAGCTGAACATAGCAATAGGTACATAATTTATGAGGTCGACTTCTTCTCTATGCTTATATTTCACCACTTTCCTTGAGTTTAAATATTTTAAAAACTTTTGTTTACTTACTGAGAAAGATAAAGTTCATGTTGAAATGGGAATTAAATTTGAAAGTAAACTTGAGAAGAGCAGCCTCAAAAAATGAACTACAAGTTTCTAAAATCCTAGAATTTTAAAACTTTTCTTTTAAATCCTAGGTTTTAGTCTCGATACACTAAATGGGCTTCAGCAATGTTTCTTACTTTGCCAATTGTGTTGAAAAGACAAAAAGAAGAATGGCGTGTCTTAATGCGACATTAAGATTGCATGAATGATGAAAGATTGCCGATCTTCTTTTCAATTGTAATATCACTGTGGAATAATCGCGGGAGATATTTAATTGGATCATATCATTTTGTTAACAGCTCCATTTTCAAATCAAACAAGATGAAATCGTCACAGCACATTTTAAGACAGCTTTAAAGCTCTAGGAGCCAACCAAAGAGATTAAAGATTCTCTAGAGGACTCATCAGTAGAAATGCCATAAGTAGAAAAACTGTGGTGCCATGTCTCAGTGAGACCATCATCATCTGCCTAGCCTTTTCCCAACTATGTTGGGGTCGGCTTCCAGTCTAACCGGATGCAGCTGAATACCAGTATTTTACATGGAGCGACTGCCTATCGGACCTCCACAACCCAGTTAATACTGTGTAATACGATACCCCTTGGTAAGACTGGTTGTCAGACTTTTTGGGCCACTGACTACCTAACGGCTGACTCCCCCTTACTCTCAGTGAGACCATAAATAGCAAAATGGCATGATTAGCAAATTTAACACGTTATCCTTAACGACACCAACCAGTTGATTATTGCAAGTAGATTGCATTTTTTATCGCATTGTCTTTTCTATCGTAAGTACATTTAAATGTGTTATGATTCACCTAGTGGCGGTGCTTTCGTGCAAACCTAAAAGCTGCCCTTCATAATGTGACTACTCTTCATGATGTTGGGATTTCTGAACACTCTTCTTGTTTTATAGGCTTGCGGTATTGTTGCCCCAAGGCACGCCACAGTCTCCACCCTTCTTTTAAAATATCTTAGTCACAAATTCACAATAATCCTACTCCTATCGACATTACTCCTACCCCAAAACAAGCAATTCCATACGCCATTACAGCGAATAGTGCATAATATTAGTTCATTTTTATAGCACAAGGCACATATTTCTTACGTTCTCAGCCCCTTCGGTCCCCAAGGAGGGAGCCCCATTGGTTCGAAGATTTCCTACACACATACAGAAATGCATTTGTTATTATTATTATTTATGTTGTTTTTTTTTCCTGGTTGCGTGGGATTCGTCAATGGATGTGACTGATCGGAATTTTGGACTATTGTTGTTAATAGTTTATTTTATGTTTTAGCTTTTAACTGAAGTAATTGTAATAATTTTGTCCTAAGTTTAAAGAAAACTATTCTACTCTGTGTTCTTTTCTCAGAAGACCATCTAAGACTCTAACCAGCATGGTTCACATATAACCTGACCAACAGTCAACGTCAAAGTCACAATACACAACAGTATATCTGGACTTTAAATTAAAAGAAACTGTGATTTCTGAGTTTGTTCTGATAGTTTCTTCACAAAGAAGTCGGTTAAGAGACACGGTCTCATCTAGTTTTTTAACCTACATCACTTTTTATGTTTAAATGTATTAAAAAAAAACAATTTATAAAAATAAATTATATTATTTATGATTTACCATTAATAAGTCGTGTGCTCAAAATAATATTATGATGCATATTGGAGAAATCACCATGAAGGTTGGATGCAAGGGTGTTTTATATAGGGTAGGCAGGCGTAGAGCGGTCGAATTGGCGAAGAATTTGATCGACTTTATGATATCACCTTAGTTTTATTGATGTTAAACTCGATTTTGTATGATATATATGGATTTTGAAGAGGGCGTTAGGTTATGATGCCGAGGGGTGAGTTATATGTTTCTGTTTGTTTATGTGAGGAGTAAGGGGTAAGTTTCAAGTCGAATCTGTAGTTTTTATGTCACTTACACAAAGCCGAACTTTTTCAGACTTCATTTATACAATAACAACAGATGTTGCCGCTGTAAACAAAAGACTCTATCATAAATCAGCCGAAAGGCGTTCAAGACCTGCCAGTGGCACCAACTCGTTCCGTCCTGTCCTTCTCCAAAAACTCCACTAAAAATATTCATAAGTTACGCACCTGATGTGGTCTGGCATTATGTGGTGAAGGGCCCCCAACCCCATGATGGTACACCATGTCATGCTTCAGCTGCGGCAGTGGGGGCCCTGGCTGAGGCCCTGATTGGTGTTTGCTGATGTCCACCGCAGCCAGTGCCTCCGCCCTGCTCAGAAGACCATCGTTGAGGCCCCCGAATAGGTCACCCTGGACAAAAGAGGTTGGGAATTGAGACTGGCTGGTTGGTGCTTTTAAAGTATGTTCTAGAACGGTGCCTAAGCATGAAGGTCTTTTATTTTCAACTTGGCTCTTCACAGTCAGTTTCTACAGTTCTGTTGGCAACCCAGCAACACCCTTTTTTTTGCGACATTAAAGACCACTGATTTTGACAGACTTGCCAGTGGTACCACTGAACAGCAACATCATTGTAATGGTAATAATTTTGACAGATCCGCACGGGTATTTTCACACTGATTCTCTTAATCATTGTCAAAATCAAAGTGTTTTTTTTACTTTATTGAGACTGAGCTGTGGAGGTCAGATAGGCTCCCTGTAAAATATTCATACATTAGATATTGTAAAATATAGACGCGAATCTGACGGCAACAAAGTTGATGATGACTTTAAGAAGACTGGCGTTGCAGCCACTGATAAGTCTGTCAAACACTGACATGTGTGTCCAAGGCATAGTGACCTTTATCTCGTTTCGATAAGGTTGCTGTTGGCTTGCTGCAGTCAGAGGTTAAATAATTGTGAAAGAACTTGTTATATTATAAACTTGAGTGACTTAAAATTATTAAATTACAGATTATGTATTTACACTATTACAAATCAAGATTCATGCTTAGCATCGCTCTATAACATGGGCTAAAATTTCACTTCTAGTTTCAAAATTAAGTTTAATTTGGTTTTTTTCCAAAACATGTAGAATAAATAAAATTAATCTTAAATTACGACATTTAGAAAGGATAATAAAGCATAAACGAGCATTAATATACATTATTATTACAAGGAAAATCGGTGATTTTTTCCAAATTGGGCCCAGAACTTTCTCTATATTTAAATATTTAATCATCTAGACTCAATTGAACAATTCACCGGTTCTAACCTACTGCAAGCATGTTGAGATAGAAAAACTAATCTAACAAATTGTAAATATCAAGATATTTTATTAACAAGATGTAAAATTAACAATAATGCCAGAAAAATTAATTGTTAACCAAATTGACAATTAACCTAAAGTATCCGTCTCACCAAATCAAAATCGAAATTTTTTTTGACAGTTGAATGAAATGTCAAACACGTAGACGGCAAGTACAATTCCACCAACTTATTTCTGCAGGCGGGAAAACACAGTACTAAAATAAATGTACCAAGTTTGACATATCGATGTCAATTTTGAAGTGCACACTTAAAATGATCATACTGTAGGATGTCAATTTTTAAAACAATCAATTTTTCAGACACCACACATCTCAGCAACAATAAAAATTGAAAGTAAAAACTCCAAAACTAAGGCTGTTCTATCTACGAGTATTTAAATGTAGATAAAAAATGGCGGCGTTTATCTAGTGTAACCGTTTAGTTTAGCTAATATGTGTCTGACATGCACACTACGTAAATATGTAATGTCGTTTATAATTCATGCGTTCCCCAGTACGAGGTTAATACAGACGTCGGAAAAGTGACATACTTCCTGGGAGGATTATTTCACATGTAATTTTGAAGCGTTTATGGCCATTAAAATGTAGTTTTGATCTCATTACCGTTACTCATAAATCAAGATCGGGATTTTCTTTCAACTCGATACAGCTTTTTGTTTTCAGAGTCTTTTAAAGGTACTTTAAACAATTAGGTTTCACGGTACTTGTAATACTATTTTTTTTTTCATAGGTTTATTGCTGTTAACTCGATATTGATATTTTCCTGGTACTTTGTAAAAGTGCGATTTCGTTCTTGGATATTCGATTCGTTCATGTTTTCAGGTGTTGAAATCGTTGTCGATGACGATAACAGCCTTATAATTTCGTCAAATTAAGTAAGTTCCTCATGCATATTACAATTTAATTTCCGAATATTCTCTAAGCACACTAAAAAGAAGCAGACCCTCCGTAATTACATTACACAGAAAATTAATTTCGTCACAGGCTGACAAAAATTAACACTCAAAACGTACCGCGACCTTCACGGGCACTAATTTGGAGCGCAATATGTGCCACATAAATAAATAAAATACAACTACGTAAGGCGGCCGCGGACAGGGGTTTTTCCCGGATTATTTTAAATAATTTATGAGAAATTCTGACCCATGAGCTACTCCGAGACTTGTTATTTTGCGCCGCGTTTACACTCGCCCGGACCCCGGACTCCGGGGCTACGGACTTGAAATTCAATTGGTCAGCGTAATTGATATTTGTTGAATTCGGATGCTGTTTTGTAGGATTAAATGGTTTGCTGATTGCATAAAAGCGTATTTAAATAAAGTGGTTACGTTTTTAATTACGTTTGTGTGCTGTTCTGTGGGATGTTGCTTGGAACTGGAAGTGGTTTCATCTTAAGTATAAAAGCTTATTTAATACGCACTTTGATAGCCACATTCTAAAACGGCTGCTAGAACTAATAATAACTTACTAGCTACCTATTAATTATAACTATATCGACGCACGGAACATAAGTAGATAAACTTTTAAAGTTACAGTAAGTAAAGGTCGTGGACGAATATTTTGATATCTATCATTACATAACCAGTTAACGTATGTATAAAACAAAAGTACCGCTCAAAAGCTATCCTCAAAATTAAACAACCCAGACAATTTCCCTTAAAACCATTTAACATTAAAAAGTCGGGATCCATTCCATAAGTCAAGTGTAAATGTGGCCTGAGGCTGAGTCCCGATAGATGCTCAGTTCGCGCCCCGACTTCCAAACAGGCAGTTTTATGGACCCAGACCTCTTAAAACGCCGCTAGTTCTCCGCTTTGCCAATGGCGGAGCGTTTGGCAATGCCAGCACGTTTGGCAGTGGCAAGCACGTCTGCTAGTTTTATTTGGCAGGCCCCCGGTGATTTTGTTTGCATTGGAATTTTGTGGGCTTAAATCGATTCGGTTCTCTGTTGGCTCTCCGTGTTTTGATACGATAATGGAAGTGGTAGGCTTTGGAGGGTGAAGGGAGGGTTTTGAGAAAAAAATAAAAGGTTGATTGAAGAATTTGTAGGTATGTTAGCTTTTCGTGGATAGTTTAAATTAAAATTAGGTAGTAGATGTTGAATATCGAGAGCAAAAATAAGTTAAATATGTAAGTATTACATAAATTTTTATTGATCATGAAAGTAAATTATTTCAAGTGAAAATCTCCATTTTCTTTTTCTAGATTGGCTTTATTAACATGAAAAAGAGAAAAACTACACGTGGTAGCACTAAAACTTACGTAAAACTTAATAAAGCAGACACAGACTGCTCTACACTTTCACTCACAAAAAGTAATCAGACCTCAACTTCGAAGAGTCCGAAATTCGACATCGAAAATATAATTCGGAGCAATTGAGCGTGGGAACAGAAGGTTGCAGGCATGCCCTTACTTCGCATAACCCCTCATTGTAATTGCTAACAAGTGCCCATTTGATATACGAAGCGTCGCGTAATTTGTCGCCGGGTACCGGAGAAGGGTTGGGTGTCAAACGTTATGTTTTATTTTATTTGAATGCACTTTTGTTTTCGGAGTTCATTATTTTCTGAGTTCAATTTTGGGCACTTTGAAAATAACACCCTTGTAGTCTATGGTACCTGTGAATTTAAAACTCGTAGGTATACTTACAATGTAAACTTTTATCGCTGTTTTATTTTTTTATTGATTTCCTGTATTTTCTTTCCTATTTTCATATAAAAAGTCTTAAAGCATCATCATCTGCCTAGCCTTTCCCCAACTATATTGGGGTCGGCTTCCAGTCTAACCGGGTGCAGCTGAATACCAGTATTTTACATGGAGCGACTGCCTATCTGACCTCCACAACCCAGTTAGTACTTAACCCTGGTGTTAAAAATTATTTCAATAGACTCATTTAGCAATCTTTATGATATACCTAGTTAAAAATAAATCTCTCCATTTAGTTCATTGGTATAATAAGAGCTTTATTAATAATCTTAAACCAACTAAGAATCACTTCATAGATTTGCAAACAAACAAGAAAAAAATAAAAAAGCAAGTTAAAATAAAATCTTACAAAAATAAAATAGACCACTCTCCACTTTGAACAAACTATTTTGACTCCACAGCCACAGAGCACATATATAATACTAGAGCTGACTGCCAAATTCGACTGAAATAACCAAAGAGCTTTAAACAAAGCAGAGTAGCGATGTTAATAAAAAGGCCACTCAAATAGATAGAACTGGTGTCGCGTCGAAGCTGACACAACAAAATACTACAAGACCATTTTGTATTTCCATTTTGGCTGCCAATAGCTCAGACTTGACCTGCAAGCTGGAGAGCTATTTTCATAACATTGTGATTCTTCCTAAAAATGAATGAATGTTTTAACGATGAGAGAATCAAATATGTTGGGTAGTACATGACTGCAATCAATGCCAATTTTTGCATAGGCTTTTTGTGTCGTTATAGGACTAAATAATAATGATGTAAATTAAGTAAAACATGTTCGTTTATAAAGGAGCTCGTGGCTAAATAATAACAGCCGCTCGGGTCGATCTTTAGTTTAAGTCCTGCTTGCCTAGGCTGGTCTGTGGATGGGTGACCAGCCATTACATACCGAGTTTCCTCCGTGCCTCAGAAAGCACGTTAAGCCGTTGGTCCCGGGTTTCATTTGTGAATCTTTGACAGTCGTTAGGTAGTCAGTGGCCCAAAAAGTCTGACAACTAGTCTTGCAAAAGGGTATCGTATTACCCATAACTAACTGGGTTGTGGAGGTCAGATAGGCAGTCGCTCCATGTAACATACTGGTATTCAGCTGCATCCAGTTAGACTGGACGCCGACCCCAATATAGTTGAAAAAAGGCTAGGCAGATGACGAACTTCGTTCATTAAATCCTAACTTTGGTTTCATATCAACATTTCATCCAATAAACAGTTATTTCTCCTTGGGATTAAACAAAAAAATAAAATAATTCGTATTTTAATGAAAGCCATCAGTACATGCTCAATAAAAACAAAACTCTCAGTTTAACGATTTATCCTTACTCATTCACAAATAAGTTAAGTCATTCAATACACATTCGTATCATAAAATAAACTGATCAACTGGCGTAAGTTAATCAATTAGACATAACATCCAGAGGGGAGTGAGCAGGGGTCCAGGACTAATTCAATTGTGCTGTAGGAGCCCTTGTCAAACAACAATTATTACTGTCGCGCTTTGTATAGTAATTGTCATAGTAACATTAACGAAAGGGAATTTGAGAGCTTATGTTTTAAATAGGAATTTGATCTTTTTATCGCTTTGTTACTGGAGTACTGTGGGAGTGGTGATGGTGATTGGGTTTTTTATTGTCACGTGTCATTCAATAACTGTCTGTGTTTAAGAGCGTTTACGTTACATTTTACGGCATTTCATACTTTCAAGTCCTTTTTTTTCGAAATGACGGAACCTATTTTAATGAAACTTCATACGCGTTAGCAAGATTTATAAGTCTTAAAAGTTATCAAAGAACATTTTCGAAATGTCTTTTAAAAAAAAGATAATTGCTAATTTCTGTTTCTATGGAAAAACTAAAATCGGTCTAATTTAGCTCTAACTTTTTTTTTCGAAAATGTCCTCTGAAAACTTTTTAGACCTATGTATCCTGCTTATGCGTATGAATTTTCATTAAAATGGGTTCAGCCATTTCGAAAAAAAGGTCTTGAAAGTTTGTTTGAAATGCCGTCGTAAACTCTCTTAAAAATGTAGGCAAGTGGAAAGTTAACAAGGAAGCAACTAGTTTTTGCCCGCGGCTTCGCCCAAGCAGATTTCCGGATAAAAAATATCCTACGTCCTAATATAATTATATCCGTTTAGGCGTGAAAAGGTAACAGATAGGCAAATAGAGTTGCTTTCGAATTTTGAATATTAAATCAAATCAAATCATTTATTTGTATGAATATGGGTAGGTATATGAGGTGATACATTCAACAGAAGTTATTTAAGCCATATCCTAATTAGCATTTATTTTAATCAATTGGATTCAAAAGGCTGAACTGATGAATTTGTATTATTGAATTGCATCATCATCTGTCTATCCTTGTCCCATCTTGTTGTTCCATCATGTTGGATTCAGTTTCCAGTTTAGAAGGATGTCGCTAGAAACCAGTAGTCTAAGAGGTGACGGGATTTTTCATAACGATCATGGATACGTTTAGATTTACTTTTATGGTTTGTAGAGAAGTCGCCTAATGTGAATGATGTCGGTGTGCCTCGTATCCATGATCGTTATGAAAAATCCTGTCACCTCTCAGTCTACAGTATTTTACATGGAGTGACTGCCAATCTGATACCCCTTAGTAAGACTGATTGTCAGTCTTTCGGGTTCTAACTGTGTCTCGGGTATCTAATTGCACGCGGATAATAGTTAAAAAAAATACAGAAAGAATCTTCATTTAGGACATTTGAAGGATGTGTAAATAAACTAGGCTAACTAAGACTAACTACCGATCTGTAAATACCTATTAGGTTGTGCTTGTGCGTATGTATTCAATATTTCCATGGGATTACTATTGCTTGATTTAAAACGGTTTTAACTTAGCTTGTTTTGTTTTTGTATGGCGTATTTCACCACCACTGGATAACTGCCAGACAATTTAGTTTCATTATTTATTTGACTTCCTATAACTCATCCGTATTTAAATAACAAGCTCAAGTCAGGTTCGTTTTGGTTACAAAAGATAGAGCTGCGATGAATTTCCTTTATCTAGCTATCTTTAATGCTAAGACAACACATCTTTTTGGTAGTCTTAATTCTACATGAAACCCAAATAATTACAAAACGGTCGATCCCTCTCTCAACCCTCAGATGCGACCATACTTATCACTAAAAGCTGAAAGCATTAGCCCCGGTCTAATCCTCGCTATTATTACTCATCAGCAGCGCGTTTTAGGGTTAAGAGGCGGCATGATCCCGGCTGACTGTATCAAATGTCACAGAGATATCGCGACCGGTCGATTAGACCGGCGGAGTAATGTCGGCGACACAACGGTTAGGGGACAAGGATCTGTCAAGCGATGCAGACGACAAAGCTTTCGACAAAAATTTAGAATACTTTTCGTTATTCGTAGGTAAAATACTGCTTTGAATAATATTGTGTTTTCTTTCATTTATTTAGTTGAGGCAACTTCGTATTTTATTTATTTAATTTCCTTTATTAGTTTTCTTTACATATAATTTACATTTTTAAATATTCCTATACAAAATCATATGAAAAACGCTATTTAATTATTATTAAGGACTTAATAAAAATGTATGAATTTATTATTTTAGAAGGTTTATTTGCGGTAAAAAGTTTAACAGTAATTTGATTGGATTATAAACAAATAGATTACAACAAGAATGTAACAATAAAAAGCCATTTTAGAATTCAGGATTTCGTGCTCGTGCACCAAGAAAAATGGTATCCATAGGAACACCTAACAACTTCATAACATAGATTTCACTAAAATTTCTCAATACTTTCGTACAACACCGCAATATCCATCTATTTTCGTCGGCAGTACTTTACTCGATGAGTGTACGAGAGTCCTTGCGTCTGGGATTATTCGTTGTGCACTTAGTACTTCAATCACAGGGGCGAAACACGGAGGGTTATCCAACTCCGGTTCCAACGTAAAATATACAAATTATTTGGATAATTATTGCGAATTATTCATGTATTTATCGTGTACATCTGCATTTTAATTATACTTATTTAAGTAGGTACTGTGTTTGTAATTGTAACCTTCTTATTGAGTAATATTTCATGCAAAACCTAGTTCTTAATGACAAAAAAATATTTAAATTATTAAATAGTATCCACTTTATAAAAGGCGTGTGATTTTTCTTAAAAAAAAACGTTTATAGGAATTATCGTGCTTCTAATGTGCCTAACTATTTATCTCATGGCATTAACCTCTTTAGTCTCTCTGGCTCTGACTGGCTAAAATCCAGGGCGTAAGGTACATAGAAAAGAGTTTAATTTGTCGTATATAAAAAAAGATCAGCTGTTCTTTTTAAAGAACCGTTGATTAATTCCTACGGGTCTAGAATCATGCGCTTTAAACCATGGGCCTTTTGGACCAAACTGAAAACCTATCAACAGTGATGGATGATTTTTTATTTAAAAGTGGGTCCATGGAGTTTCCTGCCCATTCTTCTCCATTAAGATCTACGCTTTGGAATGTACAACTACAGTACTTTCTCAAGTCAATATGCCTTGTGACTGCGACTGTAGCTTCACTTTTTTTTTGTTTTTTTGACATTCAAAAGTGCCTGTAATGGTCTAATTGAAATAAATGCTTTGAGTTTGAGTTTGATGAGACATAATATGTCACATGAAAGCTTTGTTCTGCGGCGATTAAGTTCAAATCAATCGCGAAAATGGTGTAAATGTCTCCTACACTCTAACCGGAACGACAGAACAAGAAGACTGTTAAACTGTATAAAAATCATTTCCTTAAAATTTTCGTAGTTACCTAGTAAAGTTACAAATAATTAATGTTCCAAATCAAATGTTAGTTTTTCATGACAATTCATGGAAAAATAACGAAACGTCTTATTACCCGTTTTTCGGGCGTGGCCTTCAACTCGACATATCACGATACGCTGTGTGGGTCAATTTTAACTTCCAAGTAATTTCAATAGGGCACATGATTTGTTTCTGTACATTGGTTTTTGGGCTTACACCTCACGAATAGTCGGGTTTGAAGGGGAAATTATAACATTTTATCATTCATATTATCTGTGGAAAGAGACTGGATCCTAGTACTGGATCCAGTGTCATACCTAAATATTGTAACACTGTTTATGAATCAATAAACTATGTATAATAAAAAATAAACTGGACTTAGTTTAAAATATTACCTGTATGTATTTACAATAACTAAGTATGTAGTTATATAAAGTTAGCTGACCCCAACATAGTTGGGAAAAGGCTAGTCAGATGATGACGTAGTTATATAAAGTTTAATCATAAAAAACTTAATCAAATAAATACAATCTCTAAAAATATTAAACTCTAGTTAAAGTAAGGATAGTAATCAATATTGTTAAACAAATTAGCTACGAATTTAACTTTTCCGTATATATCCAAATCACATATGCCACGGCATTTTTACGAAAGGTATCAGTTTAGTTCAAACTTACACACAGGTATATTTTTGTGCGAATTTAATTGTAACCAGAATAGTTATTCTAAATGAATCCCATTACGTAACTAATATAATACCGATTTCAGGAACCGTTAATAAGTTAACTGATTAACTTATTAAGGTATAAATGACCCATCCGAACCATCTCACCTGCTTTTAGTATGAAAGACAGATCGCAAGATTAAACTAAAAAAAAATCTCTTGAAATTAGTACTTAATTAGACAAACGAACCTAAAATACTGATTCATAACATAATAAGTTAGTTATAATATATATTTTAAATTAAATTTTACTAGTAAAGTTGTAAGTTCTGGATATCCAAAATAATAAGCTAGTTTCTGCAAAATATTTCAATTTTGCAAATTCATGACGTCCAAAGTGCCGTGTTTCACAAATCCGGGATATTTAATTTATTCGTGCCAGTTTTCATCACGATAGTTTGACACAACTGTTTTACTGCAAATTAAGGTATACGTCTAGACAAAATTGATTGCAGCTTTTGTAGCTTTTAGTTTATGAAATAGATTATTTTAGCATGTTGATTTTAAATGTTCATTTATTTTGAGGTCTAATTAAAAAACTTCATGTCACGAATAAACTGCAAAAAACGTCGTTTCTTCAAACGTCTGGGTTTCGATGTGAGTACTCGCAATGAAATATTTTATATTAAACGTAATTTAAAACTTAGTTTAGTTTCACTCGATATTTAAAGGACGACACTAACCCAACTTTAAAATATAAAAAATAATATTGCGAATTCATTTCTTGAACATTTCTAACAGCACACATTAAAATAGTTGGTCATGTAATTCACACTAATTAAAATGAAACCAATACAGCTGATACATCGAACCGATTTTAAAGAAACTTACCAAATTTTACGAATTGGCGTAATACATCGGTTGTGACGTAATTATGCCAAACGTCAAGCACGTGACAATTTCACGCCAAAGTCTAAAAAACTATCTAAAAAACAAAATATAGGTTTAAAGGTCAACGCACAGTTTTAAGCACAGCACGGGATCCGCCTTGCCTCGACTCAAACCGTTCAGGAATCTTTCTGTGAAACTACATACTTCACGCACACATATAAGCAACGTTAGGAAATCGCTCGGTCCGGTGTACAGTAACCACCAATTTTCCACCACGACGAAGTGTCACCACGCTTGCAGCATGCCGCGTTCTTCAATTACAGGGGTACTCGCCAGCTTCACACCGTCGTATGCGGCTGGTCTACCTATAGCAGAGCGACGCCTAACTGCAAGCGCGGTGTCCATTCGGCGAAGCTGAGCCGGTATGGTTACGTGCTCACCTTGGGAGGACGCCTGGTTACTAAAGTGACGATGAGCCGAAGCCATGCTTACCCCGTGCAGTGCTTATAAGTGAGCGTTAACCTTAAATCAGACTAGTTCTACCAGAAAGTAAGTTTTAAATTGCAGGTTCAAATCTACAAAGGAAAGAAGATATCAAATTGGATACAAAAATACAATACCAGCAAAATTATGTCATCGCTTAGCAAAACAAGTAAAGATCAGAAGAACTTCATACATCTTTGGCCAAAGATGACGCAAGCGTATTCGCTAGGCATGTCATAGTGCAACCTTGAAATCAGGCAAAAAGAAAGATTTTCATATTTTTTGAGGGAATTTGGAACTTACGTTATGCCTTGGTGACCATGAGTTGCACATCAACGATGCATCTTCCAATATCCGACTCTGGAAAGAAAAATCTTCGTGTTTTTTACAATCACATTGTTTTTTGCATGCACCATTTCACATTTAATTTTTTACATGCACCATTGCACATTTCAATTTATGTATTTAAGATCAATTTTTCGTAACTGAAATAATTTTATAAAATATTATTATAATAACATGCATTTTTAACATAATTATCAGTTTAAATATTTTCATTACATTAGTCTTATTGATTTGAAGATTTTGGTTTTTTTTTAAACCATCTCGTGGTCTTTTTTTTTGCAATATGCAGGGTGATTGTTAGTTGGGTGATTTCCTTGAAATGAGTGATACTAGACCTAATTTGCAACGATCTTGACTCGATAACTTGGGTCTTTACTGGGTTGTTTTGGAGAAATCGATTTTGTAATGTTTTTTGGAAATTTTCCACCTCTTCACCATAAACTGCTGGTTGTGTGAAATCTACGCCATTCAGGATGTTGCCTAGATGAATTCATATATGGACCCCAAGTCATCGGGGACAAAATTTTTCAAATTAGGTCTGGTAGGTACCTATCACTCATTTCAAAGAATGCACCCAAATATCAATCAGCCTGTCGAAATCATGCATTTCTTTGTACGTAATTTAATCATATCTGGTATTAGGTTATTCTGCTGACGTCAATTTTTGTTTTGTGTTCATTAATTTTGTTTATATCGATTAATAAAAAAAAACTTAACTATTAATTTAAAAGTATTGATGATTCATAAATCTTTAATTTGTTTTTCTTAGTTTTTTATTAGTTTTTCACAGTATCTTTAACCAGAAGACCTTTCTTCAGAAGACTTCAGAAGAATCAGTTTTTTTTACGGCAAAAAGGAGCACAAATCTTACTCCAATCCATGGACTGGATGTGCCATGCGTTTCAAGCCTTTTTTTCAGACACCTTCCCTGACGTATGCCCTGGCGAGTAGATGAACCGACAATTTTATACAGGGTGTAAACGGACCCTTCACGAAGCCATCAACCAAGCATTATGTACATCAAACTAAGTAACTTTACGCAAAAAATATTGCTGGGAAAAGACTTTTTTTTTTGGGGTGAAAAATCACATTTTACACGTTATGCACTCAAAACATTGCGCTGTTGAATGGATTGAATAGTACGGGGGTGGTGAAGGTGTTTAAAGTAAAAATGTTACATTCAAATGTGTTTTTTTTTTAAACTTGTGAAAAAGTTAGCATTTTGACCTCCAATATCTCCGTAACCAGAAGGTTCCCAGGTATGGTATAGAACAAAAATAAATAAAAAATATCGCAATGACGGGGAGAACAACTACCTTTCAGCTTTGTTAAGGGTCTTGTTAAACCCTGTATAACATAGATTATAATTACTTGTGTAATAATATAGTAGTACCTAAATAGCCATAAAACCTACAATATACAATTACAAGTACGAAACAAGATTACCTCGGTGTCCCCTCCTACCTAAACAGGAGGTATATAAAAGCGTGCACGAAACACAACTAGTAAAACAAAATTTATTGCCGTCGCTCGGGATTAGACTCACTCTGCACGAGATTAAACGTGGGACCTAATAAACAAACAACACCTCTTAATCTGTTTGAACGAGACTTCTAAGAGATACAAAGCATATATATATATAGTATTTCTAGGCTAAAACGTTAAAAAGTCGCTTTTGAAGAACTTTATTGGCTGAGACTTCGACGGATCTTAAAACTCAGTCTTTATGAATAATCTAAGAATTTATATACTTACACCTACTTATTACTTTTGTTATTAAAACATATTGTAGTTGAAACCCATGGACCTAATAGACGCTAAAAAAGACAATCCTATAGCCGAAATTGTGCACTTAGCAACAAAAAATCTTAACAACAAACAATATGTACAGAGAAATTATTTATAAAAAATTGGTTTCACGATATTCTCTCGTCGTCTTTGTTGGACTCTCATTTTTATAATAATGTTTTTCACAATGCAAAATTGCAAAACATAAACGTTCGTTCAGGATAAATCTAAACCAAATTTCAAAAGACATTTGGACTCTTTGTACATTATATGCATAAAGTTTTAATTAATAAAATTATATCTCTCAGGCACTATTTGTGCACTAGTCTACTAATATATAAAGCTGGCTTTTATTATTCAAAACGATAATTTGTTGTTCTTCGAAATGCACCGGAACCTTTCTAAAGTAATTGCCAATGCATACAATCAAACGCTAATAAGCCAGCAACGTTGAATAGCAGCTACGAAACCGTCGATGTGGCAGACAAAATGAAAATTAGAAAACTAACTAAACGACCAACTTAACCGCTGCTTAAAGTTTAATTTGGTTAACAGGCGGGGCTGGTTGCATTCGATACCATTGAGTAATGGCCGCCCGTCGTCGTTAACCCAATACCGCGACCGTCTATTTACTGGACCAATATAAATTCGTTTATTTACGTAAATAATCTACGAGTTCACTGTGTACTTTTTTAGACATTGTTAGCAACAACTTTTTTGTTTGACTTTCTACTAAAGAGGTGCCATTACTGAATGGTGGTTAATGTCCTTCGGTCGTATCGACTCGATTCAGGGCACCGATAGAGTTAATTCAACTGTTTGTAAACATGTGGACTTCAATGCATTGAAGAGTCTTCGGTAAAACGTTCTGAGGCCATTACAAAACCCTTGTCAGTCGTTTAGTCCATTACTACATGCATTATTAGTGCAGCGTGTGTCCGCGTAGGTAATGTCAATACAATTTCGTTCGGAGTCTTTGTACGAAGAAACGATTACCTTAATGATGATTCGATCACGTTGGCTGAGCCTTGCAGTAACCTTAAGCTTAATACCCGATAGAAATAAATGACTCTGGAATAACAGAGTCTTGGTCAGACACTTTGAAAAATAACAGGTCAGGAAACATTTCTGTTGCTGTACAATTACTGTGCAACGCTCAGATGAAAAAAGCGACGGGTGGGTAAACACCACGGTTCGTGATAAACCTAGTACTTATAGCAATATGATTGATGGCACATCATAAAGTTAAGAAGGACGAACAAAGCGATTAGTCTAATACCTTTGTGTGCTTATATTTGCTGGTTACCCGCTGGTGGTCATCGATATTATGTACTGAGGGAGTGTTAGAATTGAGAATTGATGATGTAAGTTGTCACGCAATTGTAAGCCCTTAAGAAAGTTTAAAATTGACATAATATTTGTGTTGTAGGTAGTTAGTTTAGTGAGGGTCATGTGACACGAAATATCTTGCTTTTTATAACACGCTTACTAAAATAAAATGTTCATTTTTAATTACGAATGTAGGTAAACTTCGGTACAAGTGTCTAGTCATTTTACATAATTCATTACTGCTTGATGTGACGGTAACAGTCACGCATTCATTTGACTACTTTTGATGACTGCTGCTAAAGTTGTGGTCAATTAATAAATAGTTCCTTACGAAATTGGGATTAAAAATGCCATCCTCCTGCAATAGTGGAATTTCTGGGGCCAGCTGTTAACTAGTTGAAATTCATATGTATACCAAAAAATCTGATATTTTCTTCTCATTGAAATCACAAAACAGCAGCACAATCTAGTATTAGGGGTATTAAAATAAATCATTAATTGATTACTTACTTTAATCTAGAATGTATAGATCGCTAAAATCTAAGAATGTGTATGGGAATCGAGTTACCGTAAGTATTTACTCGTAATAATCGATTGAACATTTCGAATCAAGTTCCTTTAAATTATTTCTTAGTACTTATTAGTTCCATGATTATTCTACAGTAATCATCATTGACTGGCAAATGACAGATAGGTAATGAGTCAAAAAATCGGCCAAGTGCGCACCGCATACCGCGGAGGATTCCGTAGTCGGAATGGATATTTACGCTCTCACAGTTTAATTCAATCACAGAAAACAAAGTTAGTATTTCGTATTATTTCTGAAATAAAAACTAAGAAACCAACTTTGAAACAGACCGCGGTTGTAACAGAAAATATCGCATTTTATTTTAAACTGTAAAGATTTCGTTTTTGCAATTGGCTGTGACACTCTTGCGTATTTTTTCGTTCTTAATATTATATACCATGTAACTCGATTCCTGGATTGCCAAACTCCACATTTTTTCAATCTGGACATATTATGTCCTCGTTGAAATAAGCTTACTTTGATTTACTTAACACCTGGGACTGAATGAAGCCGGGTCTATCCCCTTTAATAAGTTCAGAGATAGTGTGAATACAAACCGTAATCATCGGTAATTTAAAAAAAAACTCAAAATGTATGGAACAGCTAATTTTCAGGGGTTCAGAATGATGTACTGAATACGTGGCAACCATTTGAGCGTCGGTGTCCCTTGCGCCCTTTATATTTTAAACAGCAAGTCTAGTTGATTGTCTTTGTAACTGTAAACTTGGAAACTAATAGGAAATCACTACATAGTATAAAGCAAAGTCGCTTTCCGCTGTCTGTCCCTATGTATGCTTAGATCTTTACAACTACGCAACGGATTTTGATTCGGTTTTTTTTAATAGATAGAGTGATTCAAGAGGAAGGTTTATATGTATATTGCAGTGTACCGTGCGAAGCCGGGGCGGGACGCTAGTAAAGTATATTTTTCTTAGTAGTTTGGTGATAATCAGTTATTTTGATAATTCTCAATAATTATTTTTACAAGTATCTTTATTCCCCACCAATCAAGCGAAAGTACCAACAGAGGCTGTATCGCGAAATATGACCATCTAACACTTTGAGTGACATCTTTCTCCTAAACAAGACCCTTAAATAATTAATCTGCAGCCCTTTGCCTCGGCTGTCTAATGGCGTGACTAAAGGGAGGGTCGACTCACCCCCTCCCTCCCTTCACTGAAAACTTTTAATACTGAACGTTTGTTTTAGGGTAATTTCGAGTGCAGGTCAAAGAACATCGATAGATGAGTTTTTGTTTTACCCAAGTATTTTTAGCTTTTTTTGCTGTGGATAAAAATGATATTTATTTTTAGTACGGTAAAGTTAAAATTCGTTTGGTTTTTGATGATGTGAATTAGAAATAGGTATATAAAGAGAAACTGATGGGTTTGGTGTATTGCGTGTTGTGTGATAGGAACATTATGAATGACTCATAAGATTAATCAAAATGTTTGCAAAGGTTAACCTAATTGTGCATGTATTACTGTCCCTGTCGAAAGACTTGCAGAAATACTTAGTTCAATTTTAAACAAGTGCAGGGTTTTATTTATAACTAAACGTTAGGTTGTACATAATATGTTACGGCTAAAAGCCGAAGTAAGGTTACACGTAGTTCTAGCCGGCTGTACCTAGGTGCGGCCGGTAACTATCCTTTTTATTGCTAGGACACACCGACCAAATAGATTAGGCTAGATTAGAACTATGACCAAAAGCTAAATCCAAATTGGTTGCATTATAACAAACTGCTGCCGGTCGCACCTAGCCATAGCCGGCTAGAACTAGGTGTAACCTTACTTCGGCTTTTAGCCGTAACACATACATTTAAGTAACGTCTATTTTATCACATTTTTGACGTTTAATCGATAGCTATATAACCTGTAATGAGAACATATGTATAATTATGTATTGAAACTTTTGTAACGCATCCTGCTAAAAAAAAAACAATACAGACTTTAAGTCTAAACTTAGTCAAGATAAATCCTGACCTAAAATAAAAGAAAATATACTACGGTAAACAATAAAATAAAATAATTCTGTCGTTAAAGCAAGCCATTACCTGTGCGCCATCTGCGATTTTTCACACGAACAATAAAAAAAGCGTCTCATGAAACTCATTCTACAATTACTGGAACATAATAGACTCGGAGAATTCAATCTGACACGACAGAATGAGCCTTAAATTCGGCGGACTTTGAGACAGACAGAGATGGGTATACTTAAGCTGTTGAAATCCAATAAGAGTGAAGGAGACGAATATAAGATTATGATAATGATAAAAATGCCCGATGAGGGTGGAGGTACTTACGACCAATTTGAAGATATGTATTTAATGTTTCGAGCCGAGTTTGGGAGGGGTATAAGAGGGATTTGAATTGATAATTGGGGTGCACTCTATCGCTTCGGTTTTTAGGGATTCTCCTATTCGCGTGTCGAGTGAGAACTTAGTTAGGCTTTTAGCCAGCAACGAAGGGTTATTTTTTCGGATTCCGTGTGTACGGGAATGCTTCGCGCTTAGAACAGGGTGTTTGCTTATGTTTTACATAGGCTAGCGTGTTTATTTTGTTTTGGAACTCGTAGTGCATTGGCTACTATTAAAATAGTCACTTCAATTCATCGGAGTAGAGTATCTGAGTTATTTGGAAATACATTAATCTTAAAAGAAAAAAAAGGATGTTTAAATGGCGTGATGTAACTCCGATTAGAAAATCTGTAAATTCTACTAATTAAATCCTATCGACAGGTACGTTAAAACGCTCGCAGCGTAATCTAAGTCATAAGAACTGTTCGTACATAAAAGCTACTACACAAACTTTTCCATAACAACAAGAACATAGGTACTAAGTACATATATACACATGAGTGTCCCTATTTCTATCTACAAAAGTCCACACCGTTACCCTGTTTACTAGAGAAAGCATTTACCGAAATCGAACGCATACAGCAATGTACAGTGTACATAGCCATAATGTCCTCGCCCCGGTAATGCGAGCGGGTAATCAGCAGGGAAGCTATAACAATAACGGTTAATGAGTTTCATTAGAGAGGCGCCATTCACTCCGCGATATCGTCGTGGTTTCTGCGGATAAAGCCCGCTACTCACGCAGCGTCAAATCGTCGTTTTGTTTTCAGTTACGTCGGATTTTTTGACTTTAGTCGTCTGAACGTTTTTTTAACCTTTATTGTCCCACTACTGGGCATAGGTCTGTTTCATTACCTTCAACTCGTCTTTCTACTTATGATTGCAAGTTATTGATTAAGGACTTTTGATTGAATTACTTCTTAATATTTGCGACACTGAAAATATGTCTTGCTAAATTAAAGTGTTAGGTAATCGGACATGTAGGTACATAGGCGTAAGATGGACTACTACTACTAGCGACTGCCTCTGACCTCCACAGCCCAGTAATAGTTATACTCTTTGGTAAGACTGGTTGCCAAACTTTCAGCCTGATGATGGTGTTCTTTAGAAAGGTCAGGTTCGATTACCGGGTTGGGTAATAGTAATTTTTGAGAATTCGTTATTAAAGGAACTCTTTTGCTAAATGTCATGCTTCCAGCTTGATCCAGCTATTTAAGCTGTGCGTTATGTACTGTTATTTAATATTTTAATTTAGCACTCAGTGGACTGGGAGCACTATAGCAATCAGTGGCGAAGGATCCATACAACTCGATTCCTACCGGATTCCCTTTGAAAAATGACACCGTTAGTATTCTATAGACAAATAATATAATCAGATTAAAGATATGTATTGTCCCTTCGCTACTGATAGCAATCTTTAACCCTTAATTGTATAGAATATTTTTGATTATAGATTTTAAAATAAGAAAAATATGCAGCATGTAGAAAAAGTGTCTTTATTATATAAAAAAAATTACGATGGACATCTCCATGAATTTAATGGTTAAAAGTTACACTCCACAGGACCTAACTAAAGAATTCAAAGCCACAAACGGCAATACAACTGTCATGCATCTCTCGTTATACCAGCATTTATTTATGATTCCAGTTAACTGCAGAAATAGAATACTACGATGTCTTGAACTTATGCTGTAGAAGCTAATTAATCATGTAAAACCATTTTGCTTGTAAAACGAACTGAAATAGCACTGTTATTGTAGCTATCAATTCCATAATAATATGCTATTTCAGTTCATTGATTGACGACTACTGTATTATGAACTAAGATTTGTGTTTGTGTTAGTTTCGTTAACAATGGCAGTTTGAGTACCTAGTAATAGTCTCGCTCAGTTGTACTGAATATTGTATCTGACATATCGTTCCGTGTGTGATATGCGAGCTCACCGTCCTCAGTGATAAAACATTTTGTGTGTTTTCAGTAAAGATATGAAAACTTTTTACAAAATGTATATTAATAAAGTAATGCGGGGTATAGGCCTCTCTTTACTTATGCCAAGCTCCACACTCTTGGGCCAGCCTCATCAAGGATATTTCCGCGGCAACAATGTCACTTGCTGTTATTTAATTATAAATTAACTATAATATAAGAAAAAGATATCAAGTATCAAATTTTCATAGGACTTATGTTACTGATAGCGCTTGAACGCAGACAAGGCGCGCTGATCGTGTTCAGATTCATTGTTTAAATTCGCCATAATATTAGTTATTATTGATTATTATTCCGTAGTATTTATTTACCAAAAGAAAGCCGATACTCTGAACCAAAAACTGTTTCAAATGACCTCTCTGCCCAAACCGACCACCGACATTAGTCGCATAATCGTCAATCGCAGCGTGAGTGTCCCGCCTTACGATGCGCGATAACGTTACATTAGTGGTTAACTGTAACGGTTAATGCTACAGTAATTGTTATTGCCGATGCCTTTACTGGTGTTTGGCACTACAGCTCCTCGGCACTTATAGCCGCCTGGTACTTTTAGATTTTTCTTCTATGTACTGTTGTTGTTTATATATGATTATTATGGTTGGTAATAGTGTTGGTGGGTTTGGTTCTACGGTAGTTATAGTAGGTTCCCGATTACTTTTAGATTTTTCTTCTATATACCGAGGAGGCAGTATATGATTATTATGTGTATTGTGTTATGTGTAGTGTTAGTGGAAATACAATTATAACCGGTGCTGTGTTTGTCTTATAATATCCTGGTACTCTTGGACCTTTCTTCTATGTATTGTAAAACTGTATGTGGGACTTGTTAGATAATTGGAAAAACCTTTGGCTATTCTGAATTATGATAGGGAAATACTTAAAAACCGGCCAAGATCGAGTCTACAGAAATACACATTCTGTAAAAATTTCAACTGTCTTCCTATATATGCGATATGCGATTGACTGTTCATAATTTATTCAACGAATCACATAAGTTAACTCGCGGTTGACAATTTGTAAGTGATATTTTTTCTGTTTATTTTCGTTTCAGAAAACGAACTTTAGTCTAAGAAAAATTATTAGTAAAATTGCATCAACTAAATATGACAAACATTCATATCATCATCATCATCATCATCATACTCCAGCCCTTATCCCAATTTATTTGGGGTCGGCGCAGCATGTCTCCTTCTTCCATACTTCACTACATGACGAAAAATTATCCATACTAATATTATAAATGCAAAAGTCTGTCTGTCTATCTAATCGGCAGAATGTTAAATCGAAATTCCTCGTTATCAGACGTGGGATAGTTTTTATCCTCATTTTATGTCCCCGCGGGATCATTTTGCGGACAAAACCTAGTTACACTAACATATAAAAGAATAAAAATTAAAACCTGTTTTTATAACTTTCCATTGACACAAACCCATTGAATTTAGTTCGTTCTGCATTTGCGTTAACCCTTCAATTACGACCGGTATAATTGCAGCAATATAAAAATTAACTTAATTAAGTTTCGTGTTTTAGTGTCACTTGCATTAAATACGAGTTGTGTGTGTGCTTATAATTATGTTTTCCGTCTATATAAATAGAAACAGGTAGAATTTAAGGAATAATTATTAAGGTAGTAATGTATTGTCACAATCACTAAAACCAAGAGAACTAAAACAAAACAATTCTGGTATGTTTTTATTTGGCTATCCTAGAATTTCAAAGAAACGATGCTGCCAAGCTAAACTTTATCTTATGTATAACTTGCTCTGAATCTATAATTCCTCAACCGTAATTCTTATCCACATTTATTCACTTTTATTTATTTTTATTTTTACTCAAAGATTTTCCACCAAAATTTTTAAAGTAAATAACATTTTTTTTTTCAAACTAATTAAACACGCCCCCACATTAATAAAAAATATTGTTTTGAATATTATATTAATAATTATTGTTCTTTTAAAGAGCAACTGTGCAAAAGCATGCAATTTGTTACAAGACACAATAGCCTGTATTATTAGTATCCAATACATGCAATTAATGGCGCGAAGGAACGGACGGCGATGTCATTATCACAGACATTGCAGGTAGCACTTAGTACACGTAATAATTACTTGGTGTGACATGTAATTATGATTATAATTAACGCCCCGAAGTTTTATTAGCTTGGCGGGTAACCTGATTTGCATGTTAGGAAACTGTCAAACTATGACAAGTCTAATATGATGGTAAAGCTTCAAATAGACCTCGAACTTTTAACGAGAAAAATACGGTAATCATTATTTCTTAATTGATTTCACAACAACCTGTTACTACACTAAATAAACAAGTGTAATTATAATTAATTTGTAAACTTGTAACTTAAAAACTTGGGACTTAATGCAGAGTCGCGGCAGGAGGGTTAAAATGTAGTCACTATTTAAGCACTACTCGCATCGTGAAACGCAACGTGCTCGCATATGTAGCTCAAGCGTGAAATAGCTTCAGTATTTAACCTAGCTTGCAAAAGAATAAACCACTGTTATAACTTGATTTCAAAAAGAATTTTACACAAACATACGAAACAATTTTATTTGGGATCTGTATATTTTTGACGGAAACACTATCCTTCCCAGTTGACCCACGAAAAAAATAACCTGAAAAGCCCCGAAAAAAATCACGTCCTCAAAGCATAACCAGCAGAAACAGGAGTAAGTTCGGCGCACGTAGCAATTCAGCGCATTTGGGCGGGCACGATCGATAGTAGGCGTGGCTTGGGACGCTGCGTGCTTCATCTGCGCTACCAGGGTTAATTGATTGACACAAACGAACTGACGGGCAGACGCTGCGTTCGGCTTTTTATTGCAGAACCACTGGATTTAATTTCCACGCAAACTTTTTAGGGTTAATGCCTAGACAGGTGTGTTTTGTAATTTTTGTGTGCTTTTTTTGTCGTTTGTGGTCACGATTGACTGATGTTTTGTAAATATTTAAATTAGCTGTGTGTGGATTTATTATTTTGGATTTATTGTAATAAATTGTTATGGAAGTGTTCTGTTTTTTTTGTAATACCTATAGGATGTATTAATAGTAAGGATTTTTATTATTTTCTTGGTTTTGTTCGTGCAGCTAACTTATGAAAACATTGATCACGTTGTCGCAGTAAACTCATCTCTTGTCAATTTATATCGTCACATTTTTTACGTCGCCATCTGTATAACAATAATAGTACTGTTCCGATTGGTCACCAAATTTTTTTCCATACCTACAAGAAGTCCTTATTCGTCATCATAAAAAACAAAAATGATTTTTTCTTTAATTTTGATGTTCCCGGTTCGTCATCAGTATTTTGCGTGTCAAACAGTAGTTAGTAAGAAAAATATAGTATGAAGTTTTAAATCAATTTATTTACCACATCTCCACCATCATCTGCCTAGCGTTTTACCAACTATGTTGGGGTCGGCTTCTAGTCTAACCTGATGCAGCTGAATACCAGTATTTTACTTGGAGCGACTGCCTATCTGACCTCCATAACCCAGTTAGTACTGGCATATACGATAACGCTTGGTAAGACTGGTTGTCAGACTTTTTGGGCCACTGTCTACCTGTAACGACTGTCAAAGATCTACAAATGACAGCCGGGTCCAACGGCTTAACGTGCTTTCCCATGCACGTAGGAAACTCGGTATGTAATGGGTGGTCACCCATCCACAGACCAACCTAAGCAAGCATGGCTTAACCAAAAGACCGACCCGAGCGGCTGTTTCTATTTAGCCACGAGCTCCTCATTTACCACATTATCTATCGTAATAATAATTATAAGAGTCATCAACACATCAGTCAACACATAACCCACTTTCTTACAAAAACGGTTGGTGCCGTGCACACGCGTACGGGTTCGCCGCACAAAATGGTCGAGACAGGCATTGTGTTCGCGCGACGATAGCTTTGATTAGGTCACGGCTGTATTTGTACAGCATTGATCTCCTAATCAACTAAATTAACTGAACTCTAACGAACTCACCCTTATCTACAATCCCTTGAATATTTTAAAAGAATCGTACTATATCCGGCCCTAACGTTTTGATTAAACATCGTCACCGAGTTACAAACATTAAAATTATCAATACAACCTTTTAAGTTTATTTATTCCCATTGAATGACTATTTCATGAATAGTCAATATTATAATTCTCATGAATAGTCAAGACTATAATTTTGTAAATACACACGTGTTACGGTCGTGAATCATATTTTGTTCAACACAGCCTGACACTGACCCGCAAATTGCAAAAAAAAGTAAGAAAATTTGAATTTCGCGCGTTACCCTGGCGCTGGCGCCTTAATCAAATAACAGAATTTGTAGTACATTTGTTTAGATTTGATTGTCACTCTTTTACCATTTAAGACCCGAGTGATAGTTACGAAAATGCTGAAAAATAAAGACCCTGTTTGAATCAGCTTGTATAATTCTTATGAAACGTATCAAAGAAAACAATTACCTATCTAAATAATTTCGAACCCTGTTAAGAATGCTACTTGATTAGAGCTACTATTATCTACGGCTACGACCTCAAGTGATGCGGCTGGCGTCAAGCAACACATGCGCGCGTTTCTGTACTTCTTTCATTTTATTTTTGTGACTATCGTAACACGCGTGTCACTTGAGTTGAGCGTGTAACCGATAAACGAGCAGATATCGACCTCAGGTGATCCAACATACAACAGGACTTGCGTCCGGAGGCACATGTGTCTTGCGTCGCTTGTTTTCTTCGCATGTTATGTCGCAGTGACCCGTGACACGCTCGCAGTCGCAGCACATTGTTCTCTCCGCAGTCAGTGTCGCGAAACACGTGCCGCTTCAACGTGTAGCTCGTGGCAAAGCCTTAAGACGACACCCGGCTGATTGGCTTTTGATTAGGCAAAGGCTTAAGACGACACCCGGCTGATTGGCTTTTGATTAGTACTATTAGAAGGACACAGCGCATTACAAATGCAGAAAGTGAATACGCTGTGTGTCGATTACAGTGAATACTAGAAACTGTAATTTGTTTGCAAATAGACATGGTAACACACAATCAGAATGATTTGTTTTCTAGTACGTAAGTGGCGTGGGATTTAGCAATAAAAGTAGCACATGTTGTTCAATTTGTAATGATAAAGGAAGTCAAATCAGAGCCTATATTTTCATTCAAGTATGGTCAATGATTTCAGAAACTAACTGTACATTAGGTCAGCCAAGTCTTTTAAACCTTTGTCAAAGAATTTGGCAAACTTTGTCAGTTTGCCAAATTATTTCCTTCATCTAATCTGAACTCATGCCGCTGCAAGCTATCACACTGAGAGCTGCTCTGCAACTGACGCAGATTTAAAAGAATGGACAGTCCTATTGTGCAGTTGGTTTCTGAAAACGTTGGCCATATTTGAATGGAATCTTGTCACATTTACCAGTCGTCAAGAAGTGCCAAGGGATCGGATCCGACGAATGATCATACATGTAGGTAAGTCCACACACGGGGATGTCAATACCGATTTCTAACATGGAGAAGAAGAAGAATCAAAATAAACAACATATTATTATTAAACATAAGTACCTTCCTATAAGTAACGTAACTTTGTAAGTTAAAGGTATCTAAGGGACAAAGCATATCGGCATAGTAAAGGGTTTCTCGCACTACGCAGCCACGATTGCTACTGATAGTCGTCATGGTTACGACCTCTGTCGCAGAAGCACGGACCAAGTCATGGACTTTTCCAAAGTCAGACCGCAACTAGACGGGCTGCTCGATGCATGCGGTTACGGCATAACCACAATTTATCGACGCGAAATCGCCTCCACGTATCACCACATTTGAATTCAGTTCGGAACTGAACCGAGGCGTGTGACGTCTTCGTTTTTGTTAAACTTCTGAGCGGGTGAACTCAATACCATGTCAAAATCCTGTGTATTCACTACTTTAGACGGTTATTCTTCGTTGGTCGAGCGCTAAAGTGCGATACTTTACTCGGACGCATTGGCCGTGGTCATGACTACGTAGTGCGCGAAGTTCCAAACAGTTTAAATCTGACCTTCAAATCAGAGCTGTCCATGTCACTCCAAGCATGAAGCAAATGAAATCTCCGACATTTGAAGGCAGATTGACGATAATTTCATAATACACTCATCAAAGTAAGTGATCCATGGTCGACCTCTGACTTTTGTCCAGAAATTGGTAGGTAGTCCGTGTGATATAATAGACTCACAAGCTGTGAGACACAATAGATTTCTCATTGGAACTTTCATCCCTTATTTCATTTTTCTAGGAGTAGACCGTTCAAAAACACTTCCTTAGCTCCTCTGCTATTACCTGCAGCAGAGATCGGTATAGGTATCGTTTATTTGCCTAATCTTCAAGGAAGTAGGGAACATGTGGATAAGAATAATTCTCGCTATGCCAACACCCGTTACGTCGACTCGCGATTTTTCTTGGTTTTGATTCATTGTCTTTTGTTTCACCTCGACTAAATACGGCTGTGCTACTAATTAATAAAGTAATTTCTCTAATTGTTATACTGTATTTTTAAAATAATACATTAATTTTCTCTCGTTAGGCAGCTGTATCAAGAGCTTGATTCAGAAAGCGGTACTCCTGGACAAGGCTCGTATTGTTAGGAGGTTCCTCTCTCTGGAGCTTGGACCCTCTTCCCGATACCGGTTGGCTACAATTTTTTATATTTTTAAATGTTTTTTGTATTGTTTTTATTTTAAGGAATATTTAAAAATGTATAAGATTTGTACATAAATAAATAAAGGAAATATACATTAATAACCCGCCAAAAAGTACTGGGCTAGCATAAATTCCAGGTTTTGTGTATCTTTATATTCTGGATATCTGAGTAGGTACTTACTGAATACCTCCGTATAAAATCACGGAATGGTTATGAAGTTCCGAAATAGAACTGTTACGGTTGCTTTACACTCTCGCCGAGACACTCCGAGGCAGGGCGAGTACATAAATAGGAGCGCTCATGTTTCTCACTTGGCTGTCCACTCTCGCAATCGGCCTGCCTCGGAGTGTATCTTCATGAGAGGGTTACCTTTAAATTAGAGGGAGGTATTGTCCACAGGTTATTAAGGTATTTAAGGTAAATAAACTCTTCATATTTATTTATTTAAACTTCATGTACAAAAGTGGTACATAGGCGGACTTAATGCCACAAGGCATTCTCTACCAGTCAACCTTGGAGTCAAATAGGACAGCATAGTGATAGAGTACAAAAAAATAAATAAGAAAAATATCATTTTGTTAACATAAATTGAAATACTTAAGTAGGCACATACTAATACTTATACAAGGTGTAACATAATAAACGCAAGACCTCCCGTGTGGTCTCTCGGACCATGAAACTGAACAACTTTTGTTCTACGAGTTCTTCGAAATTCGAAAAAAAAAAGTACTTTCTATAGGAATTGACGCGATCAGCTGATCAACATGTATGGTAAAACAAAAAAATAAGTTACGAATTTCCAAAAGCCATAGAACAAAAGTTGTTCATTTTCATGGTCTGAAAGACCACACGAGAGGTCTTGCGTTTATTATGTTAC
The DNA here is from genome assembly GCA_905220335.1 of Noctua pronuba. Classification (NCBI taxonomy): domain Eukaryota; kingdom Metazoa; phylum Arthropoda; class Insecta; order Lepidoptera; family Noctuidae; genus Noctua; species Noctua pronuba. The sequence continues at coordinate 3,867,891 of LR999891.1, read as the reverse complement.
ACCTTGTATATACAAATAAAATGAAATAAACTAATATATATTATAATACATACAAATAGTCCAAAATACGAGAAACATTATAATAATTACTATGACTACTAATGACTAGCTTATGAGCAATTTAGTCTGATTTCAAATAGTACTTCCGTACTGTTCTTTTCAAATCTCTCGTTATAAATCTTGCTTCTAGACTCAGTGGTTCACGCTGTCAAAGTACCTATAGATAATTTCACCATTTTTTTTAATGTTTTCAAGGAAGGAAGGTGTTCAGAATACACTCACAAAACATTATTCTCTGTGCCCATCTTTAAAATTTTTGGTTAGTTTTGAGTTTAAGATATGATTTTCTCAATTTCAGTTATTTCGTCTGAGCTATGGCTGTTTGTCCAGCAAAAAGGCCAGTCCAGTCAGGGAGTTTTTAGTTACACTACCGAAAACAACATACTCACTCAATTCAAGATTATTAGCAAAATTAAACTGAGAACATCTATCATTTGAAGTCAAAGTTGTATAAACTTATTTTGAGCATAATCAAAAACTCCGAAAGAAAAAAACTCATTTACGTAATTCTCATTAAAGAAAACCTTTTAATAAATTGACCAACAATCTACAAAACAAATTAATTACTTGACCGTACGATAACATTGATAACCGACCACTCGGCCACCGAAAATCATGACAGATGCATGCTATTCAAAGAGGGGCGCTTATAATAGCATAGATAATTATCACAAACCATAACTACCTGCAATACACTTGACATAATGTTTCGAGCACCGGAAGTCGGGGTGAATCCGGATAGCGGTCACGTGACCGGCCGGCGGCCATCTTGTTTAACTACGTACTTCCGGTGCGGGCGCATTGCTTGCAAACATTTGGACAGCCGCTCTATTGATTCTATGTTTTCTATAGGGTGGTGGATGTGTCGTTTTTAGGGTTTTGGCGGTCAGAAGTACCGTTGAAGTTATTCGTAAGACACTATAATTTCCCTTCTACGAATAAAACTTAAAATTCTTTCTGAGATTACCTCAAAGTCACTTTTGGTCTAAAAAAAATAGAGTTAGGCCCGAAATCATTCACGACTTTAATTTGAAATTGAATTATTTCACTAGAATTCACCCCTAAAACCAAACAGACTAAGATACTTACTAACACCAAAAAGACACCAACTACTCAAAAGAATTAAGTCCTAACACACGTCCACTCAGCGTCCCCCCATAACTTGAAATCCCATCTTCCACTCTAAAATCCCGTCACCCTATAAAGCCATAAAGCAACAAGAAAATAAACTTAAAACCGAAACTTTACAAACATCTAAACTGGTTTAAGTCATAACGCAGGCGGACGGCCGCGGTAACAGATGAGACAGGATTAAGAAACCAAATCTTCTGAAGTCCTGACCGAATCGATCCCCCTTTCCCGACAGTTATGAAAAGGCGGTGTTTGAGAGAAAAAAAATAAAAGCCGGTAAGCCTCCCGAAACCTCGGTGCGTTTCAAAGAAAAATATTTTCTTGGATACCGCACGAGTTTGTGACAACCCTACGTTTTCGCTCAACTAAAATAAACTTAACCTTGCACTGACAGCGTAAGGTTGGAAGTCGCTTGTGTAGGGGACGTTGACGCAAGTGTGTGATCGTGTAGCAGGGGATGTCAAACCGGGACTTGTCACCGACTATCAATATCAGCCCTAAGTGATGTATGGGGTGGCAAATGCCTTAAATCGATATATTTCGTTCAGCAGCTAGTTACCAAAGTTTGGACAAGTTTATTGGTTATATTGACACCCTGTCGGCGCAAGTTAAGTCGGTTAGAGGATCTTGAATGATGTGTTAAGATCCTTTTACTTTTCTATTCTGCCTGTCCGTACTTAAACAGGTTATTTTCTTATAAGGCTTTTGTTTAGATGATATCAATATTATAGGCTTTATGTCTGGAAAATAATCTCAACATGCCTAATATGAACTGAGACTGAAGAGTTAGGTTCTTAAATTTTGTAGTAGACTACGCAGCAGAAGATGAAGACAAAATTATTTACACGACGGTTATGTTTTTTACAAGATGAGTTATAAGTAACATAGGTAACCACGATAGTCTTGTACAGGCTAAATAACCATGACGTTAGATCTTAGAAACATTCAACCAAATTCTTGGGAACCTACTCCACACAAAAAGGTAAGTTATTAAATATTCGACTAAAAGAGGGAACCAAAATTCACAAGCCTCCCAATTTTAAAAGCTAATTAAGTTTCAATTCAAACCGCACCAACAAATTAATAAAAAATCAGCACGGAACGCAACATAACAAATAGAAGTTGCAGAAATGAATGCAACCAACTCGACCACGATCAACATCGACTAGACTTATTAATACTGTGTCCGGAATCGCGTGCGTGTAACCGGACGCGGCCAACGGTAGCGTCGGTGACCGCGCGCGCTGCTAATAATCTAGCAGGAACCATATCCGTGGTCGGGACATCATACATACGTCATGGGAGGCGGACATCGCATATTTAACATGCGGCTACTGCAATATACGGGCATAAACAAAGGCCTCGATTTTGCGGTGCAATAACTAAAATTACAAAAGAATACTTTACTCAAAAATTGCTGTAAAACTTCCACTCAAGATTAGGCGAAAAAATGCTAAGGCGACGATACGCAAATCATTTCATCTATAATGCTGGCACTTCACTTGACGTATTTGTCAAAATTTTCGCGATATTGGATCAAAACAAAATGTTTTTTATACCTATTGCGATATAGTTCACTTGTTTTAATGATAGAAGGCGAATATTTGCTCAGATCCATAAGAAGTTGATAACTGTCACTGCCAATGATTGCATCACAGTGTTTTGTTTATCTAACTCTGATGTGCGAATAATAGCTTACCATAGCATGAACCGACATTTGATAAGTTCTTATTGATAATGCAAACCTTATAGCGAATATCACAAAGCTGGGCCAAAATAGGGATGAATCAAAGGCATGTGACTAAGATGAGAATGCTAAGGGGGATGTGTGGGGTAGCACGGATGCTTAAAATAGGAAATGAGTACATAAACGGAAGTCTGAAAGTGGCCCCGGTGACTGAAAAGTTGTGTGGGAATCGGTTGTCATGGGCATGTGATTCGGAGGAACGAGGATATTATCGTGAGGAAAGCGTTGAGTATGACTGTGGAGGGCTGTAAGAGTAGAAGAAAACCTAAGAAACGAAGGATGGACTGTGAGAAGAATGAAATGGTTAGAAAGAAGGTGACTGCTGCGATGACGAGTAATAAAGAATTATGGACGAAGAACAAGAGATGCTGCACCGATCCCAAATAAATTGGGATAAGGGCAGAAGAATGATTATGATTTGATGTGATGATTATGTATGTATGTGCAGACTTCTCTAGAGTAGTTATTTTGGGTGATAAAACCTATCATTTCCAGATAACAGCCGATATCTAAAAAGACAGACTACACAAGCTTGTCTATTATTTTTTCCTTAACGAAACTTTTATTTTAATCATTTGTAGACTAATATTGTCACTATCTAATTTGAGGGTGAGTTATGATGTGGTCGACGATGGAGCACGTTTGCTATTCGCTTTCGGCTTGAGAGTCACAAGAGACAAAGGCCTTTTGTTTTGTACAACGAATAGAATATCACTTTGTCTAGACCCTAGGTAATAGTTATATGAAAACATTGTTTTGTTTCCTGCTAGGTATAATTTCAACTACAGCCTAACAGACCATACCCCACGTTCCGAATAAAAAACAAAAATCCGTGTCCGATGCGTCCGATCGCGTGCGTTCCGCCCGGAGGTACCCGTCCATCCACAAATCAAGCACACAACACACGTGCTACTAATTATCGCGTCGGGAAACGATTATATCGACTGAAGGGCACTACAAATGACGCAGGAGTGAGAGACACTATTTTTGTAGTATTAATAATCCCTGGGTTTTTTGTTTATCGTGATTCCTTGTGATACAACTTGAGTGTTGCATTCATTCATTGAAGAGTTCTCTTTGCCGAACTCTTTCTGTGTCTCGAATAAGTCTCTTCTTCATCATATCAAAGATTCCCATAATCGAGATGGACAGACTCCTCAAAGTGCAGCTGGAGTTACACAAAGGAAAATCAGGACGTGGGACATCGTTTTATGGAGTCTCCATATACATAGGTTACTACACCGGTCTTAAATAATTTTGATGTCAACAATGTTACCACCAGGTGATGTAGTGCTCGAACTGATGAGCTCCTTAAGTCCTGAGTAGAGCTATACGTTTACTGATACACGACTGGACAATTCCTCTTTGATCTGTGTCGCTCTTTCAAAAGACCATTCAAACTCAAACTCAAACTCAAAGCATTTATTTCAAATAGACCCATGACAGGCACTTTTGCATGGTCAAAAATAAGCTACCTACAGTCCCGCCACAGGCATAATAACTGTGAATGGACTGTAGTTGCCCATTCGAAAATAGTAGATCTCATGGAGAAGAATGGGCAAGAAACTCCATGGACACTCTTTTCAAATCAAGTTGTATATTACATAGTCCTGGGTACAATATTGTTGCTTCTATATGTGAGCACAGTGTAGAGATAGGCAAATAAAACAAAGCTACAGTTAAAACCATAAAGATTAGGATAAGCCCTACTAACCATAATAGAAAGTCTTCATGGTACTCACACTTACAAAAACTCAAATAATGCTTCTAATTTATATAAAACAATGGTTATCAAAGTAACAAAGTTTCCAAACGAGAAAATAAATAAAAGAAATGATGAAAGAACTAAAGGGGGAGCATCTCTTCCAAACATTAAGATCTTAGTATGTGAGCCCATGTGGCAGTGGAGCAGGACCAGCATTGAGCCAAGCATTTTTATCTACGATATACTCTTCTAACTTATTAATTATACGGGGTGTGGCATGGCATTGGCATGGCATTCTGTACATCAAACTAAGTAACTTTACGCAAAAATTTTTGCTGGGAAACGAAATTTTTTTTTGGGGTCAAAAATCACTATTTACGGTAAAACTCAATATAATGCGCTCAAAACTTATTGCTGATTGATGCTTTGAATAGTAAACGGACCATAGAGGTAATTGGAGTAAAGTTAAAACCTTAAAAAGTAGTATTTTAAAAAAAACTTGTGAAAAAATTGGAACTTTGACCCCCAATATCTCCGTAACTAGAAGGTTCCCAGGTATGGTCCAGAACAAAAAATTAACACAATGACGAGGAGAACAAGTGCCTTTCGGCTTCGTTAAGGGTCTTTTTACACTCTTTATATATATATTAATATGCTCGCTTACATAGTGTTTGTTTTATGCATTTTTTTAAATTTCTTCTCATTCAGTTGTAAAATGTTCATTTCAGACGAGAACCTGCATGGTCCTCACCTTACATGGCCTGACCAAGACAACATATATAACCTATAGGTCAAAGGCGCGCGCGCGAATTTCATACGGCTGTTGTGTTATTGTGATAAAAAAAAACTTTGGGAAAGTTGTTTATTATCATGAATACAATCACGTGTTTAAGTATCGGTCACTAATTACCAGTCACCCTATATAATGTTAGTTCGTCAAAAAATCAGGTAAAATAATCACCTTTTGAATATGCCCCTAATTACAGCCCTCTCCTTCTGGTCGCTTCTCTTCTTGAGAAGAAGCCCATTCCCTGAAGTGGGAACTTTAGGTAAAGGCTGATTTACGTTACGAATGTAACATCTAATTAAGTAACTCCAAAATGCATCCATCAACATTCCCTTTAACACTTTGATCGATGAAATTGTTTCATAATGTGTTTGTTCTTTAACTCAACAGTTCACTCGAATTGTTTGTTTATTTGTCGAAGGCTATACATTTTTAACCTTGAGTAAAGTTGATCGACCTAAAATCAACAGCGCCCTCGAGACTGTTACTAGTCGCGGATAAAGCTCAGCCAACACTGCAGAGCCACTTGGATAAGGCTAAGCCCACAATGCAGAGACAGTTGGATAAGGCTAAGCTATACTGCAGTGGTATTGAGTAGCGATTCCGAAGAAAGAAAGGTGGTTAACCAAGAAAAGCCTCAATCACTGCACGATTTGAAGGCTGTTTGAAGGTGTCAAAAGACGTTGGTCGAGCCTATTGGCTATGGCTGCGGGACTGTTCGAAAGAGATACCGCGGCCCTGGAACACAAAGGGCAAAGAAAGAACATGGATCGGTTTTAGTCAATAAAAGTCTGACACTCCCTTCCACTCCACCCAGAGCGGGAGGGGGGGGGTCATTTGATGATTTCCCATCCGAAGAAAAAAAGGTTTCCAAAGTGGTAACGAAGTTCAGTATCTAAGTAAACTATAAGTTTTATTTACACGTAATCTGAGTCTTATAACATGTATGTTTTCAAATCTAAGTAAGCTTTGCTTTGTTTCTGGATGTACTACGTACAGTAACGAAAACAAAACAGCCTTTATTTGAAGTGTCAATCTCCTATTAGACTACATTGCGCCATCTTTTTTTCCAAAAACATATGTTCCACTAAAATCTTCTACGCTTTTTAAACCAGTCACGAACACATGAACACGAGGAGTTTTCAAACCTCGGTGTCTTCAACATTAAACTTTGCTTTATTTCTCGATATACCACGCATAATACCGAAAACAAACAGCCTTTATTTGAACTGTCAATCTCCTATTAGACTTCATACTGCCATCTTTTTTTTTCAAAAAAATTTGTTCTACTATCATCTTCTACGCTTTTTTAAACCAATCTCGAACACGTGACATCGAGGAAGGCACTTATTAATATGTAAACATCAACATTACAGAAAACCAACCTGTGGCTGCCAGTGTTTACAAATTCAGAATATTATAAACCTGTTGGGGATATAAAACACTAATGCCAGTTTCAACTAACACCACCGAAGCCGAATGCTTAAATATGTTTCCCGTTTCAACTTTGTTGGAAATAGTTGATAGTGGTTACATATTGATGTCAACTGGTATTATTGAAAAAAAAAGGAAATGCTGTGAAGTCATCATCTGCTTAGTCTTTTTCCAACAATATTGGGATCGGCTTCCAGTCTAACCGGATACAGCTGAATACCAGTATCCTACATGGAGCGACTGCCTATCTGACCTCCACAACCCAGTTAGTATTGGGTGATTTGTGCCTGGTTGATGGCAATAGGCTCGCCCATTATTACATGGTACGCACGACGGCCAATCAAGCTTTACAAAACCAGTTTATGCGGATCTCTCATTGTATAGGAAATCTGTACAAAGCGAGGCCAAGTTATACAGGAAATGTACAGCTTCATATGCAACCGTGTGTGTTAAACAAAACTGGCGAAATATGGCTATTAGGTACACCTCTGCCTTACCCTTCTGGGATTACAAGTGAGAACATAACAATGTTCTGTTATAAGGAGGAAAGATTATAAAAAATAAAAAAAGATTATAAAATAATCAAAACGGGAAGGAAATACCCCTCTCCTAATAAACTAAAATAAACTTAGGACTGATAAAAATGAAAGCGAGAGGGTAGTTTAATTATAGTGGGAAATCAACGTGTCTATGGAGTAGGAGTACGACCAACTTAAGTCTAAGTTAGGAACGGATAAGAATAGGCGTGCACTGACCTTGGGTCGACGTTGACCTAAATGGGCCCGTACTGCCCATTTTAGCTCACGACTGCCTATATGGGTCACTGGTCTGTAACGGTTGATTTCGTTTAAGTTAAGACCGCACCAGTCTATGGATTAGAGGTGCCCCCGAGGTCGGCCTATGGCTAAGTAAACAACCCCATAAAGACACCAATATAGATGAGGAAAGGCTACACAGCTGATGATGGTTAGGCAAAAGGAGTAAGATACCTACCCTGGAACCACATCTCGAAATTTCAATTTGAGAAAGCCGATAAAACATTTTTAATACACTTTCTCGAAAACTGGTTCTTATCGCACTACGATTAGGTTCAATATGCAATGTATTTCACACGCGAGGATTTTTTAATATTTTTCTGCACACGTGCGGAAATAAAAATTTCCACAGATAACTATATTTATATTAAGTCCAAATGGGTTCAATGACTATCGGCTATGATTGTTTTTTTTTAATCTCGGCAAAGTGATATGCGTCTTTACTGCGTAAATATTTTTTGAATATTTAAATTGTGTTTAAAAACAGAATATCATAAATAAACATTTATTTGTGTTCTAAATTCAAAAATATTTGAATTTTATGTTTTTCATTTTAGGCTGTTTAACGGCTTCATACCTCTGCTTCTTCTTCAACCAGGCGAAAACAAATCACGGAAAAAAAGCTAATTAAATCATAGTTTCCTAATAATTCATAACAAAAATACTTTTCGTTCTATTATTTTATTTCTTCGAAAGTGTATTGAAAAACGTGAATTTATACACGTGAGGATTTGTTACCGCAATTCTCGACTCCATAACAACCACGCCTGTGGCTCGGGTGTGAATTCCGCCTCGAATGCAATAACAAAGTTTCCCCACTTATATCCAAATATACTAGTTATTCAGCAACAATTTCTTTTAATTAATTATAACAGAAGATTGTTTCATTCATAAACAGTATACCGTTCTATACTAACTGGACAAAGTTATAATAACTTCATGGAACTACGAATTATGTTTGGAACTTGTACGATTTCGTGGAAACGGAGGTTACACAACATGAAGTGACTACGAAACTGTTAATTAAGAGCGTAGTTAAGTATTAATACGATTAGTTCGACTTTGCTCCGATACTGCGGCTCCAAGTTTTTGTGAAAAAGGACTTAATAGCCGGAAATAATGGTATTGAAGGCGAGGCACTACCTCCAAGCGCAGCATGACCACCGTAGAGACGGGTTTTGTCGACGTAAGAATCGACAAAGTGACAGAGTTATTTCGTTGATCTGTCATTTTGTCCGGTGCTGACATAGATAGTTTCTGGCTCCCCCTGAACCCTTATGTATACAAGCTTCAAATTAGTTCTTATCTTTAGCTAGCCTTCGATATTTGAAAAGGTGCATGTCATTACTTTAACCTATTCTGCTACCAGGCTATCATAGGTTTTTATGCGACAGCTTGGTAGGTATTGTAGTAATGTTATTTATTATCATAGTTGGTATATGATGTTGGTTCACTCAAAAACACGGTTGAATTTGAATGGGAATTAAATCTAGCCTGAGGTTTTTACTCTTAACTTATTTACCACTAGTTTATGCCTGCGGCTTCGCCCGATAATGGTCCCACGGGATCATACTACCGGGATAAAAAGTCAATCCTATTTGCTAATCAAGGTTATAAACTATCTGTATGGTAAATTTCATCCAAATCCGTTTAGTAGTTTTTGCGTGAAAGAGTAACAAACATCTATACATCCTCACAAAAAATCGCATTTATAATATTAGTAGGATGCAGTCCTTTCAGTCTGTTTTATATTAAAACAAGCCGTGTACCAAATGAGTGCCCAAAAAGGAAGATACATCTAATTTGTCTTTAATCAGAAAACTCACTGTCACTTACACACGTCTAACTTCAAAAACGACGATCTTTCGTACCAACCTCCCTTTAATTGTATTATAACCTGCCATTTCCTTTCAACATCAATACAAGCTATAGCAGAACTACGAAGAAGAAGTTGGAGTCTTCATCTTCTTAAAACAAGATAGTATGTTGTACTTGATCCACCTTCAGCACACTGCACAAGGCAGCAATCACAACGACCGCAACCCCGCCAGTCCACTCCACAATAATCTTTAAAGCACAAAACCTAAGTGTATTAACTCTCACACTCAACCAGGCAATAAAAACAAAAATAACTATCATTGCAAAATAGCCACTATTTCAAATAATAACAGGGTCTATATTTCAGGGGACACAACAGTCGCTGGCAGGCACGCCAAGGGAACTTTCAAAGTAGTTACAGCCGATAAAAGTTTGAACAATCAAGGGGACGGCTAACGGCAAATAACATTGGGAGGAACCACTCATGAGGTAGACAGACCTCGGTTGTGGACAGCAGAGCTATTGAGAGTTTAGAAACGAATAAACTATGACTCTTAGACTTTTGTAAAGTTGAGTTGAATGATCTTGCTTGCCTTATTAGAAGTAAAATTTAACTAAAATACTATAATAATTTAAAAGAGTGTTCATGGAGTTTCTTGCCCGTTCTTCTCCATAGAGATCTACGCTAGGGAATGGGCAGTTACAGCACTTTCACAGTTTTTATGCCTTGTGACTGGGACTGTAGCTACGTTTCATTGTTGTCTTTGTTTCGACAATTCAAAACTGCCTGTAACTGGCCTATTTGAAATAAATGCCTTGATTTTGATTTTTGAATTCTTGTTAGAAATGAAATAGTAAGCGAGAGAAACGTTTTCAAAGATCGGCTCAAGATACAGGCTCGGCTCAAGATTTTTCGGGTACTTAAGTACAAGCAGCTAAGAACTGCATAGAAACACCAGGAGCCCCAAGATTAGGCAAAGGAAAGCAAAGGAAACACTTAAGAAGGTAGTGGATACAGATTTGGCAATAGCTGGTAATAAGCACCAGATATTAGAAGAGAGTTAGAAAGAGCTCAACTGAAAGGATGAAAAATCTAGAAACTTTATAAACATAGGGAGTTGTAACGTAGAAAGGACACCATAAGCAAATCACAAATATTTCAACACTTTCTTTGCGAATGAAATCTGTGCGAGTTAATTCGGCTACCGACCTATAGATTGTCCTATTAAAATAAGTAATACAAGACTAGACTCCCTAAGGATTGCACGACTAACATAAAAACAATCGAAAATTAAGTATAAAATTATAGTAGTTCACAAAAACTGAACCCTTCTCCAGAACTCGACAAACAGTCCTAATTGTTGGGTGTGCGTGACCAGCCGTGGGATCCGACATATGCTACCACTAAGTCAACCATTATAATCAAAACTATGCCCGATAATTTGCCACTAGACATTTATGTGCAATCGATATGACATGCTACGCCCAATTTTTGTTCAAGCTTTATTGGTGTGGGTGGAGCGGCTCAAAAAATTAAAACCAGGCTTCTTACTCAGGCTGGATTATTGAGGGGAGACGAAAGCATTCTCCCTGATCAAGTCACCATCTGACAAATCATTGGAGTAGGTTACCAGGCTTTCTTTAAAAAAAAAAAAATGGGCTTACTCTGGACCTCAATCTTGTCCAAAGGACAGAGATGAGGTCGACGATGGAACGAGCTAACACAAAAAAAAACCTATTAACTCGCGACTTATATAGATTGATGATCAATAAGATCCTCAACCACCTTTTTGGACATCATTATGATCTGATAATGTTAATGCATCATGACTAAAGGCAATGACACTGGTCGATCGACGACGGAGGTTAAGGAACGACGCCGGGGTCAGACCTTGGGTGACCCACCGTTGTTTGCCCCCACCAAGCTTACGAGAGGGAGGCAACCAGCCAGTCTTGCCTGAGTAGTGCAAGCGGTCAGTCGTGTCTTATGCTACTTCAAAGGCGACGAGTTAGAATACGATGAATAGAATAGAATAGAATTAGAAACTAACCATGCTTGCTAACCATGCACTTAGCCATGTACCGGGCCAACTTAATTTAGCTTGCCAAGAAGAAGACAAGAAGTAGACTATAGATATTAAATAGATCAAATCGAATCCTCTCTACTGAGGTCTACAGCCGTGATGGTCACGTCTCAGGTAGGCTTAAAGACTATCTTGAAACTAAACCGGTATAGAATGAAATGCTTCTGGTGAAGAAGTATTGGCTGAAGTAGCGATTGACGCGACAGCTTCTGAGTATGCCCGAAGATCCTTGCGATGTGCTTTCACCTTCTATAGGCCTTCTATCTAAAATAAAAGGCTACTACCAACTACAGAAGTAATGTTAGTGAAAGCTATTACTTAGACAGAGGTAATTTGACTGTTGAGCATTGTTTCAATAATTTAAATATTCAACTTCTTATTTTATTAATCTATTCTGTCCCACTGCTGGGCAAAGGCCTCCCCATTATTTTCCAACTCTCCCGTTGTTTTTCCTTCTCTGGCCAATCAGTCAGGAACGAGTCCAAATCGTCACGCCAGTGTTTCAAGTTCATCGTCTGCCTAGCCTTTTTGGGTAGGCTTGCAGTCTAACCGGATGGAGCTGAGTATTTTAAATGGAGCGACTGCCTATCTGACCTCCACAACCCAGTTAGTACCGCCCGGATAATACTATATCCCTTGGTAAGACTGGTTCTCAGACTTTTTGGGCCACTGACTACCTGTAACGACGGTCAAAGATCTGCAAATGGCAGCCGGGATCAAGGGCTTTGCGTGTCTACAAAAAAAGGCACACAGAAACCAACGGCTTAACGTGTTTTCCGAGGCCTCTGGGAAACTCGGTATGTAATGGGTTGTCACCCATCCGCAGACTAACCTAGGCAAGCACGCCTTAACCTAAAGATCGACCTGAGCTGTTATTATTTAACAAGTTAAAAAGGTTATATTATACGTAAACGCTGCAGTAATTTTATAGAACTTATGAATTATATTGCTAAAAAGACTACCATTTATCTAAGCACAATTTCTCAAAAGACAGCTAGCCTGATCTGAGACTTCGTTATCGAAACCTTGAAAGCTAAAAATAATACCATCAAGAGATCCTGAATGAAAACCTTTACTTCCACTTTCGTCCCATTAAGAATGCTGAGGACCTTCGAACGATGACATTGCACGTTTTCAATGCGAAGCTGTTCTAAATTTAACAATTATAAATGTAGTATGACTGACGTTATTTCTGGCCAGTACTATGTCGCGTTCGTTCGACGGCGATTTTCTTGTGAAAATTGATTCGGTATTCATGAATGAATGAATGGATTCATTTTATTTCAGGAACAAAAGATCCATTGAGTGTTAGTATTGCAACAAGTTTGACTGTTGGTTTATTTTTTATTTTGCTTACGTTTTTGGTGATTTTTGGGTTTCTGAGCCGGATTTGGTGAGTTGGAATATTTAAAGCCTGTTCTTTTTTTAATGTTCGTCCACCACTCGGGTCCAGAGCGGGCCAGTAGATATCCCACAATCCCACGTATTCAATTTTTTGGTTTTAAGACGAGTTGTTTTTCTCTCGATGTTTTCTTTCAACGATTTCGCTAGATAGTGCTGTCGTTAATTCAAGTTGAAACTACATAAGTCTATCTCTAAAATAAATAACTTAAAAAAGGCAAAATCATATTCAAAACATAAAACCCCATAGAATTACATAAAGAAATCGGTCAAAACCCTTCCACGCCCTTCAAGGCGAGGAGCGAAACTCATAAAAATGATAAGTCGTAAAAACAGTCATAAAAAATATGTAGCTACGCTAATATGCGGTTCGGTCGAAGCGTGATTTCGATATGAATAATTCTAAGTATTATATTTTGTTTATTTTAGTTTCGTTTTAACGAGATTTTTATCCTATTTCGCGACTTTTTAACTTTTATATCGCGGAAAGTGTTGAAAATCAGCTTTACGTACTTGATAACTGATTTGTTTTCACTGTTTGTGTTTTATTCAAGTTTAAAACATTCATTTGCTTCTATTTTGTGGTACAAGTCTTGGTTTTTGTTATAAAACGACGCCGATTGGTTACTCAAGTTGAAGTCTACCAAATCTATCTTTCTTTATCGTGGGGTTAGTGCCTCACCTGGTGTCAGAGTCTATCATGAGAGTGGTTATAATGGAGTAGCGTCTGAAAACTAAGCCAAGGCCTCGCTTTCTTTTGTCTACAAATTCTGTCTTTTGCTAGTGCCACGTCAGCTTTTTCAGTCGGAGTCTGACTCCCTTCATTTTCGCCTAGTCCGTAATACATAGAATTTAGGTATTATACTTTTTCATACATGTTATTATAAGTCCCAAACCGATACAAAACCCAGCATAATACCAAGGCGAACAATAGTCTGGCGTTCCATCAACTTTCACAGTTACCAAAACCTATTAAGTTCAAGACGTTAGTATTTTAATAAATGAGAGAGCGTCACAGCCATTCTCCCAACTTGAAATTAACTTTGGGCTCCAGGGACTTGTATAAAAGCTATGAATACGGTACGGCATACCGCCAGCCATTGTTGGAGGCTGGAGACGGCAGTTCTTGAAGTTGCAGCGGGAACTTGCCACAGTGGCGCCATTGTGGCCTTGTGAGTCGACGGCGAACCGGTGTTGGCTTTTGATAGTGCGCGATGACCGCCTGAATAGGTGTAATTTCTATTGAAGTTTTGTAGATTAAAACCTTCTCAAATTGTACGATCACTTAGGGCGAATTTCCCTAAATAATATCGAATTTCGACGAAAAGACGTTCAGGGGCTGTCGGTGTCAGTATTTTATAGCGTTTATAATTCTGTCAGTTCTTGAACGCGGTTTAGATAGATGGGTGATTGTGTCCAGTGTCATTGCTGAACTCTGGTCGTAATGAAGAGGTATCAGATAGAAAAGCTCTGTATAAACAATAATTGTGCACCGCCAATTAAATGACTAGGGAAAAATATAGAATCGATGTTAAAAGTGAAAGAACCCATTCAATTACAAAATGGAGAACTATTGAGATCGTATCGCCATAGGCTTTTGTCCTGGAACTTTAACTGCGGGTTCTGACCGAATGAGATCGATGCGACTGATACTAGCGACCCGCCCCGGCTTCACACGGATGCAATTTACTAATACATAATCTGTCAAAAACTATCTTTCAGACTGAAACCATTCATACACATTCACAAAATTTCATAGAAATCGGTTGAGTGGTTTCGGGGATTAGCGTATCCGAACATAGTGACACGTGATTTTATTAGATTAAGAAGATGTCACTCGTACGTAAAATGATTGTTCGCTCGAGTGAGATACGTTCGAGTGCACACTCGATAGATATTTTCGTTAGGACGTGACTTTACAGAGCAATATAAGATTTAATAAAGTAAGCGGTTACACCTTAGTACCGCTGTTCATGCGCATGGCAAGACACAAAAAAGTTAAAAGTTCCTATTATACTTAACTTCCATAGTGCAATGTTCCTAGAATAAAGTTTCGGAAACGATAAGTTTCATGGAAAAATAAGAACAATACTTTTTTTTAATAAAAAGTGGAACTTACTTTTTCCGACAAAGTTCGGTCGTCGCGTTTGAACGAGGCACAAAAAATAAAAGTTATTGGATGATAATACTTTTATGAATGAATAAAATTAAAAAGTACGGTTTCGCCTACACTTCACATCATGTATTATTGACATAAAGTACGCTTTAAAAACGTACACAGTTGCGGATATGAAAACACAGTGAAATATTATGATATTTTGTATCAAAGATAAACGATACTATAGGATTAACATATCAATATTCTCGGATCCAAAAAAAGCCTTTTGTTGTTTTTGGTACTGTCAGCCCAAAAAATATGTAAACACGGACAAGGAAAAATTGTGCTCCAAAAAATAGTAAGCAATTCATTTCACCATAACCTTCACAGGTCGGATTAATAATAATATAAACGATATATCTTCCGAGGCTCTCCTTAGGCGGTTGGATCAAAGGCCTGATTCAGAAGGCAGTTCTCCTCGATACGGCTCGCATTTAGGAGGTTTCTATCTCTGGAGCCCTAACCACCGGTACCATGGACCCCGCTCCCGATACCGGCGGAAACCTATTTTTTATATTTTTAAGTGTTTTTGTTATGTTTAAAAAAAATATGTGAAAATATAAAGAATGTGTATATAAATGAATAAACGAAAATAAACAATACATAAAAATATGAAAATAAAATAATTTTGGTCGTATCTTGTAGGCGATAAATGGCTAAGCTAAATATCAGGCATTGGATGTAAAATTACTTCTACTTACTATTGAAACTTCACAGTTCCTAAGAAATTATATAACAAATATTCGTTATACCGTTGTGATAGTGATATCACCACCACAATACCCTGAAAAAAAATAATCCCCTGTATTCACTATTACAAATAGTTATCTTTTTCGCCTCTACGTCGCGACGTCTACGGCGTAGCCCCGTAGCCGCGTAGCGCTACACGGTCGGCGCTGTAGTATGATAACAGAAGTTATTCACTGATTTTAATACTGAACTAGCAGTACATACCAGTACTCGACAAATTACGTATTCAGTTCTATTTTCTTCATTAACAAAAATAATAGGTAGGTAACGTATTTGACTACTAAGCAAACAACACGCCAAAATGCTGCCAAGATAGCCATGTAATTTTTTTAGCCCCATGTTGTGACCGGTTGATGGTAATTGGTTCACCTGTAAATCTTCGGGCTTTAGGCTGCTATAATGGAAAAAACCCAGTTTCATTTTGCCAGACCTAGGTATCAAAACCAAGACTTCATGTTTAGTAGTAGCACATCAACAAGCCTCGTCTCGACTCAATATCATACATCTGTGTCATACAGTAAAAGTTCGACTCAATATATACTTTTTATAATACATTTACCACCTGAAACATTAGTACATAACAATTAGTAGCACTACCCACCGTACCACACACAGCTAGCAGTTTACACGCAACAATAAGGCCCGCTAGTCTAATTCAAAGCTAAACCGGCCGTAGACGGTTCGTCGCAACGCTGACATCACTTCACTGGGAATTACTAATGAGGGCGCGGTCCCATTGACAGCGGGCGTCACGAAGCTGACTCCCCGCTCACACTGCGGTCACCTGTACGTTATTTTTGGAATCAGATGGCTGTTCCAAAAATTTGCTTTTAACCGTATGAACATTGGGTAATTGACGTGTGATTCCAACATTTTATAAGATTTTTTTGTACGGTCTTTTCACAGCTTTCTTGTTGCCTCTGACAGCAGTTGCATGAGTAAAGATAACTGTTATTTTGACGGACTTGTGAGTGACGCAACGCAACAGCAACTTTATTTATCAAGGATGTTTTGCTTCATGGTTCTGTTGAAGGCCCCAAGCCAAACGTTTCGTCTAAAACTGTGATATCGATCTGGTTTTAAATAATTGAGTGACGTTATGGATTTTTTTAAATTTTATTATTGTGGTTTTTTTACAATTCTCGGTATACGATAAGTATCTTTAAAATACAAGTCCTACTCGATCTTAGTATTTAAATTGATGATTCTGTTGGTAGTTATGTGTTTGAGACGTTTGGGGTTGAAACAATATATCCATATTTTCTATTGCAAGAAAATATCGATCTGACACATTATATAGTACCATTATATCCACCATTCAACCAAAATGGTGGATTCCCATGGCGATAACTATATACGATATATAATATAGATATACGATAATAACTATACCACAATGTGTAACGAATAACTGAAATAGTTACAACGTTTTCTCTAACTTGTATTTTTTCCCAGAATTATCTTACACGAACCTAAATAGACGTTTATTCAGCAAAGTTTATAAAGTAAAAGAAAATTATACACACCAAATTGAACACGAACAAACAGACGAAGGGAAACTGAGAGTAAAATGCAAATGCCCTAACACGAGTAATCTTGTACAGAATGTTTTATTAAAATTTGGAAACACCACAAGTCTTGAGGGATGAGTGCGGAGGGACAAAATGTCAAAGACCTTTGGAGAACCTTGAAATAAACTTGTGTGGTACTGAAATGTAATTATGTTGTCTTTGCTGCGTGTCCAGGATATTCCGTGAAGGTATCATTTGAGTCTATGAATAGAGTTTGTCTTTGTTAGTTTAGAGCTTAGAGACTGGATAATTGGGACATAATTTCAAAGGGCAGTAAGTTCTGAAATGTTGATTCTTTAAATAAAAACGTATTGTTTTTATAATTGAATTAATTAAAATGCTGGACCAAAGGGCAGATAAGACAATTCTGGTTAACAGCAAATGTTTTGGCAAAGTCGGTGATTTTATGAGTCAAGGTGTCAAAACATTGAAATTAAAATTGATTTTAAACGCATTTTCTTGTCGTGACAAGTTCAACCTAACAATAAATGCACAACGTTTTCAAATGCACATCCTACTAGCACAAAAACCGTCCAATATCACTCTCGAATCTATGGTCAAGCTAATCTATTGTCATATTTAAGTTACCCGATTATTCGATAACGTATTCAAAGCCGCTAATCGCTCATCACTGATCCCGCTTACAGTCGCGACCCAAATCATCAATGCATGAAAGTCGGCCTGACACCTGGCTTTGCCATCAAACCGCCCTGACTGATGGCAGTAGCTCATCCTGTCTAGACAGCCTAATATAGAAACGATTAAATATCTCGACATATATGTTGGTTTATTCAACGAGAGTAAGGCCGGTCACAAATGATGACTGGTGTAGTCGATTGTTGAATTATACAGCCAGCTAATGTACCTGTTTGACGTTATTAATGATAAGTTGTGTGTTAGGTCAGTAAGGTTCGAAGTTAGATGGATTCGCTTGTCATTAAATACGTGGTAATGACTTTTGTTGTACTTTAATTAATCACGAGATTTTTGGGATGAAAATAGGTAATAGAATCATTGAGTCGAACCGGTAAGGACAGATTGCGGGCCGGACATCTGACTCATGAATTTCCAAGTACAGTGTCCGCACCTTTACACACGTAAGTTTGTACAAATAGTTCACTAGTCACAAAATTAATGGACTCACTATTCTTAGTAATGTAATCGCGGGCAACACTTGTGCTACAAATAGTTGGCACCGGTGGAGATCTCACGCAACACAAAACTAGTTAAATATTAAAAGTGCAGTTAGCGGCACTGCCAGTTAACCTGTGATTGGCTACAGTTACTGTTAGCACGTAATTGAACGTACTAACTAGATACCACAAACGTGGCCTTTTAAACCTGTAAATTGCTGAAAAGAGTGCTATGTCTGTGTGTTTCTTTAGGTATCAGTAGCGAAGGTGCCATACAACCCAATTCCTACCGGCTTCCCTTTGAAAATTGGCACAATCAGTATTTTATAGACAAACTAGCTGTGCCCGGCATGCGTTGCAATGCACCTTTTCCTATCCTACCTACCTACCCTACCTACCTACCCTACCTACCTACCCACCCTACCTACCCACCCTACCTACCCACCCTACCTACCTACCTACCCTACCTACCTACCTACCCTACCTACCTACCCTACCTACCTACCCTACCTACCTACCCTACCTACCTACCCTACCTACCTACCCTACCTACCTACCCTACCTACCTACCCTACCTACCTACCCTACCAACGTACCTACCCTACCTACCTACCTACCCTAGCTACCTACCTGCCTACCTACCTACCTACCTACCTACCATGTATCCTATGTCCGTCTCTTGGTTCTAAGCTACCTCCCCACCAATTTTCAGCCAAATCGGTTCAGCCGTTCTTGAGTTATAAATAGTGTAACTAACACAACTTTCTTTTATATATATAGATAATAATATAATCACATTAAAGATGCGTATTCCAGCTTACCTCTTACAAAAGTTGACCCTTCGCTACTGTTATATAAAGTTATGTCTGGAAATTAAAATGAAAGGAAATTGGCAAATAATAACTGTATGTAGATTAATTGCCATTCAATTAATGTTGTAATGCTGCCAGTCTTTTGGAAACTTTTCACATTTAAATCAACGTGAATGAATTTATTGAATTTAGCTGTTTTAATTAATTTTAAGACTCTTGTGTGAAAATATAGTCTTAAATACTCCGAATGAAAATTGTAAGCGATTTATTTTCGAGAAATACGATAGGAAATTGAGTTTCATATTACTTGCAATGTCTATTGTGCACAAAGTCGCGTATTGATGTCAACGACTTTACGTAGTTAGGCTCATTAGAGAAGTTCGATGTCAACAACTTTACGTAGACTTAAGGAATTATACGTAGTTAAGAATTATACGTAGTTAGAAATTATACGTATTACAGGAGATGATCATGTGTATTCGATGCAAGGCGTTGAACCGATTGCAATTCAATATGCGTTATTAGATGTGGAATTGAACACTTGGTAATATGTCAAGTAGGTGAGTTTATAAAATAATTAGTTATAGACGTATGGTTATGGACTTCCGTACTAATATTAAAAATGCGAAAACTACTCTGTCTGTCTATCAGCTTTTTAACCGTTACCACTGAGCCGGTCACTATGGCAGTAGCTTGGGACCGAGAAGAACTTGGATATTAAGCTACTTTCCATCCTAGATATCAGACGTGTCATGAACAACAGCTGGCCATACATAAACACAGCGTGTATGTACTTTTCCAAAGACCAATTAAACTGTCTTTTTTGTGAGTGAATTTTGATAACAGCTGTCTTTCATTTCATTTTGTTAACTTATTCTTAGGACTTGGTTATTCAGTGGTACCTTCAGTAGGGGCTGGTCATCTCTTAGCTGCCATGGTTTATTTCATTTTTGAATTGATGATTATATATTTTTACTTTGGACGCTCTTAACTTACACGTCTTTCTACATCGTTCTCACATATAATAATATTTATAATCTCAACATGAATGATGTAACCAAGATTTTGTAACAATATTCTGATTTAAAAGAGTGTCCATGGAATTTCTTACCCATTCTTCTCCATAGAGATCTACGCTTTGGAATGGACAACTACAGTACTTTCACAAGTTATTATGCCTTGTGACTGGGACTGTAACTTCGCTTTCTTCGATTTTTTGACATTCAGAAGTATGTAATGGTTTCTGTAATGATCTAAGTATAGAACACTCGTAGTGAATTGGAAGATTAAGGTGACATTTACATCAGCGCTGATTAATGCATGAGGCTATGATTCCCCTAACCATATCAAGACCTTATGCTAGCACCAGCTTACTCTAGATATACACTGATATTGCCTTTGCTTTGGGGATTAAGCCACTGCTATATTGATACCTATGTGTTATGCCTATGTATTCATTTGTACTGCAGTTTGACGGATACATTGGGCTTGACAAATTAGCTGTCAGACAAATTATGTGAACGTATATGTTGTGTGTGTTTAATAATGGTAGATATTTAGCTATGTAATTTATCAGTGAGAGATTATGGTAAATGGTGGACTAATGTCACCGGGATCTCAGAGTTTTAAAAACTTTTAGGATTTTTTCCCCTGGAATTTTAAAATGATTAAGACTTTAGTGAGGTTGTTTCCATATGTATGATGTTAAATACTAAAGTATTTTATTGTATTTATTTATTTATTGTGGTTCAAAATACTTTAGTATGTGTGTGTAATTAAGTTTTAAATATAATTTCTGTTCAGATGACAAGGAATAGTTTGTTTAAAATTGTTATTATTTTTTTTGTACATTTTTGAGCATATTTTAAGTTTAAACTTCACATTCACAGCTGCTTATCTAAAAGTAAAAAAAAAACGTCGATACACAGATTTTTAACAATTTTTTGTTGATTTAGATTTAGTCTATTTTTCATTATTTAGTCACACACTTAAATATTATTTAAAACATACTTTTAGCAAATTAAGTTAGATTGAAATTGTTTATTAGCCTTATTAGGCTAGATTGTAATATATATAATAAACAAATATAAAATTTAAAAAAAACATACGCGTGTTGTGTACTATAATATCTTTTTTCACGTTTTCCATTCATGTAAACAAAGCGCCGACATCTTGATATAATATATAACAACAAACATCTTGCCACAACAAAAAACCTCTTGTCACTAAACGTCTTTGCTCACAGTCGTGGAAAATATAAAAATAAGAGTGTATATATGTACTTACATATGTGTGTATGTTCGCTTCCATGTTGACCTGGGGATTAAAGAAAAACAAGGTGTATATAGTGCATGTATACTGGGGGCTGGGGGATGCCTAATACCTTGGGGGGGAGGTAGACACCTTAAAGGGGATTGGCGAAGTAAATCTAAGATTCGATAGCGATTAAATGAAATAAGTCTTAGCAGCTGGTCATGCCTTAGATTTTAACGAAACGACGTTTTAGAGAATTGAGTTTAGAAACGTGAATTGATTTATTCGGTTAAAACGATTTTTGTCCAGTTTAGACTTCTGCACGCATGACCACCGTAGAAACAGGTTTCTTTGACGGAGGAATCGACAAAATGACAGATTGTGTCGACAAAATGACAGATTGTGTTGCCAAAATGACAGATTGTGTCGCCAAAATGACAGATTGTGTCGACAAAATGACAGATTGTGTCGACAAAATGACAGATTGTGTTGCCAAAATGACAGATTGTGTCGCCAAAATGACAGATTGTGTCGACAAAATGACAGATTGTGTCGCCAAAATGACAGATTGTGTCGACAAAATGACAGATTTCTTTTCACAATCTGTCATTTTGTCGATTCTTTCGTAGAAAAACCCGTTTCTACGGTGGTCATGCTACGGTGCTGGGCGTTTATCCACCTACGTTCAGTAATAGATAGGACCGAAGTTTTGTCCATCCGTGCCGTGTTGATTTTACTATATTATGTTGTTATTTAGCTGATAAGATGATAAAGATGAATGATTCTTAAGAGCGTTCATCCAAAAAGTTGGCAACGTCGCAAATAGCTGTCAAATATTTAACTGTTTTGATTAATTTAGCAATATTACTATATGAATAAGAAATATGGCTAACTAGTGAACTAGAATATTAATAATGAATTACAATTAAAACACTGAATTTGATGTTGTAACCGTTTTAGTTACACCCAAAACGGTTACAACACATGGCATTTGAAAAGTTTCCAAATACTTTTTTTACATATAAAACTAAATATTCGGTGTTACGATATTAATTATTGCATTTCATAATCAATATTTTAGTTCACTAGTTAGCCATATTTCTTATTTCCATCCAGAAAAATTTAGAGAGAAGAATTAATCAAAACAGCGAATATTTGACAGCTATTTGCGACGTTGCCCACTTTCTGTATAAACGCTCTTATGTGCAAGAAATGAATTGATTACAAAATGTGCTGTCAAGATTTTTATAGCTTTGTCACTTTTCAAATTATTTCCTTTATCAAGTCAGGACACATAACACCTTTTGTAGTTACGGTACTGAGGAGACTATTGCATGGAAAACTGTATCTGCCTGGGTCTTTTATGTGCTTTTGTATTTAAACAGTTAATTTGTATGCTAATTTCATATTTTGTGTACCTACCAATTTCGTATTTGAAACTATGTTCAAATGTCTCATTTTAAAGTACTTACTTGTTTACTTACTTCCAATTTTAACTTTAGTATCTTGACTTAATTGGTTTTAACAATATGTTTCATAATTATGTGTTTATGTGTAGAAATATGAGAGAACTCCCATTTAAATATTTTAGAAATAAATTGCGTAGGTGAATGGTTGACAGAAAATTGTTTTTACAGTTTACATGCATATGTGCAATATGTGTCAAGATTTTTATTATTATCATTTAAAAATTATTTTATTTTAAATTAGCTTATGGAAATATTTGTTAAATGTAAAATTATATTTACATTGCTAAATCACCAATTTTAACAACTGGCAACACCTGTATTTTAAAGCAAATAAATTATTCTTATTCTTAAATTTTTGTTATAAATAAAATCTAAGCTAGAGGAGGCCTATATCTCAGGACCTAACTACTCCAGACACCTTTCTCTATATAAGATTGTGCATATTATGTAAACCAGCGCCTCTAATTATTGATGCCGAGATAAATAAAGATTGTTTATGATCATTTAATGAAGTTTCAAGAGATAAACAAAGAGACAATATAATTGGCCTACCAATGAAATGAGTAAGTTTTGGAACCAACGACCAAATAACAGAAAGCTCATGAAGCGTCTTCACTATTTCTAACCGACTTCGAAAGAGAAGAGATTATCATTTTTTCTGAAGATTTTTTTCCTTGTTGACAACACCTAATCACAAAGTCTTAAGGCCTATTTCAGCTTGCCTATCTGCCCCAAAAAGGAGCCCCGGTTGTCCGCACTGCACCATTGTTGTCCTCCTAAAGCCCTAACATTATCTCAGACCGACAAACAAGTAAAACTTCGAATGGACTTACTAAAGGCTTTTTTAACCCATCAAATAAACACTCATCTATAATTTATAAACGCCTTTCTCAAAAATACTTCCTCATTTAATAAAGCTAACAAGGTTCCGTTTCATAGATCAAGTTTCCTTCAAACTCGCCTAAAAGAAAGGAAAGTGTCGTTAATAGTTGAAAGAAAAGTCGACCTTATAGACCAAAACAATAGCCCGTTCTCAACGTAAAGGTCGTGTATGGGACTATTATAAGACAAAAATAAACTCTAAAACAATCGTACAAAGTAGATTTTAGTATGTCGTAGAAAAATATTGGACTTTTGAAACTTAATGTTAAAGCGAATTTGGGCTTAATTTTTATAGGAATAAAAATGAATGTTGAATGAAATGTTGACTTGTAAGTAGTAATTAAACTCTTCATCGCAATAATATAAAATAGGAAATCTTGTATTTTGATACATTTTTTTTCCTATTGCCGTCTTTGTCTCTGCGACGACAATACGACAATAAATTATCAAACTGCGTATACGGTATACACCGTGACTTTTTAGTCGTCTTACAAACGTGGTCCACTCAATGTGCCCGACTAAAATAGTTAAAATAGTTCAAGGCGCGATTTTTTTTTTACCTACCGTAATAGGTATAAAGAAATATAAATAAACATTATGAAAAATTATGAAACATTCTGTTGATGATGTTTACGTGTCAAACGGGAGAATATACCTACCCAGCGCTCGAGTCCAGTAGATCATCGCTCACAACAGGGTGTTTTAACTACGTCATGCCTCATAATCTATATACATATAATAAGACAGTAAAAAAACTGTGTCTGTACATAGAATATATTTAAAAAAAAAAAATTAGGGGTGTTTAGAAATAGTAATAGAGCACGAATCCAAAAAAAAAATTCTGTCTGTTTGTCTGTTTGTCTGTATGTCTGTTTGTCTGTTTGTCTGTTTGTTTGTACACGCTAATCTTCGGAACTACTAGACGGATTTGAAAGATTTTTTTTTGTTGTATAGGTATTAAGTCTGGGCAACATATAGGCTATAATTTATCTTGGAAACTTGAACACCTGATGCAGAACCGCAACAGACCAGCTAAACTATAAGAGGTACAAAAATGGTACCATAGCAAAAATTGTTTCACGTGATGAGCATTTTCTGTTGAGAGAATAAATTTGAAGATCTGGAACACCTGATGTGGAACTCCAAGAGCCCAGCTACACTATAACATATATAGGAATGACGTCTTAGCAAAAGTTGTTCAATCTGATGAGCACTCTCTGTTGACTTATAAAAATCGAAGATCTGGAACACCTGTTGTGGAACTCCAAGAGCCCAGCTACACCACAACACATATAGGAATGACGTCTTAGCAAAAATTGTTCAATCTGATGAGCACTCTCTGTTGACTTATAAAAATCGAAGATCTGGAACACTTGTTGTGGAACTCCAAGAGCCCAGCTACACCATAACACATATAGGAATGACGTCTTAGCAAAAGTTGTTCGGTCTGATGGGCATTTCCTGTTGACTTATAAAAATCGAAGATCAGAAACATCTGATGTGGAAATCAAAGCTATCACTAATTTCACTGTATAATTATAAAATAACATAAGCTGGGAGTACCTTCACGCGGTGAAGGTGGTAACAGTTTATGACTGATTTTCGATGACGACGGTATATCATTGAAAATTTGACTCTACTGGACATTTTTTTTTATCGAATAATTATGCCTTCGGGCTTATGTTATTTGAGTGTTTAATTTCCTTTTCCACTTATCTTCGTGACACGGTAGCCTACCCGGTAACGCAGGGGAGCAGTCACTTAGATTTTAATTGATCAGGTATCTTCACAATGAAACATGCCTGGAAAGAGGTCAAATCTTTCTCAATGTTCCAAAGGAGCTAAACGATTGAGGATCATAAGATCCTAAGAATCTACCGAAGAACGTCAGGAGAGACTTGATGCTGTTCGAGAACATCTGGCTGCAACTCGCTCCGTGGAAACTTCTTCGGATCGCGAAGCACGCCTGCGTTCTCAGCGTATTTACGCATCTACATCCAGGTCTCTAGAGAACTGTGAAGAATATGATGCGCGACTGACCGCTGATCATGAACGTCACGCATTGTCTCGCGAGTCGGAGACGTTCACGGATAGAGTATTGCGCTTGAGTTCCAAGCGTATCTACGCATCGAATTCTGACTTACAAAAATGAAAGATATGGAACGTCTCGAATCGTCTCGCGCATCCCGTTGTTTTCCCGTCCCCGGGCTTTTAGAATTCGACATCAGACGTTTCAGATCTTCGATTTTGACGACCCTGTTGTCGCTGGCATAAGCAACAAGATCCGCGTACGAAGTCGCGGGCAGAAGCTAGTATTGAATAATATATTATTATTTATTTTTAAATTATTAAAATCTCATAAATACCTATTTTTTTTTATGAACGCTTAGTAGTCATTGGATACATGAAGTGGGCTGCCGTTGTAAGACGACTAAAAAGTCACGGTGTATAACGTCCCCAGTCTGCATATATAAAATGGAACCGAATATATCCAGTAGTTTATGTCACAGGACATTATTTTTCATTTTCAGCATTTTTTACATGATGTACTCGTAAATTAATAGGCTAGCATCGACAGGTGAACGACCCTCACATCGGTATAAACACTAAACACATGCTGCCAACTCGCTTCTTCAAAAACCTTTGCCAAATTCGTTCCTTAAATTTTATATCCAGATTAGAATTAGTGCAGCCGCTCGGGTCGGTCTTTAGGTTAAGCCGTGCTTGCCTAGGTTGGTCTGTGCATGGGTGACCACCCATTACATACCGAGTTTCCTCCGTGCCTCGGAAAGCTCGCTAAGCCGTTGGTCCCGGGTGTCATTTCTAGATCTTTGACAGTCGTTAGGTAGTCAGTGGCCCAAAAAGTCTGACAAACAGTCTTACCAAGGGGTATCGTATTACCCAGTACTAACTGGGTTGTGGTCGTTGTGGAGGACACATAGGCAGTCGCTCCATGTAAAATACTGATAGTCAGCTGCATCCGGTTAGACTGGAAGCCAACCCCAATATAGTTGGGAAAGGGCTAGGCAGATGATGATGCGAATTAGTGCAAATTATGCCTAAGATTAGTGAACCAATGTTTATAAAAGGTGTTTCTATTTAGTTAACAGTTTTATGCTATATAGTTTATTTGGAAAAATCTTTTGTTTAATTTCGAAGTTGAGATTTATTTCTGAATTTAAAAATATTCCTATGAACTGGTATTACGAGTTTTAAATGATTGTCGTCGCCACCTTGTAGGTTAGTTTTAGTCTTAAATTCGTCATTTTAATGTAAATATTTAACTTGTATAATTTTTTTAGGTTGTTTAAAAATGAACATTTTCACTCAAAAATAACACAATTACTGATTTTGCAATTGCAATGTGTACTCAGATAGGAAAAAGCCGGTCAAATGTGTGTTACAGTGCCTTTCCTCATAATACTTCATATTTAAGACACTAAACTAAGATTTTTTAAAGTGTCGGGTTGATGAAGACGATGTAAAAAAAAAATTAAAAAAATTATACACGGAAATTTAAGTCATAGCAGAAATAATATTCTCTAAGAATTTCTTACTCCTTTAATGTCAATATAGTTAAAGGAGAATGGTCGTTTTTGTATGAGTTGCATCCCCAATGCTGTATCAAGTTGTGATTTATGTACACAAAAGTATTTCATTAGATGCCTAAAAGGAGATGCCCGCTCCAAGAACAGGTGACTGTTTATAATTTAATGATATCGTTTAAGTTACGTATAATTCAGAAAAAGCGTCGTAGGAATGAAATGAACTCCTAATATTTCTTTATCAATTGAGTATTTATGCCGCCCATGGGCCTCTGACTTGGCTTTACATGCCATCGAGAAATATCTCTCAGGCAAGCTAGTTTTCTCACGAAGTTTTCTTTCACCGAAGCAAGTGATAATTATACAGCACACACTACAACAGGCTAGACACTTACTACACGATACAGAAGAATTTACTATTCCTTTGTTTTATTCAAACTACTTAAAGAAAGCTGATTTACAATATGCCTTCACCATTTCACAAGCTAGAGGACGTTTGCAATCAAACGACGCCACGGCCATTTGTGTTATGACGTTGATGGCTATATTAGCAACTAGCCGCCCGTCCCGGCTTTGCACGGGTGGACATTTATTTTTTAAACATTTTGGGATAAAATATAGCCTATGTTACTCAGGGATAATGTAGCTTTCTAATGGTGAAAAAAATGTTGAAATCGGCACAGAAGTTTTTGAGTATATTCATTACAAACATACACACACACACACACAAAAATACAAATCTTTCCTCTTTATAATATTAGTAAGTCTACATATATACAGCAGTTTTACTATTGTTCTATCCTCTTTTCACTTTTTTAGAAACCTCCAATATTGCCCGTAAACCTCTTTTATCCGCAGCGCTTTTTAACAAACCTGAAATTAACTAGTGAAACCAATTTCGTCAGTCAATATCTACTAAAGTGGACTTTCAAACCACAACTGAATGGTACAATCATTCATGACAATAGTACTCGAGTTAATTAGACGACTATTAATCGATTTGGCTATTGTGTGTACAAGTAATAAGTAGTCAGATAATAATCTCTGGTTGGCGGAATGTTAAGCGACTTCGTATCCATACAATCTCTACTTTTATACTTATAGTACGTAACTCTGTCTGTCTGCTTGAGGTCTTGGGTTCAATTCCCAGGTCGGGCAAAGTGTTATTGGGTTTTTCTATCAGGATTTTCTCAGTAGCAGCCACGAAGTCAGGATTTTTTACCCGTATATTCAAATGGGGCTCCCTACGTGAAATCAAATGACCTGAGATCGAATAAGACTTGCTCGAAAACGTTAACTCGACAGTACTTGAAATCGATAAATTATGAGCGCGACAGTTCACTACCTCGGTGCATCAAAATCTCGAATAACTATAATCTCGAATGATCGGCAGCGCGAAGAGCCTTCATCTTGAAACATCATTTCTCAACCGACCATCTAATCGATTTACAGAATTGTTTTAAGGATTTTTATTTGAGTGCCTACAAATGTAATGAAATAATATCATAATCTTCCTGCCCTTGTCCCATGTTATTCGGGGTCGGCGCAACACGTTTTCTTCTTCAAGAAATTCTTGAGGAATGAAATTATTATTAAAAAAAAACAAAACTCATTATTCTCTTCCTTTTCTCACGCACTATTTCTACTATCTACATTTCTTTTTCATTTCTCCTTTTGCAGGTCTGCTGGCAGAAATTTCGTATGAAATAAGCAGTACCTATGTACCTACTCATATATTATAATGTTATTTTCCTGTGTTGTCTACTGTGTGTACACAAATAGTAAAATAAATAAATAAAACACAATGGAAAAAAAATCATTATGAAACAATACATGCTCAGAAATATAAATCAATTATAGGTAATCATGAAAAATAATTATGGTAATAAACTAACATAACAAATACCCAGATATTTTATCAAACAGGTTAAAAGTAAACTTATATAAGTACGAAATATGGAAATCCTTAAAACTATTCTGTAAATCGATATGCTCGGTCGAGAAATGACGTTTCAAGATAATGGGCCTTCGCGCTGCCGATGATTCGAGCTTATAGTTATTCGTTTTTTTGATGCACCGAGGTAGTGAACTGTCGCGCTCATAATTTATCGATTTCAAGTACTATCGCGTTAACGTTTTCGAGCAAGTGTTATTCGATCCCACCATCGACCATTCAAATGACAGCTGTCATTTCTTTGACAATCTAACTTTGCACCTGCTTAACAATTGATTTCCTCACGTTGGCGTACCTAAGTTAGGCCATGTTTAATGTCTTCATAGTGCGTGAAAAATCTAATTTACGTTTTCTTTCACCGTATCGGGCATGTATGGTGTCAAGGAACTCTTCTCATCCTCAGTAAATGAACGTAGCATAACTACATATCAATAAAAAAAGATAACCTTCTACATATTGCCCCACAGCATCCGAACTTCCAAATACAATAACTTGTTTACATATCTTCAAAGGTTACGATTCAATAAGTGCATTTTTTTTATTATAAGCATGCCTCCTTTACGAGCGTAGACGTACATAAGAATAACAATCGGTACCCGTTCCCTCGCCCGCGTTTTGTTAGAAGACGGCCTTTAGGAACGTCACCCGTCCCTTTCTCTCTCATTGTAAACCAGCTCTGGCTGTCTCAAGTTACGTCGGCGCAAACATGAATAAAATAACACTGACTCCCGCTATCTATCTCGCTCTTTTGTGGGGTTTCCGAACAAGTGCGAGAGGGTCGGTAGCCGAGGGTAGAAATGCAATAAAACAGAGCCTACATGGGAGATTTGTGCCTATACAGTGGTATAGTTCTCTCCACGCGTGGCGGTTTTATTTGCTTAAAGAGAAACTGTTTGGAAGTGTTAACTTCCATTTAATTTGATACAATTATGTTGTTTATTTGGATGCTGTTGGTAAAAATCTATTGCGAATTATGTTTGGGGATCCTAAATTATTTATTGCTAACGGTGGGACATTTTGGAATGATACTTACTTACATTTTAAAGGCGATGTTTTACGTTTTGGCGGTAAAATGTAAACTTAGTGCAGCATCATGAAGTAAACAACTACAAGCCATCTTGTGACATTGCTTGACTAAAAGAAAATTATATGTCTTGGTTTTCATTTTATCTAGTAATTTCTTGAAAGACCTAGGTGTCATGTTTTGGCTAACGGACTGACATGAATTAGGCGGGTCAAATAAAGAATTACTTTTTTAAGATTTTATCTACTTACTGCACAGATTTTCAATATTTGTTTTCAGTGTCTGTGTGCTGTTATTTTCTTTAACACAGTAATTCTCAGAAAACCATTTTTTTCAAAAGTAACTAACATCCTTATCATATTTTTGTAGTGAAAATACTCAAAAAGACAAAATTTGTAAAAAAAAATTGACTTTTTCAGCCCTCACAGAAAAACCTAGGCAGTAGGTATTAATCTAGAATCTATAACTCGTCTACGAAAGCGCAGTCTTTGGTAAAAAGCCACTGAAAGAAATAACCAGCGCTGAATATCATGAACATTTTCAGCTGTTTGAAATGAAGCGTCCACTACTAAACATCGCTTTATAAAGCGTCTAGGCCCAGTTCAGATTTTTTTTCTAAAGTTTACTGGCACAGGACTGATGGAAAAAATGGTATTCCAAAGTCAAATCTCAATCTGAAAAATAAAAGACGATCGAGTTTAAAAAAAATCTATAAAAAAACGATGGTCGATTTTGAGAACTTCACAGAAAGTATAAACAAATAAAATATAGTTCTTGCCAATCACGGTGGTCAATATCAGCGGAGATTAGCCATCGGGCTCGGAGATATTATAGTGCACAGGTGCACTCTCATAGTCCGACGACTCTCACAATCTAGTAATTATAGAAAATTGTTTCCCTACCTACTCATACCACAACGATGAAAATCTTAACAAACATGGTATACAGAAACGTACTATTGAATTTTCTACTCAAAAACAAACAGTTAAGGTCTATCCACGGTACAAGTTTACAGCAGTAAACCTCTCTATCCCCGGTAAAATAAAATTAATATTGGTTACAGTATCAAAACTTGCGCGTCGCGCTACATTATCAAACACACGGATTCTGAAAAACAAAACAAAATTGTGAAGCTCTCTTTCGTGAGTACAGGTGTACATGTAGTCCAATCACGGCAGGCAGCACATATTCGGTAATCGAACAATAACAGGTCGCTTCGCGGCACCTGTAAGGGTGAATCAATTTTACGTCAGGACCAGACACGCTACTGAACGCCGATGCCGTCACATTAATGCTCAAATCGATTTTAACTTAACTGTTTACCCGATTTTCGTAGCTTTCACTGAACATGGTGAATATTCCGTGGAGTTTCTTTGTGTTGTGAGTTGCTACTGATTTCAGTCAATGTTTTTTTTTTGGGAGACGTTTTGTCATCATCATCTATTCAGCCACTAGGTACAGGGTTTTCTTTCAAGTACTACATCACTGATTTACGAACCCACAACAAACAATAAGTGTCCTTTGCGGCAGTGGCAATAGGTAGTTCCTACTGCAATCTAGAATTCCGTTCTTAAATAATAAAACTGATCTGTTTTCTCTTAATTATAGAACTTTTTATTTTGGACAGACTTTGGCCGGAGGAAGAATCAACGCAAAGGAATGTTTCCTATAAAATTCATTACACTATCAAGGAATGAAAATTGTTAGCACGTTACAGTTATACACGTTAAGGCACAATGTTGTGGGTTTTAATATATCTGGACCTAAAGTAGAATACAAACGTGATATAACCTAAGTGTGTAAAGAATCAACACTTTTACTAAACACTAGCTTCTGTTCGCGGTGATATCCGGATAAAAAATAGCCTATGTCTATCCGGAATAAAGTTACCTTTCAAATCATGAAAGAATTTTTCAAATAGGTTGCGTGGTTCCTTTGATTACCATTAGTTGAATTGACAATAACAAATGAAAATAAAAATACAAAACTAGTTACTGTCGTTCATCAATATTGATGCCATGCTTGAAGAAATTGCGACAATTATCCAGAGCTTCCTTAGGAATTAACAAGGGTTCTGCAAAAGTTCCGTTTTTTCAATAAAAAAAGGCTACGTATTCACTTTGCCTCACTGTCATTTATTTAATCGTTCCACACGGCTGAATCGCATACGGATTTCATAAAGCGAATGGAATGTATCATTTTACGTTCAGTTTTTTTTCCGTCACTCGCGATGTGGTCTAGTAATTTTCATGTCTTGTGAGGTAGAAAGCTTGGCATTATAAACTGCATTCTATAACGCTACTGTTATTTGCTGTCATTAAATCATAATGTTATGAACTGCGGTGAAGTTTTACCTCATAGTATTTTCGCTTACTTATTGTCGAGGCCCGTAATGCAAGAAATCTTTATTTTTTAAATTGTTTAATATTTTTGCTCCTTGTCCGGCTTACTTCCAACTTCATTTATAATGCCGCCAAGCCGAAAGGCACTTGTTCCCCCCGTCATTGCGATCATTTTTTTTCTCTAGTTACAGAATATTGGATGTTAAAGTTCCAACTTTATATTTTTTTTAAATACAAGTTTTGAATGTCATAATTTTAATTTAAATACCTCCATGACCCCTGTACTATTCAATGCATCCATCAGCATAATGTTTTAAGTGCCAACGTAGTGTTTGCATTAAGTACCTACGTAAACCGTGACTTTACATCCCAAAAAAAAATTGTTAGGTAGTTTGATGTACAGAATGCTTGGTGAAGTCTGTTTACACCTACGTTTGAAGAATGGATGTGTATTTAAGGTAAGGGGAAGTCCAAAGAAACGATGAACAGTCTGTGTGTTAAAAAGGAGGTGACTGCTGAGATGGCTAGTAATAAAGAAGTATGGAAGAAGACATGTTCCGTCGACCTCAAATAAATTGGGATAAGGGCAAGAGAAACACCCATGTTAAGAAATTAATCATTTAACTGCAGATAATGATTATTTAACGGCATAAACTGAAAAGCACGTGTGCCACTTGTATCATTTATTCCGTTTGACTGACAAACAGTAAAACCTCTTCATAATAATTAACTGCTTCGATTTAATAATCAATACGGTCTTTGAACGTCAAAGATTTCATATAGCGGAGATGAGAATGTTGAGGTGAATGTGTAATGTGACAAGAATGGATAAAATAAGAAAACTTCCTCTAAAATATTTATTAGAGGAATTTTGAAAGTTGCGCCAGTTACAGAAAAATTAAAAGGGAATCGACTGTCTGTACATGTGATGAGGAGTGACGAATCGCGTGTGACTAAAAGAGTGATGAATATAAATATTGATGGATGGAGAGGGAGAGGAAGACCAAGGAAACGATGGATGGATTGTGTGAGAAGTGATATGAAGGAAAAAGGTGTACATGATTGCGTGACGGTTGACAGGGGAGAATGGAAGAAAAAAACGTGTTGCACCGATCTCAAGTAACATGGGACAAGGGCAGGAAGATGAAGATGGAGTTTGAACGTCAACTTGAATGCATAACAACCTAACATTGAAACATGAATAGTACATCAGATGCCTACAACCAATATTTTGCCAATTACCCGTTTGTCAATAAAATCAGTGTCATTATTTCATAGTTTTTCACTTTTAAACAGTAAATACCTATCGACGTCGAGAATCTTGTTATGTTATGAATAAAAGAAAAGATAAATTAGTGCTTTACTTTCCGACTTTTAAATATTTTTGCCGGCAATCCGTTGCAATAAACAGAATAATAAATTATGGCATTTCGCTATAGGTAACGGGTAAAGCCATTGATGTTGGAATTTATTGTACCTACTTAGTTTTGTTATTAATATATCTTTATTATTCCAACTTCGATTTATAATTTGATTTACATGTGTTACGTATGTACTGTAAATGTTGCGCATAAGAATCAAAAGTGTTAAATTTATAGACACGGCTCGAAAATTCACAATATTGAAATCCTCTCTATTTCATGTCATAGTTTTTCAATGTTTCATTTTCAGACTGAACTCTACCGGTCAACAGCGCTGTTTCTAAAATATATCCGAATACGGAAAGCTGAGTTTTAAAGTTAAAAATACTACAACAAACAGGATGCTCAATGGAAAAACAATATATATTTTTATGGTGGTGAGAAATTATTAAATGGAAATTAAACAAAACTAGCCAAAATTCGTTGTAATATGAAGTACAGTTCTACTTAACCTATTAGAAATGAAGTAAGTATATTAAGATCTGAGAAATAAAATGTACAGTATAATACAAAAGGAAACAGTATTTTAATTGTTTTGACGTTTTAAAAACTTATTTTTTGGAGCTTCTTGCACAATTTAACAATTTATAATCATTTTTAAAATATTCATAAGCCTTTCCACAATTTACGTATGACTCCGGATACCAGCGATATATATGTATATATAGATTTTTATAGAACAGTAAAAAGTATTAACGAACGAAACAGTATAATACTGTTTTTAGCAGTATGGTTGGAAACCCTATACAGGCGTGACACTTTGTCATGTTAAAATATTGCTATAAAATTAAATATTGATTTGTTTCCGGAAAACCCTGAGGCGTCCGTGCAGCTTAAGGACTGGCACACTTTGCATAATTGTACACCTACTAAGACATTAACCAGAAATTATATAAATTGCACCATTAAACTATCAGTCTACCATATTATTATTGCTGATTTACTGAATATTTCAAGCACTGTTGTAATACGGTCCGTCCATGTTTTATTTAAAGAAAATTTCAGGAAACATAATAATGTTATACGGTCCAGTTATTTTTACTCAGTATTTTGTGCTGACGTATTTTTTAAGACACGTTATCAACAAATCACAACACAAAGCCATTATTAAAAAAGGAAAACATAAACATCTTGCTGAATGGTCCAGACGGACCAGAAGGCTGGCTCGTTCTTTGGCCAAAGAATTTGCATAGCTATTCAAAATGGCAATGTCAGCAGCATTGGTATTAGAACCGAAAACTGCAGTTCTGAGCACGTTTCAGTATAAAACTGGCGTGTAGGAGTTATTTTGTTTCTGAATACATGTAATTGATTTTAATTTATAATAGTAATTGAACTAAGTTTTATGAAAAAAAAATTGTAAACGTCAGGATGTATGACTGTTTGTCACTCTTTCACGCAAAATCTATGGCACGGATTTTGGTGAAATCTCACAGTAATATGTATAACTAATACAATATACATCACAATAAAATACTCAGTTTAAAAAATGAATCGTGGTTGAACCCGCGGGCGAAGGCTAAAGTATACTGAAGTTCCGTCATGACATGAAAAGACATGTCTTTTTTTATGAAATCGATAGTACCAATTGTCAAGGGCATAATTATCTACGGTAGACTTTTTACTACTGATAGTTTCATATCTTAACTGAGCTGAAGACTTATATACTTTAAACCTACCTATCTAAATAATAGTCGATTACTTAGCTAAGTTTATGAAGTAGGTAAAACATATTAAGGTCGCGCGTTACGCGGCCACGACCATTATCTTGAACAAACATGGTCTGATGGCCTGAACTTTGGTCCTGGTCGAAGCTTCTGCAGCCAAAAGTCATGGTAGTGACCGCCTTTAATCTCGACTGCAATACTTGCTATATTTTCTGACACATTAACAACTCAATCCTTCAAAAAGCCTTCTTCCTCTTTGCTACTTTGCCTGGCAAGTTCCACAAAGATCATGTCATTGTACTATAGCGCTCAGTGTCGGTTCACCACTTATCAAGGCATACGAGTAAAAAGTGTTCGACCGTCAGTGAACTCGGCAGTACCTACCACCTAACTTCGCATTTTGAAATGCATTCAATTATTGAATTTAATATTTTTAAATGTTGTTAACACCTGCACAGGTTTTGTCGACGAAAGAATCGACAAAATGAAATCTGTCATTTTGTCGATTCTTCCGTCGACAAAACCCTTTTCTACGGTGATCATGCTACGCGTGCTGACAGGAAAAGGCAAAGTTGAAATAAGTAATAACAATGCAACAGAATCATTTACTAATAAACACACGAAGAATAAAAATAAGCTGTCTGCCTTACTTCCCTAAGACCGAGTTCTTAATATCCCCGTTACATTTTATCTTTACTTAAAAAAAGATAACTATCTATCATAAAAGAGATATATCGGTAACCCGGTAGGAACGACACGAGTTATGTTTTTAAACCCGTCTAAAAACAACGTTGAAACGAACAGTTAAAATTTAAGGTAATATTAAAATACTGTTTAAGGTTTTATACTTTTAAATAAATTATATTAATTCACGTTTGGTTTTGTTCATTCCGTTTTATTTTAAGTGTAATCCCGGATTACGGTCAAATATTATTTTTGTTTGTAGTAATCCCCGTTCAACTTTAATAGTCAATTTTATTAGTATCAACTGGCTTTTTGTTGCTTTATTTTCTGAGT
Organism: Noctua pronuba; assembly: GCA_905220335.1. NCBI lineage: Eukaryota > Metazoa > Arthropoda > Insecta > Lepidoptera > Noctuidae > Noctua > Noctua pronuba. The sequence goes on along the minus strand of LR999891.1, from coordinate 3,830,911 downwards.
TTTACTATTATATTTTATTGTTTTTATTTCTAAATGGATTTATAACAACTCAATAACTTTTTCTCCACTCAACCGCAAAAATCATCACCGAAAATCTTATGAACGTGGAAACAATTAAAAACAGTAAAACAAAATCCTTATTGGATAAATTATAACTGCTGCTAACTAAAGATTCATCTGAAAGCTATTTCCGTGGGTATCAATTAGCGTGGTGTCAATTTCCATAAGTGTGCTCCCGCTGTGCGCCGGCTCGAACCTGAAAAACTTCATTATAATTCACGCCAACAAAAATTATAAGTGTCCATTTGCATAGTTTTCAGCCAATAATACCATGTCAATGACATTACAATCCATTAGTGGAATAAAAATTTAAAGCTTAAAATTTTTACTCTTTCGTTCGCGAACCGATGAAACGAGTTCAATTATTTAATGCGGATTAAGGTTTTACCTTTTTGTAAGTCGGAAAAGTTTTAAAGGCTTTAATATGTATTTTTGTATTTAACATAAAATAACTGAAGTTAAGAAAAAACGTATAAAAGAAATGTTTGTTGATACAAATGGTTTTATTTGAAGAAAAAAAATGTTTTGAGCCCCGCCTTCATAATGGCGTTGGTTGTAGGTACACCGTAGACTAGTCTACGAGATTACGCTACGGCCGTCGCTACGGGCTACGCGACGGCTGCTACGGCGTAGCCGCGTAGCCGTCGGCCGCTTACATAATAATCGCCGCATTACAGTAATTTGTGAAGGAAATTGTAGCTCATTATTGAAATTGTAGGTCTAATAGGGTAGGGTAGGTAAAGTTACTGAAGCTACTCAAATCATTCGACTAGTTTGCCCCACCTTGACTTTCTTCAAATAGGAAGAAAATGTTTAAAAGGAAAACGTCTTGATAGCATTAAAATAACCAAGGTATGTACACGGCAACTTTAAACCAACAACTATGAATACAGCAAACATGGGTAATAAGATTTTTATTAGTAAATGGTCCACCGCCGTCGGGAAAGTAACTTCAGATTTTCTCGAAATAGAAACGGTAATTTTAAAGCTCCCTTCTACGACGATTGAAAATAAACTGTTTAATAATTCGAACGTAATGAAGGCGCGGGCGCCGTCATTTGTTTTATTGCACCCTGTCAACACCACGTAGCGGTAAAAGTTGGAAAACATCAAAGTTAGCACTTACTAAGGAACACTCATTTTTATCCTTCGGCAATTTATATTTTTATATCTAAATGTGATTATTGTATCGTTTAACTGTCTCAAGAGTGTGTTGTAAACTCAGTCTTACCCGGTACTAACTGGGTTGTGGAGTTCAGATAGTCAGCCGCTCCATGTGAAATACTGGTGCTGCTTCAGGTTAGACTGGAAGCCGGCCAAAACGTAGTTGGGAAAAGGCTAGGCAGATGATGATGTCTTATGACTGAGTTGCGCGGTTAGAGTAACTATCGAGCTGGTTTTACCAACCATCCCCTTTTTTCGACCCTTTATTGTTTTTTATTATTTATTTTATTGCTACGAAATATTAATAACGCGAGATTTAATTTTAAAAAAATTGGTTAACGGTTTTCTTTTGCTGTAGGTAATCATTATTTTGTATTATTATAATCTTGCTAATAAATATTCACCATGAGAAACCTTTATTAAAAATCTTTACCTACTATTATATTGCTTATCCTTGATATTTTATTTTTAAGTTTTGTCTTCGATAAAGAGTATTTTTTTGATTTTTAAACATTTCGAACTCAATATTGTGAGCTGCGGTCTACAATTTATTAAATACAATTTATAGATTAAACATTCAACTGTAATTTCTCACTGACAACTAAATCCACATTCACGTTATTATGTCAGTAAGCAAAATTTTCTTGGTTTTTAAATGCATTGTAATGTCATCAATTTTATTTAAAAAAAAAAGAGTATTTTCACTGAAAACTCCACAAGAGTGAACACACGAACCATTTCGCTGAACAACAATCCCCCCATGGAGCTCCATGCAATCGCCACGGCTCACGCGCGCGGGAACACAGACACTCGCTTGGCAACAATATATACATACACATAATAAGCTGTAAAAAAGTTGTTAACGTCCTGAAAAATATGGTTAACGTTTAAACCCTACAGGTGATATAAAAATTAATTTTTCCGCGAAAAGAAATATTTTTGTTGAAAAAAACGTTTTGTTGTCCGTCCCACGCGGCCGTGTGTACGATGTCAACAAGACCTTCAGTTGGCGGCCGTACGAGCAACGTCCTACAGTTCTAGCAGTTAAAGACTGTAGTATGAAACAGAGTACTCACGGACGGGTTGGGGACGCACCGGCGCGGGTCGGCGCTCCGGTACGTGGGGCTGTACCGACCCGGGAAGCACCCTGGAGGCGCCATGAGCCCCCCGCCGGATTTCATCTTATCCGGCGAGTACATCGCACATGACCCCCACGGGTCGTCCTCCAATTTCAACACCTTGGAAGGTGAGTGATACTGCCGGTCGAAAATTTTGGCGATTTTTATCGTACTTTCGGGTGTATAAAGGGCGGCGGTGCCGCGACCGTCCGCTTCGCCGGGTACTGACCGACTGAAGCAGGGAAGCGGTGACGTCACGGGCCACGCCCTCGCCCCTCCACTCGCCCCCGCCCACCGCCCCCGCACCGTCTCACGCATGTTTACGTCGCCGGCGGCGGGTTCACGAATTACTGAATTATTTAATTGGTCCATTCACTTCTCCTGCTTGTTACCTTTTCACGCTTCTCTAAAAAGGTTGACGGATGGCCTGCGACCATCGACGCGGGCTAATTGCGCGCCAATCGATACGCGCCGGGGCCAGCTCCTGACTCCGGCAGGTATCAGTATTGTGTTGCACAGGAGCTGCGTGCCGCCTCTACGTCTAGCGGGTAGCGGGTAGCCGTCGACCGCAAGCGTTGGGCGTCAATTCCAATTTTAGTGTTTTTTTTCTGTGATGCGTTGTTTTTTGTAGTTACTTGATTTAGCCGAGTCTAGTGCCAATTGGCATCTTTCCAATGATATTTCTATTTTTCTAGTGTTTTTTTTCTTTCATGACAGTTTAAAGGGAGCCCAGTCAAAAACATTATCAACACCACTAATTAGTAACTACTAAGTATATAATTCAGTCAAATCACAATCCAAAATTTCTTACTAAAATACCGGAACACAAAAACCAGAAAAACTGACTTCAAAATGTTCCCACTATAGTTTGCCACAAGCTTAGTTTCGAACATCGGAACAAGCGAAGTGTCACCGCACCGCACCGCTGCCGCGTGGCGCTGGCTGTAGCGGTGCGACAAGGTCGCGTCTGAAACTTGTTCGATAGGAAATTGTGTTGTCGGGAACGACAACTTGCGCCTATGCGTCGCAGGATTGTTGGATAAATTGAATCTTTGCGAAATGCATAGATTGAAGAAAGTTTTTAATTTAAAAATGTTTGCACACATACTTACTGTCTAAAATCATGATCACTGTCACATGTAAATAGTAAAAATAAGAATTTTCCTCATTTTTACCTTAAAAATTGTATTTTTATTGTCTACAAATACAAACTACAAAGAGTATAGAAATAGGTTCTTTGAAAGACTAGTGTTTTATATCAAAAGAGCTAATTTCACGTGTGGGTAAAATAACATAGTATAAATAGTCGGCGTCGTGCAACATAGTCCGCGCCGGGTTACCGCCCTAGGTGTTACTATCTTGCACGCTTTCAATATACCGATTCCCACGGCCGCAATTTATACACGCCATCATTATCTTACCGGACTCCACAAATAAACTAGTTGTTGTTTCTACACTCACTGACAGACAATACTACACTAGCGGACAAAGAATAAGGCTCAGTTAGAAAAGCTGTTAAAATAATAGAGCTATGAAATGAATCTCTATGTTGTAAATAATTTACCAGTTAATTAAACAACACCAAATGTTGAAAACATTATTAGCTTAATTGTCAAAATTGCACAAAAAAAAACAATAATTTTAAGTTGAAAAAATTATTGACCAACCATTATTTTTTCTTCACGTACAACACAAAAACGAACTTTAAAACAAAATAAATACTTTTTATTGCCTCCACAGGATTTTCTCATAGTTTGCATGGCATGGTAGCATGCATTGGGCATGCTGTTTATTAACGTGTGTAATTTGGAACGATCGTAGTATTTATTTACAAAGTCGAAACCACACAAAATGTAAAATCAACTAAATACTTTGTTTAGAAACTTGTGTACCAGTTTAAATTGCACGTTATTCCAATCGACACTCATTATCGACAGTGCCGACTGGAATAATAATAAATGGCTGTATCACAGAAAATCGACGCAGTGTCAATTTTACCGATTGTATTTAAGCATTCTTGGAATGATAATTCTTCGGGTTTCACATGATGCAAAGCGGAGTTCGCCGCGCGGATGGGCAGCGAGCGTGCCCATGATGGGTTTCGATCAGTCATGCAGTTCGATCACAGACCCACAATGATCCGCGCTGTAATGCGACGCCTCGTGTGTCAAGCGCCGCTCGTCCGTGTGATCGGGCGGTGTCCTGGAAGGCATCATCGGATTACATTCCAGCCAATGCGACGAGAGATCCGCTCCCCACATCGATGCGTGGCGTCGTGTGAGTATTGCCCAGGGTCCTGAAAAAACATAATTATGTGCAGTAAGAGAGAAGTGTTATATAGAGAAGTTTCAAAATAACATCTCACAATATGAAACTGGGTATTACGGCCATATAAGAAGTAACACTTTAATTTGACAGTTTATGTGTTTCAGTCGCAAAACGATCCCCATGGGAAAAAGGCATGATGGTATAACATAACATCACGCCTCTAATCCCCATAGGGTTTGGCAGAGGTGTACCTAATAGTACACCTACAATTCGTCAGCTGTGTTTAAGTCACATGTAAAAGGCGGCGAGTTTAGAGCTATTTCCATTAACCGGGCACAAATCCAGCCTCCGTGGCTGCTACTGAGGAATTTCTGTTAGAAAACCCCAATAGCACTTTGCCCGACCCGAGAATCGAACCCAAGACCTCATGCTCAGCAGTCGCTTTGATGGTATAATAGTATTTTAAAAGAAATAATTAACTGCAAGAAAATAAACCTGATAATAAACGCGGTCGAAGTCATGGAAACCAAGTGTAGCCAATCTTATCGATGCACGAGGTCATGTCAGCGCAACTTCCATCCAACCTTCTGTGGTGAAGGGCAGGACGACCTCGCCATGAGCATAGTACTAATCTGTGACACTAAGCATATGACCTTTTTATATAAACATAACATCACGCCTGTAGGCTACTAATGGGTTAGATACAGGGTGTAAGGGACAGCCCTCCACAAACTGACAGAGTACATTCAGCTCCTTATTTTGAATCATATTCCACTGGAATTTTTCTCCTTTTTTTTTCATTTTTTTCATTTACTTTTCCTTCATTTCAATTTAAAATTACATTCCCTGTACGCAGCACTCCATTTATGTAAAGAATACGGTTAAAATCAAAAATCCAACAATGGATGTTGAAATACTCTAACGAACGTTTCTTGTACCGGTCATCTTAGTATGATATACTGAATTCACCCCATCAGTATGTGGAGGGCTGTCCCTTACACCCTGTATAGGTCTACCTGACCTTCACACACATTTCCCTAGTTATTTTAAAATCCTGTGTAATAGCCTCATTGGTTGATTAATTAACACGTGGCTTCTATTTTGAAAAAAAAATAACATGGGCAAATAATTCAAGCCCCTATAATACTAGCTCAACAGGCAACAGGCGGTGTTAATGCCATTTTGCTAACAGCTTGCTTATGTTCGGTCCCTACGTCTTGCTAGAATCGTTTCTAACACCATTTCCACGACAGGAGGCCTAAGCTTGTTTACTTGACAGGCCTGCGTCTCTCCTGAGAGGAGGCTACTCGTATCGGAGCTATTATTACGTCACAAACTTGTTAGACTAGCAGCCAGCCAGGTTCATGTATCAAGAACTATATTTACTTGCGTACTGCAGCAGTGTGAAGCATACTGTTGATTTTTGTCTCCTATCTAATCTATGGCAACTATGAAATGATCGAAAATAATAATTGGTATTATAATTTAAAAGGCTGGTTCGAGGTGGCGCAGGAGAAGAGTACCTGGAAGGATATGGGGGAGGCCTTTGCCCAGCAGTGAGAAATTCAAGGCTATTGAAAAAAAAAATGTATAGTTTAACAAAACTAAAAAAAACTATTTCTCGTATTTTCCTCAGCAAACCATTTAATTTGATACCCATATCATGGAAGTGCATAAAAAATTACTAGTCCGACATCTTTAGGAGTCCACCGTATTGGATTTAGAATGACATCATTAGCTAATCATGCATTGTCATCGAAACTAAACGTGTATGCAAAATTTCGGCTCAACCGGAAACCGGGAAGTGGGTCAAATTTAACTTCTAAGATTTTTTACATTGTTAGTTGGTTAGGTACAGACGAAGCTAATAAAAGTGTGTGAAAAAGCAGATGAAAAGCTCATTCCTATGTAATTTTATTTCATTTGTATTGAAAACTCAGACTTGACCAAAAAAAATTACGGTAAAATAGTTTTCATGAAAAAAGAGCTACATTCAGATTCCCCGTATCGTACTAGTTAAAAAAATCACTCTGTATATAAACTTTTAAAAGAAACAAATGACTGAGCTTGCCTTACTGACATTGTTCACAAGTGAAGCTTCTATCAAACGCATTATGCATTTTCTAAAACAAAAAGGATGCTTTTAAAGTGTTTTAATTTTCAGTATACCATTTAAGTGCACTCTCACTTGGACATTGAATAAAAGGCTGGAACAGAAAATAGAAGATTATACATAAACGAATTTTGTTACCACGCAAGCGTACCGTACTACTTTGCTAAGAATATTCTCGGTAACGAAGAAAACTATTTAAACAAAAATGTTGAAAATATGGCTGCAAAAGCGCACCTACTTATTTAAGTGGTTTTTTGTTTAGTTCGTTACTGATAGTGATTTCAGGTAGAGGTGCGTAGTACTCGCTTCCGGGCGCCCGTGTATGTTGAGATGTATGTACGTGGATGAGGCGAAAGAAAGTATCTAAGAACCAGCATCCACGGACTAAACTAGGCAAGCGCGGCTTAACTTGAAGATCGATCCGAGTGGCTGTTATAATTTACAAAGGAAAACACCGTGAGGAAACTGGTATGTCCTAGAATCAAAAATTCCAAGACTTGTGACATCAGTCTGGCAACCCGCTCAGGGACAGCGTGGTGGATCACAGCCCTGTGTCTCAACATTGGACATTATGGGCTGAGCAGAAAGGTAGGTACTGTAGAGACCAACTGTAGAGACCTACTGTAAAGAAAAAGGAAGTAAATAATTATGTTGAAATTAGAACAAGAAAAGTGGAGACAGCTTAGGCGTCCGTCAAAGTGTATCAATGTAAATTTATGATTTTTATTTAAATAATTATTCAAGTTTAATATTATAAAGGCATTTTATTTAAAGTAGAATAAGCCCTCATATTGATATTCTACAAACTCAGATTACAAGACATGGCAACAGTATCCACACTGTCTTTACCTAACAATGAGCTCAGTCTATTGCTGTTCACTACTTGACATAGGCCTCTACCAAGCTGAACCCTATAAAAAAGTTCTAAAAATACGCTTATTTTGCACATGCCACGAGTGCACACATTTTAAAAGGATAATAATAAAAGCCTATCACCCAGTCCTCTGCCTACCCTCTCGAGGCTAGTGGAGAGTGTAGCTGTAGAAGCCAGTTACCTTTTTAAGGTGTTTTGTCGTATGTCTTTATTTAAAACCACCAACAAAATACATAGATAATGAATCTCTGCTAGAAAAGTCTTCCTATGACTTTTTTTTGTGACGAGTCCGCCACACTATTCACAAACCACTGCAACTCCTGAAAGCCAGAATCAACAGTGGCAGCCATCAGAAAAGCGCTGAAACAATGAAGCTCGACGAAGTCTCAGAGAAACAATGTAACAGTCTTGGATCCCGCAACGAAATGAATCAGAAAATAATATTGGAAGAGTAAGAATAACATATTTTCCACTTAATCATTTAATGACTGCCATGTCTACCAAAATATAATGAGATTAGTCGTCACAGATTACACTCCATTGTGAAATAAGTGAATAAAGGTCCACACAGGACACGTCCAGCTTTTTAAACCTCCTTGTGGTCGTTATCGGAACTTTTTAACATTTTTTAGGCATCAAAACAGTTAAATGACTATCGAAATAAGGATTTTTCGGCAAATGATCGGCTTCTAGTCAGAACTTTGCAAATTTCGAAATGGTAACCCTATGTGGAATAGAATTTCAATCCTATTTCAAGTATCCTCACAAAACACTTATTTATAAATACGTGCTCACGAATCATCGATTACCACCAACTTTCATCAACGATGCACCCTTTACTCAAAATTCTTCTACATAACTCCAACCATGTACTCTGCTCATCCCATTTTATCACAATGCTCATAATTAGAGGTGGTGCATCAAACGCCCCAGCAATTATATACGCCCTCACCCGGCAGATGGCGGGAGTTTTAATTTTTCGATTTCGGACCACCCTGTATAATGCATGAGGCTTTTATCGCCACCGCGGCTCCTTCGGGGATTCGTGGCTCCAGGGCCGAGGCACGAGCGGCAGCGGTTTGGGTGTTTTGGGACTATGTTGTGTAATTGCTTATTTTCTTGAGGTTGCAAAACTATGAAGATTGCTATATTATGGGTAGCAGGCAAGGTTGGGCACCGCTTGGCATACTTCGTCTATATTTCTCGTTCCCACACTGCTTCGACAACTTCAAGATTTGCGTCGTTAGCGTTTTTAATAGTAAGGCTAGAGCCGCATACGCAGCTAATAATTATTAAACACTGTCTGTAAACAAAGTTATCACTTCCATGCAAAATTATATATATAGTTCAAGTATTCCGAAGTTAATGAAACTTTAACAGGTCTGAAAAAATTGAGGTATTTGTCCTCCCTCCCCAAGTTAGCACACAGCCTCGCGGTCGAAAACTTAAGATTGTCCTCCTAGTGTACCCCCAAACAGCCTGTTAAAGTTCCATTAGCTTCAGAATACTTTCCAGATACCTTTTTTCGACATGTCGACTGGATTAAGTAAAATACGGCTAATAATTATTACAAAGCCAAATGTCCCATCCGAATTCAGATCAGATGTGAACCATCTGAAGCAATTACAGAACTGGCTTTGCCCCCGGCCTCGTCCATGTAGAAGTCTAAAATTATCCCAAGCCAGTATTACCCGGATAAAAAGTATTTTATAACGTTACCTAGAACATGCTCAAGCTGTGTGCCAGATTTCTTTGAAATCCGATAAACTGAGCTTTCCCAGAATTTGATCCTTAATAGAGACGCTATCGAATGGTGCAAAAATACAGTATGTGATTTTTTTTCGCTATTCTTCATAGTTTCGGATTTGACCATCGACGCCCGCTTGAAAAATAGACCGTGTATATCATATTATGGATTCGTTCTTTGATATGTTTTATAATTTTCATTCATTCCATCCTTTTCAAAGTGTGAAAATCGGTATTTAAAAAAAAAAAAAAAAACACGCACAAGCAAAACTTCCGCTCATCACTTAGACCACACACATCCACCACATACCCTTTTTAGGGTACCACAGTCAGGCACGGAAGTACGACCGACCTGTTCTGTGCCATACTTAGCTGTCCATTAACAATTCTATCGCGAATTAGACCAGTAATTAAGCGCTTTCTTTATCTCTGCTGTGTTCATAATGTACTGATTTCACGTTTGCCTACGACGCTATTTTTGTTTTTAATTGCGTTAAGTGCTGGCTGAAACTGTTCGGAGCTGGGGAATAGTGGAAATAGATCTTGGTGGTCTGTTTTCGGTAGAGTATTTTCGAATCAATTACCTATTTTATTCGTTCCGGAATAGGTGTTGATATTGTCTGGCAAATAAGTATTTTATTTTGATTTTGACTAGAAGCTGATCCCCTCATAGTTGGGAAAAGGCTAGGCAGTTGATTATGATAGCCAAATAAATGATAGACTACCATGACTCTCATGCAGAAAAAAATGTGCATATTTAACTAGTTCGATCAAAATTAGATCAGTCGCCATAGCTTAGCTCTAATAATTATATTCTCTACGTTTTCATTTATCAGTGTAGACAGGAACAACTGCCAAGTTCTAGGTTATACCTTGGTTTATAGCCAAGGAGTATGAAATGAAATGAAAATGATATTTAATTATTTATTTTTGTAAGTATGTTATTAAAAACACTTTTACACGTTACCTATCAGACGAGGTGATAATACCTACCTTACCAGCATACGATTTTTAATGTACATTACGTACATATGTTGGAAAAAACACCACATGTCCGGGTCAGTAAAAGGGTGAGCCAAAGAACTTCCCAGGGGAGACACAAAGTACCCTAATGTTGTACTCGTACGGAGGCATTTTGTTCTATGTTCGTAGTAAGTTGTTGTTGTTAGGTCGCATTGACAGATCCTGAAATAACATAAGATTACGCCTGTAAACCCTGAATGGTTAGGCCGTGGTGTACTTCACTAACTACACCACATTTCGCCAGTGTTTTTAAGACCCATGTAATAGGAGACGAGACTCCGGGTCACAAATGAGGAATCCCACCATGGTTTTGGAAAAACTATGTAAAACTTTGTCTGATCAAAGGAATCGCACCTAAGACTTTTTGCGACCAACGAAATAGTTTCAAAAGACACAACTACGCGCTGTGGTTCAATTAAATTAGTCACAAACAATTAAAGCAACAAAGCATTGTTGTGTATACGAAAGCCCACTATAACAAAACAAAGAAGAAAAGTGACTAAAAGCTAGACTCTTAATAAATGAAAGTCATCTTTGGATCTTTCACAACGATTTGTCAGTTATCAATTCCAACTATCATAGGCTTTTACTAATTATCACAGTCCTTTACTTACTTACCTATCAAGTTAAATTAGCAAAGCACTTTTATAAGCACTGTCTCTGTGATACACCAAAATATATATATATATTTTTTAACTATTCCTGAAATAAGTTTCCATTCAGCCTTTTGACTATTTCCGAACAAACGAATAGGCATCGACAATATCATATTTTTTCATACATACATTACAGAAAAAAATAAAGCAGGAAAGGTTTGAACGAGAGACGAGCAAGACAGTGGGGTTGCGGGGTGAAGAGGCAGCGGGGACCGGGAGGGGGGGCGGGATTGCAGCTTCCGCAGGATGTGGCGGGGCGCTCCCACTCCCGCCGGAAGCGACCGAGCCCTTCCGACAAACGCAAAAGGTGGTAGCGTCCGCAGAAAACGATGCTTGTTTTTGGTGGTAGAATTTAGGTAGTACTCTTGCAGCACGAGTATCATGACCACCGTAGAAAACTAATTCATCAACAGCGTCTTAGACGCAAAAAAAAACGGCAATCATTATTTCTTTGGTATAAGGGATTCTTGTGCAAAGTGTTATTCTTATAGATCCACCGGTTACTCTTCAGGCGTTACGTTATCTCTAGCGAGTGAATAAAAGTATTGCAGATTTTTTGTAACCAGTCGTGGACGACTACAAAATTGTTGAAATAAACATTTAAATAAGCAGGTTTTTTGGTAAGCGGCTTTGAGCTCCTGGTCAAACGTTTTCATTGTCACTCGGAATCTGTGTTCCGAAAACACAAAGTAACAGTAATTTAGGTACTGATGATAATAACGGAAGTACTCGTATTTATAATACTAAAACTATGTTTTTCATAAATAGTTCTTTCAACACAAAAATTGTATCAGGAAAAACAATACCTACCTACTTTTAAACAATCAAATCCTTAATTAAGTCCTTGTGTATATGAAGTATCAAATATTATTAATATGAAAAAAAAAACAAAAAGAATTGTATCTGCCCTAAACACGAACCTTTCTGCTAACGGTACGGATCCCGCGCTCGCTCGCACGGACTGGGGAAAATATGTTATTCGCGTATCCCAATTAAAATCATAATTAACTCCGTATTAAAGCAAGCGCTAATCCCAATTACAGAGCTCGCTGGTTCTACCTGTTTCAATGCGAGCAGTGCAGCATTAAGCTAACTAAACATTACAAACGAATAACACTCGGCTGTTGAAGGGTTAATTTATACAACGTGTTTCAGAAGGTACACGTCTGCCTAACCCTTCGGGGATTACAGGCGTGCTGTTATGTGTATCAGAAAAGTTTGGTTATGACCAGAATGATTTTCAGTGGGACGGGACCATCATCAACCTCATTGCTGAGGACGTAGACTTATTCTGTTGCACTTTGGGTGAATTCACAAGAACAGCTACCTATATAATTTGCTATGTTAGTAAATAACTGTTTCAATTTTAAGTGTGATACAATATTGGGTATATACGCAGATACGCATTGGGTCTAGCCTGTAAGGATATTTGTATGTTTGGAGTAAATAAATAAATAAATCAATGTCACGAAAAATATTCTATTTTTTTATGGTGTGATTAGTGCCTAACCTGGTGTCAGAGTTTTTATGCCGCCCATGGGCCTCTGACTTGGCTTTACATGCCGTCTAGAAATATCTCTTCGATGTTTTTCTTCACCGCAGTAAGTGATAATTATACAATACATTAATCCGAAAAAGCAGAGGTGCGTGTGCTGGGTTCGAACTCGAGACCTATGCTTGGCAGACCGACGGTTATAACCAGTGATCGGAGTAGGTAGATTGATTTTTGGTACTTGTATCATAAATGCACACAGAAAGAATAACATGGATAAGCCATTTTTCCGGAAAGTAATTCCGGTATTTCCGGATTCAATTAAATATTGTTAATGTTGGTAGTGATATTATTACTACTCAATTCAAAATTTAAAGTGAGGTATCAAAACTAAATTAATTCATTATTTATCTGTTGAATAATAAAAACAATCACACCAATAATCCACCAATTCCGGAGGAATGTCCATAGTAATATATACGTTTCGGATCAATGACCCCAGTTCAATCTACCTACTCCGATCACTGGTTATAACACTAGGCTATCACTGCTTATTGCAATATTCAGTTGTCCCATACAATATTTCAATACCTCCCCTTTTTTCGCCTTCACGATCAACATCTGCCTAGCCTTTTCCCAACTATGTTAGGGTCGGCTTCTAGTCTAACCGGATGCAACTGAATACCAGTATTTTACATGGAGCGACTGCCTATCTGACCTCCACAAACCAGTTAGTACTAGGTAATACGATACCCCTTGGTAAGACTGGTGGTCAGACTTTTTTGGCCACTGACTACCTGTAACGACTGTCAAAGGTCTACAAATGACAGCCGGGACCAACGTCTTTCTGAGGCACGGAGGAAACTCGGTATGTAATGAGTGGTCTCCCATCCACAGACCAACCTAGGCAAGCATGGCTTAACCTAAAGATCGATCCGAGCGGCTTTTATTATTAATTAAGCCAGGAGCTCCTCTCGCCTTTTTTCACCTTCGCAATGTTGGAACCTATCTAATACATGATATACAAGGTACAAAATTTCATCGGTTATTATAGGTAAAAACAGATGTTTACCACAAAACTGCAATACCTACACAGTCAAAATGTATGGAACAGCTGATTTTAAAAAAAAAACCAGGTGAAAAAAAAATATTTATTTATTAAAACTTTATGCACATAATGTACAAAGGCGGACTTAATGCCTTAGCCATTTTCTACCAGTCTACCTTAGGGTGATGCAGAGACAAAACAGTAGGTGCAATAGTAAAGAAAAGTTCCGAAAAAAAAAAAAAAATACATACATATTAATAAAAAAAATAGTAAATAGTAGCATAGAAAAAAAATTATGTGGTTCAGAATGTTGTGCTGAATACGTGGTAACCGTTTTAGCGTCGGTTTCCTTTGCACCTTTTATAAACAAAAGATAACAGATTGACAAACTCCTGGTACACACGGCGGCACATGAAGCTTTACATTCCCAGTATAACTTGGCCTAGCTTTGTATAGATTTCCTATACAATGAGAGATACGCATAAACTGGTTTTATATAGCTTGATTGGCCGTCGTGCGTTCACACCTGGAACAAGTTGCCCCATGTTTGTCCTATCACAAGAGCAATCGTAAATTCACTGTCACACCACACACAGTGACACAACCTAAATAACTTGGTCTAGAAGCCAGACATTGATAGACATGACACATTTTGCACAAAAGTTCTTTGTTACGAAAGCGAACTCAATACGGATTTTCAAATACATACTCGTATAATGGATTTACTTAGGAAGTACAAAAAATATAAGTTTGTATGGAAATATGAGTTTCTACGTAAAAGATACGTTTGTATAGAAGTTGTAATCTTTGAATGGTCATCATTTAGGGTAGCTTAAGCATGACAAGTTAATCCTAATCCTGACTAATATTATAAATGCAAAAGTAAGTTTGTTTGTTTGTTTGTCACCTTTTCACGCCTAAACCACTGAACCGATAATCCCTCAATTTTGCATATACGTTGTCAGTTGTGCAGAAACCGACATAGGGTAGGTACCTTTCATCCCGAAAAAAAGTATTGTTCCCGAGGAAAATAACAGTAACGTTCTTTTGATAATAGATTATCTTTTGAATCGTGATTGTATTATATTATTACAAGTAGAGTACTTGCAACCCGAATTAATTGTCAAATTCTAAATTAACGCGAGCGAATCCACGGGCAAAATCTAGTTTATCAATAAAAGCAAAAGCCTGTTCTCAGATTCTACGTTTAGGTACAGCATAATTTTCAATTAATCTATAATGCCCATTCTGATGTTTGCACAAGTAAAAGTTTGTAATCACAAATTGATGCAATTCGATGAAATTTAAGCGTTTAACTGTTACTGATTTGTGAACCTAAGGCTCCTCTTGACTTCCAGTTTGGTCAATCAAGGATCAATGATCGGTGGAGTTTTTCCAATCTGCCTCGCCATCTTCTTGGAAGTCTTCTGCGACCCTGTCTGGCTTTAACTGGGCACGATCATAGTGAATATTTTAGCCCACGTACATTAGCTAGTATATCTAGTTAGCTAAATGTTGCACTGGTCGATTCAACAGTAAAACAAGGTATCCGGTAAGGTATAAGCCACTGACGACGGGTTTCGTCCAGTTCGTCCCACCGTCTGCTACGTAAAAAATATTAACACTACCAAAAACATCCAACAATATCACTATAACTACACCGTCTACACTCCACCTCCCAATAATAAATTCTATTTGATCGCAATAGATATTTCTCCCAAAGAAAATACGGAACGCTTTCCCCTTTGCTATTTACATTTAACATGTTTTTTGTTACTTTCCTTCTATTCTAAATACATCGAGGGTTACAATAAATGGAACAATTCTATCTAATGTCAGCCGTTACAGTCACAAACCGGAACGATTCCGGATACGCTCCCGGATACGATTCGGAGCCGGCACGTGGCCGTAACGACATGCCGACACCACAATTGTGGTACAAAATTGTTTTAAATGATTGGATTAAGTTTTTAGGGGCGACTTTTCGGCTTGGGACTGAAATAGAAAATTAAATTGTAGTTTCTAACTTACCTAAGCATAGTATAAGCATAGCCTATAATGTGTTTTTCTTTTTTTTATGGACATTAGAGGTCATGTTATTACTCACCTTCATTTAGTAAATACACATATTCGGATATTGCATTCATTGTTTTGACGAAACTATGGATACTACGCCTGCCGCCGTTTAAATAAGTATTGTATTTTTTCTTCAGTACCCTTATAAATGCGCGCTGATAGCTTATGCAGATTTGCTTGCGCGCGAGTGTATTATAATCACGACATTTTTAAAGGATTTAGTTATAGTTTAGAAGAAGAAAACGTTTTAGTCAGCATCACATGTTAATAAAGGTTTTAAGCACTCACTCACTTCATTCACTCACTCGGTCACTGCATATTTTACCCCAGATCCTGGAACCAAGGTAATATCTTAGTCACAATCGCTTGCATTTCCTAGAACCTTTCTCTATCACACCAGACTTACTCTACCGGGAAACTTTCTGTAGCAATTAATATGCAATATCTTTATTTTCTCTCTTTTACAATTTTAACAAAGTGCATAATAAATGTTCCATTGTGAGTGGCGACTGGCGGCCATACTAGGATACCGCTCTCACCTCGAATTAAATGTAGTTTACATACAATAAAATAGCTAATTATGCATACTTCTAACAAATGATTTATTATAGAAGGAAAAAAAACAGACTTATTTAAAATTAATTAACGTAAAAAAAAATGTAAATTAGATAAGGTGTAGTGAGATTCGTGTGAAGTAAAGTGTGCAGTTCCCTTACCTCACACACATGACTTGCACAGACCACTTGCACACTTCACTTCACACTTTACTTCACGAATACGACGAATATTTGGGTGTCCCGGATATTTGAAAGTACCTGAGCCACCGAGCTATGCTCGTGTGAAAATAAAGAAAACGAATTTTCCCAGATGTGAGATCTAGCTAAATCGATTTTACGCCCCCATAAAATCCCATATTGCAACTTTCATCATGATTACAAATAAATATATATAAATAAAATAATAATACCAGCCTGTTACTGTCCCACTGCTGGGCAAAGGCCTCTCATACAGATAAGGCACGAGTTTTGATCACCACGCTTGCTCAAGACGGGTTGGCGATTCTATACTCCAGGTTTCCTCACGATATTTTCCTTCACCGATATCTGTGATATCCAAATCCAAAGTAGCATTAACAACGCTTAAAATTCCCACCCTCACTTCAAAAAGACTAACACTTAACAAATAATTATAATTCGAGACACCCTCAACAGGGGTGTCGCATTCACATTTGATTATTATTTTTTAAGTTCAAACGACCATGTCTCTATTTGTCTGATTGCCGGTCGCGTGGCCAAGTAAGTTTAGGGGATCTTTACTGCACGGGCGGGACAGACAGACTTACGCTCATAGGATTATACGCCAATTTGACGCGTAATTTATGTTCTGGGTTACGGACCAGGGTGAGTGGAACTCGCACCGGTTAAGATTGGATTCCGTTGGATTTCTTAAGGTTAAATGGGGAATCGGAAAATGTTTTATTTTTATTTTATGTATTTGGCTCACCAACAATTGAATACACTGCTTCAAAGATACGAGATACATTCAATAGAGTCACAGACAAGTGTATCAACCTCTTACAGGTAAGCACATCATGCACTACTTATTTGTCGTTGGGTGCCTACTTAAAATCAGATGAGTACCTAACTACTCGCCGCACACAACTATAGTTATTAAATACGTAATTAAAATCAAATTAAATTAAAATCAAAATCACACGTATTGATGATAAGTTATAAAAATAAGCATTTTTGAAGTTCGGCCTCTGCATGAATCCTCCTAGCAATTTGTATTTGTATGATAAGAAAGCATTACTCTTTATAAATGAACTACACCATTTTGAAAAGACTGTCAAAACTATATAGGTGCCGTACGTATAAATACAATTTTAAATTCCAAGGGCATCGAGGTGAAAACACCAAATTTCGGTTCTCGCATAGCTCATGAAATAAAACGCGAAAGTGTCAGCAGTGTCCCTTGAGGACGGGTGTCAGGAGTCACGCGTCGATCCGATAGCAAATAGATTAGATTATGCATTTTGAACGGACAGACGATATCGGTTTTCTATATACGGCCTTTTTATTTAACCCTACATTCAACTTTTAGTATTTTTCACCCTTCGATGGGATGTGAATGATTGCTTACCTAGAAATAAATTTTGTTTTGAAAGAGTTTTAGATGATCTGATGTTAGGGTATCTTTTGTGCTTTGAAAAGAGTGTTCTAGATTGGTTATCAGTAGAGACTGCTGGATTATATGCTAATGCATATTTATTTATTTATTTTAAGTTCATGCACAAAAGTGGTACATAGGACAACATTGTGATAGGGTACAAAATTATATCTAAAAAAATATCCTGTTGTTTTAGAAAATTAAATACCTACTTATATTAATACTAATACACAATATATTCAAATAAAATGAACTAATAAATATTTTAACAAAGACGAAAAATAATAGACGAGAGACCTAATAATAATTACAGTCTTTACGAACTTTAAAAAAAAAACAGAATTTGCTTTCAACTTTTTTAAAGCCACGGGGAAGCGAGCTTTATAGTAGAGAATTTTACATAATAATTAATAATAAGTGTATTTAATATTGTTTTAATAAATACATGGTTGATAAAAAAAATACATGTAATTGCTAATTTTTTAAGATAATGCATATTTCAGGATCTATCTCGAAAAATGCAAAATGAGCCGGATGTAACACCAGCAAAAAACACAGCTAAATTCCAATAGTGCCCATTGACCTAAGTGGAAATAGAACGATCGTTTTCAAGTTATATTATTTTTGTTGATAAAAATATTTAAAAATGTAATTAGTATGTATGAAAAAAGTATTAACGAAATAATAATTAAAAGAAGGCCCAATTGTATTACTGATAATTTGGAACAGTACTCGCTTATCAAGAAATAGAATTATAAGATCTCGTGGAAAATGTAGTAGATTAAAAAGAAAAAAATATATTTAAAAAGTTATTACATTTTTTTGCTGCATATTTTGGCACTATTTTGTTGCATATTTCGATGAATTTACGTGCCATATTTTATAATTCGGTGTCTACTTTTTAGTAACCGACCAAAATAACTGCAACAGTTTTTCAGACTAAAAACTTCTAAACAGACTTTTGATGAAGTTTTCAATAATATAGCTACATCAGAATAACATACAGGCTATAATTTATAAAGACATTGTGTTATTAATAAATTAAACATAAAAGTCATTGTTAATATGGCTTTTAAAAAAAATCACTTTCATGGACATCGGATCATCTTGTGCTTTTTATTATACTTTTATAGCGGATCATAAAGATTAACAAAATAAATATTTTTATTGTTTTCAAGAAAAGAATTTCGTCAATGTTGCCAGCTCTGCATTTAGAAGCAAATACGAGTATCTATTTATATTTTCGAGTATTTTTTATATTCGACACGCATCTAAATCTTACAAAAACGATAATACCTTAATTCGACAAGATTACCTTAACGTCTAAAATTATACAATTTCAGTTAAGTAGAAGCGAACAAACTTTACCACGGGTCTAGTGTTGTGCCTAACTGTCAAACCGCTATCACCAATTAGTGAGGTGACATTAATTGTGATGTAAACTTCGGCAGTGGAGGGGGAAACGCTGAGGCACGCGTAAGCCACGCGTCCAAAATTTGGGGCTTTTACCCTACTCAACACGGCCAATTTTCCGAGAGCTCCCCCGCTTCCCTCTTGCGCTATAGATCTGGATGTCAAAGAGGAAACTTGTGGGACTGTGTTGATCAAGTTATACTGGTAGTTTGTACTCGAACTTTAATGTAAGAGCACTTATCTGTTATTTCTTTATTGTTGTAATTTTCGGGGGCAGTTGAGTGCTTGAGACTGCATACATTTTGGCGTTGAACAAATTTTCGTTGATAGCCAACTTTGATGGGCGCGTTAAAACATATTACTCCTACAAATTGTTTCAGGAAATGGTTGAATTTAACAAAGTATTATTTTTTCTATTAATAGCACATTAAGTTACAGTACATGTAACGTTAAGTGAGAAAACGTGTAATGCTTCGCTTGGTATAAAATTTTTACTGGTCTTACAATGTTGCACTCGAAATTAAAGGGGGTGTTCAAATTATAGATTTGGAGTTTATATTTGATAGCTTCCATTTTTGTGAGCTCTGATGTATTGTTTCAATTGTTATTGAATATTTACACTTACAAAACATGTTTTGCTCAACATTTTAGTAAGAATGGCGCGTTTTCTTTCAATTTCGAGGTCTTTTATCATAGAAAAATGTAATATTTTTGCACAAAATGTACAGGTTTCCAAAGAGCATTCCTCTTTTAGGCTATTACGTGCTTATTTATTAAAAATTTCCTCATTAACCGTACCCAAGGAACAATTTTCAGGAAAAATGGCAAAAAAAAAATGACAGCCTGAAGCCCGATTTCCAATAATGACCAGACTTTGTTTCCTGCCTTGTTAAGTCATTAGTTCGACGATAATTTTATACCCTCGGGCTTTTGCAGGAAGAAAATCGTCAAATCGCGTATAAAACCCATTAAAAAGTCCACGTATTCATAAGAAATCAAGGAATAACATGAAAATTTTCTGTTCTAATTGGCTACTAAATTGGTAGTTATTTTTCCAGTACGATCACCGCGCGTGGGATCACAACTCCCGCGCATTAAAATTCAAAATCCGCGCACAAAAGAGAATGCGGTACGAGGCACCGAATTGTTATCCTTGGGGTTTAATTATGTCTTTGTGGTTCAAAAAAGGAATATTTCATAGTCCTTGGGGAGGTCCTGGAAGGCGAGGTTATGACTGGCCTGGCTGACTGAATAAGTACAGAAGTTGGTAAACTCGCTATTACGACGTAGGGAGTCACACTCGTGAATATTAAAGGTAATATCAATCGTCTTTAAGTTGTTAGCTGGACAAAGGAAGCAAGTCGAATTATTTTTTGAATTCGTGAATGAGAGTACTGATACATTATAACATTCTGATAGAAGAAATTAAATAAATGTGGTTTGAATCACTGAAAGAAATGGCGATTTGATTGAGTATAACGAGGGGCTACGAACATGTCCAATATATTTTATGGAATGTATTTAGTTACATAAAAAACGAACTAACTAAACACAAGTTTGTTAAGTAAGTATTATCAAATCATCTGGATACTGTATGTTTTGAGTACTACTGTTTACAGTAATTATTATTTTATATGTAACACTATGGCCAAGGAAAATTAATTGGCACGTTTTCTATGACAATCTTCAAAACTCAATTAATAGGTACCTACACTTACTGACTATTGCCTTTTTTTTAGGTTTTGTAACTGTAATTTTTGTGTAATAAAAATGTGAGCCTTTGTGCAACGATATATTTAGTTTATATTATACGGTAAAATCAAGTTTACCGAAACTCCGTCTTCTACCGAATCGGCTTACCGAAGTAAACTGCAAGCTTTTAGCCATAATTAAATTATCATCATATTTCACGCCTGATAGGATTTCATAAATGGTAACGCCAACTTGTCTAAGCATCGTTTAATCTTCGAATTTGTGTGGTATAACTAAAAAACCCGAGTACTGAAAAATCACATTCTAATTATAATCGGCGTTTACGAGGTAAAATCGACTCCTCCTACTGTTGAAGTCGGTTAAATGTAGCCTGTGTTACCCGGGCCATAATAACGAATCGATTGACACCTTATTCATCAAAATCGGATGTATAGTTTAGACGCTACGGAGGCACATACGTAAATACAAACACACTTAGACTGCTTATATTATCATAACCCTTCTTTTTGGCTTCGCCAATTACATATTCATTCTTCCACAAAACACTATAGCTTATAACAAAATGGAGTTCAAACTAATATTATAAGTGCGAAAATAACTCAGTCTGACTGTTACCTTTACTTGGGTTGGGACAAAGGATACTTTTTATCCCATAGTATGTTTCCGTGAGATAATTCCAGATCTTCACGCGTGATGTTTCACACATATGTGGACAGTAACCTGGGAGAGGACGTAAGATACGTTTTTACCCGGTGTACGATTCCGTGAGATAATTTCCGACATCCACGCGAGCAAAACCGTAGGCAAAAGCTAGTACAAAATAAAAACAAAAGATGGTCTCCAAATTTTCGCGAACGCTACAATAAAGTACAGAGGAGAGTGTCCGAAAATTTTTACAACCGAAAACTTGCGAAAACGAAACAAAAGCAACTGGAAAGTTGGTTGTAATATGTGTCCAATCTCTCCGCTATAAACTTGCTTGCTCGCACCCGAGCCCTGTGATTTCTTCGTGATATTTTATTTAGGAGATTAAGACTCTTTCTGTAGGTCGTTAGACGGTTCCCTCCATTATACCAGTTTATGATCCCATTCCAAACTGGCAAGAGCAGACCGTTGACGCATTTTTTGCTTCTTTTCTCTAACAAATTAGAGGGTAAAGTTTTGTGTGTAAATTGCAATGATATGCGAGTGTTAGGTGAGGCTGGGGAGGGAATTTTGTTAAGTTGTGTGGTGCGGCGGTAAAAAGTGGGTAATTTGGGAGGCTCGTTGTTTTAGCTACTCTGAGGACTAGTAGTTAAATCAAGCATTAGTGGAGAATTATGTGTAGGCACAAGATGGCCGAGTTTTAGGTTTGATTTAGGTTTTGAAGTTTTTTTCGTCTAACCATGCCTTCAGTATATTGTTGTACTGCAAAAAAGCATCGACGTGTTATGAGTTTTCTTGTACTTTTTTATATTAAACTTAATAAAATAACCAAACATTTATTACCACAATTATTAAAAACCTCAGATCGTTTTGTCAAATTTCTCTTTCTACTTTCTCATTTCTTTGTGAGATTGTGACTTACTTAGCATTTTTTTTTATTCGGATAAGCCCACCACACTATTCCCAAACCACTGTAACTCCTGAAAGCCAGAATCAACAGTGCCGACCACCAGAAAAACGCCGAGACAATAAAGCCCGACGAAGTAGCAGAGAAAAAATTTAACTGTCTTGGATCCCGCAACTAAATTAATCAGAAAAGTATAGCGGAGGAATAGGAAAACCATAATTTCCACTTCCCTCCATATCAGCATGAGACAGAACGAAACAAGGCCAATAGGCACAAAGAGACGTTAACAACTGGGATAAGCTCAGTTGGTTAGCACCACGGATAAATGTTATCATTCATATTAATGGGTCCTAAGTTGTTAGTTTTGCATCCTGGTCAAATTCAAGGATGTATGCATGTTAATGATTCTCGACCCGAATCAATGCTATAATGGGTAGATATTTTTTTAGATCGTCGACACTCACGCACACAGCGACATATCGCGCGATGGGTGATTCTGTTTGTTTTGTTGAAACGTAAACACGAAAGTATTCGTCTTATTCTGAAATACTGGCAAATTAAAAAAAAATAGCAGCTTTATTAATTATTGACCAGGTACTGTAATTTAAATTGATTATTTATGTATTTTGTGACAACCTCCTGAATTTTGACGAGGATGCAAAACTGCACCTTGTATTTGATTTCAATAATAGGTATGGCAAAAACGCTTGATGGTACAGTTTGTTCTAGTTTCTTCAATAGTATTTACTCAGCATGCAAAACATTGCCAGCAGTTTGTAGTTTGCATCTGGATCTGTGTGTGGATCTCTCTGGATGTGTCTGACTCGTTCCACAAACAAAGGTGATTCGCCACCACAAAAAATACCGAAAATTGCATCCTACTCCTACGTAACTATATTAATATTTCAACTTATATAAAAATGTACCTGCACAAACATACATAGATGTATGAGCGTCTAGCTCTTATTGCACTTTAACCTAATCCACTTATGGCTGCATACAAGTGCTGTTATTTAAATTTTAACATGGCGCTATGTTTTATGTGAGATATTGCACCGTCTGGTAGCCCGTGACAAATAACCGCTGCACGTGGCTGGTCGCGTTATAAGAATATGTGGCGCAAGTTACAAGCTGTAGAAGAGTGATGTAGACATAATCAACCTTCTTTAGAACTAGCTTCCACATCCATTCTTTTCCTTTTTTCAGATTTACTTAAAAAAACTGTTTCTTTCCCACCGGCCAAGAAAGACAAACAATTTTCGTTTATTTATAACTTCATTTTGTAATGGGATTTATAAATGACTTTAAAATGCATCATTTTTGTGCGCAAATTACCACCATTACCATAATATCTAATGGTGGCACTACACTTGGCCAATCTGGGAAAATATTCGCTTTCTACCATTAAGAAAAAGTGAACTTTATCTCAATAAAGGTTTAAGAACATTTTGTTTTGATCCAATTTCACGAACATTTTGACAAATACGCCATGTGAAGTGCCAGCATCACAAACTTAAATCGTCACAACACCATCTTCGGCATTAGTATGTTCGATCGTCAATTGTTTGTTAATGACGTCACTACCCAAGAATCGACCATCGACCGGTGTGTCACCGCCTGCGCCTCTGTGTTGCCATGTAAGTTTTCTCATTTTAGTACATTGTATTTAATTTTTATCGTGGTATTTTTTTATATGTTAGCCACAAACGATTACATAAATATTACCTAATATACACTCACGGATCGTACAGGTTTTTTTTTTAACTTATTGTATAACTCCAACTCATTGCCATACTGAATTAGGACTAAAATAATCGCACAGTCGCTTAGTGACTCTAGCAAAGACTAGCAAACGACCAACGAACACCATCAAACTAACACTACCATCTCTTCATCTTGTACCTTGTACCGTTAAGCCAATGCACTTACTTGGGCTCATATAAAGACATACAACTAACTAAATCCCTCTTACGTGAGCAAAATTCGCTTTGATTTTCAATATTACGAAGAGATTACAGCTTCAGATTACGGCTGCTTAGTAGTGTGTGTTACTTATAGAACTAGAAGAATAGTGGGCGAGACTATAGTCATAGCCGCTTTCCTAAACGTCACCTGTCTAGAATATCTGTTGTGGAGTTAGGAGTAACATTTTTCGTTTGAAATAAGAAGGAAAATGTTTAGGTTTTAGTGTGTTGTTAGGTAGATTAAATAGATTCAACGAGGTAAGGCTGTCAGTCTTCTGGGCACGTTCTCGGATGACAGCGATGGAGGAGTACTTTGATGCCTGTGTTCTGTTGTCGTCGTTTTAAATATGTAGGTACTTACTTTTAGTCTTGATTTTTATTATTATTTTCGATCTATTCGTAGTTTGCATGTAATGTACGTAGTAATTAATAAAATAGATAGAGTATAATTTATTGTAATCAAAATTGTTACACAGCTCTTTTAGAATATACTTTAGTAAGTAAAGTAAAGTTACATTCAACTACTGCTTGTCGCTCAAAAAAAATATTAAACTCCTACAATTATCTAAGACAGTACAAACATCCGTGACGGTCATTCGGTTATGTGACGTCATTTACCTCTATCTGCCTTGTTTTCATCAAATTTTTTACCCTTAATATATTAATTTTACTAATTGTATGTGCTTTATTCAAGCACCTGACAACGTATTTGCAAAACTTCAGGGTGATCGGTTCAGTGGTTTAGACGTGAAAAGGTAACAAACAAACAAACTAAGGATTACGATTAAACAAGTGTACAATTTCATTGGCCAGTACAAGGTATTTTTAAGATTTTTTTTTTGTATTTCTTGCATGTTCCATATTGGCCTCAGCTCCTATACTAGCCAGCGGGTGCATCACCGCATACCATTCTTGAAATGTTTATGAAGGGGTGGGTGGGTGGTGGTTACTATTCTTTGCTCCATTTCTTGGAATACAAAAGGTAGATCAATGCACTGTTCGACGCACGCATTCTGAGGTCGTTTACTTTACATATCGGTTCTAGTTCTGTTAGTAATAGGTGGTTTATTGGATGGAAATGGTTTTTTTTAACGGAGATTTAACTATACCATCGCACGCAGAACATCGCAGAGATAGTACACCCATGTTTCGCATGTTATGTTTTAAATCCCATATCCCAAATAGTTACAGACAACCAGTCTTACCAAGGGGTATCGTATTACCCAGTACTAAATGGTTTGTGGAGGTCAGATAGGCAGTCGCTCCATGTAAAATACTGGTATTCAGCTGAATCCGGTTAGACTGGAAGCCAACCCCAATATAGTTGGGAAAAGGCTAGGCAGATGATGATGATGATCCCAAATATTTGGCGAGCCGGGCAGAAATCCAGAATCCCACTTAGAAAGCCCCGATGGAAAACCCCAATAACACTTTGCCCGACCTGGGAATCGAACCCAGGACGTCATGCTCAAGCTCAACAGTCGCAAACACAATCATGGACTTTAATAGAAATAGGAAGCCAAACGAACTGACCATAATGCTTTGGGCTGTAATGTATGTGGGACCATAATGAATTCAGCTGCATCTGGCCGAAGGTTGAAAGTTGACCACAACATAAAGGATATAAAAAAACCCCAAACGAAGCCGAAAGGCACTTTCCCGTCATTGCGATTTTTTTTTGTTATGGATCATACCTGGGAGCCTTCCAGTTACGAAGATATTTTAGGTCAAAGTTGCAACTTTTTCAAAAAAAAAATTAAATACTAGTTTTTAAGGTTATAACTTTACTTTAAATACCTCCATGACCCGTCTGCTATTCAATGCATCCATCAGCATAATTATTTGAGTGCTTTACTTTTTAACAGTTTTGGCTCACATGGCTCACTCCTTTCTACTCCAACTGTATTTTAATGTAACCTACATTGCAAATAAATTAGTTGATTTTTTGACATTGAATTTTACCGTAAAATCAGAATTTTCACCCAAAAAAAGTATTTTTACTTAGCTTGATGTAAAGAATGCTTGGTTGGCGGCTTCGTTTAGGATCATTTTCCTAACTAAACTAGGAAAGGGCTGGGCAGATGATGTTGATGAACCGTCCATTCGACTGTCACTATGAAGTAAATTATACATCAGAATAAATAAAAAATAAATAAAATATTTCGCCATCGTCCGTGTAAGCTGTCACACGTTGTCAACTGAACGCAATCGCAGGCGCGTTCACGCACAATGTATGTCAACGAATTATGATGAGTAGCAAAAACTGCACCCCTTACCCCTGCAAATGTACCCCTTACCCCTGCAAATGTATGTGTAATACTAATAACAATGAAATTAGACGCACAACGCCCTATCGTTTTGTGTGGTCCCCTTGGATGTGAGGAGCAGGAATAGAATAATTTTATCGTTTTTGAACAGGTTGTGTTTTGTTTTGGAACACCTTTTATCTGTGAACTGAAATTTTACTTCATGTTTTATAAAAAATTACCAGTCTTATCAAGGGGTATCGTATTACCCAGTACTAACTGGGTTGTGGAGGTCAGATAGGCAGTCGCTCCATGTAAAATACTGGTATTCAGCTGCATCCGGTTAGACTGGAAGCCGACCCCAACATAGTTGGGAAAAGGCTAGGCAGATGATGATGTTTTAAAATATATGGTTTACAGTTATTAACCTACGTTAGGAAATAAATACCATTTATTTCAGCTTTTTACTGATTTTACTAGTTTACAAAAACGTCTTTGTTGAATTTTGTCCGCATTCATTCTTATTCGTGACCAAGTCAGTGTCGCAACGCTTACTAAACTGCGTTCTGCAGTTGTTGCGAGTAGCAAGGATAGTCTTACTTATAAGTACAGCTCTATAGACAAATATTTTTTGTAAACTCTGCTAAAACTAGCCTAAAATTGTAACCTACTATTTATTTCAAAGCCATCAGTGCTTTTTGAATTCTGCTTCGTTTATTCTACTTTTTTCTTTTTCTACCCATAATTTCGTATCCATGGCTCTATAATCTAAGCCACCAACAAATGGCCATGCAGTCCTCACAACTATTCGCACGTCACACATCAAAAGTGCCAAAAACCAATGATCAAACTAAATTGAACTCTATTGCGTTAAATTTAGAGTCCACGAAAATTGTTAATGAACTGTAACTGACATTTGGTAGGGTTAGCATAAAAATAAGTTTAAGGGTGTATAATCGATTATGTTTTATTATATCTCGTTACGAGATGAGGGGTGAGCAGAAAGGTCGCGATTATTTGTTTTTGATCGTGTTAATTTTATGCTCTTAAATATATCTGATCGAGTTCTTTTTAACTGATAGTAGTGGAGCTTTGTGTGATTAAAATTACCATAATTGTTTTAAAGGGTATTTCTTTTGCAGATTGATATTGAAAATATATTTTATAATTTTCGGTTGAACTAAACAAATAGATTTTAGACAAATACTCATAATTTACCTAGAATAACATTTCAGGTACCTATCAAAAAAATATTGCATTTGTAATCAGAACAATTTTCTCACAGAACTAATTTTATTTAGATTTTCATGTTGAAACACAATCTTTGTTCAAGTCTTCCTTCTACGGTTAAAAAAAAATTTTTGGTTCGTTTCGAAGCCAATATTTTTTTTAAATGAAGTCAAAAGCCCTAAAAATAATTTAATCTAACTTGAAAAATATTGATATTTTACAAAAACAATAAGGTAATCTATAGAACATAACAAACTTCATTTCATTTCAACTAACTTTTGGCGGCTGAAATTCATGTCTGCAACTGAAAACTGGTTATCAAATAATATAAAACAAAATATTGGGAAATTGCTTATTAAAGATAGTTGGGTTAGTTCAAAAAAACGTTATAATGCACAGATCAAACATTTGAAAATAGGATTTCAGACGTGACGTCTGAAGTGAATAATTTGGACTAACTTTTGGAGGGCAATGTATGTAAGTACCACTGGGCGGGTTGCCCAATTCTCCAACTTTAACAGTCTTCTTTTAAAAACACAATATCATCATTTGAAAATCGCTTTCAAAAAAAGAATTTAAACCCGATAAACAACGTTGAAGTTCCGAGTGCAAAATAGGATCATACGGAACCCCAGTGATCCTTATAAAAACTCTTACGTCACACAGCGTTATGTCAAAGTCATCGCAAGCCACCATCTTTAATAAAGTTGCCAGATTGAAAAAGGATTTGCGACTGACAGAGGGCACGATATGATCGGTTGGAATTCAATTGCTGCTTGTTTTGGCTTTATTTTTATTGAGTTGTTTGAGGAAGTTATTAAATTAGCAGGGTTAAAGTGTGTATCTTGGTTTTTTGTACAGTGATTTAAAAATTGATTCATGGTGCAAAAATATTGGTGATTACAATAGGGAATATGCATATAATTTTTTCTTCACTTAAATCAATAAAATACAGTACTATCAACCCAAGAAAATAATTAAAAGTTAAGTTCAACTACTGCTTGTCGCTCAAAAAAAATATTAAACTCCTACAATTTTCTACGACAGTTCAAACGTCCGTGACTGTCGCGGCCATTCATGTCATGGTATGTGACGTCACTTACCTCTATCTGCCTTGTTTACATCTAATATTTTACCCTTAATATATTAATTTGGCAAATTTCATTTCCTTTATTCAAGTAAACATTGCAATAACAATATTATAATAAAATCTTAGTGAAACTTTAAGTACTTTTCAAATAAAAGTGTTTCTTTGACACATAGTATTTGACGTCACTACCGGCGTTATCAAGGGGCGATGCGTTTTGAGTTTGCGTTCCGTTTCACCAAAAACACGCTACACGAAATATTAAATTGTAAAGTAAGTGTTGTATTAGAAAATTAAACAAGTGTACCACAATGTTTTTATGGACCAATACAAGGCATTTTTAAGAAATAATAAAAGTTTTGTATTTCTTGCATATTCCCTATTACGAAAACAAAAAAAAAGTTTGAGTGTGTTGCTTTATTTTTCTAAAGTTATTTACAATTTATTACTTACAACACCTAGTTTCGTGTTTGGTTGCTTTTTATTTTTATCCAATTTTATTTTATGAGCGTATTAGCATAAATAGTATTCTCTTCTAAAGCAAAAACCATCATGAATCCCATTTAAATACACAAGCACAGTACATCAAATTTCAAAAACTCAGGGAACATCCAGAAAACACATGACGGAACTCGAACGCAATACAATCCTTGTCCAAACAATACGATCACTGGGGACGTGGGACTGGGGACTGGGACTGGGGCCACTCGCGTAGAACCCAACGGAGACCGCACCAGATCAAAGGCACCATAAAAATCCAACTAAGTACATTATTATACCCGTGAAATGTCTACATCTGTTGTTTTTTTCCTATTAGACACAAATAAGCATCGATCTACCGGTCACCCCTATTTAAGCACTCATGTGCTCATTCTCATTGAAAAATCTACCTTACTTGTAGGACATAAAGTCGAATTTCTTTGTTCTGTGACTTCAATAACTTTTCAACGGATTTTACACTCTACAGAAAAAGAATTAAGGGTAATTTTTGGCCTAACGGTAGGGGGTCAAGTCGGTGCCGATTCAATTTCACTTGTGCCCCTGATCTGATTACTCTGTGAGCGGACGTGTGACGTTTCGCTTTTGCCTTTAGGCGGATGAGCGGAGGATTTGTTTAAACCGATTGAACAATAGTTTGTTTAGGGAACCCTAATTTTTAAATTACTACGATATTCATTACGTGCTACGACGTAACAAGACGTTCTACGAAGTGAATACGAATCTGGGTACTTAGACAAGCCAACAACATTTTAAAATCTATTGACAAAAACTATAACCACAAACTTAATAAGACATCTTCCTGGATAAAAAACGGATACACAGTCTCAAGACGAGCCAGTTAATCTTTTTTAGAAAGTCCGGCAAGTGTCTTCTCTCATAGAAGGACCCTAAAATGTATCAGCTTTATCCTTACATTCAGGAGTTTCTCCAAGTTCCTTCAGCGCCATTGGTGACCCCCTCCACTACTAAAACATACGATGAACTAAAACGAGTTTAGTTCCACAGGCACTCGGGAGCTGCAGCTGAAGATCAGCCTCAGGTGGTATACCTTGTGTTCCCATTTCGCATTATTCTGAACTGAGGTCCTTCTGTCATTTTAATCGCTTGACCAAGATTATTTCTGGCCGGTTACAAAACAGCGGCCTATTCTATTTTTAATTAAAAAAAAATACGTTAAAAAGGGCCTTTTATTAAAAAGAACAGAATAAATTAGGTTTATCTATCAACATTGAACGCGTATACAAAGTTTCGTGTCCGTGTTATTAACCTTTTGAGGAGTTCTCTTACGAGGAATCGATCCTGGCTGCAGGATCAAGTGACGTCTGTCATAAAAAATTATTGTCACCAGAACCAAAAGTGTGTGCAAAATTTCAACTCAATCAGATAACAAATAGTGCTAGAAAAATGGTCCGCAAATTTTGACGCGGATAACTTACAAGAACACGAAAAGTGGTTAAAAAACTTTAAAAAAGATATTTACGAGTATTTTGAAGTATAGACGTGTTTAAATCCTTATGCTTTCCTGAATCATAACTGTACAGATTAAAATACTTTCTTTTCATCCAAGACAGCCACGTCTTCTTAAGTGAAACCCAACGCTTGCGAGGCACAGACAAAAACACGGAAAACGCATTAACTGCAGAAACATCCTGTATAATATATGAATGAACGCAAAGTATTCTTAGGTTTTTTTTTATTGTCAGAGTAAAACGTAGAAGGATTGATTGAAGAATGTGTGGGCGCTTAAATAAGTCTTTATATAATACTAGCGATCCCGGCTTCGCACGGATGCCATTTACTAAAGAAGAAAATGAGAGGTAAAAAGAATTGAAAATTTTCTTTCATGATAGAAAATTTTGATAATTTGTCCTGACAATCCGTTCTGAAATGATGATGCTACTAATGGGGTAATTGGTTTTTATTTATACATATAGATTCCTGTGCTTGTGTTTGTAATTCTTCTTCTTCCGAAACGGCTTGACCGTTTTTGGTGGTGTTAGCTAATTCTGCAGTCATCTGGTTCTTGGGAATAGTGGTGGTACGGTAGGTGCCGCTGTGGTCGACATCCAGTAAAGGACAGAGCAACGCCTGTCGGGTCAGCTGGTAAATTATGCCTATTAGGTAACATCACATCACGCCGTAATCTTCGAGGGGTGAGGCAGAGGGGTACTTATTTTACACCTACATTTCGCCAGTATTATGTTGGTATTATGATTAAGTCCGTGTTATAGGAAAAGAGCCTATAGCTTTCAACTGGAACACAAATCCAGGCTCAGTGGCTTCTACTGTGAAATTCAAAGAAAGATAAATAGAAAGTTATCCGTTACTTTAATAGCTACTTTGGATTATTTACCATTCATATCATCATCATCTGCCAGCTGCCTAGCGTTTCCCCAACTGTGTTGGGGTTGCCTTCCAGTTTAACCGGATGCAGCTGAATACCAGTAATTTACATGTAGCGACTGCCTATTTGACTTCCACAACCCAGTTAGTACTGGGTAATACCCCTTGGTAAGACTGGTTGTCAGACTTTTTGGGCCACTGACAACCTAACGACTGTCTAAGATAAAGTAGCTTGTCAAAGATTTACCATATCATATATTAGATATAATTAATATGCAGTACAATGTGTGTATTATTTTGACGAACCCATCAAATGTACAATATGCTACAGCACCAAGCTGGAGAGTTTTGCAAATCCCCAGAGAACACAAAGCGAATCACTGAATACGTTCGAAATACAAAAAAAAAATATCAAATCTCCTTTTCAGTCGAATCTGGCTAACTATAGTATTGTTTGCATTAATTTGCAAACGATCCAAAACCTGCTTAATGGATCCATATGTTCAGAAATGTATACCAAGCTTTCCCAACTTAATCTTACAACCACAAAACTGTACCAACATTTTGTTGTCTTCGTGGTAAAGTTTAAAATTGCTCGTCAGGGTTTTTAAAGCTGCATTGAATGTTGGTTCGCATTCCCCATCATATTTCGATGTATTATTATGAGTATTATTTTTTGTTCGGAGTTTTTGATACGCGAGGGTTATTCGTTCAAGTACAGGCTTATTGTTTATTGTTCGGTGCGATATTTATGATGTGCATCGTTGATTTTCATGGCTTCGTGCATCATTTGCTTTGATTTTTTGACATGTCACATGGTATATTTTTGTTCGGTTGTCATGTTAAAAACTTTTTTCTTTTTAGCGTTTTAGCTGACCATTAGCGCGTTATTTGCAATTGGTATTTGTGCAGCGATGGCCTGACACATGTTGTTCTTAAACTATGAAAGCTGTAGCGGAGTTTTACTTTTACTACTGGTCAAAAGAAGAATTAAAGTTGAAATAGACGCTCTGGGCAATTACCACCACGTTAATGTTACTTCAGTGTGCGAAAGAGATGGAATTACTGGACGTCCTAGAACGATGGAGCTAGCTCCATCAACCCAACACTGAAGTTAAATTGAATATTACTGCCACAAGAGGTAATCGTATGGTCCCTGGTCTAGTGAAACCATAAGGTGCCAAATACCTAAAATAAAAAAAATAAAACATGAAAAATCCCATGAGATAAAGATTTACGGAATAAGAAATCACAATTACCTACCCGTCTAAATGTAGCAATTTCAACCTTGTATATTCTTTTATTGTTTCCAGGATGTACTAGCGCCATTTAATTTAATGCGAATAGGTGAGGGAGACGAGGATTTGCTTCAGCGATGATATAACAATCAAATATTATGGTTGTATCCTTGGATTGGTGTGGGATATTATCCCCAGCCCCATTTATTCCTACTCCCGATTTATACCTTAGAATGAAAATCTGGTACAATTTGAATGTTAATGGTTTTTGCGCAAAATGGCGTTTCTTGCTAGTATTAATTGACGTGATAAGAGACAAATTGTTGTTCTATCAGTTATAGCGATAATGAGCGAGCCCATTGCCATCAAACGGGTACAAACCCAGATATCGGGACGTTACTGAGAATTAACAGTACTTTCAATTACTTTATGATAGCGGTAACCCAATCAAAACCTTAATGTCGCGAAAATAAAGGGCTGACAGACTTGATACTGGCAGCAACACAACAGAATCTTTGATTCAAAGAAAATAAAGACCACTTGGCTTTTGACAGTAATGCGAAGTCAAATGGAAAATAAGTATGGCTGTAGGGCTGTACCTACCATACCATTATAATATCTAGTAAAGGTACCTAACCTTAAAAATGGAACGTCAAAACATCCCGCCACAAAAGCCCGCGCGAACACGTTTGACATCCATCAAGGTTTTCCCTCCAAGATTCCAAGATGGCGGCCACAGCAGTGCGACCGAGACAAATAGCGTTCATTACAGCGGCTCCGGCTTGTATTAAAACAATCGTGCGGTTAACTAACTCATTATTGTTGGTAACGACGCAATTTCACTTAATATAGACTGTGCCGGGGCTGTCGGGGACTCGGGGTACTAAACTAAAATAGGAAGTGCAGAGGACCTCCGCGTGGAAAGGAATTATGTGAGGACGATTGAAATAGTTCAAAATTGAAGAAATTTCCTTAGTTTTGTACATTCATAAATAATATATTCGTGTATCATAAATAATTTTGATAGTTAAGCTTTTACTTTGACATTTAATGATTGTTGACTGTTCCCCTTGAAGAAAATAATCTTGAAAGTGGCAATATTTGCCTACCACATGTATACAGTATATCCACTTTAAGCTTGCAGTTCAAGGTGGCGCTGCTTGTCAAGAAAATATGCATTGTTATGTTATGCCAAACTTGGCATTCCAGCCTGCACAGATAAGTCGGTTGAAGTGTACCTACGTTTTGATATATAGCAATACCAGAAATTACCATCATGTACCACCTGTATGTAATAGAACAAAGAAAATTGTTCTAACGCTATACTTTAAATAAGTATTTTTTACCAAAAAACTTTCATTAGAAACATCAGAGAGTATTAAAAGAGATTTTCTTACACAATGATGCACACAACACTTAAAAATCACTACAAACAAAGCAATATGGCGTTACCTTTACGGCAAGGCGAGCTTATTTATATTTTTGCATTCTCTCGCCCTCATTCCGCGCAGAGGCGTATGATCGCGCTTGGGTTTCTTCGCTTTCAAATTAAATAAATAATGCATACAATTTGTGAGCAATAAAGTTTGCGAAGTGTAGGTGTGTTGGCGTAGTGCGCTGAATTTCGCGCGCCGCCCCACTGGGAACAATAACGGTTGGCGGTGGCACTAAGATGGCGCTGCTGCTTGGACTTAACATACGGAGAATATCAGCAAAAAAAGGCGTCATTTGAACTGCAGCAGATTCATAACACGATAATAATATGAGTTACGTTTCAATTCGTAAAATGGTCACAAAGTGACAATTCATAATATTACCTGCGTCTGTGACCATTTGATGAACTTTAACGTGATTCATATTATTATCCTATTATGATTCTGCTAATGCGGCTATTTTAGGCCCCCAGAGCTGACAGTGTCATCATTGCTGTTGAATGCTGTACAATGTTACATACGCACCGACAGGTGGCTTGCTTAGCGCGTAGCCGCTAGCGTGTCAGTGCGTTCGTTGCCTATGAGTATGGCAATGAGCTAGAAGAACCTATAGCTACGGTCAGTCTGTCCAACCATTGAGTTAAAGAGTCGGTCGAGCACCATCATCTTACTCTGATTAAAACTAATAACCTTCCACTTCCCATAACTTTTTCTTTCGATAAAAGAGCTGCTGAGCACTAGTCATTGATTGTGTCCAGCTAATCTCGCCATCTTCTACAGTCTGTCTTTATAATTCATTGTACAGCCAGCCACAGCAGTTTAGCTAATGGCTTTCTTACTACTTCGAACGATTATTATCAACTCTCGTCCTTTTTGCGCATGCCGATCACAAACACTAGCAAAAAAACCTGTTCGACGCTAAGACCAGCCTTCAGTCCATATCTCTTAATCATAGAACCTTTCCACTTTGCCGTAAATCCTAACTTTCCTCGCCCACTCTAATTAACTCGGGAACTTAGCTACTTAAGCACTCAAGACGAAAACTAATCTATGCAGCAGCCAAAAACAGAACAAAAACGCGGCGCCATTTTAGGACCCCGACATCCGTACCTAAAGGTGTATTCACATTGGCGTACACTGCAGCATTGTCATAGTTCGGAGCACGAACCCAAGTTTGAATAGCAGCGGTTCACTCCTATGTGGCTACTTCCTTTGTACTCCCGTTTACAGTACATAAATAGTAAATACGTGTGCTTGTAAACAAGCTTATAGGAAAGTTTTATTACACTTACAGACAAAGTGTGGACGATATTTTAGTTGCTAAAGAATAGACCGGTTTGCTATCGCATTTTTTGGATTTAATCAAACTTATCTGTGGACTATTGAATTTTGAATGAAGCAGGATAGAGACGACACTAGCTGTTTAAATGTTGATTGCTGGTGTCCATATAGATAGACATACTGGGCAGACATATTGGAATTCTGCGTTTCTCAAAAACAAACAGACATTTGAAGGCAGTCTAACGAAACTGTTTTGGCGAAGGGTCTAGACTGGTGGCAAGCGTTTTGTAACACACAGACTCTCAATAAGGTTGACATACAGTCACCTTTAGGTAATATTATGTAAGTATTATAGATTTTTGACTTTTCTAACATCGTTATTTAGAATGTTAATTTGTCTTGGCTATCAAGGAGACACTTGCTTCCACCACGGAATGAACTTTTCTCCTGAGCACATCTATACAGGGTGAATTTTTAAGGAGGGCGTGAATGGCAAAAATCTGAAATTATGAGGAATAGCGAAAAGTAGAATACTCTTCTTCTTCTTCTCTTTATCTTCAGTCATCAAAGACAAACCATCTTTCATTTAGCCATCAAAGTGTACTTCTGACCGTGAAACTTTAAAACACAGAAAATAGAGTTGATTCTATTGCATTTGCAATGGTAGTGTCGTATGAAGAAGCATAGGCAAGAAACTCCATGGTTAGCAGTATTTTGTATACACATTCATAAAATATAAAATTTCATGTGACGACTCAGAATTAAGTCTTTAATCCATCTTAAAGTCTTTGATGATTACTTCGTTAAGTTACTTGCAGGCAAGCTTGCACTATCATTGGCTGCAACATCGATTACCATCAGACCCTGTGGTCACATCTGACCCCGAATAGATAGCCAATAACTATTGGCACTAACTGCACTTACAAGTAACCTTTTCAGCAATGATACTACAGTCGAATATAATAATACGTAGTAAGATTGGCTCTCTCCGGACGCATGTTCTCCTTACGGCCACTGTACGCATGCCAACTTTTATCATAATTATACAGGGTGAATTTTTCAAGAGGGCGCGTGGATGGCCAAATCCATAGCATTGAGGAATAGCAAAAAATACTCAACGGAGTCTCTGGTCCGACTTTGATGAAATTTCAAACAGCATAATCGGATTTTTGAATAATCAATATTCCTAGCCAGGAAACGGATTGGAAAAAAACGTAAAAATATCACCGTGCTTTACGTACTCTTCTACCTTTTACGACATGAATACGACAAAGAAGACTCGATTTTAGCCACAAAGGGATTGCCATTTTTATTTGCAGGATCTCTACAGGTGCATAGTTAATTAAGCTCATGCCTTTTTCCAGATACTACTCAACTTCATATTATACGGCTTGGTATATCAATTGAGCGGTGTAATTATTGCATAATACACTAACAATGCCAATGCCTTTCTTTTAAAAATTCAACAACATTCTACATAATTATAGAGTTATAGACGTTCTGCCGGGGCTGCGGGACTATTCGAAAGAGATACCGCGGCCCTGGAACACAAAGGGCAAAGAAGGAACATGGATGGGTTTTAGTCAGTAAAAGTCTGGCACTCCCTCCCACGCCGCCCAGAGCGGGAGGAGTCATTTGATGATTTCTCAAAAAAAAAAGTTATAGACGTAGTCTAGCAGAAGAATTTTTAAAACATTAGAAGTAATGGATTAAGTAAGAATGACCAGCCTACCATGACGTCTTAAAGCAAGAGTTATTCCAGTGTGGGAAAGAGATGGCGCTAGACGATCTGTATAGCTCTGTCTCTTACCACACTGGACTTACTCCCGTTTTAAGACGTCATGGTAACCCCCCAGATGTATGAACATGGACAAGGTGAAAGGAGTATGTAAGGATCATAGCACGTAGTGGTCTGTGGTGTCTGCCTACCCCCATAAAAAGGCGTGAGTTAATGTGTGTAGCTAACAAAGATCTCGTGACTAAATAACAATAGCCGCTCGGGTGGATCTCTAAGTCAAGCCATGCTTATCTAGGTTGGTCCGTGGATGGGTGACCACCCATTACATACCGAGTTTTCGCCATGCCGTTGGTCCCGGCTGACATTTGTAGATCTTTGACAGCCGTTATAGGTAGCCAATCTGTGGCCCGAAAGTCGACAACCAGACTTACCAAGGGGTATCGTATTAGGTACTCTGTACTAACTTGGTTGTGGAGGTCAGAAAAGCAGTCGCTCCATGTAAAATACTATTCTTCTGCAACAGACCCCAGACGTAATTGGGAAAAGGCTAGGCCGATGATACAATGTATGGATTAACAGTTTCCTTAAAAATCTTTCGGATAGCGATAGAAAGCGAGTTACGCAATTGGGCCGCAGTTTCAAATCAAACCAAACATTCTCAAACAACTTCACTATTTTATACGATGTTATTTTGTTTATTACACCCATATATTACATATTTATTGCTATGAATAAGTAGCGTTGACATCTCGCACGAGAGTATCAGCGCTACACATGTCGTATGGTAAGCAGAACGGATTTGGAATATCTTATTGGTCATGTATCATTGGCTACTACAACTTTGTTAAACACTTGAGTTATGTCGTACATCGCTGCTTTATTATATCCTACCACTATACAACGTGTAAACGGACCCTTAACGCAGCCGTCAACCAAGCATTCTGTACATCAAACTAAATAACTTTATGCAAAATATTTTGCTGGGAAACGACTTTTTTTTTTGGGGTGGAAAATCACGTTTTACGGTAGGACTCGATGTATCGCACTCAAAACATTGTGATGGTGGATGGATTGAATAGTACGGGGATCGTGGAGATGTTTAAAGTAAAAATCTTACATTAAAAACATGAAAAAAAAAAAAAACTTGTGAAAAAATTGGAACTTTGACCCCCAATATCTCCGTAACGAGAAGGTTCCCAGGTATGGTCTAGCTAGAACCAAAAATGTATCGCATTGACGGGGAGAACAAGTGCCTTTCAGCTTCGTTAACGGTATTTTTACACCCTTTATACTATTACAGTATTAATTAAAAACTATTAAATAAATAAACTAACAACAAAGACAACTAAGATAATAATAAAAATGAAGACTAAAAGTACGACGACAATAGGACACTTAGGCGTCAAAGCACTCCTCCGCATCGCTGTACTCCGGAAACGTGCCCAGAAGACTGGCAGCATTGCCACGTTAAATGGCAATTTAATTCTTTGGCCAAAGAAAGAGCCAGCTCTCTGGTCACGCGAAGTGTCGACCAGTCGGTGAGAGATTTCCCTAAAAAGAAAACGCGCAATCGGGCCCCAATGAGACGAGCTTTTCGACCCCAAACGGCTCAAAATTGTAGTTACCAATAAGGTTACAGTATTTGCGCCGCTTCAGGAGCTCAGCAGCCACAGCGCCCGCATATCCCGACGTGCTTGCAACGTGAGATGGTGCAAGGGTGTCCACACAGGTTGCGTCCCACACCAAAGGCCTACTACTTATAATTAAAATAATAAATCGCCTTTACTTTTTACTGAGAGCTGAAAGAAAAAGCTGTTATTTCGAAATTACAATCAGTCACTGCAATTTGACTTATTTGTATAGATTGCAATGCAACATCACTATTTCGATTCACAACTGATTAAATTATACTTTTTAAATTATCAACATTGCTTTGACTCACCTAGACAATGAGCATGAGCTAAATAAGAACTCAGACTTATTTTATACCTCGAATAATATCCCTGTAAAATATTCTTTTTATTCTTCATTTCCCCTTTCAGCTTCAGCTAAAAAACAGACGCAATGTACCAAAAACAAAAGTTTAACACAAATACATAAGTTACTAGGTAGATGTGTTGCGTTTTACGCACGCAAACCACGTCCTACAAGGGTGGGCAGATGACAAAATGTCGTATAAAATACAAGGCACGGATACGTTTTGCATGATTCATAAACCATCAGAAATATGTGTTTAGTGCTCCAACGGTTTTGCCTTTAGAATTTCGTATTGTGGGTTTTTTTGCACTACGAGTGCAGAGTACCTATTTTGGAAAAGTATTGTAGCAAGTTTTGTAAGAGGATTGAAAAGTGTTTTTCACACCACCCTGCTCTCAAATGTCAAATTATATTATCTTCATGTAAAACCTAAAGTAAAGCAAGTCATTAATGCCCTAGGATCTAGCCGGCAAGTAATATTGTCCTGAATTTCATTAGTGCACGCCCGGTCAATAATGAGATTTAAATTTAGAACCTCAAAAACTTTTACCATAGAGTTTTCAGCTCGTAGGTTTTATTAGCCGTCGATGACCAAAATAATTACATGACGCAACTTAATAGTAATATTTTGTGAAGCAATAATAAAGAAACAATAGGTAATGTAAATTAATTAAATAGGTCAAATAAAAATAATTATTACAACAATAAAAACAATTGTTTTCTGCTAATAGTCAAGTACAAAAGCATTGAATTATTGACTCGCCGTAAGTTTGTTTTTTAATCTGTAGCGGTAACGGCGGCAAGTCTTCGTTCGTGCAACAGCTGATCGGCTGCTGTGGTACGCACACCCCAGCGTTGCTAGATTGAGATGAATCCGGAATTTTCCCCATATTCAATCTTTGTTTTTCCCAAAATTATATATTTAGGAACTTTTTCCCCATTTTATTTTTCAAAAAATAATTGAAACAGAGAGATATAAAACTATATTCATTCACAAAAATTACCACTTGTATCGAATAATGTCTGTATTGCCTGATCCGCTATTTTGCCGATTATAAAGTCGGCTGTTAAATATTTCTTGATTTCCTAAATTTTACCTTAATTTTAGTGTTGTAGCTTACACAATATGCAGCCCGTTGGTCGGGTCACTAGTCACCTGTACACTGTCTGTGTTTTTTTTTGTGTACTAACATAGGTTAAGAATATTGTTAATAATTCAATGAATCCTAGTTATCTGAATAAATGAGTATATAAATTACACATTTACATCATACCTACCCACAACATACACGATGTCGTTAACAAACTCCTGTTAAAACTGAAACAAAGCAACATTAAAATTAACCCTTTCTCCACGAGATAGGTTCATAATAAATTCATTGCGAATGACCGACAGAACGAAATTACATATAACAAACCCGCAAAATTAACAATGAAAATAATGTTACATCTATTAATCCCCCAAACACCCTATTAACAAGGGCGGGATTCGTATTAAAATGATAAATGGTTCTAATCATCATTTCTTTCTGACCAGGCTTGCTTGGCCTTCCACCCCTCGCTTTTCACATCAAGTTTTCCTACCCTCTCAAGCACGAGCTTAGTCTTAGAGGTATCAAACGAAATTGGACGGTCTTCCCTAAGTTTGGCACTCAGTGAGTTAACTTTTACAAATTGCTGCAGCAATAGAGTATGTTAGGCAACTGAAAAGAGATGGATTGTTATACTGATCTGTTTCCTCTTAAAATATTATGTTCATTTAAAGTTGGAGTTGAGATGGATGGTGGACGGTGTTAAGTGAGAGGTAATTGAATGACGACACACAAATTGAAAGAGAGAGGTGTTTTCTTTTCTTTGAAGAGTGCTACGGAGTTTTTATGCTGGCTGGAAAAAGTTTTACAGCCCCACACTTTCTCGTGATAAAAGTCAACAGTGTTGCTCTATGAGAATAGTTTTTTTTTTTTTAACTACACAATGTTGGAGACAAAACTAGTGCTCGATTTAAAATAAATAAAAAAAAACTTCAAACCAACTCTAGAAATAGTTTCAGTTGGTCTCAAATTTCTGAATTTTAAAATATTGTTAAAAAGTTTCGCTTTGTAACCCAATTTGCTATTTTTTGTTTCATATTCAGCTATGGATATTGGACACTGCGCTAAGCTGAAAATAGATGAAATGCTGGTAGAAAGAAGATTGATGGGTTTTTTTTGTACAACCTTCCCCTCGATGATCCAACTTCTGTAAGTCTTGAAGGCCAGAATAAAAAAAAAACTGAAAATAATGGTGGAGCATGACAGTAGACGTACAGACGCCAGCACATCAAGCTGCTACAATCTATCGAATTTCTTTAATAGATTTTCAACTTTATCGCTAAAGCATTAGATTCAAGGTTGATTGGGAGAATTTGACAGTTTCGGGTAGCTCGATGTGCTAGCGTTTTTACATAGACGTAGACCAAAGAACTTATTTGACGACCAGATATTCTACTAGGAACCGTCATAAATTCTGGTATTCAGCTGTACCAGATAAGACTAGGAGCTGACCATATCATAGTGTGCAAAATACTAGGGAGATGATGATGATCCTACTAGGAATCTTCATTTCCACAACAAAATGAGAGGAAAAGCAGCATCCCAGGCGATTTGATATTATTAAAATTAAAATTAGATTAAGCTTTTTCGTTTAGGACCCGTTGTTTTTGCCGTAATTATAAAGGGGTTGAATATCTGGTGATTAACATGCTACCTAATTCGATAGCTTATGAAATATTAATGAACGTTTCTCGACGAAACTTGGTTTTGTTACGTTTTTGATTGCAGTTCACTCGCCTTCATAATTGCCTCTGGGATAGGGTTGCGGCGCCATGCCTATAGGGTGTTTCCTAAATGTGAGATGGGAGGTTGCAGCCAAATATGAAATCAGTGAAGAAAGTCGTAGAGGAACACTAATTTTTCAAAATATGTTATTTTAGTCCTGAATTCAATCCATTGCCGTCAATCACAAAGGCATTTTTTTTAAACTTTAATTTGGCTTTGCAATTTGCGAGACTTCTCAGAAACACAGAATTTTTATAACTCCATAGAATAATGAAGATTATTGTATCTAAATGGTGACGCTAGCCCATCAAGCTACCCGAAACTGTCAAATTTTCCCAATCAACCTTGAGCCTAATACTTTAACAATAAAGTTGAATATCTATTAAAGAAATTTGACAGATTGTAATAGCTTGATGTGCTGGCGTGTGTACAAAGGTGAGCTTAACCTAGAACTGGTCAGAGCTTACCTATTCGGCACATTACATTATCGTCCTCATTGGTTTTTTATCACCTAATAAGACCTACAGTGACTCAGTAGTTCCACTAATCAGTATCTTTTGTCACTGAACACCATAACTACTAGAGCTCAGTGAAAATATGATAGGTTCTTTTAAATGTCATATGCAAAGTACATTTTGAAGTAGGAAGCAGGTAGTACCTGATTTGTACAATTTTATTAGGAGCTAAAAGTAGCTGCCGAGAGCTGCGAGCTGTAATTTTTTTTTGGAAAATCCTTTCGATGAGGAATAAGCAATACCTATTTAAACCATTTTTTTAAGCAAACTTTTTAGTAATGCAAAGAAACAG
The DNA here is from genome assembly GCA_905220335.1 of Noctua pronuba. Lineage (NCBI taxonomy): Eukaryota > Metazoa > Arthropoda > Insecta > Lepidoptera > Noctuidae > Noctua > Noctua pronuba. The sequence continues at coordinate 3,787,765 of LR999891.1, read as the reverse complement.
TTGCTGGAAATTTTAAACATGAATATGTTTTTTTTTTCAAAACTGTTCTAACCATGCCGTTAATCAGGAATAGACTTACTAAAGTCCACGTTTTTTGGTACTTACTCGATCAGACCCTTGATCACCCATTCAAAACTGAACAAAGGGCTAACACACCACCCTGTAGGCCCGTGTTATTGTTATTGTGATGAAGGGCACAAGTACTTACAGTCGCGTCGTGACAGTTACCCTCGAATGTGCATTAATATTACAATGGTCGCCACGTAGCGTGAAGGTTGTTCGTAGTTACACCGGTAAAGCCGCCTCGGGAGCCGTTTGCTAACTTTCTTGGACGAGGCAGGTAAGATGAAAGTGTTAAGTATTGTCTCTGACTCGGTGTGGCCACTTGGACAGCACTGATTGTGTTGCAAAATTAAGGATAATTTTATAGTATTTTACCGCTTACAGTATATGGGCGCAGAGTTCTGCTCGATTGAAAATGGAGAAAATGAATTTTCCCAGATTTGAGACCTAGCTAGATCGATTTTTCGCCCCCGTAAGCCTCTATACCTATTGCAACTTTTATTGAAATCGTAAGAGCCGTTTTCGAGAACGTAATTACAAATATGATAGGATCAACCTTATGCCAACGAAAACAAAGGTCACTGTAGGTACCAACGTACTGCAAAAGTTAGGCTACCAGCTTTTCTTAAGACTGCTTCAAACCGGACAGATTGTGACCGACTCTGGACGGCGGACTGACAGATAGTTTAGTAGATAAGTATTTTCTAGAGGTGTCCGTGTCCGGTTCCGCGTCCGCAATTGATCCGTATGGGTTTGACCGATTCCTTTATCCAAACCCTTGTCTTGTGATAAGTAGTGTGGACTTACATACCTGTATGAACTACACATGAATTAGCTTTTTATTAGTCCCACATTTCCACCTTTTTATTTCATAATCCTAAACTGACAAGATGTATGCAAGGAACATGTAAGGACCGGAGCAGGTAGCGTTCTGTGGTTACTGCCTACCCCCATGGGAAAAAGGCGTGAGTTTAAGTATGTATGTATGTAAATTGCGACTTTAGTTAACCTTAAATTCGAACCATCGAGTTCCTCAAATAATCATAAAGTCAATCAATCACTAAGCAGTTCCCACATGAATGATGTAACCAAGATTTTGTAACAATATTTTTATTGAAAAGAGTGTCCATGGAGTTTCTTGCCCATTCTTCTCCATAGAGATCTACGCCTTGGAATGGGCAACTACAGTACATTCACAAGTTATTATGCCTTGTGTCTGTGACTGTAGCTTCGCTTTTTTTGTTTTTTGTGACATTCAAAAGCGCCTGTAATGGTCTAATTTAAATAAATGCTTTGAGTTTGAGTTTGAAAGAACAGCTCCAATTTTCAATATCTAATTATGAACGATTTCACTTCGATAACCACATAAAATTCCCCACCAATAAAATCGAAAGTTAATTCGGCCAAACCAATCAAATTGACTACTGTCAAATACGCGCCAGAAACCGATTTGTAACAGAAGATACATTACATTGAATTATAAAATTAAATTAGTGTAGTTCGAGTGTGCGACCCCAGCAAGTACCGGCCATCTAATCGGCATGCTATGGTCTCTATAAAATCACATTAGGGCCGATGTGCTCGCCTCGGGGCTACTGAGGGCTGGCGGAGCAATAAATTGCTAGAAGAGACGTTAGATCGATGAGTTTCGTTCGTGGCTCTGGCGTGCATGCTGGGGTACCTACGGTTTAAGTTTTTAGAAATGGTGCATTGAGGTGTTGGGCTAGAATTATTTTTTAAAAGGTAATTAGTTTTCCAAGAGGTGGCAAAATGACCTGGAAACCTACTCCGATGGCTGGTACCCTGGAAAGATATGGAGGGCGTCCAGCAGTGGGACATTCATGGCTAAGTTAAGTTTACATGTTTGTAAGTATGGCTGTAGCGGGTAATCTTCGGAACTTCTGATCCAATTCCGAAAATTATTTCACTAATGGGAAGCTACATTATACCCAAGTGTCAAAGTCTATATTCGTAAACATTCCCGTAGGGTAATTTCAGACCTTAATGTCAGTGGATCCGAGGGTAGAAACTAGTATCTAATTTAATCGTACCGTATAAAATATCTTGTTGCCGCTTCCAGTAAATTTACATCCCTCTAATCCATCTTGTGTTCACGTTTTTGCAGATTAAAAATATAATTAATTTTTTATAGCTTGCTCTATTGGCTTGTGCAAATGCTGTTATTTTTAGGTCGCAAATACCTCGGGAGACCAGGGTGAGGATTATAGGGTTTACCCAGTTCCGTGGCATGATTAGTTTACTTTAGATTTTGAATTGACTAATACAGGGTGCAAAAGACATCGGCGAGTTTTTAGGTACCTATTATAAATTCAGTAATGATAATGAGGGCTATCGTTTTTGAGCTCACCAGATGGCACCACAGGAGAATAAGGTCCTGACATGTCATTAATTCTATTTTATACTTTAAAGCAAGTACCAACTTAAAGCAAGTAGTAACTTCATAAAAAATATGTTATTACGATCCTAAGTTGCTACTTAAAATCTTCAAGTCATAATTAATCAGGAAAGGATCAATTTAGACCACAATCGTGAATATTAGTAAAAATACGTGATAAACAAGAATTTGTGTGGTATACTACAACTAAAAAACTATGTTACCCGGGCCATAATAATGAATCGATTGACACCTTATTCATCAAAATAGGAGGGATAGTTTAGGCGCTACGGAGGAACATACGTAAACAAACATACATACATAGACTGCTAAAATCAAAATCCTTCCTGTTGGCTTTGCCGTAGTCGGGTAAAAAGCGCGCAACGCGCGAACACTCTATGATATCTGACATTTCCGAAGACTTTACTTTACACGAACACCTCTAGCGGCGAATTCATGGGGGCTAAAAACTGGTGAGTCTAGAATCTAGACTCACCACTCAGTTTTTGAAAGTCTTCTTCATCTCGAATCGATTACTTACTTAGATTTTGCCCGACTAGCAGGTAACGCCTAGCTAGCTCTAGCTGCTGCCTCATTCAAGTCTTTAAGGATGCAGATAGTTGTGCATGACAGGCACGAGATATAGTGTATGAGCTCCACACTCGCAATGTGTTGGAGTTAAATCTATTATATACGCTATCTAACCAGATTGAATCTGAAGCGCTCAAATTAAGCTCGCAGTCGGTTCAAACACAGTCAGTCGGTAGGTTTATTATAATAATTGTAAAATAGTTGTTCCATACATTTTGACCGTTCAGGTATTGCACTCTTGTATGAAACAGCTCATTTTTTTAAATCTGATTACAAATCTACACTTGTGGTCTACCTACCACCATGTGCTTAGTTCATAGATACAGTATGCGTCAATACTGGGTGTAAACAGACCCTTCACGAAGCCGTCAACCAAGCATTCTGTACATCAAACTAAGTAACTTTACGCAAAAATTATTGCTGGGAAAGGAATTTTTTTTTTGGGGTGAAAAATCACATTTTACGGTAAAACTCAATGTAACGCATACAAAACATTGTGCTGGTAGATGGATTGAACAGTACGGGGGTCGTGAAGGTGTTTAAAGTAAAAATCTTACATTAGAAACACGTATTTAAAAAAAAAAACTTGTGAAAAAGTTGGAACTTTGACCCCCAATATCTCCGAAACTAGAAGGTTCCCAGGTATAGTCTAGAACAAAAAAATGATCGCAATGACGGGAAGAACAAGTACCTTTCGACTTCGTTAAGGGTCTTTTTACACCCTTTATATATTTTTTAATGTTCTTTACCCCGTATTTATTTTTATAGCTTACTAGCTACCGAAGATTTTGTCTTGTCCTTTTCTGGATCTCGACAACAGCGCCACTTACTAACAAGTAACTATCTGTGACTAAACCTTAAAGAAAAGTTTCACCAAAATTGACCGTTTTTGAGGGGAAGAATTATGAACACACGCACACCGGGACTTTATAATATAAAGAAGAAACCTATTTACTCAAGTTTTTACGGTGATAGTATTATTCTTCTTGTTACGGAACACCACTCCAGCGGTGTCGGTAAGATCTTGGGGATTATTGGTATTTTTTTTTTCACCCCAATCTTGTCTTGACCATAAATACGAACACGACAAAAAAAGTCTGCTAAAGCAGTCGAGCCGTTGTCAAGTGGTGATCCGTCATACTTTTATGAAGAATTTCAGATTTTTATTTATAGGAAGTACCTACCACGATACAATGCGTGTCAAATAGGAATAGGACTGACCACGCGCCATATTGTGACATAGGTATCTATAAAATCGACGAAGTTGGGTAGGGTCAGCAAAACAAATATGTTCGATCTTTTTTTTGCCAAAAAAATACAAAAAGGGGTTTAGATCACCCTCAAACTAGGGAAAGCATTCGTACCAATACAGACTGAGCATTTGCCATTACAAAATAAAAATTTCTGAATGTTAATTACCTACTGTATAGACTGTTTGTTTAGTAGACTTGGACTTGTACATAACATAGGCTTACATCATGGCTGTAATCCCCGAAGGGTACCTATAGTACACCCATAATTCGCCAGCTACGTTATGCGTGTTAATTGTGCTAGTGTCTTCATACGTACAAGACGCGCATGATCCAAGCGTCGCGCTCGCGAACAAACCACGACAAACTTTGAACACACCGTGGCACGTGAACTCAGCGATCATTGTGCCTTTAGTCGTTTCAGCCATTGCCTTAATTGCCATGAGCCTCAACCAAAGGGTACCTGAGGAGGCTTTCATTAGGCGGATGGATCAAGGGCTTGATTCAAAAAGCGGTAGGTACTCCTAGAAACTGCTCGTACCTATTGTTAGGAGGTTCCCCTCTCTGGAGCCCTGTCCGTCGGTAGCTTGGACCCTGTTCCTGATACCGGTGGGCTACTTGTACGTATGTACCTATCAATAAAACTCATACGATCATATAACTATAGAAGATCAAAATCGAATAGGTACCAACTGTTTGTTTTTCCTACGACTAAAAACGACAAACCCTACTAATTGCACTTTATTTTCTAAAACAACATGACTACCTACATTACCTACCTAACCACATAAGTAGCAGTAGCAGTAGTTATATTAGTTACTTCGTGATACTTGTAACAATAATATTTCGACAACATAGACGATTCTGTTGAATAAGCTGTACAGCACCTGAAAACAAAGACTTGTAGCGCCATCTCGTGGTAGAACCAAGTATTTAAGGATGGCAGGGCAACATTCTGTGGAATCAGCAAACGTCATGAACTTTGTAGCGCCATCTAGTAAAGTTTTTACGTAGCATTTACGACCCTGTAGACTTTGACACTGCAAAACAATGTCAGTTGTCACTTGGTTATCACAGAACAAAAAAATACTTACTAAATGGGCATTTTCATGATTTTCAGTTTGGAAAGACTTGTTCAGATTGAAGCTTCCTGTCGTAGTGTATTTTGCACATGTAAACCACCTTAAAGAAAGAAATATATATATTATTTGTATCTGGAAACCCTGCAAACAAAACTATTTTTTTTTTATCAGTTTCGTAACTGGTAACTTCACATCACACTTCACATTCACATACAATTTTCAACTTCAACAAAATGCCAATGGCCGCTAGTCCTGTTGTGGTGACAAATTAAATTGTTCCAAATTATTATTTGTTGTTCAGTCGCCGTTGAGAATATATTTTGTTTGCCTAGTTATTCAAGATGTATTTCAAGTTAATTGTGCTTGTTTTTGCTGCGACTTGTGCCGTTTTTGCATCTGTAAGTATAGAAAATAATTTTCACTCGTACATACGTCCTCTATTCTCTTTATTGTTTTGTCTGTTTCTATTTTATCTTGATAATTTCTTGAATCATTATTTTAGCCCCGGGGTTCTGATGTAATAATACTCTAGGTTGTTGTAATATGTATTGATATCTCCTTTCGAGCGTCAAGTCGTTCTTCTGCGCAACTTACAAAGCCTAGACATTCCCCTCCTCCGAATACTTCAATATTAGAATGAATCTCTTTTATCTTTGTTTTTATTGCGTTTTGATAACGCCCGTGTTAAGACTTTCCTTTTATTTATCTGAAGTGGTTAAATCTCTCCACATCAGAGAGAGAAGAGCCAGGGAAGCCCAGGAAATTAAATTCTTAATAAAATTATTTTCTTGTTTTTTTGCAATTTTCTGGTCAGTATGTTCCATTTATCTGACAAAACTAAAACATGAGACTGTTTATTCGAACTGGAAAACTGTATTGTAAATTCAAACAATATAAATACTGCTGGCTTTTTTCATTTAGGTTCCATTGTGTAAAGAGTGGCATAATATGAAGTATATTATGCCACTCTTTACACACCTGGTTTGTTTGTCCCAGTATACCAATGAGCACAGTGATGGGCCAGTGGTAATGTCCTCAATTTACAACTTCCAGGTTACGCTGTCAAAACCTGGCTTTAGCATAATAAGTATAACAATATGTCACGCCTGCAATCCAAAGGGTTAGACAGAGGTATAGCTAATAGTACACCCAAATTTTTCCAGTTTTGTAATAGGGGGTGAGCCTATTGACGTCAACCAGGCACAAATCCGGACTCTGGCTGCTACTGACAAATTTGTGATAAAAACCCAATAACACTTTAACCTGGGAATAGAATGTAATAATGAGCAAGACCAATTATACTGTTATTTAGCTTCATCTGGTTAGGCTGGAAACTAACCCTAACAGAGTTGGAAAATGGCTATAATCAGATGTGGTGATGCCTTTTACTATCAACCAGGTGTAATCTTATTAACAATATCATAATGACTGTATTACAGGGACAAAAAACCTCCTATGAAGATAACCGATGCAAATGCGTCTGCCCGAGCCCAGCTGCTGTGCTGAACAACACCGCAGCTGCTGACAGAAGCCCCTTCATGAAGTCTGCCAATGTACCGCCAAATAAATGGTAAGAATTAGTATTGTATAGACTGATTTTTCAATCGTCAGATGACTTTGTTCGAGAAATCTACACTTAATGGGCAACTTCAGTACTTTCACAGTTATTATGCCTTATGACTGGGACTGTAGCTTCATTTTATTGTTGTCTTTGTTTCGACAATTCAAAAGTGCCTGTAACTGGCAGCCTTGAAATAAATGCTTTGATTTTGAATAATCATGACAAAATCTCTCTGATATCATTTTTATTTATTGGATTAGTGGAATATTGAGGATCTCGTGGCTAAATGATAACAGCGGCATGGTCTGATCTTCAAGGTTGATCCGCTTGGCTAGGTAGGTCCGTGGATGAATGACCATCCATTACATACTGAGTTTCTTCCGTACCTCGGAAAGCATGTTAAGCAGTTGATCCCAACTGTCATTTTCAGATCTTTGTCAGACGGTAAAGGTGGCCCGAAAATCTGACAACTAGTCTTACGAAGGGTTATTGTATTACCCAGTATTAACTGGGTTGTGAAGGTCCGATCTTCTACAACCCAGCTGCATTCGGTCAGACTGGAAACCGACCCCAACATAGTTATGAATAGTCTAGGCAAATGATGAATTAGTGAAATATCTGACGATAAAAAAATCTGGCTTCAGGTTATTAATAAAGCTTTTTATTATTATTGTTGTTTATATTGTAGATTTCTAGCCAAAATATTTATTTTTACTTATTAATGTTTGTGATAATAATGAGCTGTCTATGAAATGACAATGCCACAAGGCAAAGCTCTCTGGTGCGTTTAGATTAGATTCACTTCAATAGTTTAATGAACGAGAAGATCTCTCAATCTGCAATGTACGGCCTAAGCCATTGTAGTTTCTATTCCATTGTAGTATTTATTCAATTTGTCTGAATGTAGATGCAATTTGCCATTGTGTTCTTATTTATTGCATTCTGTAGCTCTGTTATACATTTGAGTTGCATGTAAGATATTGCATTGCTGGTAACAACATAAATCCGAAGACTTCTATCTGTTTTACTAATACTTGGTGCAGCACATATTGCTAAGCGTGTTGTGCCTTAAATAGCATATAAATTAAGTCTGTGAGTGACGTAAAAACCGATAAAGTTACAGTAACATCCTTGGGTAAAACAACGGACTGTAGCTTTTCCTTGGTGTAGTTTCACACTGCAACACTAACTGAAAAACAGTTATCCAAGTTGACCATTTGTGACAAGATTCATGACTAGTAAAAGGCTTTATTGACCATTAGACACGCTGATTCGACTCAATAGTGGCAACTCCTTTGGCTAGGCGAAACAAGTCATTTTTTTAATATCGTGTGCTGTATTTGAAGTTCCATCATCTACCAAGTCGCACTGGGCCCGCGTGGTGGATTATAACCCATTCCCTCTCATAGAGAGGAGGCCTGTGACCAACTGTGGGCAACATTATACGCTGATTATGCTATGCTATTTTCGAAGAAGAAGTCACTTGTGACTTCCACCAACGCGCACTAAGCCTGCGTGGTGGATGAAGGTACACTCCCTCTCACAAAGAGGAGGCCAGCAATAGGAATGTTACAGACTGATTCTGCTGATGCCAATATGTTAGAGATTTCTGGTCTATGATGATGTGTAGCAGCTGAGTGAACCGAGGATCGAGTTAAATGGCTTATTATGTAATTGGAGAGGCCTATGCCCAGCTGTGGAATACTATTTAAAACTAATGGCGGCCGATCAATACAACTAGATGCATTTGATCACTGCTAATCCAAAATAACGTAAATTTTCTAGCTAGTGGCTATTTAGTAGTTTCGAATTGAATGTAGCAAGGCGAATGTCGACGGCTTAGCGTGCAGCAGACGGAATTAGTCTCGGATGTAATTTTATTTGCTCGATTTCTGTATTTGTTTTATTTTTTTCGTGTTTTATGCTTTGCTGTGCAATGGGCTTGACAACATTTTTATTTTATTTTAGCCGTTTGGGTAAGGCTTACATCCAGCTGTATTATAGCTGTAATGGATACCTTTTCGGGCTTTAAATGGGACTTGTACTGTTAGGAAAAAAAAGTTGTGTGTTGTATGTAATCAGTAATCACCCTCAACCACATTATTATTCTAAAACCAATGTTTAGTTATGCCAAACGTTTTCTCTAATTTACATTCAAATGTAATAACATAACTACTATTATTGCATGAAGATGCATATAATTTCTTCGCAATATGAAATGAGCCTTTACCAGTCGAGAGCTGCGCGCTCTATTGAATTGATACATAAAGGAAACACAAAGCTTCTATTCATGGAATGACCAACCCGCACTGGTCAACAATTACGGCCAACGTCCTCTCACATAGACGAGGCTTCTGTGCAGCAGAGGGAACGATATTACACTGGCTATAATCTCTGAAATCGGTTGCCATTATATTAAGATCACATGCTGCTCATTCATGTAACTTATAGCAGTGTGTTGAAAATAATCAATAAAAATATGAAGTACAAAGGACCATTATTTTCCTGCGTTTATAACAAATTTATGGTCGGGCGTCTGGCGTAAAACCTATCAATACATTATTACAAAGGCCATTGTATAATGATTATAATAAGTTATTTGCGACCGTTTTAGATTCTCTGCTACTGTCCTTGCTTTGTCATTTTATTTTAGAAATAATTTTGCTGTGCAATGACCTTTATTATCGTTGTTTTAAGATTCATGTCAGAGGTCAAATAACTGAAAATACTGAAAGGCCCGCTTGCACCATAAAGCACTAAACTAAACCATTTTAAGCTAAACTTTTTAAAGTATATTTTTATCGCTCTAAATTCAAACGATTGACAGAGCTAGAACGATGTTTTAAACACGTTTACCGCCAAAAATATTTGCCAGTAAAGTTTCTACTTGCATGTGTTTTAAGTTTTTATTAATATTTTTGCTTTGCAATGTAAATACATCTGTATTTATATACCGACTTTTTTTCTTTTTTTATCTGTTTTTATTGCTTGCGCTGTTAAAATACAAATTCATGTGAAATCCATTTGTTCTTGCCAGCAACTGTGAGTCAGTGATACTACCGCTGGTGGCTGAGCAGATCAAGGGCCGGGAGCAGGAGTTCTGTCCCCGATGCGAATGCAAGTACGAGAACAGGAACACTACCATTATCAAGGTACGTTGGTATCTTGCACTCAATTGAACGGAACTGTTGGCAATTTGTTGTTATGTAAGTGCGTTCTCACTGGCGTATCTTTCGCGAAAAATATGTTAAAACAAAAGAAAACTGGTGGCCCAGCAGCAATGGCCTCAACTTATGGTCGGTTGGTCTTAGGTTTCGAACCCAGGCATTCGCTTAACTTTGTGTAATGTAATTTCATCACCACAGCTCTCATAACAGCGTATAATAGCATTGTGAGGACCAACCCGCACGGGTGTGTAGACTATAGCCTATTTCCTTTCACAATGAGGTGCCCTGTGTCCCATCAGTGGAAGCATAATAGGCTGATTATGCTATGTTGAAATCTCTCTATCCTTGAAGTATTTTATCTATCAGACTCCTTTTTTTTTTCAATGTTTCGGGAACGCACAGTAAGAAACAACAAATCTCTAATCTTCCTGTTGTGAGTTGTGAGTCGTTTGAAAACAGAAATAGACTTCTTTTTTTTACACAATATGGACGTTGTAAATAGCCCTAAAATCTTGAGGCGCTCTCTCTCCGGAACATTCGTTGTAATACAACAGTACCAGATTCGATTTTGAGTATTACGTTAAAAATAGACGCTTCCTCATCGTGAGTAAAGGAACAATCAACGACAATAGTATGATATAGGTTGCGCAGTGTAATGTTTCCTCATAGTTATATTAAGTTATGCATAAAATTGACTAAACTGCTTGAAAATCAAATAAAACCACATAACGTACCGAAAATGGACCAAAAACATAACTAAGTTACACTTCAAAGAAAGAAGATACGTCGAGGCATAAACATGCTGATTTATGTTTAGGTAATTTTTTTAAATGGCCAATTCCAGGTGGTGGTGATCATCGTGATCTGGGTCATCATGCTGCTGGTGGTGTACATGGGCTTCCTCATCTGCCTGGACCCGCTCATCAACAAGCGAGCTAAGGCCTCGTACCAGGAGCACACTAATGAAGATGTAAGTATACCGACACTTTTTATTTAGAGACAGGGACCGGGTCAATATTACACAAATAAAAATCAGAGAACCTCCAGTTTTTTGGATGTTAACAATTGTCATATTGACTTCGTTCGCGTACAACTAAGCCGTGTCATAATAACGATTCGACTGATAGATCTTTCATCAAATTCGGCTTGTCGTTTAGGCGTCACGGTGAAACCTAAAAGTGTTACACACACATACAGACAAGCGATACCCTTTTTTATTGCTCCGAAATCGGGTATACCGCACACAGCGCATCAGCTACATCCTGTTCCTGTGATCCTAGATCAGGTTAGACTGGAAGCCGACCCCAACATAGTTGGCAAAAGGCTAGGCAGATGATGAGTCGGTATCTGGAAATCAAGCTGTAGACTCTGTTACTAATGTTGGATATTAAACAGCGTCGAAATGACATCAACACACAAACGGTTACCACGTATACAGAACGAGCTGAGGACTTCAGAATGATGTACTGAATGTGTGATAATCGGTTAGCAAAACTTGGTCTTACAAGTAAGACCTAAGATCATATTTTCCTGACTCTTTTAGTACACTTTCAAAAGTTGGTAAGTGTGGCATTGGGCGCACGTTGTAAGAGCGTTTATTTTATTTATCAGAGAATAAAACAGATGCAAACAGAAATATACAGAACATCCAAAAAATCCTTAAAAGCTAAAAATCACAAACATATAACCCACACCAATATCCACCTTTGTGAGTTTTTTTCCAAACTCCATCCTTACAAAAAAATATGTGGAAATAAGTAATTTTTATTATTGGATTTTGTTTCTTCAACTTACAACAACGGATTTTAGGGCAGGTAATGTAATGTATCCTTGATCTTGTCGAAACTACACTTGTACCACTAACTGGTGTTAACTCAATAGTTTGATATCATTTTGTACTTTGGTTTACTCAAATACTTCTGATTCAACATAAACTCATACGCAACATTCAGGGGTTAATTTTGCACTGGTGTAGAAAATGTGTAAAAATAAGTATTTTTATGTAAAATTTCGTAATTTCTTATTTTTTAGGATCTTTTTGTTTATTTTTCAGGAAAATTTATTTAATAATTTGATAGCTTCGGCGTTTACTCTTGCATAAGATCATTTACACGTCTCAAGGTCTCTTAGATTCAAAGATATTAGCATTTTATTGAACAGAGCCTAGATCAACTGGTTAAAAAAACAAGATGGCTGCCATTCGCGATGGTTAGGAGTATTTATAAACGTGCATTTGTCGTTAGAAATGAGTACATAAAATGCCATTAAAATATTGATAACCGGTAGCCAAACACACTATATATCTAAATAAGATTTTTATTATAAGTTTATACATTCTTTTACTTCAAATCATCTTTATACATGCCTTTATAAGAGGCCTCTTCTTAATCAAGACACTTAAAACTTTAATAATGCTTTATTCTTATATCTGATTGTGTATTAATTAGATTATTCACCTAAGTGATAAAGCACTTATGTAAAGGGCGCTATATTGAATCCCGATCGCAACTTAGGATTATAGGGCTCATGTGAATTCAACGACGGGGTGTGACCTGGGTCTGGTCTTCTCGCCCATGACAAAGACACCTGTATGCCCAAGGAGAACACTATTCCTTTCACACTAACTGCATCTTAATAATAATCAAAAGATTTTTATTTTTTTTCTAAGGAATATGTTAAAATGTAATTGAATTTGTAAAAATATTAAAAAATATATTTCATGCGAATTTGTTATTAAAAGTCAATAGTGTGATTCATATTTATTTAAGGTTTTAATGAAATTTAGTTCTATAACAATGGCTGGCTAGCCAGTCATTATAGAACTGAATTTGAAGTCTGACAACCAGTCTTACCAAGAGGTATCGTATTACCCAGTCCTTACTGGGTTGTGGAGGTCAGATAGGCAGTCGCTCCATGTCAAATACTGGTATTCAGCTGCATCCGGTTAAACTGGAAACCGACATCAACATAGTTGGGAGAAAGCTAGGCTGTTGATGAATAATGACTGGCTTAAGCCTTATTTAGTTTAACTGGTTAAGATGGTAATAGGTCTTTATATATGAAATTTAATTTTTTCTTAAATTTTGTTCTCTTTGTAACTTTGACGTTTAGTTTTATACGTCAAATATATAGTATATTTTTTCCTTATTCAATTTTTATTGGAATAACTAGCTGTTCCCGGCATGCGTTGCAATGCACCTTTTTCCTATCCTACCTACCTATCCTACCTACCCTACCTACCTAATTACCTACCCTACCTACCCTACCTACCCTACCTTGGTTGGCTGTTTTAAGGGTTTTTCCGGCAATTATTCGAATTTTTCTCGCCGTAAAAACCATCCTTGAACTCCAACGAACATTTAAAAAAAAAAATTGGCCAAATTGGTCCAGGCGTTGTTGAGTTATGCGCTTACCAACACATTTTGCGATTCATTTTTATATTATAGATTGTTAAATTACGTATCTTTTAGAGTTTAAAACCGTACTAGTAGTTGCATATTACCTCATAGGGTAGTGTGTCAAAACACCTGTTTCAATGTGCCGTCGGTTTCACTACTTCAAGTAGGTATATTATTGTCATAGACTGTGTTTTGAGAATTAGATACGCAGCGCAGCGGTTTTCACTCTAACTATTGCAATTGCATCATACATAATCGGTTCAGACGTTTCCGAAAAAAAAAGTTAGTAAGTAAATATCACTTTTCACCAAATCGTCCATAAAAATCGGCAAGCTAACTTGGGCTTGATCTAGAGAGTCGAAAAATTACATACTATTTGTTCCGACGTTAATACAATTATTTGGTCGAGATGACCTGACGCTACAGCAAAGCTCACTACGAAACTTTGTCACAGTTACAGTTATAGTCTTGTTTGGTATCCATGTTCAGATAGCTTTATTAATTAAGGACAAAGCCCCTGGATAGCCCGCGAAATTAAAATTTTAACTACAATTTATCACTAAGCGAAAAGTAAAAATACGTAGTTAGTGTCCATATGTTTTAAATGTAAATGAGGCCGTTTCCTATCTTAGGCCTCGTTTATGGAGTCGCGGAGCTTATTGCGGCGCGTGAAGCGGACCGTTGACCGGATCGCGGCGCGGACGATCCGTCTGTGCCGCGTTCGACGCGGAGCGGGCGTGGTCTCCTGTGTACTCCGCTACGGAGCGCGCAGCCGGAACCACAGCTGAGTCTGCCTGGTAATAAATATATGAGCGTCGCTTTGTAAAACGTCACAAGAGTATATACTGCTTAACAATAAAAAACGAACATTTAAGATAAGATAACTCTTATTTAAAATGCGAATGGTAATGAAAAAAGTGAACCGATATGCGCAATAGCAAATTAACTACTCAGCCGTGTGCTCCGCTGTATTAATTATCCTGGCATATACGCAAAAGCATCGCTCGTACAGAACGCGTCTCTATAAAGGCCTGAGCAGACCAATTACGTGCCCGTTGCGTGTCAAAATCAAAAGTCATTTATTCAAATTAGGCTGATAATCAGCACTTTTTGAACGTAAAATTTTATAAGAGACAGACCTCCAAAACGCCCGTCCTTCGTCCTAGTGTTTAGCTGGGAAGAAAAGGTGACTGAACAAACTCCCCAGCGACACATCTATCTATGTTATATTTACATTAAATTATTGTCTCAAGTCAGATACCAAAAAAAAAAAAGTTGAAATTTTTGAAACTTTATGTAAGAACTGGCGCCTACGTAGTGTGCGCATGACGATCGATGGAGCCCCTGTCTTTAACGCGTATATACATTGTCATGCAGACTTATCCGCTTTACGCCCGCATTATTCTCCGCGACATATAAAATCCCTTATAGTGTCAACATCAACATAGAGATGCTTTCCCGACGAAATACTGATGTAATTTTTACCTTTTTCTCGCCTTATTTGAAATCTTTTGTTCGCCAGACAACATGTTCTTATGTCATTGTTTCGCCAGTCCAACGCACAGTAACTACAGAATCTGTTTAGGCTGTCAAGATGATCTGAACATTACGCCTTACAGTAACATATGAAGTAAATATAAAGTTGAACCATGGATCTTTTGACGCGTGGCTATAATCGGAACTAACGCCGCCATCTTTTTTCTTTCACGTGTTGAATGTCATTTAAGCGCTAAAAGATCCATGCACCACTGATTCGGTTTTTTTTTAGAATACCAGTGTCTCAACAAGAACCCGTTTGTTTTACAGGACGAGAGCACCCTAGGTGGGCCATCACAGCAAATGGGAGCGCGTGGCAACGTTCTGAACAGAGTGACACACCAGCAGGACAAGTGGAAGCGCCAAGTGCGGGAGCAGCGTCGCAACATATACGATAGACATACTATGCTTAACTAGGACTCGCTTCATACCTCATCCGTGGCGTAGCTAGAGCTAAGGTAAAGGGCTACCGGGGCCCGGGTTTTTGAGTATGTAGTTTATGTAATGTAGCAGTGGCGATGGTTTCATACAACTCGATTCCTACCGGCTTGCCTTTGGAAACTGGCACAATCAGTATTCCATAGACAATTAATACAATCACATTAAAGATATGTACACCGGTTAACTTCTTAAAAAAAATTACCCTTCGCTACTGCATTCCCAAAATGGGTGATAAGTTTTTCTTGTCTCGGCAGAAGACTTGTGTAAAGACATTTATAATACCTTTACGACCCATTCTATTCGACTCATTTGATTTCGGTTTGTATATGAATGTATTAATAAGATTGGGTTGTATCATACCAAGTTCTTCCAACACAACCAATATTTAAAGTGATAGTGTTCTGCCAAAGTGTACCAACCCTCATCCAAATTTCTCCTATTTTTCGAACTAATTGTAATGATTAATTCTAAATCTGTTGTAAGCAAACGATATGGATGTATATAAGACTGATTTTACTGTATAGTAATGTATAC
Source organism: Noctua pronuba (assembly GCA_905220335.1). Lineage (NCBI taxonomy): Eukaryota > Metazoa > Arthropoda > Insecta > Lepidoptera > Noctuidae > Noctua > Noctua pronuba. The sequence goes on along the minus strand of LR999891.1, from coordinate 3,771,747 downwards.
CACATTTATAATTTAGGATAAGTTTGACGTATTTAACTAAATTAATAAGAAATTGTGGGTTGGCTCATAATGGCAGGACTTCTCCCAAGAATGGCAAACCAGCAAACAATAAAATGTAATAAAACTTACTCACAAACTAGTACCTTCAAATGTAACTGCAAACAAAAAACTGTTATCATGACATCATGTAAACCCTGCAGGGCTAGGCAGGGGTGTATCTATAGATCTTCCACATTTCGCCAGTTATGATGAAGCTACCTTACACTCATAGAACGTGAGCTAATTAGTAATCTGTCGTAAAAGAATATTGCTTGATTGGATTTAATTTACATAATTAATTGTGCCATAGTGGTTGTTGTAAAGAAAATGTTGTAGAAAAGCAAATACGCCAGTCGCATACTTCTGAATAAATAATAAAACTTGGGCCCTTTACCGCTACGTCGTGATTCGATAGAGGTAGAGAAAAAGTATTTATCATTATTTGAGGCTTCGAGGACAGAAAAATAGATAATAATTAGCTAAATCATATAAAAAACAAGACATTAATAAACAAAGTTACGCTTAATAAATACGCCTTATATTATACAAAATCAGAAAAACAAAAACAAAAAAAAAATCATGTTTCTATTTTTAACGTCTCGTAGACATTTTGAAATCGTATACCATATTCTAATAAATATAATAGAACTTTTATAAAATCTTACAACCAAGACTTTAGAACTCACTGGTAATTATTCAGTAGTGCTATTAATATATTTACATATAAAAAGCCATGTTACTCGATAGATATAAGAATATAGCGATAGATATTTGTACCTTTCACCAATTTCAAAGCACTATTGAGACTTTAAACTGTTATATTCTTATTGATATGGTTCCGTATGGTCTGATCCAAAAGTAATTCATAGAACTGTAAACAAATGCATCAGAAGACGTATATTTGGTCAATTTGTGGGGCCACTTTCAAATTGAGTGCTTTGCTTACCATACTTGAAGACTCAAACCTGATGTTCTATGCGTCACTATTATGACAAAATGATGCCTAAATTTTTCCCGAAATTTGCTATTTTAACGTTATTTGCAACAAATTATTGAGATATTATTGTTAATAATTCCCTTCAAAATTTATGCATTCCCCTTAATTTAAAAATACATTTACTTTCGATAAATTACACACATTTGGAATCCTATCCTGTCCTACTAATATTATAAATGCCAAAGTTTGTGACGATGGATGGATGTTTGTTTGTTAATCTTTCATGCAATAAGCACTCAACCAATTTGGATGAAATTTTGCACACAATAAGTTTATAACCTGGATTAACACAAAGGACTTTTTATCCCGTTAGTAGTATGATCTCGTGGGACAATTATCCACGCAGGAGAAGCCGCAGGTTTAAGCTAGTCATCATCATTCTCCTACCATAATCTAATAGAATCAAACCATCTCAAATTTATGAAATAGTCAAATTGAATTAAATCTAACCACATAATACCAAATTGAAACCAGATAATGATGCGTAAAATTCATCCTGAACAGCATTGGTTTACACTTTCATCAAATACTTTTAAATCAGACCAATCATGTCTGGCTTGCCAGAAAGACTTAAAACTTCCATCTTTATCTAAAAACTAGTTCTTCTAAATAGCTTATTCGGCCCGTGGTGCAGTTTCTGTTACACCAACTTAAGTAATTTAGATTATTGCTATCTTTTTGTCTCTCAGAAAAAAGAAAGCGGAGAATGTCTTGTCCAAAAACACGCTGCATTTCAAAATGTGAACAAGTTTGACAGTTCTAGAATGTCGAGAACATCGCTGTCCTTTTCTCACTATTTCTGTTAGATAAAGATAGCAATATTCTTATTGTGGCTAGTGTACTAGTAAGTGCGTATAGTATGCTTTTCTGTATCATTCCATCAAGAAATCAAAAAGCCTTTAATCCTGAAGCCACGTTGACACGATCAGAGTATGTTCGGACGCAACTCGTATTGTGGCAACCCATAATCCAAGCGCAATCGGATATGTTGGTATGGGTTGCCACAATACGAGTTAGGTATCCGAGTCCACTCGGTCCGAGCATACTCTGATCGTGTCAACGCGGCTTGAACCATTCAGTATGTTGTTTACATTATAGTGGAACTCAAAGAATGTCTCTCAGTTCAGTGTGCTTCCTAGCATACGCTTCGTCTAACGTTTTGCACTGCTTCCTATCTCTAGCAACTCTTGAGCAGTTGGGACTGGCTGCGAGTTGTAGCTCACCCTCCCATCACCTCTCTTGCCTTTCCCTTTTTCGTGTACATCATCATAATTTCATACTTACTATTAACTCTTCGATCTAAAACATAATTCTTCGTATTGGTACACATCTGTAGTTAAGATATAGACATAAGGTTTACCAGCATTTAGCTTAATTAAACGAGCTTTGGTTAAGTTACGTGCGGTAATAAATACTAACAAATGAAAGACAAGATTTCTACTTAGTGAAAGTTATATCGTACTAATTAATTATATTAAAAGTGTATTAAAAATGTATGAATGTAAGATCTTTGGACTGCCAATGTTAGACTGCCTCGACCTGAAATTAATGTTATAAGTAGGGAAGCAATATCTTAAAAAGACTACCGCAGAATTGTAACCAACTAGTTGAAAATCTTAGTGTATTTATTTTTACTTGTCTATTTTGATCAGCAAATGTTGCATACCACAGACAAGTTTCTATTGTAGGAAAGTTGTCAATTGAATGAAATTTCTTAAGTCATCACATTTGCCGCACGAATGCTCACTGCTGAACAAAGGCCTATCTGTTCTGACTAGAATACAATGACGACCAATCATTCTACAAGTAATCTGTCTTTGGGGAGCCTATGATCGCTCTCTCAAGTCGAAGGCATATCTCCATGGACCTTCGTGACTTGGATCTCTTAGGGACTTCCTGTGTCACTTTCTTCTATGATCAAAATAAAACAAGTCAAGTAGAATACACGGAGATACTACTAGATATCGACTGGGTATAAATCTGGCAACACTCGCTAAATGTTATGTACAATTTCGCCAAGTTAAAAATTTAACGCAATACTAAGCAGGATATAGCAATAGTTATAGCAAGCACCTCGCAAGTCATCATTATAATGATTATTTTTCGATGATATAACTCAATCGGAATATGTATTTAAATGGTAATTTTTTGATATATTTAGCAATTTATTGTGCACCGAAATATAAACCTTAATTGTGTTTATGAGTGTACCTACAGAGTGATTGATAATTGGGTACATACAACTGTACTACCTAGTTTTATTAAAATATTACCTAGTCAGGAATAACCGTTGTTTTCTGGTGATCCACTTGCTAAAAGTGGGCACTGTGGCATCATTTTAGAAAGCTCATGATACAAGGAAGTCGTTCCTGTAATTTGCACGACAAATATCATACATTTATTAACAAGGGAAATTTCAAGAAAATTTCTGCACCTGACCTTTATGGCCCTTAATTTCTAAAGGCAGTTTTTTGACAAATTGGTTTTCAAAGGATTCATTCGTTCATGAGCTATCAGAAAAGTATCAGTTCAATATCTTGAACAGCGTAGATTTCTCACAATCAGCAGTTTATTGTGGAGAGGTGGAAAATTACCAAAAAAACTTTAAAAGTTCGGTTTCTCCAAAACAACCCAGTTTGAACCCGTTATCGGGCCAAAATTGTTGTAAATTAGTAGTAGTAGTATCACCCATTTCAAGGAATGCACCCAATTACCAAACACTCTGTACACAGCGGAAACGATAGTCGTTGGAAAGTGGATGAATGGCAGTTTTGAAAGTTCGTATGTGTGAAGACCATCATCCGCGACGAAGGTATTGTTTAGAATAATTCAGACATTCGGTAATTCACCTCAAAATAAAATATTAATATAGTCTTTGGGCACGTTTAGATTTTTAAATAATAATAACTCGCAATACATAAAACAATGACAGTAGGTTACGCAATTTATTATTAAATACAGTCGATCTGTCCTCGAAGCTAAATATAAGTAGACATATTTAGAATTAGTGACACCTCTAGAGTGATACTTGTGTGTCGTCGTTCACCTTTTCAATGTATAATACGCTCTGGTATGTCTGAACTAAGTCGCTAACACATTTCAAGCGGCTGCAGGACTTCCTATAGTCGAGGGCTGTCGACAGTCTAATGAATTCGTGAGCTGCTAAGGTAAATTCGACACACCGGGCCTTTCTCAGAAATCGGAACTTCTTAGGTAAAGTCTGAACCGACTCAATACAGCCACTCTAAGACGAATAAGAAGGTCCTTATCTGTATAATCAATATATATAGCTAGTTAGACACAATCGGTATTCATTGATAAAGTAATACTCTAATTACATAATTATGGCAAAATTTTAACACCCCATGTATTCAAGAATTTTATTACGTAAATTTTTAGAATTGCACTGTTTATTAATATAGATTTTTAGAATTGCACTGTTAATTCATAAAGATTTTTAAATCAACTGAAATTATAGGCAGCTTTTTGCAGTTATACAAAAACAAATATTGTAATTAAGTCAAAGTTCTAGTAATGTTTTCATGATATACGGTGAAAACAAGAGATGCACCGTTTACTCCACATCGCATATATTAGAATAACAATACAAATGATTGCTAAAAAGGGCTCTTTCTATATTATACAAGCTCTTGCACCTAGGATTAATTAGTATTTACTGATGTAAAGTTTAAAATATTATGATAAAGTTGAATTAATATATATTTTTGACAATGATTGGAAGTAAAAGCATTAAAGACTACGAAACAAGTAAGAACTTTTGGAAAAGACAAATGTAAAAAAGGTATATGGGTATAGCAAAAGACAAATTTTCGTATTCTTTATTTGCACGCTTTAGTATAGCGATATTAGATAGAAAATGTTCACCTAAAATGTATTGAAATTAAATTAGTAGGTCTGCAAATCAAATAAGTAGGCTGTAAGTATCTAATTGATGTTTAAAATTACTTGTTTCTTTCTGAGTTCTTTAATTCCTTTAAACAGCAAATTCTGCATAAACTGTCCTAATAATTTTGCTACAAAAAGGTGTTATTCTTGGCTAATTATTAAGACATTATAAACCCTTATAACATCTAATTGAAAACCTGTTGTATTTATGATCATTTATTCATTATCTGTATTAAAATCTCGTCTCTTCTCTGATTCTATACAACAAATAATTATATAAAATAATAAGTAAAGGTATAACTAAATATTGTAAGTTTGAGTCGAAAAATCAATACGCGCGATGGTATTGTAATCCACATGAAGGAAGAGATTGTTTGTGAAATGTAGTTTAAGACATACAGTAGCCTTCAAAAGTTTGTTAAAATGGATCACTTCAGATGTTTCGTCTCATTATCGTCTAAAATCCCGGTTTCGATAGTTTGAGCTGCACACTATGGCGTTGTTATTGACTAATCCAACTATCTTTGGTAAGGGATTTCCTGAAATCTTATTTGTTTAATTAACAACCTGTGTTTGATTGAGAAATACACGAATTTCAAAAAAAGTTGAAATTTCTGCAGACTTACTTACTATATTTGATGACACTTACAAAAAGCGGGGTCTTCATTTTTTTAACTAACTATTTGACAACTAATTTACAAGTTTATATGTGTCTCCAGAAAAACCTAAGTTATACTTAGTTTTTGCAGTCTGTGAAACAATAAAATACCTGCAAACCCCTTATAATTGCCAGTTAATTCTTCAATAAAATCCTTATTAATTATAGAATACAGTTCAAACTTGAAAAACTAGAAATTTTAATGATAATGTGACTTTACATTAGAAATTAAACAAATTCAACAATTTTTTGAGGCAACTGTATTTGTGTACATAATTTTAAGCATATTTATAATTATAATTCAATATATAATGTTAATATATCATATCGTTAGTGCTGGAAGATGTTAAGATAGTCTTAAATAGTTTAATCGACATCATCATTAAAACTTGCACTCAATTTTAATACTAACTACATACCACTTCATATATTTACTATGTGGTAGATATTTAAGTCATACATATAAATGTTAGTCTTTGACTATATACAGGGTGGAGAGTAAAAGCCGGACCTCGTGGGGAACCTTAAATACTAATCATTGTCTAAGGGAACACTTGGTTAGTATTGTTTCCAAAACTTAGTACTTTCAAACGTTTTTGAAAGTTCTCATGCCTGAATTCGGTATCGAAACAAAACATAAGAAATAATTACATCATGTATTATAATGACGATTAGAAAGACCCCACAGCCTTAACCACTTAACATAGAAACTTGCATTTTGAACAGTAGTTTTAGTTTATCACGGAGGGGTGTACTATGAAGGAATTTTGCGAAAATTAACCTTTAAGGTGATGAAAAGGGGTGGAAAAATTTAAGGGGATGAAAAATCTGGTTCATAAACTTGAAACTAGGCAGAGGATTTTACTGCTAACTTCGATTAACTCGAAAATGTATAAATGACCAATTTTTCAGAAACATTCCCTATTAAGAAAAAATCTAATGTTTCGGGACGAAAAATTGGTTGCATCAACTTTAAAGTAATTTCCTTGGGTCCTCGCTTCGACCTCCAACCTGTATATATTTCTGTACAGATTGAGTTTTTAACAAGGGGGATCTCTGCCATTGTTGGTTGGTTTAGAAGTTAGGGTACCAAAGGTTGGAAACCATTTCGGAGCCGTCAAAGTATCAACTCTTTCTATTGCTACATGATCCTTGTCCAAAAACTCTTTCTATGTAAATAATATCATATTGTTAGCTCTTAAAAATATTGTGCATCTATACCATATGTGTTTAATAATATTCATGCGAATTCACTATGTATGTCACATCATAAAAACAAACATAAAATGTTAATTGTATTCTTGTAATCATCATATTTCGATTTTACGATAAATACTGTATTTTCACTTTGTATTTTCTACAATTGTGTATTAAAGATGTATTTTAATCCAATATTATATAGTTACAAATCTAGCGAGTTCTGTAATTGAACATGGATATATCAACGATAAGGCTTACTTGTAACACATAACAAGTACCTTTAAAAAACTAAATGTATTTAAAACATAATTCTGTCTCTTTCTATTATTTGAATTTGAATTTCAAATTTATAAAAAACATAATTCTGTCTCTGTTACTGTCCAACGATTGCAAGAAAGAGATTAGTTTAGCTAAAGGCGCGATTCCATTAGGCAAGTCTTGCATGCAATTTGCAACTTGCATACAAGTAACTAGCTTAATGGAATCGCACGTTTAATGTATTTAGTGCTGAGTGGTACAAGTGAGCCTAAATAGTGGTGGCGTACCATGACCTCTAAAGACAATATTGTTTTAATCTTACATCGGTGTGGGAAAGGGACGGTAGGCATCGTGTATAGCTCCCATCTCTTTCACACACTGAAGTGACATTAAGGGGGAAGCGCCAGGGTAGCCCGAGAAATTCATTCTTTATTACGTTTGCAGTTTGCAGGCTTCGTTATGATTCGCGACCATTAAAATATCAATACAACCCTCTGAAGTGCATTTAATACCTTTGAATGACTATTTCATGAAAAAGTGTTTTTTTTTAAATATTGCTTTACGGAGTTATGATTAAAAGCCATAATTGTGAAGGTCGTAAATCATTTTTTAATCAACATTCAACTGACCTAAAAATATAAGAAAATTTGAATTTCGAAGGCTACCTTAACGCACCAACCTTAAAGTAATACTTCTATAAAAGGTGGTGGAACGGGACCGGATATACATATACGTGTTATAAAATGACGATTTGTACCGCTAAATGTAAATCGGTTTATAAGTGTATAGTTTTATAGCGTTTAGCTTAATTTGATCAGCATCACCGACAGGCCTTAGATGTAGAACTTATATATTCAGCCTTTACTAATAATTTATACATAATATATTGGATTTAAACCAATTTGACGGATCATGACGCTCTTGTTATTTACAGCTCAATACAGACCAGGTGGCTTAGCATGAGCTCTTATAGCAGTTATGTGGATAATACCGATATGTAACTTGACGCCCTGTATAGCCCCATCACTTTACCATACTCAAGTTGCATTCAAGTAATACTGCTATAAGAGGTGGTGATACGGGCCCTGACGCTCAACAACGAATAATTTTAATATAATCAAACGTTTGATGTATCCGATATAGCTGTCTTTATTATATTCAGAACAAGTTGTTATAAGAAGTATATTGTGATTGGTACCAGAGCTCCAAAATGTAGATCAGATGTTTAATTTTACTAAAATCTATACAACGACACTCGCTGAGACTAATTTTATACCCATTTTATTAGCATTTAGACAAATGTTTGCCAGAAATAACATAGTCAGTTTTCCGTCAAAGTGGTCTAAATTCGTGTAAAAGTTGAGTATATTGCAGATATTAAGATAAACATAGGTATAACATAATAATATATCAGAGGAACCTGTGCAGCAATCAATAGTAAAATGTATTGCCCTTGCAACTAAGTATGAATTCGTATACGTTAGCAAGAGCATGTAAATATTTCTATGTTCTATGTGTTATCTCTCATCTCATAGTTATTTAAATAAATGTGATTCCAAAAATATGTTTGATCTTTTGACTGTTCCAATGCAAAATACATTATTTATTTCACCTACCAAATTTCATTATTATTTCATTTTTCATTATTTATTTCACTCAGGTCCCTCCCTCACCGTGAGTAATCTCCTGTAATGTAACCGTTCAGATTCTAGCATTACATCAGTGACATGGGCGTATCCAGCATATTTTAAGGGGCGGGGCAGAAGTAAATATACTAAGTAGTAGGAAATTAATTCTATGCTTTTTATTACTTACTGATATGTTTTATTGACTGCACTAGACCTTAGTTCAATAATAACCTGCGAGAGTTCTGGCAAAATTTAGCTAAAATATCGTTTTCAAATCTGTGTTGTGCTTCCAGAACCCTCTTTCTGTGCACCAGAGGAAGACGGTTTTCTGTCATTGTGCACTTTAATAAAGTTTTAATTTTAATGTGAAAAATGTTATAGTACCCAAATGAATATTTATATTTGTCATTATATTAATTTTGCGGGAGCCTGCCGTTTTGCCGAAAAGATTTTGACCAAATTTCATTACCCAAACAAATTTTAGCAACTTTTTTTTATACCATTGCAATATTTCGAATGATTTTAGTACGCATATTTTTATTTGGTCAAATTTTTACTTGCCAAAATATTACCAAGTATAATGGCATTATGGCATTTGGTCTTTACTCAATTGATTTATTATAGCAAACAATCTTCAGACAACATACGTTTGGTGAAATGATTTGTTAAGACAAAAAATATTAAGGCAAAAAAAGGGTAGGTTAGGTTAGGTTAAAACTGTGACCCCCTACGCACGAGCCGAGCGAGCGTAGCGAGCGGTGCCGCGGCAGCGGCCGGCGAGTGCCAGAAACGACTTTCATTAATAGAAAAAAGATTGTTTTTAGTAGATCACCCAGGTGCTGAAACGACTTTCATTAATAGAAAAAAGATTGTTTTTAGTAGGTCACTCGGAACTGAACTATTTAGATTAGGATAATTACTTATTTAAAAAAAAAATGGTTAGGTTAGGTTAAAACTGTGACCTCCAGGAACGACTACATTATATAGAAAAAAAAATATGGAAAAAAACGCTACTAACTAAAAAAAAGAATAGTTAATATTCATATTATTATAACCTGTTTAGAATTTGTCTTATTTGATTTTGCGTAAAAACTGTTATTCCAACTGAAATATTTGACTAAATAAAAAATGTTAAAAGTACTTGTTGGTAAACAAGTTATAGTTTAAACGTTCACTTCCCAAACATTAGGTTTGCGTTACAATTTTTTGTGAATAGATTTTTTGCTAAGTAATAATTTGGCAAATGAAATTATGCGAAAAATTTTTTGGGAAGTGAAAATTTGTCAAATGCCTTTCGGTCAAACAAGTGAGACCCTAATTTTGCTTTAATTTAAACATTCTCAGCTTCGGGTCAGAGATTAGAGTGGGAAATGCGCCCCACCCTGCCCCACCGTGGCTACGCCCATGCCTTTTCTATATATCCGGTCGCAAACAACGTAACGAGAACGTACAGTCGCCAGCGCATCAAGTTATCACAGACTGACAAATTTTCTCATTCGATTTTGAACTTAACCTTCAACATTTTATGGTGTAAAATCATTTGGAGGAATTTCACAGTTTACAAAAGCTACAAGAAGAAGCGCTAGCACCGTCATTTTTTATATCGCATTGTGCAAAAGTGCTAGAAGTGAAGCACTTCGCGTCGATGGTAGAGGCAGAGTTTCATGTGATGAAATACTAATCATAATAGTACTGAATAATGAATTAATGACTGACAATGGCCTTGTGGCCATTGGCCGATGAGACATTTTTTTGATCAGCAAAACTATTGATTAAAAGTAGGTACTTATTAAATTTCTTAACCATAATGTTCGGTACGGGCTCCTTGTATTGTATAACGGGCTGCTGTCCGCAACTACACGTCCAAGCGCGTATTTTGCTAAATTAAAACAAATAGATAAAAGTCCTCGTGCTCCAAAAATGTATTCTGCCAAATAACACGCGCCTCTTTCGAATTTCCGCTATTTAAGACTTATTACAAAACTAACTCAAATCAGTCAGTTACAGTTGCCATTTTAACCGACGACAGCGACAAGTAGTTGCAGTAATTATTTTTTAAAACATGTGAGTTTGGGTTGATAATTCTTTAAAATGGTGAGTAAAATGTGTTATCTAATAATTGTTTCACTGAAATGAAAACAGTCATAGGATAATGAAGAAATACGGTAACGACAAACGACAAAGTTTCCCATCTCAAAAGATAAAAAGTTCCGTAATTAATCCTCAATTAATATTATGCTAACTCGTACTGTTATTACAGGTAAAAACGTATTTTATTAATACTAAGTGGTGTAAAACTGCAAAATAATTCATGTAGTTAATTTATTGTTTTATAGTCGATTTAGGAGTAGAGAATTCCCCGCCATATTCGTAAAATATTCGCGGGGCATATTCAACAGTATGTTTTTGATAGATTTTTAACGCTATTTTCAGATGAGAATGTGATATTTTGTAATCAACTAAAAACTTTTTGGTCAGAGGGTAGGGTTGCCTTTTTTCATAGTCTACCATTATGGTATGGTTGGTTAGTTAGTTCTCTATAATTTTCCCGCCAACGCCAACCCCAAAAACAAGGCTATCCTAGGCAATGAGAATTCTAAAATAATATACCTACATTATGTAAAAAAAAAACAAATCGTATTATTTATTCTACCAACAGAGTAACATTATGATGTGTTCTTTACAAATCTAATCAATGCGATATTGTCGAACCAAACACTGGAATTATTACAATTATTAAGCCATGAGCAGTCCTGAGTTTACTTTTCAATAAGTTAAAAAAATAACTACATTATGTCAGTAAGTTAATTGTCTTTCCTTTTCAGTGTAACATTAGAATAGAACAGAATATATTAGTACACCAAAATAATTCAACAAATAAAGAAACTGTATTTATTTTTGTATAATATACTTAATACCCATATATTTTCTATTATAGGCACCCAGTAATTCTAATTCCCCAATCCCCAACTACTGTGAAGACGAGGTGTTTGGGGGATTTAGTATATTCAGTTCCGATGAGATTTTGAAATTAAGATCTTGGCTTCCCTCCAGACAAGACCCGATCTTCAGCACATACAGTCATGAAGAACAGCAACAGCGGTCTAAAGATGCTTTTAATTTTGTCTCAAGCGATGCTCTGGGGGAAGTACCTGAAGTGACAAACATGGTCAGTAGATAAAATTCCATTTTTGTTTTCATTATATCCATTTTAGGCTCTAGGGATTATTTTTTTTCCGCATGAATTTGCTCATAATCAGCTTGAGTTTAGGTCAAATATTTTGTAACAAGTTACATAATAATTTAAGAGTAATGATTAGTTTATTGTTGATTTAGTAACAGCATAAAGCACTCACTGTTTATCAAGGATGGAGATTTGATGGTGCATTTATAATATTCTACAGATATTTCCTCAAATTATGAATAACCAGTGGCCCGTCCCGTCTTCGCACAGGTGGATATTATTTTTTTTAATTTTGAGATTTTCTTGTAATGAATATAGCCTAAGTTATTCAGGGATAATGTGGCATAATGGAGAAGAATTTTTGAAATCGGTCCAGCAGTTTTTGAGTTTATCCATTACAAACAAACAATAATACAAATCTTTCCTCTTCATAATATAAGTGTAGATTACCAGTTTTTTGAAAGCATTAAGTTCAGCTAGTAAATCCATGGAAGTTCATGTTTGAAAGTAGAATAATTTCTTCCATGTACCTACATTGTACAATGAAGCTCTATAATTAATTTCTTAATCATATTTTTTTTTATCCTGTAGGATGTTCCCAGACTTTGCTCTGAGTCGACTTTGCCAGAGGAAGTGTGTACCTCATGCCAGCCACCTCTCATGGAAATTGGCCAAGGAGAAGAGCAGTGAGTAGTATTTTTTTGCTTAAGTTTGTATATATCGCAGGGTACTTGGAAATAGTTTTATTTTTCCTTTAACATCTATACAAATAAATAAAATTAAAGTGTCTGTTTGTAATTTCAAAATAACAGTTTTTTAATTACTGTTTATTATATGAAAGTATATACAGTACTTAAAACTTTTTTTTTAATTTTTGTTTCTTTCTGTCTTTCGTTCCGGCTAATCTCCGAAACGGTTGGACCGATTTTGACGGGGCTTTTACTAGCAGATAGCTGGTATTATAAGGAGTAAACTTAGACTTCTTTTATTTTAGAAAAAGGGTTCAGTACAAAAAAACCCTTGAAATTGTTAACAAAATCCAAATCTAATAGGGAACTTATATTTTTTTTAACACTTTCACGCGAACGAAGGTCGCGGGCAACAGCTACTTAATATATAAGAATGGCTAATTATTAAGATGGTATAACTATGCCTAAACCTATAATTTGACAGGTGAGGAAAGTCTGAAAAAATCATTAGTTCAATAATTTACAGGTCTATGTTGACTGTAGGTATTCCCTCAATGTAATGATGTTCTATCGTACCTAAATGATTTTAATTAATCTGATTAAGAATTCAAGAAGAGAAACAAGATTGAATTTTTTAGGTTGTTAACTACTCAAACTTTTTAGTGAAATTAATAATTGTTTTTTCTACAGTTACTTATTTTATAAATAAAGCTGGTCTAAATTGAAAAAATGTAACTGTAACATGCCTCTGGGGAGTATAATAATGGACTAAATATTATAACATCGCGCCTGTAATCCCCAGATGGTTAGGCAGAGGTGTGCTTAATAGGACAGCTACATTTCGCCAGTTATGTTTAAGTCCCACGTAATCGGGGGCGAGCTTATTGCAATCAACCGGGCGCAAATCCACCGTGGCTGCTATTGAGAAATTCCTGATGAAAAAACCCAATTACTCTTTGGCCAATCTGGAATCTGTATGTGTGAGGTTCTTGTGAAATTATAATTATAATTTTTTTTTTAGAATGGATTTTGACTTTGGTGAAGTCGTCGAGGCAGCCAATCCAGCCCCGGTTGCCCCGCCGTCTGTCGCGAGCAGAGAAGTGCCATCCTCCAGCAGAGCGTTCAGTAAGAGACCGAGGAAAATACAGTGGTGGATGGAATTGGGGGGCTGAATTAGTTGAGAAGTATCCTTGCAACGAAGACTTCCCCCGAAATTTGGCTGAAGAAATTGGCCGTGTTTAGGCCAGGCACGACAGGAATGCCTGGCCTGAACATCAGATCTGTAAATTTGAGGACAGTGTGAATGAGGAGGAAGCGCTTTTTTATGAGATAGACCAGGAAGAGTTTAAGTGCATGGCGAGAAAGAGCTCTTTCTTGGCGACATCTTTGGCCCTTCTAGACAACTTGTTGACCCTTTGCCTTTGACCCTTTGCTTTTAGATCCTTTTGGGATACCTAACCTGCTGTCAGAGTTTTTATCCCTTTGACTTGGCTTCACATGCCAGCAAGAAATATCTCTCAGGCATGCTGGTTTCCTCACGATGTTTTCTTTTACCGAAGCAAGTGATAATTAATCAATAATTATTTATACAGCATCCTAGGTCACAATGTCGAAGATACCAATAGGCATGCTGATGAAATGAAGGGACCGAGTTGGCGCTCGTTCTCTTAATTTCATCAGCAAATTTG